>CP125975.1:7080746-8280746 GCA_030063025.1 Avena longiglumis
AGGCATGACCAAAACCTCAGAGGATCTTGCGTTTTATGGCCATTTTCAAGGTTATTGCCCACAATTTTGAGGTTTTAGTGATTGCAAGTCCGTAGAACGACTATTACCGCGTTTGAGAGGCATGCCCAAAATCCTTGCTCTGCTTTCAGCGTTTTTATGGTTGTTTTCCTTAGCTATTGGCTTAAGTTTGGGGATTTTGGCCTTGATTTACATGGGTCGTGTATGGGGCCAATGAAGCATGTTTGAGGAAGGCATGAACAAAAATCAAGTTGTTTTCACGCTTTTATGGTCAAGTTTTCATGAGAAATTGCCCACGGTTTTTTGGGGTTTTGGGGCGATTTTCAAGGTCTGTGAAGACCGATACATGTTTGAGAGGCATCACAAATCGCCCGTTTTCACATTTTATGGACGTTTCACCATGAGCTATTACCACAGTTTTGGGATTCTAGGCGTAATTACAGGGCCGTAAGAGACCAAAACATGTTTCATAGGCATGGCCAAAATTAACCATTTAAAACTTTTTATGGCTGTTTTTCATGAGCTATTGCCCGGTATCGCTTCCGACTAAAGGCGATTTTCAAGACCCATAAGACCTGCTGCATGCATGTTTGAGTGGCATGACCAAAACTCGTCATGTTCGTGTTTTTATGGCCGTTCTCATGAGCTATGCCCAAATTTTTTGGAGTTTCAGGGCGATTTGGAAGTAAGACCCTATACATGTTTTGAGATGCATGACAAAAAAAGCTTCGTTGGTTTCACATTTTATGAATATTTCATGAGCTATTGGTTTAAGTTTGGGGATTTTGGTGGGATTTACATGGCCAGAATGGCTGATACATGTTAAGAGGGATGAACAAAACTCATCCTTTTCACGCACCGTTTCTGGACGCTTTCATGAGCAATTGCCCACGGTTTGGGGTCCCGGAGCTATTTTCAAGTACCCGTAAGACTCTATTCATGTTTGATGTGCATGCCCAAAAGCTCGTCAGTTCACATTCATGACTGCTTTTCTAGAAATATTGCCAACATTTTTGAGGTTTCGGCGATTTGGAAGTCGTAGACCCGATACATGTTTGAGAGGCATTCCAAAACTCTCGTTTTCACATTTTATGGGTGTTTTCGTGAAATATTGCCATAGTTTTTGGATTACAAGGCTCTAAGGACCGATACATGTTTGATAGGCGTGACCAAAACTCATCGTTGCGCTTTATGACCATTTTCATGAGCTATTGCCACAGTTTTGGGATTTGCTATGGCTTACATGGCCCGTAAGGCCGACATATGTTTGAGTGGCATGACCAAAACTTGTCATTTTCGTGTTTGATGGATGTTTTCATGAGCTATTTCCCACGCTTAGGGATTCAGGGCGATTTGCAAGGCCGATAAGCCCGATACATGTTTAATGTATGACTAAAATTCATAATTTTCACATTTTATGGTCGCTTTTCATGAGCTATTGTCCATAGTTTTGATTTTGGTGTGGTTTACATGGCCCTAAGGGCGTTACATTTTAGAGGCATGAATAAAAACTCTGCTTTCACCTTTATGGCTATTTTCATGAGTAATCGCCTATAGTTTTGGAGTTCGGGCGATTTTCAAGGTCCGTAAGTCCTATACATGTTTGAGAGGCATGAACAAAAACTGTGATTCACGCTTTTATGGCCATTTTCAAGAGCTATTGCCACAGTTTTGGGGTTTTAGGGAAAATTACAAGTCCCGTAGAAGAGCGATACACGTTGAGACAATTCCCAAAACTTGCTCTGTTTCTCGTTTATATGCTTTTCATGAGATATGGGCTTGAGTTTGGGGATTTAAGACGATTTACATGGCCGTATGGGCCGTATGTTTGAGAGGCATGACCAAAACTCGTTGTTTGCTTTATGGCAGTTTTCATGAGAAATTGCCCGCGATTTTTGGGGTTTTGGGGCGATTTTCAAGGCAGTAAGACCATACATGTTTGATAGGCATGAACAAAACTCAGGATTCATGTTTTATGGCCATTTTCAAGAGTTATTTTACAATTTTGAGGTTTTGGCGATTTGGTAAGTCCCGTAAGAACCGCTACACGTTTGAGAGGCATGCCCAAAAACTTGCTTTCGCGTCAAGGTTTATGGTTGTTTTCCTTAGCTATTGGCTTAAGTTTGGGATTTTGCACGATTTACATGGCTGTATGGGCCGATACATGTTGAGAGGCATGACCAAAACTCGTTGTTTTCACGCTTTATGGCGCTTTTCATGAGAAATTGCCCACGATTTTTGGGGTTTTGAAGCATTTTCAAGGCCCGTGAAGACCCGATACATGTTTGATAAACGTGACAAAAACTCATCGCTTTTCACGCTTTATCGCGGTTTTCATGAGCAATTGCACACCTTTGGGGATCTAGAGCGATTTTCAAGGCCCGTAAGACCCGATCATATGTTTGAGAGGCATGACCAAAACTCAGGGATTCATGTTTATGGCCATTTTCAAGAGTTATTGCCTCAATTTTGAGATTTCGCGATTTGCAAGTCCCGTAAGAACCGACACACGCTTGAGAGGCATGGCCAAAAACTTGTCGCTTCGCGGTTTATGGTTGTTTTCCTTAGCTATTGGCTTAAGTTTGGCGATTTTAGCGATTTACATGGCCCATATGGGCGCAGACATGTTTGAGAGGCATGACCAAAAATCGTTGTTTTCACGTTTTTATGGCCGCTTTTCATGAGAAATTGCCAGTTTTGGGGTTTTGGGGCGATTTTCAAGGCCCGTAAGACCCGATACATGTTTGATAGGCATGACAAAAACTCATCGCTTTTCATGTTTTATCGCGGTTTTCATGAGCAATGCACACGGTTTTGGGGATCTAGGCGATTTTCAAGGCCGTAAGACCCGAGCATGTTTGAGAGGCATGACCAAAAACTCAGAGGATTCATGTTTTTATGGCCATTTTCAAGAGTTATTGCCCACAATTTTGAGGTTTGAGGCGATTTGCAAGTCCCTTCCGGTAAGAACCGACACGTTTGAGAGGCATGCCCAAAAACTTGCTCGGTTCGCTTTATGGTTGTTTTCCTTAGCTATTGGCTTAAGTTTGGGAATTTGGCCGATTTACATGGCCTGTATGGGCGATACATGTTGAGGCATGAACAAAAAATCGTTTTTCACGCTTTATGGCTGCTTTCATGAGAAATTGCCTACGGTTTTGGGGTTTTGAGGCGATTTTCAAGCCGTAAGACCGACACATGTTTGAAGGCATCACAAAAATCGCCGTTTTCACATTTTATGGACGCCATGAGCTATTGCCACAGTTTTGGATTCTAGGGAATTACAGGTCTGTAAGGACCAAAACATGTTTCATAGGCATGGCCAAAATTAACCATTTTCGCTTTTATGGCCGTTTTTCATGAGCTATTGCCGACTGCTCTGGGGGCGATTTTCAATACCCATAAGACTCAGACATGTTTGAGTGGCATGACCAAAACTCGTCATGTTCGTGTTTTATGGCCATTCTCATGACCTATTGCCCAAAGTTTTGGAGTTTTAGGCGATTTGGAAGTAAGACCCTATACATGTTTGAGATGCATGACAAAAAATCGTTGGTTTCACATTTTATGACTATTTTCATGAGCTATTGGTTTAAGTTTGGGGATTTTGGTGGGATTTATAGCATGTAATGGCTGATACATGTTAAGAGGGATGAACAAAACTCATCCTTTTCACGTTCGACGCTTTCATGAGCAATCGCCACGGTTTTGGGGTCCGGAGCTATTTTCAAGGCCCGTAAGACTCTATTCATGTTTGATGGCATGCCCAAAAGCTCGCTTCTGATTCACATTTCATGACTTTCTAGAACTATTTCAACAGTTTGAGGTTTCGGCGATTTGGAAGTCCCAGAAGACCCGATACATGTTTGAGAGCATTCCAAAAACTTCGCTGCTTTCACATATTATGGGCGTAGTGAAATATTGCCATAGTTTTTGGATTACAAGGCTCGTAAGGACCGATACATGTTTGATAGGCGTGACCAAAAACTCAAGCTGCTCGCTTTTATGACCATTTTCATGAGCTATTGCCAGTTTTGGGATTTATGCGGCTTACATGGCCCGTAAAGGCCTATATGTTTGAGTGGCATGACCAAAACTTGTCATTTTCGTGTTTGATGGATGTTTTCATGAGCTATTTCCCACAGCTTAGGGACTCAAGCATTTGAAGGCCGATAAGCCGATAATACACTACTAGGAAAACGGCTATAGGTAATCACATCCGTGGCTCACATGGTTGAAGTGCCCATGGCTAAAGGCGTGGGTTTCACCAGGCGTGCCCTACTAATAACTAGAAAATCCGTGACATGACCCTAGTGCGCCACGTATATGTGTGGCCAGGGCCTAGCTACACGCCAAACTTCAGAAGCGCACTACAGCCATGTGCGCCATGTTAGGGTCATCTGTGGCGCGACGTGTGCATGGTGCGCCACGACCGAGCGCATGCCCACTGCTCAAACGGCCACAAGCTCGTGGCGCACCGCCAGGTGCGCCACAGGACTAGAGATCTGTGGCGCACTCCGCCTAGTGCGCCACGTAAGTTTGTACTCCCTGTGGCGCACTGGGCTGCGGGCGCCACGGATGTGTCGATGGGATTTTAGCACACACTTTATGTGCACATGTGTGACCACATCCACCACCCCACACTTCACTTTCCCTTCTTCTTCCTCCTTAGATCTAGTCGGGATCTTCTCCTTCCCACCTCAATTTCTCCACACATTCACCATTTTTAGCATGTAAAACTTGCTTTGGATGTTACATAAGTAATAGAGAGGTCTCCGGCCTCATCTATCCGTCTCCTCGACGCTGCGACCTCTCCTTTCCATCTTTCTCACATCGGTCTCTCATCTCGTAAGTTGTCCATGTAACGATGTGTTCATGTGTATATGGATGACGATGTGCTCATATGTATGTAGATGATCGATGCTCATGATGTGTATGTGTGGAGAGGATCGATGGTCATATGTGTGTGTATATGGAGAGTATCGATGATGCTCATGCATGTGTGTATGGAGGATAATGATATGTTCATGTGTGTATGGATCGGCCTCTCTCTCTTGTGTTTGTATGTGAACAAGTTGCCATTTGTTTTGCCAAAATGTTGATTCATTTCCATTTGGCAAGACTTTGGCATTTCGCAAAAGGTCCTAATTTTAGGATAGGTCATGCGAAATTTTCATCGACCATTGCATGCATGCATTCATTATGTGGTTCTAATAGACTTCAAAATTGTACCGTGTACATCGCAGCAAAAATGGTCCGCATAATGAGCGTAAGGCATTGTGGCTAGATTTTTTGAAATGTGCGACGGCCGACATGATACGTAAATAACAAGATGATATAAGATGTCCGTGCGTAAGATGCAAACTCAATCGGGTGATCGACCCATTCCGGAATTGCAGCGCACTGCTCGCCATGGTTTCATGGATGGATACACTGGATAAGCGATGGCGTAGATGATGGAGAGGTGATCATCATCACGGCGAGAACGGGCGGATGATGAAGAGGCTCTGGAGATGGTGAAGGTACGGAAGCATCGGATGATGATGATTCAGATGTCGAGGAGCAGCGCATTACGATGGAACAACGTCAGTGCGGGACCCTTATGTGCAAGAGCTGCTTCTCAAGCGCATTTAGTAACGCCAGTGGCTGCCGCTAGAGAGAAAGCCAAGCTATAACTTGAGAAAGACGCGTTACTCCATTGTATGAAGGATGCAGCCCGATGATACCCGTTGAATGTAACGCCAAGGCTATGGAGATGAAGGCAAAGCACAAATTGATCGACGCAAGCTTGACGATATATGATGGCATTCGCACGATCGCTCCCGGAGGGAACATGTCCAACTAGTATCGAGGATGCCAAGAAAATCGCCTCATTCTCTCGATCACCGCGACGTTAGATATCACGATGCATCAACGATTGCATCATTTATCGGGCGAGGACGGAGAAAACCACATGTCCGGCAGCGCGTGAGTCGATACAAGAAAGGGAAGAAAGCACCTCGGTGGTATGGTACTTTCCTATCACCCTCGGCACAATGGCATGAATTTGCGGACCCTAAGGAAGCCTGCGCGATGGCATGCGAAAGGAAGAAGCCAGGAGATGATGATGACCTCAAAAGGATGAGCTGCCGACGCACCCTTCGATGTAGCCAGCTGAAAGATTGGACCTCGAATTCCTGCACGGTGGAGATTCGAGAACATCGCTTGTGCGAGCACCGATGGACTCAATCCGCTCGGTAGCTGTAGAGCACGCACAAAGACTTTGGCCTTTATGTTTGTATGGATGTACAACCTCCTCCATGGTTGTGCATGAAGAAAGTACATACAAATGAGTATGCTAATTCAAGGTCGAAACAACCTGGTACCGACATCAATCAGTATCTCGGCTGTTGAAAGAGGAGCTAGCCACGTTATGGGAATCTGAGCCAATACTTACGACGCCGTCGCACAAGATTATTTCACTATGAGAGCCGCTGGTCACTACGGTGCAAGACTATCCAGGCGGGTAATCTCTGGGCAGTTATCCAAGGATTCCACGCATGCGTTAGGGTGCATGGATAACACAAGCTATCTCCAACTAGAGAAAGATCTGGTCATCGAAACCGTGTTCATGGCGCACGAGGTGGCTCGGCAAGAATGATCCATGGAGAAAACGTGGAGACCTGTTCGATGGCAAATCGAGACCCGAGGAATCCCAGAGCGTGAGGAGCATAAGAAGTGGAAGAGTTTCAAAACTGGAAAGATTGTCCTAAGCCCGAAAGAAGCGAAGAGGCAGCAACAAGACAAGCCGTTGATGAAGGTATGGAAAACAAGGTCTGCTTTTGCGAGTTGCCATCCGAAGTTTCTCCGCACGCCATAGCCTCGACATCATGCATATCATTTAAAACGGCAAAGCGAGTCCGTCGCCACCATAATCAACATGCCGAGGACGAAAGATGGTCCGAAAGCAAGGCACGACCTGATATGCTTTTGGGTATCCTAAGGAGCTTCACGGAGGACGCACTACTGGCGATCAGAAGATGACGGCGATCATGAGTGAGACGACACAAGGTCGCCGGAAGGGTAAAAGTTCAAGAAGAACGAATATTACGCCTCCTTCTGCTTCACTCTAAGCCGTGATGAGATCAAACAGCTTTTTCAAGTGCCTTCTAGGATTCAAATTTCCTTACGGCCACGCTGGCAAGATAAGAAGATACCTAGACGAGGCGAAGCAGAGGTTCGGGCATGAAGTCTCTCGACCGTGCAAATGACGCAGTACTTCCGGCCGCACTAAGAGGGATAATGGACGAGCACGTCCGCGAAACGTTATTTTGCTTATGCAAGTTTTTCGACGCCATCTCTAGGAAGTCGATTGGCTTGAATCAGCCTCTAAGGCTGGTGGAGGAGATCGTGGTGATACTATGTGAGCTTGAGGTCTACTTCCCACCCACATTCTTCGACATTATGGTGCATCCGCTGGTCCATGTCGTGGAGGACATCGCATAACTCGGGCCGATGTTTCTCCGCAAAGATGATGGCGTCGAAAGGATGAACGGACACATCAAAGGATACGTCGCAACAGTCCCGGCCCAGATGGAAGCATAGCCAAGGGCTTTCTGTCAAGAGTGCATCTCTTCGCATCGAATTATCTAGACATCGAGAACCCCGCCGGGTCTTCCAACAGACACCTTGGCAAGCTCGACGGATCTGGTCACCGAGGGTCGCCGACATCGCATGTGCATTTCGATTTTTGACGCGCAGACTTTGATCGAGCAAACCTCGTCGCCACAAAGATTTAGAACTGGTCGATCCTTGCATGTACAAAAGGTTAATCGAGAAGAAGTATGTTGGATCGGGCATACAGAGGACGCAGGGAGAAATAATCAAAGAGCACAACTCAGATTTCACGCTGGTTTAGGCAGACGCCTTGATAATCCCTCGCCGCATTCTTCCGACACGAAAAGATCATATTCACCTTGTCGCAGGGACCGATGCAAAACCTGGTGACCTATCAGCGATGATATCAACTACACATTCTACACGGAGGAAAAGGACAACAAGTGTGATTATCAACTCAGGCGTAACGTCGAATTCTACACCGATGACAACGTGAAGGAAAGATTCTACTAAGAATCGAGGAGATCCGGGAGCTCGATCATCGTGGAGAAAAGGTGCCGATGTTCCGTGTCGATGGGCAAAGAACGCCGAAGAGAAGACCGTATTTCACAACCATGGTTATACCCAAGCAGCAAATCCAAGGTCACGGCAAACGTGGGCGAAAAATGAACCGTGGTACTGCTACCAAAGTGGACCAATGTTTTTCATTACCGACCGACAAAGCCTAGCCGTGTTGTCGGAGGAGAGGAAAAAGGAACATCATCTAATGGATGGAGTTGCCAATGAGCAAGACTTCACCAAGACGGGCGATCCAAAGATTGAAGATGACGACGACTACGATGCAAAGAACATACATCACAAGAAGAAAAGGACAACCCTACCCAAAAAGGTAGCCTGGAATAAGAAACATTAAAGTGCCGGGCTAAATTATTCAACCGCGACAAAGAAGGGAAAAAGATTGTAAAACGCTAGCTCAAAAATATTGTAAACGCTGGTCTAAAAAGATTGTAATATTCATGGACAAATTATTATGAAATTTAGTTATACTTTGAATCATATTTGTAACACTTTTATGACATATATCACTACTTTTTGGCATCTTTGGAATATTTAAAAGTATTTTAAAACAAAACAAAACTTGTATGGCATAAATCACCACTTCGGACATTTTTGGAACATTTAAAAGTATTTTAAAATAAAATAAAATCGAGCACCAGGATTCGAACCTGGTGCTCATAGTTTAGAATAGAGCTAAGGGGCGTAACCAGTGGGCTATGACAGTATTAGTGCTAAAGGGATGGCCGCCTCTTATTCCCGGTAGTCCAACACATAGGCGTGACACTGCCAAGGCGCGCTATTTATCCGTAGCGCACTTAGCTGTGGTGCGCCACGCCTATGTGTGTTGGACGCCAGTCAACCGCCCATCTCAGACACCACACGCACACCGCGAAGCCGCCGCCAGCTCGACACCACACGCACATGTATCGCCACCGCCAGATCGCCACCGCTGCCACTCAGGTTTCGAGGGAGGAGGAGGAGGCCCGCCACTGCTGCGCCTCGAGGAGGAGGAGGCCACGCTGTGGGAGGAGGAGGCCTGTGGAGGAGGAGGAGGCCGCCGCTTGTGGAGGAGGAGGATCGCGCCGCCGCCTGGCCGCTGCCGCCTGCCGCCCTCCCGCCATAGGTAGCCCTCCTCGCCTCTCCTCTCTCTCCCTCCACCGGCGCATCGCGGACACCACACGCACACAGATCGCCACCGCCACAGATCGCCACCGCTGCCGGACTGTGGCTCTCGAGGAGGAGGAGGCGCCATCTGGCTGCGCCTCGAGGAGGAGGAGGCCGCCAGGAGGAGGAGGAGGCTCAGTGGAGGAGGAGGCTCTGGAGGAGGAGGAGGCCCGCCGCTTGTGGGAGGAGGAGGATCGCGCCGCCACCCGGCCGCTGCTCGCCTGCCGTCCTCCTGCCAGGTAGCCCTCCCTCCTCCCTCTCTCCTCCCCTCTCCCTCTCTCCCTCTCTCTCCTCTATCTCCCCGATGGGGTCGCCTCAACCAAGCCGATTGCTAGGCTAGGCTAACTGGGTAGGCTACCGTAGGCTAAGCAGTCATGTGAGCGAGGGAATGACATGTAGACTAAACAGGCCATGGTTAGGTCTGAGGCCTCGCCCCAAATTTGAGATGTGTGCAGCCATGGTTAGGTTCAAGAGCCATGTTTATCCTCTAGATGTGTGCTGTTCCCAAATTTGAGATAAAACTCTAGAATTTTACTAAAGAAGATGCAGAAACTGGCTTGCTTGGAGTAATAAATTTTGAGTTGAGGAATACAGATTCTTGGTCATGAAGCTGTACACACGTTTGAAACAAAACAGCTTTTGTGTGTTCTCACATTCTTTGTCATGCAGCTTTACAATTATAGGTGGACCCCTTATTGTTTGATTAGATATTTTCTGAATTTGAGTTGAGGAATACAGATATGTTCCTCTGCTTCGCATGCCAAGGCAGCAAACTAAGGCAGATGTTCCTGCTTCGCATGCCAAGGCAGCAGGACCAACTTTGGCTCACTTTAAAACATGGGATTTGGGTTTCAACAATTTCCTACTTTGATCCTAGGAGGAAAAGAACTGAATTAGCATATGCATAGTAGTAGTTTCCTGCTTTGATCCTAACATTGAATTCCAACCAAAACCGTGCTTGCAATTTTCATTCGAATCTTGCAATTTTCATTCTGAATCGCCATGGTTGCATGACCTTTGTCCTCAAGTAAATTTTGCATCTTATCTAAATTTTGCATCTTATCTAAATTTATCAAATAACCAAAATAGGTTGTCACAAGAATTAGCGAGGTTAGTTTATCTAAATTTTGCATCTTATGTAAATTTTGCATGACTTTGTCCTCAAGTTAGCGAGGTTAGTTTTTAGGTTTAGTTAGTTGCTATCAAGAATTAGGTTACTATTAAAGCGAGGGTTGTGTAGTTGCATTGCCAAGAAATAGATTGTGTAGTTAGCAAGCGGTAGGTTTCAGAGGATTAGGATTAGGAAATTTAAATGTTTTCAAAGTTACCAGCAAGAAGATAGTGCACAAAATAGAAAATAAGGAGCAACGGTAGTACAATAGAACAAGAACAAAACCTGATAGTAGTAGCAATAACAAATCGTGACAAGATCAATAGATCATAAATAAAATCAAAGACTATACTTGTCATATACTTGTCATATAATCCATACTTGCTATCATATACTTGTTGTCATATTTGTTGTCATACTTGTCATTATATACTTGTCAGTCATACTTGTTGTCAATGATGCTTGATATAATCTGTGGTGATATAATTGTAGCACTTGAAATTGTGCTTGTGCTTGTATATGAAGAACTTTATTATGTATGCAGGTTCTTGTATGAAATGAGTCCCGATTTTTGCGAATGTTGATTAACTTCCGCTTCGCGTAAATCGGGCACTCTAGTTTAAGAAAATTAGCAAAGGTCATGCCGGATTTTTCCGCATTTAACCAATTATTTACTTTTTATTAGTGCAAAGATGTGTGACAACGACGAGGTCGGATGTTCTAAGCGCATCGCTGAAGGAGAACTGCACCTCGAATAAACAATTGACATTCGAGGCGCCCAATGCTAGAAAACGATGAAGAATACCATCCTGGAGAGCGAGGATGATGAGATGGAAGACGCCGAGGAAGAAGCCAAGGAACGGTGGACGATGAAACCACCGATGGCGGCGAGGGCACAGGGAGTGGTAGCAACCTCCTAAGAAGAAGAAGCGGACCGGCGCCCAACACGGTCGACGGCCGGAGGAAATTATCAAGTGAGCCCAACAGGGTTCCTTGAGCCCGCCTTGTCGCCAAAGGCACGGTGGCGGCGATCACCAGACAACCATCTCGATCAACACCGAGAATCTCCAGATAAAGATAATGGCTACTTGCGCACACTCCTTCGAGAAGCTGCACGCCAGATACAAGTTTCCGCCAAGTATCAGAACACAAATTATCATGGGAACGAAGTAAACAAATCCGCCCTCACAAAGATGAGCACCGCCCTGGCCAGCTGGAGAACCCGGATAAAGAAGAAGATCTATAAAGAAGGCAAAAGTATAGATCCAAGGGGGCCAAATGGAATAAGGAGGACGAAGAGTATAGATCCAAGGGGATAGAAAAACCCCTTTGCTAAATTCGAACTCGGGCAGGTTCGAACTTCATCGGCTGCTACCATGTGGACCCAAAACCAAACAACTCACCGCGATCCTGCGGTGAAGGAATTCGAGGAAATTGTGGTAAGTATAATCTAATTACGGTGATCAACACGATTGCAATCTAATCGATGATCTAAATGATTCATCACTTTTCCTGCGGGAGGAGGAAATTGTTGCTAGTCATGGATCCTGTGGTTACTCATCCTGTGGTCGACGGCGCCACCCGGGATAACCTTTAATGTATGGCGAACCGCCAAGAAAATAGAGCGATTTAAGAAGTTGCCGTTGGCCGTCTGGCCGCCTCGGGTAAGAATTGGGTGGATCATTTGGTCCACCGCCGAGGACGCATGTGGCGCCGGAAGGAGCGAGGAGGAAAACAGAGGTTCAAGAACTTAAGGCACAAGTGGCGCGGATCCCGCAGATCGCCCAAGACAACTCGGCAATCACCCTTACGCCCTTCCCGCCACCTTGGTGGAGCTCATAAGCGAATCAGAAAAGTGGTGGTCGAGTAGGTCCGCGTTCGATTCCAAGCATGGTCAGCACCATCGAACAACGCGCCGACGAATCAGCGAACTACGTGTTCGTGACTCACCGCTAGCACCGCGCCGCAAGTGTTGGTGACTCCCCTGCCATCACCGCGCGCCGAGTACATGTTGGTGCCCTCGCCATCGCCGCGGCACCGAGCTCCAAGCACCCGTCGGTAGGGAGAATACACCGGCGCCAAAGACCGCCATCAAGCAGCCCTTCCTTCCGCTTTGCACGCCTGTCGCCAGATGCGCGCCGACATTAGCCGATCTCGACGCCATCACGGTAAACAAATTGCTTTAATTACCGCTTTCATGCCATCTATATTACTCTTGTGGCATCTCGCCCGACGATGCGAGACATGTTTTCCGCAGACGGATGTTCCTTGCACTCTCTTATGCTACGTGAACAACGAGCCGAGGATGTTGCCGTACCATCGTTCAACCTTGCGCGACGCTCCACTCAAAGCCGATGCCGATAGCGTGCACAGGGTTAAAATTAGTCGGTGCTAAGGGGCGCGACGACCGAACCTCCCATTCAACCCCGTGAGCGGATGAAGAAGAGTCGTCGTCTCGGTTGCTTCGCTTGTTCATGCTATGGCCAAAGAGCATGATCCGCTTGGGGACGAGGGGCCATCACGCCACGCATAACAAAGACCGCATGTCGTGCCAGCGACAAGAGGTGGCAAGGCCCTTACCGCCCTCGCCACCTCCACGCGTGGGTCGGATGATCATGTTGATGATATGCACATGGCGCAGATCCGCCGAGGACTTCAATACCGGAATGATCACTTATTCAGCACTCGCCATAAACGAAGAAGACCTAGATGGTGGCCCCAGAGAAAGCCACTATCACCAAGCGCCTGCTTGGTTCTCGAGACGCCCAGCTTGCGCTTTACTGAGCCATGATACAACCAACCCCTTTATTCTAAGCCCCGACACTACATAGGGGCCGGTGCTCAGATATGCCTGCCCGCTCTCCAAAAGGAAAAAGGGCAGGAAAAGAAAATCTAGCAGCCGAGCCACCGGTGGCGTCAACAACCGCGAATCCGATCAGTTTCGGACGGGCCACCAAGACCCGAGGGTATTATGTGGAGGATTCATGTGGCGGTGAGCCCATGCTACCTAAGAATTTGCGGAAGCTCGCCACTGAACTGCAGAGTGTGCATGACGGCGACGATAGAGAGACGCCTTATCGGAGAAAGATCCTCGCACCAGATTCGTGGTTAAGGTGCCACCAGGCTTGGGCTCACGACACCGCCCAGCGGATCTGTTCTTCCGCGGTTCGAGGACATCTTCAATATGTTCCACCTATACCCGCTGCACTATACCATGGTCCGCCTTTTCTCTCACCGCCACGAGATCATTAGAGAGAACACACCGGCATCGCTATAGTGGACCCCTACTACATGCGTGACCGCTTGGGTTCCCCGCCGAACGACGTATCGTGGCCTCGTACCTAAAAAGAATCCTCGTGGCGAACAAGACAAAGGAATACATTCTCGTGCCTTACTTTCTCGAGTAAGTCGTTATTCAGTCGCCACCATCCATTGGCTTTATTAGATCATCATCATTCTTTTTTCAACACATTCCATTTGAATTTTTTGCGCAGAGATGAACACTGCACGCTCATCTCCTTATCGCCGAAGCATTCCCATGCCACGTATTTCGACTCGGGGAGTCTAGAAAAGAAGAAAAACTACGACAAGATCAAGGAAGTTCTGGATGATGCTCTCACTGGCTTTGCCTCGACGGAAGGCACCAGCTTCGTGCGTAAGAAGGTCAAGTTCTAGGCACGCCTTCAACCACGTAGAGTTCCCCCTGCGTGAAGCAGCCGAAACAAGAAGAAGGAAGCCTACTACGCACTCCATCACATGAGGGTTCCTACTTGACCAGCAGAATTCTACGCTGATCATCTCAAACAAGCAAGCAAAGGCCAAGATCAATGATTCGGATATTAGACAAGAGATGTATCGCATCCAGCAGTTTGGGGCAATCATCTTTCATGATGTCATGACGGGGATCTTCGGAGGAAATATCCCGAATAACCGTGACATAGAAGATCGCCTAGAGATGCAGTGGTGACTATAGGAAGTTCATGACGAGGCGTATGCCCTCCGCTCCTAAGCCGGTAAGGCTTGATGTGGGCCTAGTTGTAGTTGCAAACTATAGATGACCTTGTGTGTGTGTGTGGACGACAAGTGTACTTATCTTATTAGGTTTATGAATCACCGCTTACTTATTTTGCTTATTATTATTATATATCAATCAATGCTTGGTTTTTTTGCTTACTCTTTGGTTTTTTGCTTACTCTTTGGTTCCTCGGACGATAAGTGTGAGTTATTTTGTCTTTTCGAGAATATGCCGATGATTGAAATGTCGTGGCACAATATATATGTGAATGTGCTATGACGGATTGTCGACCTGTGATATGCACAAGTCCAGAATTGTGCATCCTACTTGGTCGAAATCCCCATAAGCAATTCGTGTCCAACGACCTAGCTAGTTATATATGAGGCATGCTTTTCGAGTTATTTTTGTCTTTTCGAGAATATGCCGATGATTGAAATGTCGTGGCACAATATATATGTGAATGTGCTATGACGGATTGTGAGCCTTGTGATATGCACAAGTCCAGAATTGTGCATCCTACTTGGCTCACATCCGCCATAAGCAATTCCGTGTCCAACGACCTAGCTAGTTATATATGAGGCATGCTTTTCGAGTTATTTTTGTCTTTTCGAGAATATGCCGATGATTGAAATGTCGTGGCACAATATATATGTGAATGTGCTATGACGGGATTGTGAGCCTTGTGATATGCACAAGTCCGTGAATTGTGCATCCTACTTGGCTCACGTCCGCCATAAGCAATTCTCGTGTCCAACGACCTAGCTAGTTATATATGAGGCATGCTTTTCGAGTTATTTTTGTCTTTTTCGAGAATATGCCGATGATTGAAATGTCGTGGCACAATATATATGTGAATGTGCTATGACGGGATTGTTAGCCTTGTGATATGCACAAGTCCGTGAATTGTGCATCCTACTTGGCTAAGTCCGTCATAAGCAATCCGTGTCCAACGACCTAGCTAGTTATATATGAGGCATGCTTTTCGAGTTATTTTTGTCTTTTCAAGAATATGCCGATGATTGAAATGTCGTGGCACAATATATATGTGAATGTGCTATGACGGGATTGTTAGCCTTGTGATATGCACAAGTCCGTGAATTGTGCATCCTACTTGGCTAATGTCCCGTCATAAGCAATTCTGTCCAACGACCTAGCTAGTTATATATGAGGCATGCTTTTGAGTTTGCTCTTTTGATTTAAGAGTACTTTCTATAAGTGTATCTTCATATGCGACTTTTAATTATACATGTTTTTCAATCACGGTTAGTTATTATTGTCAACTTGTAGATGACGTGGTACGCCGTGTACAAGGGACGGGTTCCCTGAGTTCACGATGATTGGGAAGACTGCCGAGACAGGTGCACCGCTTCAGCGCAATAGCTACAAAGGGTACCACACTATGGCGGAGAAGATACACGCGCTATCTAGCGGAGTTAGGACAAGGAACCTGATGAAGACCTACACCTTCGTCGGCGGTGATCATGCTTATCTTCTTTGGTTATTTATCCCGCATTTGTGTCTAGCTAGCTAGTTTAGATGTCTAGAGCTTCCGAGCTCTAACTTGTTCGATCGACACATGTATTCGCATGTCACCAACTACTACTTTGTAACATGATCAAAACAATGTAACTTGGACTATGTAGTCATGTATGAGACTTATCTATATGTATTTGTTTCAATCTTGTTTTTCATATCAGTATTTATATATATAATTGTATATCTTGTATCCGTGTGTGTATATCTGCTGTAATATTGTATATAATCTGTATTGCATATAATCTGCTTGGAAATTAAAAAAACAAAAATACATCCGTGCGCACATGTTCTACCTTCCGTGGCGACTACACCTAAAGCGCACCATGGATGTTTAGTGGCGCGTATCAGGTAGTGCGCCATGTAAGATCCAAGGGTAGCGCACCATGCCAAACTGTGGCGATTAGGTGGTGCGCCACGCCTATCTCTACACAACCGTGGCGACTAGGCGGCGCCACACCGGAGATACCAGAAGTAGCGTCTGTGGCGCACTACCGGTGCGCCACGGATGGGCTTTTCAGTGCGCCACAAACCACCATTTTCCTAGTAGTGATACATGTTTGATGGTATGACTAAAAATTCATAATTTTCACATTTTATGGTCGCTTTTCATGAGCTATTGTCCATAGTTTTCGATTTTGGTGTGGTTTACATGGCCCTAAGGGTTACATTTTTAGAGGCATGAATAAAACTCATTTTCACCTTTATGGCCATTTTCATGAGTAATCGCCCATAGTTTTGGAGTTCTGGGGCGATTTTCAAGGCCCGTAAGACCCGATACATGTTTGAGAGGCATGACCAAAAACTCGCTTGATTCACGCTTTTATGGCCATTTTCAAGAGCTATTGCCACAATTTTGAGGTTTTAGGGAAAATTGCAAGTCCCAGAAGAGCCGATACACGCTTGAGACCAATTCCCAAAAACTTGTTTGCTTTCGTTTTATGGCTGTTTTCATGAGATATTGGCTTGAGTTTGGGGATTTTGGTGCGATTTACATGGCCCGTAAGGGCCGATACATGTTTGATAGGCATGACAAAAAAATCATCGTTTTCACGTTTTATGGCGGTTTTCATGAGCAATTGCACACGGTTTTGGGGATCTAGAGCGATTTTCAAGGCCCGTAAGACCCGATACATGTTTGAGAGGCATGACCAAAAACTCATAGGATTCATGTTTTCTGACCATTTTCAAGAGTTATTGCCCACAATTTTGAGGTTTCGGGGCGATTTGCAAGTCCCGTAAGAACCGATACACGTTTGAGAGGCATGCCCAAAAACTTGTCGCTTGCTGCTTTATGGTTGTTTTCCTTAGCTATTGGCTTAAGTTTGGGGATTTTGGCTGATTTACATGGGTCTGATGGGCCGATACATGTTTGAGAGGCATGACCAAAAACTCGTTGTTTTCACTTTTATGGCCGCTTTCATGAGAAATTGCCCACGGTTTTGGGGTTTTGGGGCGATTTTCAAGGCCCGTAAGACCCGATACATGTTTGTTAGGCATGACAAAAAACTCATCGTTTTCACGTTTTATGGCGGTTTTCATGAGCAATTGCACACGGTTTTGGGGATCTAGAGCGATTTTCAAGGCCCGTAATACCCGATACATGTTTGAGAGGCATGACCAAAAAATCGCAGGATTCATGTTTTATGGCCATTTTCAAGAGTTATTGCCCACAATTTTGAGGTTTCGAGGTGATTTGCAAGTCCCGTAAGAACCGATACACGTTAGAGAGGCATGCCCAAAAACTTGTCGGTTTCGCGTTTTATGGTTGTTTTCCTTAGCTATTGGCTTAAGTTTGGGGATTTTGGCGCGATTTACATGGCCCGTATGGGCCGATACATGTTTGATAGGCATGACCAAAATTCGTTGTTTTCACGTTTTATGGCCGTTTTCATGAGAAATTGCCCACGGTTTTGGGGTTTTGGAGCGATTTTCAAGGCCCGTAAGACCCGATACATGTTTGATAGGCATGACAAAAAACTCATCGTTTTCATGTTTTATGGCGGTTTTCATGAGCAATTGCACACGGTTTTGGGGATCTAGAGAGATTTTCAAGGCCCGTAAGACCCGATACATGTTTGAGAGGCATGACCAAAAACTCGTAGGATTCATGTTTTATGGCCATTTTCAAGAGTTATTGCCCACAATTTTGAGGTTTCGGGGCGATTTACAAGTCCCGTAAGAACCGATACACGTTTGAGAGGCATGCCCAAAAACTTGTTTCGCTTCGCTTTTATGGTTGTTTTCCTTAGCTATTGGCTTAAGTTTGGGGATTTTGGCTGATTTACATGGCCCGTATGGGCCGATACATGTTTGAGAGGCATGACCAAAAACTCGTTGTTTTCACGCTTTATGGCCTTTTCATGAGAAATTGCCCACGGTTTTGGGGTTTTGGGCGATTTTCAAGGCCCGTAAGACCCGATACATGTTTGAGAGGCATCACAAAAATCGCCGCTTTTCACATTTTATGGCGGTTTTCATGAGCTATTGCCACAGTTTTGGGATTCTAGGCGAATTACAAGGTCGTAAGGACCAAAACATGTTTCATAGGCATGGCCAAAATTAACCATTTTCGCTTTTTATGGCCGTTTTCATGAGCTATTGCCGACTTTCCGGGCGATTTTCAAGACCCATAAGACTCAGACATGTTTGAGTGGCATGACCAAAAACTCGTCATGTTCGTGTTTTATGGACGTTCTCATGAGCTATTGCCCAAAGTTTTGGAGTTTTGGGGCGATTTGGAAGTAAGACCCTATACATGTTTGAGATGCATGACAAAAACTCGTTGGTTTCACATTTTATGACTATTTTCATGAGCTATTGGTTTAAGTTTGGGGATTTTGGGATTTACATGGCCTGTAATGGCTGATACATGTTAAGAGGGATGAACAAAACTCATCCTTTTCACGCTTTCCGGACGCTTTCATGAGCAATTGCCCACGGTTTTGGGGTCCGGAGCTATTTTCAAGGCCCGTAAGACTCTATTCATGTTTGACAGGCATGCCCAAAAGCTCGTCAGTTCACATTTCATGACATTTCTAGAACTATTGCCCACAGTTTTGAGGTTTCGGGGCGATTTGGAAGTCCCGTAAGACCCGATACATGTTTGAGAGGCATTCCCAAAAACTCGCTGCTTTTCACATTTTATGGGTGTTTTCATGAACTATTGCCATAGTTTTTGGATTACAAGGCTCGTAAGGACCGATACATGTTTGATAGGCGTGACCAAAAACTCATCGTTTTCGCTTTATGACCATTTTCATGAGCTATTGCCACAGTTTTGGGATTTCGTTGCTGCTTACATGGCCCGTAAAGGCCGACATATGTTTGAGTGGCATGACCGAAACTTCTCATTTTCGTGTTTGATGGATGTTTTCATGAGCTATTGCCCACAGCTTAGGGATTCAAGGCGATTTGAAGGCCGATAAGCCCTGATACATGTTTGAGAGGTATGGCTAAAAATTCATAATTTTCACATTTTATGGTCGTTTTCATGAGCTATTGTCCATAGTTTTTGGATTTTGGTGTGGTTTACATGGCCCTAAGGGCCGTTACATTTTTGAGAGGCATGAATAAAAACTCGTCGTTTTCACCTTTATGGCCATTTTCATGAGTAATCGCCCACAGTTTTGGAGTTCTGGGGCGATTTTCAAGGCCCGTAAGACCCTATACATGTTTGAGAGGCATGACCAAAAACTCGTCGGATTCACGTTTTATGGGCATTTTCAAGAGCTATTGGCCACAATTTTGAGGTTTTAGGGAAAATTGCAAGTCCCGTAAGAGCCGATACACGTTTGAGACCAATTCCTAAAAACTTGTCGGTTTCTCGTTTTATGGCTGTTTTCATGAGATATTGGTTTGAGTTTGGGGATTTTGGTGCGATTTACATGGCCCGTAAGGGCCGATACATGTTTGATAGGCATGACAAAAAACTCATCGTTTTCACGTTTTATGGCGGTTTTCATGAGCAATTGCACACGGTTTTGGGGATCTAGAGCGATTTTCGAGGCCCGTAAGACCCGATACATGTTTGAGAGGCATGACCAAAAACTCGTAGGATTCATGTTTTATGGCCATTTTCAAGAGTTATTGCCCACAATTTTGAGGTTTCGGGGCGATTTGCAAGTCCCGTAAGAACCGATACACGTTTGAGAGGCATGCCCAAAAACTTGTCGGTTTCGCTTTTATGGTTGTTTTCCTTAGCTATTGGCTTAAGTTTGGGATTTTGGCGCGATTTACATGGCCCGTATGGGCCGGTACATGTTTGAGAGGCATGACCAAAAACTCGTTGTTTTCACGTTTTATGGCCGTTTTCATGAGAGATTGCCCACGGTTTTGGGGTTTTGGGGCGATTTTCAAGGCCCGTAAGACCCGATAAATGTTTGATAGGCATGACAAAAACTCATCGCTTTTCACGCTTTATGGCGGTTTTCATGAGCAATTGCACACGGTTTTGGGGATCTAGAGCGATTTTCAAGGCCTGTAAGACCCGATACATGTTTGAGAGGCATGACCAAAACTCAGAGGATTCATGTTTTATGGCCATTTTCAAGAGTTATTGCCACAATTTTGAGGTTTCGGGCGATTTGCAAGTCCCGTAAGAACCGATACACGCTTGAGAGGCATGCCCAAAAACTTGTCGGCTTTCGCGTTTTTTATGGTTGTTTTCCTTAGCTATTGGCTTAAGTTTGGGGATTTTGGCGCGATTTACATGACCTGTATGGGCCGATACATGTTTGAGAGGCATGACCAAATACTCGTTGTTTTCACGTTTTATGGCCGTTTTCATGAGCAATTGCCCACAGGTTTGGGGTTTTGGGGCGATTTTCAAGGGCCGTAAGACCTGATACATGTTTGATAGGCATGACAAAAAACTCATCATTTCATGCTTTATGGCGGTTTTCATGAGCAATTGCACACGGTTTTGGGGATCTAGAGCGATTTTCAAGGCCGTAAGACCCGATACATGTTTGAGAGGCATGACCAAAAACTCAGAGATTCATGTTTTATGGCCATTTTCAAGAGTTATTGCCCACAATTTTGAGGTTTCGGGCGATTTGCAAGTCCCGTAAGAACCGATACACGCTTTGAGAGGCATGCCCAAAAACTTGTTTGCTTCGCTTTATGGACGTTTTCATGAGCTATTGTCTTAAGTTTGGGGATTTTGGTGCGATTTACATGGCCCGTAAGGGCCGATACATGTTTGATAGGCATGACCAAAAACTCGTTGTTTTCACATTTTATGGCCGTTTTCATGAGAAATTGCCCACGGTTTTGGGGTTTTGGGGCGATTTTTAAGGCCCGATACATGTTTGAGAGGCATGACCAAAGACACGTCGTTTCACATTTTATGGACGTTTTCATGAGCTATTGCCATAGTTTTGGGATTCTAAGCGATTTACAGGGCCCGTAAGGACCAAAACATGTTTGATAGGCATGGCCAAAAATTAATGGTTTTCGCTTTTTATGGCCGTTTTTTCATGAGCTATTGCCGACTGTTCCGGGGCGATTTTCAAGACCCATAAGACTCTGTACATGTTTGAGTGGCATGACCAAAAACTCGTCATGTTCGTGTTTTATGGCCGTTCTCATGAGCTATTGCCCAAAGTTTTGGAGTTTTGGGGCGATTTGGAAGTAAGACCCTATACATGTTTGAGATGCATGACAAAAAACTCGTTGGTTTCACATTTTATGACTATTTTCATGAGCTATTGGTTTAAGTTTGGGGATTTTGGTGGGATTTACATGGCCTGTAATGGCTGATACATGTTAAGAGGGATGAACAAAAACTCATCCTTTTCACGTTTTCTGGACGTTTTCATGAGCAATTGCCCACGGTTTTGGGGTCCTGGAGCTATTTTCAAGGCCCGTAAGACTCTATTCATGTTTGACAGGCATGCCCAAAAGCTCGTCGGATTCACATTTCATGACTGTTTTCTAGAACTATTGCCAACAGTTTTGAGGTTTCGGGGCGATTTGGAAGTCCCGTAAGACCCGATACATGTTTGAGAGGCATTCCCAAAACTCGTTTTCACATTTTATGGGTGTTTTCATGAACTATTGCCATAGTTTTTGGATTACAAGGCTCGTAAGGACCGATACATGTTTGATAGGCGTGACCAAAATCTCATCGTTTTCGTGTTTTATGACCATTTTCATGAGCTATTGCCACAGTTTTGTGATTTCGTTGCGGCTTACATGGCCCGTAAAGGCCGACATATGTTTGAGTGGCATGACCGAAACTTGTCATTTTCGTGTTTGATGGATGTTTTCATGAGCTATTGCCCACAGCTTAGGGATTCAAGGGCTATTTGGAAGGCCGATAAGCCCTGATACATGTTTGATAGGTATGACTAAAAATTCATAATTTTCACATTTTATGGTCGTTTTCATGAGCTATTGTCCATAGTTTTCGGATTTTGGTGTGGTTTACATGGTCCTCAGGTCCGTTACATTTTTTAGAGGCATGAATAAAAACTCGTTGTTTTCACCTTTATGGCCATTTTCATGAGTAATCGCCCACAGTTTTGGAGTTCTGGGGCGATTTTCAAGGCCCGTAAGACCCTATACATGTTTGAGAGGCATGACCAAAACCTCGTCGGATTCACGTTTTATGGCCATTTTCAAGAGCTATTGGCCACAGTTTTGAGGTTTTAGGGAAAATTGCAAGTCCCGTAAAAGCCGATACACGTTTGAGACCAATTCCCAAAAACTTGTCGGTTTCTCGTTTTATGGCTGTTTTCATGAGATATTGGCTTGAGTTTGGGGATTTTGTTAAGATTTACATGGCCCGTAAGGGCCGATACATGTTTGATAGGCATGACAAAAAAATCATCGTTTTCACGTTTTATGGCGGTTTTCATGAGCAATTGCACACGGTTTTGGGGATCTAGAGCGATTTTCAAGGCCCGTAAGACCCGATACATGTTTGAGAGGCATGACCAAAAACTCGTAGGATTCATGTTTTATGGCCATTTTCAAGAGTTATTGCCCACAATTTTGAGGTTTCGGGGCGATTTGCAAGTCCCGTAAGAACCGATACACGTTTGAGAGGCATGCCCAAAAACTTGTCGGTTTCGCGTTTTATGGTTGTTTTCCTTAGCTATTGGCTTAAGTTTGGGGATTTTGGCGCGATTTACATGGCCCGTATGGGCCGATACATGTTTGAGAGGCATGACCAAAAACTCGTTGTTTTCACGTTTTATGGCCGTTTTCATGAGAAATTGCCCACGGTTTTGGGGTTTTGGCCAGATTTTCAAGGACCGTAAGACCCGATACATGTTTGATAGGCATGACAAAAAACTCATCGCTTTCACGTTTTATGGCGGTTTTCATGAGCAATTGCACACGGTTTTGGGGATCTAGAGCGATTTTCAAGGCTGTAAGACCCGATACATGTTTGAGAGGCATGACCAAAAACTCAGAGGATTCATGTTTTATGGCCATTTTCAAGAGTTATTGCCCACAATTTTGAGGTTTCGGGCGATTTGCAAGTCCCGTAAGAACCGATACACGCTTGAGAGGCATGCCCAAAAACTTGTCGGTTTCGCTGCTTTATGGTTGTTTTCCTTAGCTATTGGCTTAAGTTTGGGATTTTGGCGCGATTTACATGGCCCGTATGGGCCGATACATGTTTGAGAGGCATGACCAAAAACTCGTTGTTTTCACGCTTTTATGGCCGCTTTCATGAGAAATTGCCCACGGTTTTGGGGTTTTGGGGCGATTTTCAAGGCCCGTAAGACCCGATACATGTTTGATAGGCATGACAAAAACTCATCGCTTTCACGCTTTTATGGCGGTTTTCATGAGCAATTGCACACGGTTTTGGGGATCTAGAGCGATTTTCAAGGCCCGTAAGACCCGATACATGTTTGAGAGGCATGACCAAAAACTCATAGGATTCATGTTTTATGGCCATTTTCAAGAGATATTGCCCACAATTTTGAGGTTTCGGGGCGATTTGCAAGTCCCGTAAGAACCGATACACGCTTGAGAGGCATGCCCAAAAACTTGTCGGTTTCTGCTTTTATGGTTGTTTTCCTTAGCTATTGGCTTAAGTTTGGGGATTTTGGCGCTGATTTACATGGCCCGTATGGGCCGATACATGTTTGAGAGGCATGACCAAAAACTCGTTGTTTTCACGCTTTATGGCCGCTTTCATGAGAAATTGCCCACGGTTTTGGGGGTTTTGGGGCGATTTTCAAGGCCTGTAAGACCCGATACATGTTTGAGAGGCATCACCAAAAATCGCCGTTTCACATTTTATGGACGTTTTCATGAGCTATTGCCACAGTTTTTGGGATTCTAGGCGAATTACAGGCCCGTAAGACCAAAACATGTTTCATAGGCATGGCCAAAAATTAACCATTTTCGCTTTTTATGGCCGTTTTTTCATGAGCTATTGCCGACTGTTCCGGGGCGATTTTCAAGACCCATAAGACTCTGTACATGTTTGAGTGGCATGACCAAAAACTCGTCATGTTCGTGTTTTATGGCCGTTCTCATGAGCTATTGCCCAAAGTTTTGGAGTTTTGGGGCGATTTGGAAGTAAGACCCTATACATGTTTGAGATGCATGACAAAAAACTCGTTGGTTTCACATTTTATGACTATTTTCATGAGCTATTGGTTTAAGTTTGGGGATTTTGGTGGGATTTACATGGCCTGTAATGGCTGATACATGTTAAGAGGGATGAACAAAAACTCATCCTTTTCACGTTTTTTGGACGTTTTCATGAGCAATTGCCCACGGTTTTGGGGTCCCTGAGCTATTTTCAAGGCCCGTAAGACTCTATTCATGTTTGACAGGCATGCCCAAAAGCTCGTCGGATTCACATTTCATGACTGTTTTCTAGAACTATTGCCCACAGTTTTGAGGTTTCGGGGCGATTTGGAAGTCCCGTAAGACCCGATACATGTTTGAGAGGCATTCCCAAAAACTCGTCGTTTTCACATTTTATGAGTGTTTTCATGAACTATTGCGATAGTTTTTGGATTACAAGGCTCGTAAGGACCGATACATGTTTGATAGGCGTGACCAAAAACTCATCGTTGCTGCTTTTATGACCATTTTCATGAGCTATTGCCACAGTTTTGGGATTTCGTTGCGGCTTACATGGCCCGTAAAGGCCGACATATGTTTGAGTGGCATGACCAAAACTTGTCATTTTCGTGTTTGATGGATGTTTTCATGAGCTATTTCCCACAGCTTAGGGATTCAAGGGCGATTTGGAAGGCCGATAAGCCCTGATACATGTTTGACAGGTATGACTAAAAATTCATAATTTTCACATTTTATGGTCGTTTTCATGAGCTATTGTCCATAGTTTTCGGATTTTGGTGTGGTTTACATGGCCCTAAGGGCCGTTACATTTTTTAGAGGCATGAATAAAAACTCGTCGTTTTCACCTTTATGGCCATTTTCATGAGTTTTGGAGTTCTGGGGCGATTTTCAAGGCCCGTAAGACCCTATACATGTTTGAGAGGCTTGACCAAAACCTCATCGGATTCACGTTTTATGGCCATTTTCAAGAGCTATTGACCACAGTTTTGATGTTTTACGAAAAATTGCAAGTCCCATAAGAGCCGATACACGTTTGAGACCAATTCCCAAAAACTTGTCGATTTTTCGTTTTATGGCTGTTTTCATGAGATATTGGCTTGAGTTTGGGGATTTTGGTGCGATTTACATGGCCCGTAAGGGCCGATACATGTTTGATAGGCATGACAAAAAAATCATCGTTTTCACGTTTTATGGCGGTTTTCATGAGCAATTGCACACGGTTTTGGGGATCTAGAGCGATTTTCAAGGCTGTAAGACCCGATACATGTTTGAGAGGCATGACCAAAAACTCAGAGGATTCATGTTTTATGGCCATTTTCAAGAGTTATTGCCCACAATTTTGAGGTTTCGGCGATTTGCAAGTCCCGTAAGAACCGATACACGCTTGAGAGGCATGCCCAAAAACTTGTCGGTTTCTGCTTTATGGTTGTTTTCCTTAGCTATTGGCTTAAGTTTGGGGATTTTGGCGATTTACATGGGTCTGTATGGGCCGATACATGTTTGAGAGGCATGACCAAAAACTCGTTGTTTTCACGCTTTATGGCCGCTTTCATGAGAAATTGCCCACGGTTTTGGGGTTTTGGGGCGATTTTCAAGGCCTGTAAGACCCGATACATGTTTGATAGGCATGACAAAAACTCATCGCTTTCACGCTTTTATGGCGGTTTTCATGAGCAATTGCACACGGTTTTGGGGATCTAGAGCGATTTTCAAGGCCCGTAAGACCCGATACATGTTTGAGAGGCATGACCAAAAACTCAGAGGATTCATGTTTTATGGCCATTTTCAAGAGTTATTGCCCACAATTTTGAGGTTTCGGGGCGATTTGCAAGTCCCGTAAGAACCGATACACGTTTGAGAGGCATGCCCAAAAACTTGTCGGTTTCGCGTTTTATGGTTGTTTTCCTTAGCTATTGGCTTAAGTTTTGGGATTTTGGCGCGATTTACATGGCCCGTATGGGCCGATACATGTTTGAGAGGCATGACCAAAAACTCGTTGTTTTCACGTTTTTTGGCCGTTTTCATCAGAAATTGCCCACGGTTTTGGGGTTTTGGGGCGATTTTCAAGGCCCGTAAGACCCGATACATGTTTGAGAGGCATCACCAAAAAATCGCCGTTATCACATTTTATGGACGTTTTCATGAGATATTGCCACAGTTTTGGTATTCTAGGCGAATTACATGGCCTGTAAGGACCAAAACATGTTTCATAGGCATGGCCAAAAATTACCATTTTCGCTTTTTATGGCCGTTTTTTCATGAGCTATTGCCGACTGTTCCGGGGCGATTTTCAAGACCCATAAGACTCTGTACATGTTTGAGTGGCATGACCAAAAACTCGTCATGTTCGTGTTTTATGGCCGTTCTCATGAGCTATTGCCCAAAGTTTTGGAGTTTTGGGGCGATTTGGAAGTAAGACCCTATACATGTTTGAGATGCATGACAAAAAACTCGTTGGTTTCACATTTTATGACTATTTTCATGAGCTATTGGTTTAAGTTTGGGGATATTGGTGGTATTTACATGGCCTGTAATGGCTGATACATGTTAAGAGGGATGAACAAAAACTCATCCTTTTCACGTTTTCTGGACGTTTTCATGAGCAATTGCCCACGGTTTTGGGGTCCCGAGCTATTTTCAAGGCCCGTAAGACTCTATTCATGTTTGATGTGCATGCCCAAAAGCTCGCTTGATTCACATTTCATGACTGTTTTCTAGAACTATTGCCCACAGTTTTGAGGTTTCGGGCGATTTGGAAGTCCCGTAAGACCCGATACATGTTTGAGAGGCATTCCCAAAACTCGCTGCTTTCACATTTTATGGGTGTTTTCATGAACTATTGCCATAGTTTTTGGATTACAAGGCTCGTAAGGACCGATACATGTTTGATAGGCGTGACCAAAAACTCATCGCTTTCGTTTTATGACCATTTTCATGAGCTATTGCCACGCTTTTGGGATTTCACAGGCTTACATGGCCCGTAAAGGCCGACATATGTTTGAGTGGCATGACCAAAACTTGTCATTTTCATGTTTGATGGATGTTTTCATGAGCTATTGCCCACAGCTTAGGGATTCAAGGGCGAATTGGAAGGCCGATAAGCCCTGATACATGTTTGACAGGCATGACTAAAAATTCATAATTTTCACATTTTATGGTCGTTTTCATGAGCTATTGTCCATAGTTTTCGGATTTTGGTGTGGTTTACATGGCCCTAAGGGCCGTTACATTTTTTAGAGGCATGAATAAAAACTCGTTGTTTTCACCTTTATGGCCATTTTCATGAGTAATCGCCTACAGTTTTGGAGTTCTGGGGCGATTTTCAAGGCCCGTAAGACCCTATACATGTTTGAGAGGCATGACCAAAACCTCGTCGGATTCACGTTTTATGGCCATTTTCAAGAGCTATTGGCCACAGTTTTGAGGTTTTAGGGAAAATTGCAAGTCCCGTAAAAGCCGATACACGTTTGAGACCAATTCCCAAAAACTTGTCGGTTTCTCGTTTTATGGCCGTTTTCATGAGATATTGTCTTGAGTTTGGGGATTTTGGTGCGATTTACATGGCCCGTAAGGGCCGATACATGTTTGTTAGGCATGACAAAAACTCATTGTTTTCACGTTTTATGGCGGTTTTCATGAGCAATTGCACACGGTTTTGGGGATCTAGAGCGATTTTCAAGGCCCGTAAGACCCGATACATGTTTGAGAGGCATGACCAAAAACTCGTAGGATTCATGTTTTATGGCCATTTTCAAGAGTTATTGCCCACAATTTTGAGGTTTCGGGGCGATTTGCAAGTCCCGTAAGAACCGATACACGTTTGAGAGGCATGCCCAAAAACTTGTCGGTTTCGCGTTTTATGGTTGTTTTCCTTAGCTATTGGCTTAAGTTTGGGGATTTTGGCGCGATTTACATGGCCCGTATGGGCCGATACATGTTTGAGAGGCATGACCAAAAACTCGTTGTTTTCACGTTTTATGGCCGTTTTCATGAGAAATTGCCCACGGTTTTGGGGTTTTGGGGCGATTTTCAAGGCCCGTAAGACCCGATACATGTTTGATAGGCATGACCAAAAACTCGTAGGATTCATGTTTTATGGTTGTTTTCCTTAGCTATTGGCTTAAGTTTGGGGATATTGGCGCGATTTACATGGCCCGTATGGGCCGATACATGTTTGAGAGGCATGACCAAAAACTCGTAGGATTCATGTTTTATGGCCATTTTCAAGAGTTATTGCCCACAATTTTGAGGTTTCGGGGCGATTTGCAAGTCCCGTAAGAACCGATACACGTTTGAGAGGCATGCCCAAAAACTTGTCGGTTTCGCGTTTTATGGTTGTTTTCCTTAGCTATTGGCTTAAGTTTGGGGATTTTGGCGCGATTTACATGGCCCGTATGGGCCGATACATGTTTGAGAGGCATGACCAAAAACTCGTTGTTTTCACGTTTTATGGCCGTTTTCATGAGAAATTGCCCACGGTTTTGGGGTTTTGGGGCGATTTTCAAGGCCCGTAAGACCCGATACATGTTTGAGAGGCATCACCAAAAAATCGCCGTTTTCACATTTTATGGACGTTTTCATGAGCTATTGCCACAGTTTTGGGATTCTAGGCGAATTACAGGGCCCGTAAGGACCAACATATGTTTCATATGCATGGCCAAAAATTAACCATTTTCGCTTTTTATGGACGTTTTTTCATGAGCTATTGCCGACTGTTCCGGGGCGATTTTCAAGACCCATAAGACTCTGTACATGTTTTAGTGGCATGACCAAAAACTCGTCATGTTCGTGTTTTATGGCCGTTCTCATGAGCTATTGCCCAAAGTTTTGGAGTTTTGGGGCGATTTGGAAGTAAGACCCTATACATGTGTTGAGATGCATGACAAAAAACTCGTTGGTTTCACATTTTATGACTATTTTCATGAGCTATTGGTTTAAGTTTGGGGAATTTGGTGGGATTTACATGGCCTGTAATGGCTGATACAAGTTAAGAGGGATGGAAAAAAACTCATCGTTTTCACGTTTTATGGCGGTTTTCATGAGCAATTGCCCACGGTTTTGGGGTCCTGGAGCTATTTTCAAGGCCCGTAAGACTCTATTCATGTTTGACAGGCATGCCCAAAAGCTCGTCGGATTCACATTTCATGACTGTTTTCTAGAACTATTGCCCACAGTTTTGAGGTTTCGGGGCGATTTGGAAGTCCCGTAAGACCCGATACATGTTTGAGAGGCATTCCCAAAACTCGTCGTTTTCACATTTTATGGGTGTTTTCATGAACTATTGCCATAGTTTTTGGATTACAAGGCTCGTAAGGACCGATACATGTTTGATAGGCGTGACCAAAATCTCATCGTTTTCGTGTTTTATGACCATTTTCATGAGCTATTGCCACAGTTTTGGGATTTCGTTGCGGCTTACATGGCCCGTAAAGGCCGACATATGTTTGAGTGGCATGACCGAAACTTGTCATTTTCGTGTTTGATGGATGTTTTCATGAGCTATTGCCCACAGCTTAGGGATTCAAGGGCGATTTGGAAGGCCGATAAGCCCTGATACATGTTTGACAGGTATGACTAAAAATTCATAATTTTCACATTTTATGGTCGTTTTCATGATCTATTGTCCATAGTTTTCGGATTTTGGTGTGGTTTACATGGCCCTAAGGGCCGTTACATTTTTTAGAGGCATGTATAAAAACTCGTTGTTTTCACCTTTATGGCCATTTTCATGAGTAATCATACAGTTTTGGAGTTCGGGCGATTTTCAAGGCCCGTAAGACCCTATACATGTTTGAGAGGCATGACCAAAACCTCGCTTGATTCACGTTTTATGGCCATTTTCAAGAGCTATTGGCCACAATTTTGAGGTTTTAGGGCAAATTGCAAGTCCCGTAAGAGCCGATACACGTTTGAGACCAATTCCCAAAAACTTGTCGGTTTATCGTTTTATGGCTGTTTTCATGAGATATTGGCTTGAATTTGGGGATTTTGGTGCGATTTACATGGCCCGTAAGGGCCGATACATGTTTGATAGGCATGACAAAAAATCATCGCTTTTCGCTTTATGGCGGTTTTCATGAGCAATTGCACACGGTTTTGGGGATCTAGAGCGATTTTCAAGGCCCGTAAGACCCGATACATGTTTGAGAGGCATGGCCAAAAACTCGTAGGATTCATGTTTTATGGCCATTTTCAAGAGTTATTGCCCACAATTTTGAGGTTTCGGGGCGATTTGCAAGTCCCGTAAGAACCGATACACGTTTGAGAGGCATGCCCAAAAACTTGTCGGTTTCGCGTTTTATGGTTGTTTTCCTTAGCTATTGGCTTAAGTTTGGGGATTTTGGCGCGATTTACATGGCCCGTATGGGCCGATACATGTTTGAGAGGCATGACCAAAACTCGTTGTTTTCACGTTTTATGGCCGTTTTCATGAGAAATTGCCCACGGTTTTGGGGTTTTGGGGCGATTTTCAAGGCCCGTAAGACCCGATACATGTTTGATAGGCATGACAAAAAACTCATCGTTTTCATGTTTTATGGCGGTTTTCATGAGCAATTGCACACGGTTTTGGGGATCTAGAGCGATTTTCAAGGCCCGTAAGACCCGATACATGTTTGAGAGGCATGACCAAAAACTCGTAGGATTCATGTTTTATGGCCATTTTCAAGAGTTATTGCCCACAATTTTGAGGTTTCGGGGCGATTTGCAAGTCCCGTAAGAACCGATACACGTTTGAGAGGCATGCCCAAAAACTTGTCGGTTTCGCGTTTTATGGTTGTTTTCCTTAGCTATTGGCTTAAGTTTGGGGATTTTGGCGTGATTTACATGGCCCGTATGGGCCGATACATGTTTGAGAGGCATGACCAAAAACTCGTTGTTTTCACGTTTTATGGCCGTTTTCATGAGAAATTGCCCACGGTTTTGGGGTTTTGGGGCGATTTTCAAGGCCCGTAAGACCCGATACATGTTTGAGAGGCATCACCAAAAAATCGCCGTTTTCACATTTTATGGACGTTTTCATGAGCTATTGCCACAGTTTTGGGATTCTAGGCGAATTACAGGGCCCGTAAGGACCAAAACATGTTTCATAGGCATGGCCAAAAATTAACCATTTTCGCTTTTTATGGCCTTTTTTCATGAGCTATTGCCGATCGCTCCGGGCGATTTTCAAGACCCATAAGACTCTGTACATGTTTGAGTGGCATGACCAAAAACTCGTCATGTTCGTGTTTTATGGCCGTTCTCATGAGCTATTGCCCAAAGTTTTGGAGTTTTGGGGCGATTTGGAAGTAAGACCCTATACATGTTTGAGATGCATGACAAAAACTCGTTGGTTTCACATTTTATGACTATTTTCATGAGCTATTGGTTTAAGTTTGGGGATTTTGGTGGGATTTACATGGCCTGTAATGGCTGATACATGTTAAGAGGGATGAACAAAAACTCATCCTTTTCACGTTTTCTGGACGTTTTCATGAGCAATTGCCCACGGTTTTGGGGTCCCGGAGCTATTTTCAAGGCCCGTAAGACTCTATTCATGTTTGACAGGCATGCCCAAAAGCTCGTCGGATTCACATTTCATGACTGTTTTCTAGAACTATTGCCCACAGTTTTGAGGTTTCGGGGCGATTTGGAAGTCCCGTAAGACCCGATACATGTTTGAGAGGCATTCCCAAAACTCGTCGTTTTCACATTTTATGGGTGTTTTCGTGAAATATTGCCATAGTTTTTGGATTACAAGGCTCGTAAGGACCGATACATGTTTGATAGGCGTGACCAAAAACTCATCGTTTTCGCGTTTTATGACCATTTTCATGAGCTATTGCCACAGTTTTGGGATTTCGTTGCGGCTTACATGGCCCGTAAAGGCCGACATATGTTTGAGTGGCATGACCGAAACTTGTCATTTTCGTGTTTGATGGATGTTTTCATGAGCTATTGCCCACAGCTTAGGGATTCAAGGGCGATTTGGAAGGCCGATAAGCCCTGATACATGTTTGACAGGTATGACTAAAAATTCATAATTTTCACATTTTATGGTCGTTTTCATGAGCTATTGTCCATAGTTTTCGGATTTTGGTGTGGTTTACATGGCCCTAAGGGCCGTTACATTTTTTAGAGGCATGAATAAAAACTCGTCGTTTTCACCTTTATGGCCATTTTCATGAGTAATCGCCCACAGTTTTGGAGTTCTGGGGCGATTTTCAAGGCCCGTAAGACCCTATACATGTTTGAGAGGCATGACCAAAAACTCGTCGGATTCACGTTTTATGGCCATTTTCAAGAGCTATTGGCCACAGTTTTGAGGTTTTAGGGAAAATTGCAAGTCCCGTAAGAGCCGATACACGTTTGAGACCAATTCCCAAAAACTTGTCGGTTTCTCGTTTTATGGCTGTTTTCATGAGATATTGGCTTGAGTTTGGGGATTTTGGTGCGATTTACATGGCCCGTAAGGGCCGATACATGTTTGATAGGCATGACAAAAAACTCATCGTTTTCACGTTTTATGGCGGTTTTCATGAGCAATTGCACACGGTTTTGGGGATCTAGAGCGATTTTCAAGGCCCGTAAGACCCGATACATGTTTGAGAGGCATGACCAAAAACTCGTAGGATTCATGTTTTATGGCCATTTTCAAGAGTTATTGCCCACAATTTTGAGGTTTCGGGGCGATTTGCAAGTCCCGTAAGAACCGATACAAGCTTTGAGAGGCATGCCCACAAACTTGTCGCTTTTGCGTTTTATGGTTGTTTTCCTTAGCTATTGGCTTAAGTTTGGGGATTTTGGCGCGATTTACATGGCCCGTATGGGCCGATACATGTTTGAGAGGCATGACCAAAAACTCGTTGTTTTCACGTTTTATGGCCGTTTTCATGAGAAATTGCCCACGGTTTTGGGGTTTTGGGGCGATTTTCAAGGCCCGTAAGACCCGATACATGTTTGATAGGCATGACAAAAAACTCATCGTTTTCACGTTTTATGGCGGTTTTCATGAGAAATTGCGCACGGTTTTGGGGATCTAGAGCGATTTTCAAGGCCCGTAAGACCCGATACATGTTTGAGAGGCATGACCAAAAACTCGTAGGATTCATGTTTTATGGCCATTTTCAAGAGTTATTGCCCACAATTTTGAGGTTTCGGGGCGATTTGCAAGTCCCGTAAGAACCGATACACATTTGAGAGGCATGCCCAAAAACTTGTCGGTTTCGCGTTTTATGGTTGTTTTCCTTAGCTATTGGCTTAAGTTTGGGGATTTTGGCGCGATTTACATGGCCCGTATGGGCCGATACATGTTTGAGAGGCATGACCAAAAACTCGTTGTTTTCACGTTTTATGGCCGTTTTCGCCCACGGTTTTGGGGTTTTGGGGCGATTTTCAAGGCTGTAAGACCCGATACATGTTTGAGAGGCATCACCAAAAATCATCGCTTTTCACATTTTATGGACGTTTTCATGAGCTATTGCCACAGTTTTGGGATTCTAGGCGAATTACAGGTCCGTAAGACCAAAACATGTTTCATAGGCATGGCCAAAAATTAACCATTTTCGCTTTTTATGGCCGTTTTTTCATGAGCTATTGCCGACTGTTCCGGGGCGATTTTCAAGACCCATAAGACTCTGTACATGTTTGAGTGGCATGACCAAAAACTCGTCATGTTCGTGTTTTATGGCCGTTCTCATGAGCTATTGCCCAAAGTTTTGGAGTTTTGGGGCGATTTGGAAGTAAGACCCTATACATGTTTGAGATGCATGACAAAAAACTCGTTGGTTTCACATTTTATGACTATTTTCATGAGCTATTGGTTTAAGTTTGGGGATTTTGGTGGGATTTACATGGCCTGTAATGGCTGATACATGTTAAGAGGGATGGAAAAAAACTCATCCTTTTCACGTTTTCTGGGCGTTTTCAAGAGTAATTTCCCATGGTTTTGGGGTCCCGGAGCTATTTTCATGGCCCGTAAGACTCTATTCATGTTTGAAAGGCAGGCCCAAAAGCTCGTCGGATTCACATTTCATGAGTGTTTTATAGAACTATTGCCCACATTTTTGAGGTTTCGGGGCGATTTGGAAGTCCCGTAAGACCCGATACATGTTTGAGAGGCATTCCCAAAAACTCGTCGTTTTCACATTTTATGGGTGTTTTCATGAACTATTGCCATAGTTTTTGGATTACAAGGCTCGTAAGGACCGATACATGTTTGATAGGCGTGACCAAAATCTCATCGTTTTCGTGTTTTATGACCATTTTCATGAGCTATTGCCACAGTTTTGGGATTTCGTTGCGGCTTACATGGCCCGTAAAGGCCGACATATGTTTGAGTGGCATGACCAAAACTTGTCATTTTCGTGTTTGATGGATGTTTTCATGAGCTATTGCCCACAGCTTAGGGATTCAAGGGCGATTTGGAAGGCCGATAAGCCCTGATACATGTTTGACAGGTATGACTAAAAATTCATAATTTTCACATTTTATGGTCGTTTTCATGAGCTATTGTCCATAGTTTTCGGATTTTGGTGTGGTTTACATGGCCCTAAGGGCCGTTACATTTTTTAGAGGCATGAATAAAAACTCGTCGTTTTCACCTTTATGGCCATTTTCATGAGTAATCGCCCACAGTTTTGGAGTTCTGGGGCGATTTTCAAGGCCCGTAAGACCCTATACATGTTTGAGAGGCATGACCAAAAACTCGTCGGATTCACGTTTTATGGCCATTTTCAAGAGCTATTGGCCACAATTTTGAGGTTTTAGGGAAAATTGCAAGTCCCGTAAGAGCCGATACACGTTTGAGACCAATTCCCAAAAACTTGTTTGCTTTCGTTTATGGCCGTTTTCATGAGATATTGTCTTGAGTTTGGGGATTTTGGTGCGATTTACATGGCCCGTAAGGGCCGATACATGTTTGTTAGGCATGACAAAAACTCATTGTTTTCACGTTTTATGGCGGTTTTCATGAGCAATTGCACACGGTTTTGGGGATCTAGAGCGATTTTCAAGGCCCGTAAGACCCGATACATGTTTGAGAGGCATGACCAAAAACTCGTAGGATTCATGTTTTATGGCCATTTTCAAGAGTTATTGCCCACAATTTTGAGGTTTCGGGGCGATTTGCAAGTCCCGTAAGAACCGATACACGTTTGAGAGGCATGCCCAAAAACTTGTCGGTTTCGCGTTTTATGGTTGTTTTCCTTAGCTATTGGCTTAAGTTTGGGATTTTGGCGCGATTTACATGGCCCGTATGGGCCGATACATGTTTGAGAGGCATGACCAAAAACTCGTTGTTTTCACGTTTTATGGCCGTTTTCATGAGAAATTGCCCACGGTTTTGGGGTTTTGGGGCGATTTTCAAGGCCCGTAAGACCCGATACATGTTTGATAGGCATGACAAAAAACTCATCGTTTTCACGTTTTATGGCGGTTTTCATGAGCAATTGCACACGGTTTTGGGGATCTAGAGCGATTTTCAAGGCCCGTAAGACCCGATACATGTTTGAGAGGCATGACCAAAAACTCGTAGGATTCATGTTTTATGGCCATTTTCAAGAGTTATTGCCCACAATTTTGAGGTTTCGGGGCGATTTGCAAGTCCCATAAGAACCGATACACGTTTGAGAGGCATGCCCAAAAACTTGTCGGTTTCGCGTTTTATGGTTGTTTTCCTTAGCTATTGGCTTAAGTTTGGGGATTTTGGCGCGATTTACATGGGCCGATACATGTTTGAGAGGCATGACCAAAAACTCGTTGTTTTCACGTTTTATGGCCGTTTTCATGAGAAATTGCCCACGGTTTTGGGGTTTTGGGGCGATTTTCAAGGCCCGTAAGACCCGATACATGTTTGAGAGGCATCACCAAAAAATCGCCGTTTTCACATTTTATGGACGTTTTCATGAGCTATTGCCACAGTTTTGGGATTCTAGGCGAATTACAGGGCCCGTAAGGACCAAAACATGTTTCATAGGCATGGCCAAAAATTAACCATTTTCGCTTTTTATGGCCGTTTTTTCATGAGCTATTGCCGACTGTTCCGGGGCGATTTTCAAGACCCATAAGACTCTGTACATGTTTGAGTGGCATGACCAAAAACTCGTCATGTTCGTGTTTTATGGCCGTTCTCATGAGCTATTGCCCAAAGTTTTGGAGTTTTGGGGCGATTTGGAAGTAAGACCCTATACATGTTTGAGATGCATGACAAAAAACTCGTTGGTTTCACATTTTATGACTATTTTCATGAGCTATTGGTTTAAGTTTGGGGATTTTGGTGGGATTTACATGGCCTGTAATGGCTGATACATGTTAAGAGGGATGAACAAAAACTCATCCTTTTCACGTTTTCTAGACGTTTTCATGAGCAATTGCCCACGGTTTTGGGGTCCCGGAGCTATTTTCAAGGCCCGTAAGACTCTATTCATGTTTGACAGGCATGCCCAAAAGCTCGTCGGATTCACATTTCATGACTGTTTTCTAGAACTATTGCCCACAGTTTTGAGGTTTCGGGGCGATTTGGAAGTCCCGTAAGACCCGATACATGTTTGAGAGGCATTCCCAAAAACTCGTCGTTTTCACATTTTATGGGTGTTTTCATGAACTATTGCCATAGTTTTTGGATTACAAGGCTCGTAAGGACCGATACATGTTTGATAGGCGTGACCAAAATCTCATCGTTTTCGTGTTTTATGACCATTTTCATGAGCTATTGCCACAGTTTTGGGATTTCGTTGCTGCTTACATGGCCCGTAAAGGCCGACATATGTTTGAGTGGCATGACCGAAACTTGTCATTTTCGTGTTTGATGGATGTTTTCATGAGCTATTGCCCACAGCTTAGGGATTCAAGGGCGATTTGGAAGGCCGATAAGCCCTGATACATGTTTGACAGGTATGACTAAAAATTCATAATTTTCACATTTTATGGTCGTTTTCATGAGCTATTGTCCATAGTTTTCGGATTTTGGTGTGGTTTACATGGCCCTAAGGGCCGTTACATTTTTTAGAGGCATGAATAAAAACTCGTCGTTTTCACCTTTATGGCCATTTTCATGAGTAATCGCCCATAGTTTTGGAGTTCTGGGGCGATTTTCAAGGCCCGTAAGACCCTATACATGTTTGAGAGGCATGACCAAAAACTCGTCGGATTCACGTGTTATGGCCATTTTCAAGAGCTATTGGCCACAGTTTTGAGGTTTTAGGGAAAATTGCAAGTCCCGTAAGAGCCGATACACGTTTGAGACCAATTCCCAAAAACTTGTCGGTTTCTCGTTTTATGGCCGTTTTCATGAGATATTGTCTTGAGTTTGGGGATTTTGGTGCGATTTACATGGCCCGTAAGGGCCGATACATGTTTGTTAGGCATGACAAAAACTCATTGTTTTCACGTTTTATGGCGGTTTTCATGAGCAATTGCACACGGTTTTGGGGATCTAGAGCGATTTTCAAGGCCCGTAAGACCCGATACATGTTTGAGAGGCATGACCAAAAACTCGTAGGATTCATGTTTTATGGCCATTTTCAAGAGTTATTGCCCACAATTTTGAGGTTTCGGGGCGATTTGCAAGTCCAGTAAGAACCGATACACGTTTGAGAGGCATGCCCAAAAACTTGTCGGTTTCGCGTTTTATGGTTGTTTTCCTTAGCTATTGGCTTAAGTTTGGGGATTTTGGCGCGATTTACATGGCCCGTATGGGCCGATACATGTTTGAGAGGCATGACCAAAAACTCGTTGTTTTCACGTTTTATGGCCGTTTTCATGAGAAATTGCCCACGGTTTTGGGGTTTTGGGGCGATTTTCAAGGCCCGTAAGACCCGATACATGTTTGATAGGCATGACAAAAATCTCATCGTTTTCATGTTTTATGGCGGTTTTCATGAGCAATTGCACACGGTTTTGGGGATCTAGAGCGATTTTCAAGGCCCGTAAGACCCGATACATGTTTGAGAGGCATGACCAAAAACTCGTAGGATTCATGTTTTATGGCCATTTTCAAGAGTTATTGCCCACAATTTTGAGGTTTCGGGGCGATTTGCAAGTCCCGTAAGAACCGATACACGTTTGAGAGGCATGCCCAAAAACTTGTCGGTTTCGCGTTTTATGGTTGTTTTCCTTAGCTATTGGCTTAAGTTTGGGGATTTTGGCGCGATTTACATGGCCCGTATGGGCCGATACATGTTTGAGAGGCATGACCAAAAACTCGTTGTTTTCACGTTTTATGGCCGTTTTCATGAGAAATTGCCCACGGTTTTGGGGTTTTGGGGCGATTTTCAAGGCCCGTAAGACCCGATACATGTTTGAGAGGCATCACCCAAAAATCGCCGTTTTCACATTTTATGGACGTTTTCATGAGCTATTGCCACGGTTTTGGGATTCTAGGCGAATTACAGAGCCCGTAAGGACCAAAACATGTTTCATAGGCATGCCCAAAAATTAACCATTTTCGCTTTTTATGGTCGTTTTTTCATGAGCTATTGCCGACTGTTCCGGGGCGATTTTCAAGACCCATAAGACTCTGTACATGTTTGAGTGGCATGACCAAAAACTCGTCATGTTCGTGTTTTATGGCCGTTCTCATGAGCTATTGCCCAAAGTTTTGGAGTTTTGGGGCGATTTGGAAGTAAGACCCTATACATGTTTGAGATGCATGACAAAAAACTCGTTGGTTTCACATTTTATGACTATTTTCATGAGCTATTGGTTTAAGTTTGGGGATTTTGGTGGGATTTACATGGCCTGTAATGGCTGATACATGTTAAGAGGGATGAACAAAAACTCATCCTTTTCACGTTTTCTGGACGTTTTCATGAGCAATTGCCCACTGTTTTGGGGTCCCGGAGCTATTTTCATGGCCCGTAAGACTCTATTCATGTTTGACAGGCATGCCCAAAAGCTCGTCGGATTCACATTTCATGACTGTTTTCTAGAACTATTGCCCACAGTTTTGAGGTTTCGGGGCGATTTGGAAGTCCCGTAAGACCCGATACATGTTTGAGAGGCATACCCGAAAACTCATCGTTTTCACATTTTATGGGTGTTTTCATGAACTATTGCCATAGTTTTTGGATTACAAGGCTCGTAAGGACCGATACATGTTTGATAGGCGTGACCAAAAACTCATCGTTTTCGCGTTTTATGAGCATTTTCATGAGCGATTGCCACAGTTTTGGGATTTCGTTACGGCTTACATGGCCCGTAAAGGCCGACATATGTTTGAGTGGCATGACCAAAACTTGTCTTTTTCGTGTTTGATGTATGTTTTCATGAGCTATTGCCCATCGCTTAGGGATTCCAGGTCGATTTGGAAGGCCGGTAAGCCCTGATACATGTTTGACAGGTATGACTAAAAATTCATAATTTTCACATTTTATGGTCGTTTTTATGAGCTATTGTCCATAGTTTTTGGATTTTGGTGTGGTTTACATGGCCCTAAGGGCCGTTACATTTTTTAGAGGCATGAATAAAAACTCGTCGTTTTCACCTTTATGGCCATTTTCATGAGTAATCGCCCAAAGTTTTGGAGTTCTGGGGCGATTTTCAAGGCCCGTAAGACCCGATACATGTTTGAGAGGCATGACCAAAAACTCGTCGGATTCACGTTTTATGGCCATTTTCAAGAGCTATTGGCCACAGTTTTGAGGTTTTAGGGAAAATTGCAAGTCCCGTAAGAGCCGATACATGTTTGAGAGGAATGACCAAAAACTCGTAGGATTCATGTTTTATGGCCATTTTCAAGAGTTATTGGCTTGAGTTTGGGGATTTTGGTGCGATTTACATGGCCCGTAAGACCAGATACATGTTTGATAGGCATGACAAAAACTCATCGTTTTCACGTTTTATGGCGGTTTTCATGAGCAATTGCACACGGTTTTGGGGATCTAGAGCGATTTTCAAGGCCCGTAAGACCCGATACATGTTTGAGAGGCATGACCAAAAACTCGTAGGATTCATGTTTTATGGCCATTTTCAAGAGTTATTGCCCACAATTTTGAGGTTTCGGGGTGATTTGCATGTCCCTAAGAACCGATACACGTTTGAGAGGCATGCCCAAAAACTTGTCGGTTTCGCGTTTTATGGTTGTTTTCCTTAGCTATTGGCTTAAGTTTGGGGATTTTGGCGCGATTTACATGGCCCGTATGGGCCGATACATGTTTGAGAGGCATGACCAAAAACTCGTTGTTTTCACGTTTTATGGCCGTTTTCATGAGAAATTGCCCACGGTTTTGGGGTTTTCGATTTTCAAGGCCCGTAAGACCCGATACATGTTTGATAGGCATGACAAAAAACTCATCGTTTTCACGCTTTTATGGCGGTTTTCATGAGCAATTGCACACGGTTTTGGGGATCTAGAGCGATTTTCAAGGCCCGTAAGACCCGATACATGCTTGAGAGGCATGGCCAAAAACTCAGAGGATTAATGTTTTATGGCCATTTTCAAGAGTTATTTCCCACAATTTTGAGGTTTCGGGGCGATTTGCAAGTCCCGTAAGAACCGATACACGTTTGAGAGGCATGCCCAAAAACTTGTCGGTTTCGCGTTTTATGGTTGTTTTCCTTAGCTATTGGCTTAAGTTTGGGGATTTTGGCGCGATTTACATGGCCCGTATGGGCCGATACATGTTTGAGAGGCATGACCAAAAACTCGTTGTTTTCACATTTTATGGCGTTTTCATGAGAAATTGCCCACGGTTTTGGGGTTTTGGGGCGATTTTCAAGGCCCGTAAGACGTGATACATGTTTGAGAGGTATCACCAAAAAATCGCCTTTTTCACATTTTATGGACGTTTTCATGAGCTATTGCCGCAGTTTTGGGATTCTAGGCGAATTACAGGGCCCGTAAGGACCAAAACATGTTTCATAGGCATGGCCAAAAATTAACCATTTTCGCTTTTTATGGCCGTTTTTTCATGAGCTATTGCCGACTGTTCCGGGGCGATTTTCAAGACCCATAAGACTTTGTACATGTTTGAGTGGCATGACCAAAAACTCGTCATGTTCGTGTTTTATGGCCGTTCTCATGAGCTATTGCCCAAAGTTTTGGAGTTTTGGGGCGATTTGGAAGTAAGACCCTATACATGTTTGAGATGCATGACAAAAAACTCGTTGGTTTCACATTTTATGACTATTTTCATGAGCTATTGGTTTAAGTTTGGGGATTTTGGTGGGATTTACATGGCCTGTAATGGCTGATACATGTTAAGAGGGATGAACAAAAACTCATCCTTTTCACGTTTTCTGGACGTTTTCATGAGCAATTGCCCACGGTTTTGGGGTCCCGGAGCTATTTTCAAGGCCCGTAAGACTCTATTCATGTTTGACAGGCATGCCCAAAAGCTCGTCGGATTCACATTTCATGACTGTTTTCTAGAACTATTGCCCACAGTTTTGAGGTTTCGGGGCGATTTGGAAGTCCCGTAAGACCCGATACATGTTTGAGAGGCATTCCCAAAAACTCGTCGTTTTCACATTTTATGGGTGTTTTCATGAACTATTGCCATAGTTTTTGGATTACAAGGCTCGTAAGGACCGATACATGTTTGATAGGCGTGACCAAAAACTCATCGTTTTCGCGTTTTATGACCATTTTCATGAGCTATTGCCACAGTTTTGGGATTTCGTTGCGGCTTACATGGCCCGTAAAGGCCGACATATGTTTGAGTGGCATGACCAAAACTTGTCATTTTCGTGTTTGATGGATGTTTTCATGAGCTATTGCCCACAGCTTAGGGATTCAAGGGCGATTTGGAAGGCCGATAAGCCCTGATACATGTTTGACAGGTATGACTAAAAATTCATAATTTTCACATTTTATGGTCGTTTTCATGAGCTATTGTCCATAGTTTTCGGATTTTGGTGTGGTTTACATGGCCCTAAGGGCCGTTACATTTTTTAGAGGCATGAATAAAAACTCGTTGTTTCACCTTTATGGCCATTTTCATGAGTAATCGCCTACAGTTTTGGAGTTCTGGGCGATTTTCAAGGCCCGTAAGACCCTATACATGTTTGAGAGGCATGACCAAAAACTCGTCGGATTCACGTTTTATGGCCATTTTCAAGAGCTATTGGCCACAGTTTTGAGGTTTTAGGGAAAATTGCAAGTCCCGTAAGAGCCGATACACGTTTGAGACCAATTCCCAAAAACTTGTCGGTTTCTCGTTTTATGGCTGTTTTCATGAGATATTGGCTTGAGTTTGGGGATTTTGGTGCGATTTACATGGCCCGTAAGGGCCGATACATGTTTGATAGGCATGACAAAAAACTCATCGTTTTCACGTTTTATGGCGGTTTTCATGAGCAATTGCACACGGTTTTGGGGATCTAGAGCGATTTTCAAGGCCCGTAAGACCCGATACATGTTTGAGAGGCATGACCAAAAACTCGTAGGATTCATGTTTTATGGCCATTTTCAAGAGTTATTGCCCACAATTTTGAGGTTTCGGGGCGATTTGCAAGTCCCGTAAGAACCGATACACGTTTGAGAGGCATGCCCAAAAACTTGTCGGTTTCGCGTTTTATGGTTGTTTTCCTTAGCTATTGGCTTAAGTTTGGGGATTTTGGCGCGATTTACATGGCCCGTATGGGCCGATACATGTTTGAGAGGCATGACCAAAAACTCGTTGTTTTCACGTTTTATGGCCGTTTTCATGAGAAATTGCCCACGGTTTTGGGGTTTTGGGGCGATTTTCAAGGCCCGTAAGACCCGATACATGTTTGATAGGCATGACAAAAAACTCATCGTTTTCACGTTTTATGGCGGTTTTCATGAGCAATTGCACACGGTTTTGGGGATCTAGAGCGATTTTCAAGGCCCGTAAGACCCGATACATGTTTGAGAGGCATGACCAAAATCTCGTAGGATTCATGTTTTATGGCCATTTTCAAGAGTTATTGCCCACAATTTTGAGGTTTCGGGGCGATTTGCAAGTCCCGTAAGAACCGATACACGTTTGAGAGGCATGCCCAAAAACTTGTCGGTTTCGCGTTTTATGGTTGTTTTCCTTAGCTATTGGCTTAAGTTTGGGGATTTTGGCGCGATTTACATGGCCCGTATGGGCCGATACATGTTTGAGAGGCATGACCAAAAACTCGTTGTTTTCACGTTTTATGGCCGTTTTCATGAGAAATTGCCCACGGTTTTGGGGTTTTGGGGCGATTTTCAAGGCCCGTAAGACCCGATACATGTTTGAGAGGTATCACCAAAAATCGCCGTTTTCACATTTTATGGATGTTTTCATGAGGTATTGCCACAGTTTTCGGATTCTAGGCGAATTACAGGGCCCGTAAGGACCAAAACATGTTTCATAGGCATGGCCAAAAATTAACCATTTTCGCTTTTTATTGCCGACTGTTCCGGGGCGATTTTCAAGACCCATAAGACTCTGTACATGTTTGAGTGGCATGACCAAAAACTCGTCATGTTCGTGTTTTATGGCCGTTCTCATGAGCTATTGCCCAAAGTTTTGGAGTTTTGGGGCGATTTGGAAGTAAGACCCTATACATGTTTGAGATGCATGACAAAAAACTCGTTGGTTTCACATTTTATGACTATTTTCATGAGCTATTGGTTTAAGTTTGGGGATTTTGGTGGGATTTACATGGCCTGTAATGGCTGATACATGTTAAGAGGGATGAACAAAAACTCATCCTTTTCACGTTTTCTGGACGTTTTCATGAGCAATTGCCCACGGTTTTGGGGTCCCGGAGCTATTTTCAAGGCCCGTAAGACTCTATTCATGTTTGACAGGCATGCCCAAAAGCTCGTCGGATTCACATTTCATGACTGTTTTCTAGAACTATTGCCCACAGTTTTGAGGTTTCGGGGCGATTTGGAAGTCCCGTAAGACCCGATACATGTTTGAGAGGCATTCCCAAAAACTCGTCGTTTTCACATTTTATGGGTGTTTTCATGAACTATTGCCATAGTTTTTGGATTACAAGGCTCGTAAGGACCGATACATGTTTGATAGGCGTGACCAAAATCTCATCGTTTTCGTGTTTTATGACCATTTTCATGAGCTATTGCCACAGTTTTGGGATTTCGTTGCGGCTTACATGGCCCGTAAAGGCCGACATATGTTTGAGTGGCATGACCGAAACTTGTCATTTTCGTGTTTGATGGATGTTTTCATGAGCTATTGCCCACAGCTTAGGGATTCAAGGGCGATTTGGAAGGCCGATAAGCCCTGATACATGTTTGACAGGTATGACTAAAAATTCATAATTTTCACATTTTATGGTCGTTTTCATGAGCTATTGTCCATAGTTTTCGGATTTTGGTGTGGTTTACATGGCCCTAAGGGCCGTTACATTTTTTAGAGGCATGAATAAAAACTCGTCGTTTTCACCTTTATGGCCATTTTCATGAGTAATCGCCCATAGTTTTGGAGTTCTGGGGCGATTTTCAAGGCCCGTAAGACCCTATACATGTTTGAGAGGCATGACCAAAAACTCGTCGGATTCACGTTTTATGGCCATTTTCAAGAGCTATTGGCCACAGTTTTGAGGTTTTAGGGAAAATTGCAAGTCCCGTAAGAGCCGATACACGTTTGAGACCAATTCCCAAAAACTTGTCGGTTTCTCGTTTTATGGCTGTTTTCATGAGATATTGGCTTGAGTTTGGGGATTTTGGTGCGATTTACATGGCCCGTAAGGGCCGATACATGTTTGATAGGCATGACAAAAAACTCATCGTTTTCACGTTTTATGGCGGTTTTCATGAGCAATTGCACACGGTTTTGGGGATCTAGAGCGATTTTCAAGGCCCGTAAGACCCGATACATGTTTGAGAGGCATGACCAAAAACTCGTAGGATTCATGTTTTATGGCCATTTTCAAGAGTTATTGCCCACAATTTTGAGGTTTCGGGGCGATTTGCAAGTCCCGTAAGAGCCGATACACGTTTGAGAGGCATGCCCAAAAACTTGTCGGTTTCGCGTTTTATGGTTGTTTTCCTTAGCTATTGGCTTAAGTTTGGGGATTTTGGGGCGATTTACATGGGCCGATACATGTTTGAGAGGCATGACCAAAAACTCGTTGTTTTCACGTTTTATGGCCGTTTTCATGAGAAATTGCCCACGGTTTTGGGGTTTTGGGGCGATTTTCAAGGCCTGTAAGACCCGATACATGTTTGATAGGCATGACAAAAAACTCATCATTTTCACGTTTTATGGTGGTTTTCATGAGCAATTGCACACGGTTTTGGGGATCTATAGCGATTTTCAAGGCCCGTAATACCCGATACATGTTTGAGAGGCATGACCAAAAACTCGTAGGATTCATGTTTTATGGCCATTTTCAAGAGTTATTGCCCACAATTTTGAGGTTTCAGGGCGATTTGCAAGTCCCGTAAGAACCGATACACGTTTGAGAGGCATGCCCAAAAACTTGTCGGTTTCGCGTTTTATGGTTGTTTTCCTTAGCTATTGGCTTAAGTTTGGGGATTTTGGCGCGATTTACATGGCCCGTATGGGCCGATACATGTTTGAGAGGCATGACCAAAAACTCGTTGTTTTCACGTTTTATGGCCGTTTTCATGAGAAATTGCCCACGGTTTTGGGGTTTTGGGGCGATTTTCAAGGCCCGTAAGACCCGATACATGTTTGATAGGCATGACAAAAAACTCATCGTTTTCACGTTTTATGGCGGTTTTCATGAGCAATTGCACACGGTTTTGGGGATCTAGAGCGATTTTCAAGGCCCGTAAGGACCAAAACATGTTTCATAGGCATGGCCAAAAATTAACCATTTTCGCTTTTTATGGCCGTGTTTTCATGAGCTATTGCCAACTGTTCCGGGGCGATTTTCAAAACCCAGAAGACTCTGTACATGTTTGAGTGGCATGACCAAAAACTCGTCATGTTCGTGTTTTATGGCCGTTCTCATGAGCTATTGCCCAAAGTTTTGGAGTTTTGGGGCGATTTGGAAGTAAGACCCTATACATGTTTGAGATGCATGACAAAAAACTCGTTGGTTTCACATTTTATGACTATTTTCATGAGCTATTGGTTTAAGTTTGGGGAATTTGGTGGGATTTACATGGCCTGTAATGGCTGATACAAGTTAAGAGGGATGGAAAAAAACTCATCCTTTTCACGTTTTCTGGACGTTTTCATGAGCAATTTCCCATGGTTTTGGGGTCCCGGAGCTATTTTCAAGGCCCGTAAGACTCTATTCATGTTTGACAGGCATGCCCAAAAGCTCGTCGGATTCACATTTCATGACTGTTTTCTAGAACTATTGCCCACAGTTTTGAGGTTTCGGGGCGATTTGGAAGTCCCGTAAGACCCGATACATGTTTGAGAGGCATTCCCAAAAACTCGTCGTTTTCACATTTTATGGGTGTTTTCATGAACTATTGCCATAGTTTTTGGATTACAAGGCTCGTAAGGACCGATACATGTTTGATAGGCATGACCAAAATCTCATCGTTTTCATGTTTTATGACCATTTTCATGAGCTATTGCCACAGTTTTGGGATTGCGTTGCGGCTTACATGGCCCGTATAGGCCGACATATGTTTGACTGGCATGACCGAAACTTGTCATTTTCGTGTTTGATGGATGTTTTCATGAGCTATTGCCCACAGCTTAGGGATTCAAGGGCGATTTGGAAGGCCGATAAGCCCTGATACATGTTTGACAGGTATGACTAAAAATTCATAATTTTCACATTTTATGGTCGTTTTCATGATCTATTGTCCATAGTTTTCGGATTTTGGTGTGGTTTACATGGCCCTAAGGGCCGTTACATTTTTTAGAGGCATGAATAAAAACTCGTTGTTTTCACCTTTATGGCCATTTTCATGAGTAATCGCCCACAGTTTTGGAGTTCTGGGCGATTTTCAAGGCCCGTAAGACCCTATACATGTTTGAGAGGCATGACCAAAAACTCGTCGGATTCACGTGTTATGGCCATTTTCAAGAGCTATTGGCCACAGTTTTGAGGTTTTAGGGAAAATTGCAAGTCCCGTAAGAGCCGATACACGTTTGAGACCAATTCCCAAAAACTTGTCGGTTTCTCGTTTTATGGCTGTTTTCATGAGATATTGGCTTGAGTTTGGGGATTTTGGTGCGATTTACATGGCCCGTAAGGGCCGATACATGTTTGTTAGGCATGACAAAAAACTCATTGTTTTCACGTTTTATGGCGGTTTTCATGAGCAATTGCACACGGTTTTGGGGATCTAGAGCGATTTTCAAGGCCCGTAAGACCCGATACATGTTTGAGAGGCATGACCAAAAACTCGTAGGATTCATGTTTTATGGCCATTTTCAAGAGTTATTGCCCACAATTTTGAGGTTTCGGGGCGATTTGCAAGTCCCGTAAGAACCGATACACGTTTGAGAGGCATGCCCAAAAACTTGTCGGTTTCGCGTTTTATGGTTGTTTTCCTTAGCTATTGGCTTAAGTTTGGGGATTTTGGCGCGATTTACATGGCCCGTATGGGCCGATACATGTTTGAGAGGCATGACCAAAAACTCGTTGTTTTCACGTTTTATGGCCGTTTTCATGAGAAATTGCCCACGGTTTTGGGGTTTTGGGGCGATTTTCAAGGCCTGTAAGACCCGATACATGTTTGATAGGCATGACAAAAACTCATCGTTTTCACGTTTTATGGCGGTTTTCATGAGCAATTGCACACGGTTTTGGGGATCTAGAGCGATTTTCAAGGCCCGTAAGACCCGATACATGTTTGAGAGGCATGACCAAAAACTCGTAGGATTCATGTTTTATGGCCATTTTCAAGAGTTATTGCCCACAATTTTGAGGTTTCGGGGCGATTTGCAAGTCCCGTAAGAACCGATACACGTTTGAGAGGCATGCCCAAAAACTTGTCTTTCGCTTTTATGGTTGTTTTCCTTAGCTATTGGCTTAAGTTTGGGGATTTTGGCGCGATTTACATGGCCGTATGGGCCGATACATGTTTGAGAGGCATGACCAAAAACTCGTTGTTTTCACGCTTTTATGGCGTTTTCATGAGAAATTGCCCACGGTTTTGGGGTTTTGGGGCGATTTTCAAGGCCCGTAAGACCCGATACATGTTTGATAGGCATGACAAAAACTCATCGCTTTTCACATTTTATGGCGGTTTTCATGAGCTATTGCACACGGTTTTGGGATCTAGGCGATTTTCAAGGCCGTAAGACCCGAAACATGTTTCATAGGCATGGCCAAAATGAGCTATTGCGGCGATTTTCAAGACCCATAAGACTCAGACATGTTTGAGTGGCATGACCAAAAACTTCATGTTCGTGTTTTATGGCCGTTCTCATGAGCTATTGCCCAAAGTTTTGGAGTTTTGGCGATTTGGAAGTAAGACCCTATACATGTTTGAGATGCATGACAAAAACTTCGTTGGTTTCACATTTTATGACTATTTTCATGAGCTATTGGTTTAAGTTTGGGGATTTTGGTGGGATTTACATGGCCTGTAATGGCTGATACATGTTAAGAGGATGACAAAAACTCATCCTTTTCACGTTTTACGGCGTTTTCATGAGCAATTGCCACGGTTTTGGGGTCCGGAGCTATTTTCAAGGCCGTAAGACTCTATTCATGTTTGAGCAATGCAAAAAAGCTCTCGGATTCACATTTCATGACTGTTTTCTAGAACTATTGCCACAGTTTTGAGGTTTCGGGCGATTTGGAAGACCCGATACATGTTTGAGAGGCATTCCCAAAAACTCGTCGTTTCACATTTTATGGGTGTTTTCATGAACTATTGCCATAGTTTTTGGATTACAAGGCTCGTAAGGACCGATACATGTTTGATAGGCGTGACCAAAACTCATCGTTTCGTGTTTTATGACCATTTTCATGAGCTATTGCCACAGTTTTGGGATTTCGTTGCTGCTTACATGGCCCGTAAAGGCCGACATATGTTTGAGTGGCATGACCGAAACTTGTCATTTTCGTGTTTGATGGATGTTTTCATGAGCTATTGCCCACAGCTTAGGGATTCAAGGGCGATTTGGAAGGCCGATAAGCCCTGATACATGTTTGACAGGTATGACTAAAAATTCATAATTTTCACATTTTATGGTCGTTTTCATGAGCTATTGTCCATAGTTTTCGGATTTTGGTGTGGTTTACATGGCCCTAAGGGCCGTTACATTTTTTAGAGGCATGAATAAAAACTCGTCGTTTTCACCTTTATGGCCATTTTCATGAGTAATCGCCCACAGTTTTGGAGTTCTGGGCGATTTTCAAGGCCCGTAAGACCCTATACATGTTTGAGAGGCATGACCAAAAACTCGTAGGATTCATGTTTTATGGCCATTTTCAAGAGTTATTGCCCACAATTTTGAGGCTTCGGGGCGATTTGCAAGTCCCGTAAGAACCGATACACGTTTGAGAGGCATGCCCAAAAACTTGTCGGTTTCGCGTTTTATGGTTGTTTTCCTTAGCTATTGGCTTAAGTTTGGGGATTTTGGCGCGATTTACATGGGTGGGCGATACATGTTTGAGAGGCATGACCAAAAACTCGTTGTTTTCACGTTTTATGGCCGCTTTCATGAGAAATTGCCCACGTTTGGGGTTTTGGGCGATTTTCAAGGCCCGTAAGACCCGATACATGTTTGATAGGCATGACAAAAACTCATCGCTTTTCACGCTTTTATGGCGGTTTTCATGAGCAATTGCACACGGTTTTGGGGATCTAGAGCGATTTTCAAGGCTGTAAGACCCGATACATGTTTGAGAGGCATGACCAAAACTCAGAGGATTCATGTTTTATGGCCATTTTCAAGAGTTATTGCCCACAATTTTGAGGTTTCGGCGATTTGCAAGTCCCGTAAGAACCGATACACGTTTGAGAGGCATGCCCAAAAACTTGTCGGTTTCGCGTTTATGGTTGTTTTCCTTAGCTATTGGCTTAAGTTTGGGATTTTGGCGATTTACATGGCCCGTATGGGCCGATACATGTTTGAGAGGCATGACCAAAAACTCGTTGTTTTCACGTTTTATGGCCGTTTTCATGAGAAATTGCCCACGGTTTTGGGGTTTTGGGGCGATTTTCAAGGCCCGTAAGACCCGATACATGTTTGAGAGGCATCACCAAAAAATCGCCGTTTTCACGTTTTATCGCGGTTTTCATGAGCTATTGCCACAGTTTTGGGATTCTAGGCGAATTACAGGGCCCGTAAGGACCAAAACATGTTTCATAGGCATGGCCAAAAATTAACCATTTTCGCTTTTATGGCCGTTTTTCATGAGCTATTGCCACAATTGCTCCGGGCGATTTTCAAGACCCATAAGACTCTGTACATGTTTGAGTGGCATGACCAAAAACTCGTCATGTTCGTGTTTTATGGGTGTTCTCATGAGCTATTGCCCAAAGTTTTGGAGTTTTGGGGCGATTTGGAAGTAAGACCCTATACATGTTTGAGATGCATGACAAAAAATCGTTGGTTTCACATTTTATGACTATTTTCATGAGCTATTGGTTTAAGTTTGGGGAATTTGGTGGGATTTACATGGCCTGTAATGGCTGATACAAGTTAAGAGGGATGGAAAAAAACTCATCCTTTTCACGTTTTCATGAGCAATTTCCCATGGTTTTGGGGTCCCGGAGCTATTTTCAAGGCCCGTAAGACTCTATTCATGTTTGACAGGCATGCCCAAAAGCTCGTCGGATTCACATTTCATGACTGTTTTCTAGAACTATTGCCCACAGTTTTGAGGTTTCGGGGCGATTTGGAAGTCCCGTAAGACCCGATACATGTTTGAGAGGCATTCCCAAAAACTCGTCGTTTTCACATTTTATGGGTGTTTTCATGAACTATTGCCATAGTTTTTGGATTACAAGGCTCGTAAGGACCGATACATGTTTGATAGGCGTGACCAAAAACTCATCGTTTTCGCGTTTTATGACCATTTTCATGAGCTATTGCCACAGTTTTGGGATTTCGTTGCGGCTTACATGGCCCGTAAAGGCCGACATATGTTTGAGTGGCATGACCAAAACTTGTCATTTTCGTGTTTGATGGATGTTTTCATGAGCTATTGCCCACAGCTTAGGGATTCAAGGGCGATTTGGAAGGCCGATAAGCCCTGATACATGTTTGACAGGTATGACTAAAAATTCATAATTTTCACATTTTATGGTCGTTTTCATGAGCTATTGTCCATAGTTTTCGGATTTTGGTGTGGTTTACATGGCCCTAAGGGCCGTTACATTTTTTAGAGGCATGAATAAAAACTCGTCGTTTTCACCTTTATGGCCATTTTCATGAGTAATCGCCCATAGTTTTGGAGTTCTGGGGCGATTTTCAAGGCCCGTAAGACCCTATACATGTTTGAGAGGCATGACCAAAAAATCGTCGGATTCACGTTTTATGGCCATTTTCAAGAGCTATTGGCCACAGTTTTGGGGTTTTACGAAAAATTGCAAGTCCCGTAAGAGCCGATACACGTTTGAGACCAATTCCTAAAAACTTGTCGGTTTCTCGTTTTATGGCTGTTTTCATGAGATATTGGCTTGAGTTTGGGGATTTTGGTGCGATTTACATGGCCCGTAAGGGCCGATACATGTTTGATAGGCATGACAAAAAACTCATCGTTTTCACGTTTTATGGCGGTTTTCATGAGCAATTGCACACGGTTTTGGGGATCTAGAGCGATTTTCAAGGCCCGTAAGACCCGATACATGTTTGAGAGGCATGACCAAAAACTCGTAGGATTCATGTTTTATGGCCATTTTCAAGAGTTATTGCCCACAATTTTGAGGTTTCGGGGCGATTTGCAAGTCCCGTAAGAACCGATACACGTTTGAGAGGCATGCCCAAAAACTTGTCGGTTTCGCGTTTTATGGTTGTTTTCCTTAGCTATTGGCTTAAGTTTGGGGATTTTGGCGCGATTTACATGGCCCGTATGGGCCGATACATGTTTGAGAGGCATGACCAAAAACTCGTTGTTTTCACGTTTTATGGCCGTTTTCATGAGAAATTGCCCACGGTTTTGGGGTTTTGGGGCGATTTTCAAGGCCCGTAAGACCCGATACATGTTTGATAGGCATGACAAAAAACTCATCGTTTTCACGTTTTATGGCGGTTTTCATGAGCAATTGCACACGGTTTTGGGGATCTAGAACGATTTTCAAGGCTCGTAAGACCCGATACATGTTTGAGAGGCATGACCAAAAATTCATAGGATTCATGTTTTATGGCCATTTTCAAGAGTTATTGCCCAAAATTTTGAGGTTTCGGGGCGATTTGCAAGTCCCGTAAGAACCGATACACGTTTGAGAGGCATGCCCAAAAACTTGTCGGTTTCGCGTTTTATGGTTGTTTTCCTTAGCTATTGGCTTAAGTTTGGGGATTTTGGCGCGATTTACATGGCCCGTATGGGCCGATACATGTTTGAGAGGCATGACCAAAAACTTCGTTGTTTTCACGCTTTATGGCCGCTTTCATGAGAAATTGCCCACGGTTTTGGGGTTTTGGGCGATTTTCAAGGCCCGTAAGACCCGATACATGTTTGATAGGCATGACAAAAACTCATCGCTTTTCACGCTTTTATGGCGGTTTTCATGAGCAATTGCACACGGTTTTGGGGACCTAGAGCGATTTTCAAGGCCGTAAGACCCGATACATGTTTGAGAGGCATGACCAAAAACTCGTAGGATTCATGTTTTATGGCCATTTTCAAGAGTTATTGCCCACAATTTTGAGGTTTCGGGGCGATTTGCAAGTCCCGTAAGAACCGATACACGTTTGAGAGGCATGCCCAAAAACTTGTCGGTTTCGCGTTTTATGGTTGTTTTCCTTAGCTATTGGCTTAAGTTTGGGGATTTTGGCGCGATTTACATGGCCCGTATGGGCCGATACATGTTTGAGAGGCATGACCAAAAACTCGTTGTTTTCACGTTTTATGGCCGTTTTCATGAGAAATTGCCCACGGTTTTGGGGTTTTGGGGCGATTTTCAAGGCCCGTAAGACCCGATACATGTTTGAGAGGCATCACCAAAAAATCGCCGTTTTCACATTTTATGGACGTTTTCATGAGCTATTGCCACAGTTTTGGGATTCTAGGCGAATTACAGGGCCCGTAAGGACCAAAACATGTTTCATAGGCATGGCCAAAAATTAACCATTTTCGCTTTTTATGGCCGTTTTTTCATGAGCTATTGCCGACTGTTCCGGGGCGATTTTCAAGACCCATAAGACTCTGTACATGTTTGAGTGGCATGACCAAAAACTCGTCATGTTCGTGTTTTATGGCCGTTCTCATGAGCTATTGCCCAAAGTTTTGGAGTTTTGGGCCGATTTGGAAGTAAGACCCTATACATGTTTGAGATGCATGACAAAAAACTCGTTTGTTTCACATTTTATGAATATTTTCATGAGCTATTGGTTTAAGTTTGGGATTTTGGTGGATTTACATGGCCTGTAATGGCTGATACATGTTAAGAGGGATGAACAAAACTCATCCTTTTCACGTTTCGGACGTTTTCATGAGCAATTGCCCACGGTTTTGGGGTCCGAGCTATTTTCAAGGCCCGTAAGACTCTATTCATGTTTGATAGGCATGCCCAAAAGCTCGTCGGATTCACATTTCATGACTGTTTTCTAGAACTATTGCCCACAGTTTTGAGGTTTCGGGGCGATTTGGAAGTCCCGTAAGACCCGATACATGTTTGAGAGGCATTCCCAAAAACTCGTCGTTTTCACATTTTATGGGTGTTTTCATGAAATATTGCCATAGTTTTTGGATTACAAGGCTCGTAAGGACCGATACATGTTTGATAGGCGTGACCAAAAACTCATCGTTTTCGCGTTTTATGACCATTTTCATGAGCTATTGCCACAGTTTTGGGATTTCGTTGCGGCTTACATGGCCCGTAAAGGCCGACATATGTTTGAGTGGCATGACCAAAACTTGTCATTTTCGTGTTTGATGGATGTTTTCATGAGCTATTGCCCACAGCTTAGGGATTCAAGGGCGATTTGGAAGGCCGATAAGCCCTGATACATGTTTGACAGGTATGACTATAAATTCATAATTTGCACATTTTATGGCCGTTTTCATGAGCTATTGTCCATAGTTTTCGGATTTTGGTGTGGTTTACATGGCCCTAAGGGCCGTTACATTTTTTAGAGGCATGAATAAAAACTCGTCGTTTTCACCTTTATGGCCATTTTCATGAGTAATCGCCCATAGTGTCGTGGTGGTGGCACGGCAGATGCCATGGGTAGGCTAAAGTTCGGGGCCAATGGATTCTAGTGGGATCTGGGGAGGGAAGATGCAACTGTTTCTACACTCAAGCTGCCAAAGTGATGAACTTTATTTCTCTCTTAGTGGATTACAAATGCTCCTTGAGCTGTATACAGTGTGACAAGAAGAATCTCCCCAGCCTAACGGTGCTCAAAGAGTCGATCCCTCCCTCAGGGTCCAAACCTCCCCTTATAAAGGGGTGCCTTGGGTGCCCTTAGGGCTGACGAGGCAAGCATATTCGTGGAATATGCTTGTCCCAATAGTTCGGCGGCCTCCTTTCCTGTCGCCCTTCTAATGACGACAAGGTTCCAGCCTCCTCGCATGCCTCGGGCTCCGGGCCCATCACCTCCGTGACCTCCTTACGCCCCTCGACGTGCATCCTTGTCTCTTGTGCTTGGCCTGTCGATTCCTTCTAGCCTGCAGCTATAGTTTGACCTTGGCTTCTCCTTCTCCGCAAGCTTCAGATAACTCGGCCTACTTTGTGTTACTCGCTCGTTCTCACCGCTGAAGATCATTTGGGTAACCCGCCGATTCTCTCATTAACTCGGCCGGTAACCACTTGATACATATATGTGGGCTTCTTGCCTCCGTTCTTGGCCGACATATCCATGATTGGCCGACCTAGGCCGTAACTCGAAACCAGACGGGAGTGACTGCTTTCCCATCTCGACCTACCCGAGGTTAACCCGCGACATTAGTCCCGAGGCTGGTGTGGCCTGTCAATAGCTTTGGCCGGGTTATATCAGCTTCATCACTTTCTTGATCTTGTTTCGAGCTATGGCCTCGCCCAAGGTTTCGTTCCTTCCTCATACGCCACGCCCCACGTGTCACCCCATCATTGTTCTTCTAGTTTTAGGTCCTTCTACGTTATCGACAAGCTACAAGTGAACCACGCACTCTGGCGCCACCGCGACGCCTCGTGTGCCGCTCCCCTTGGGATTGTAACAACCTTTCTTCGTCTGTGGCCGTTGGTGTGGCTCCACTCACCGTCGTGCGTTCGTGTTGTTCCCACGATCTACACGGGTAACTGCCACACCCACGATCCCACTCCCCTGTTCATGGCTTGACTATAAAGAGGGGAAACGCGCCCGCAGGATTCACCTTTCCCCTTATCGCTCGCCTCCGTTCTCCTTCTTCCTTTCGCTGCCTTCTTAGCTCTTGCCGCTGCTGGCCTGTCCGAGCCTCCGCCGGCGAGGATTCCGCCGCGTCGTTCTGCCTTTCTCGCCCGCGCTCTGCGGCTGTGGCTCCGCCGCCGGTGAGTCCTCTCTGACCATCTTGCCCTGATCTTGTCCTAGATCCATCTGCTCCGTTTTCGTGCTCGACGGTTCCTCCGCTTCGCCATTGTCTTTGCTAAGTTCCGACGGGCCTTGTAGCTCTAAGCCCTCCGCCGCTTGATTTTCCTCCGGCGATCTCTCCGGCGCGCCTATGTCTAGTTCGTTTAGCGGCGCTCTTGTTGAGGACGATGACGCTGGCTCCAGGCCTGAGAGAGGCTCGTGGCAGGGCTCTTCAGTCACGCGCCGTGAGATTGAGTGGCTCATCCGAACTCGACGGATTCCTGCCGAGGTTTCCTGCCGTTTACCCGGCAGCGAATCCTCCCCAATTATCAGAGAGGGCGAGTATGTGGTTTTCATGTCTCACTTCGCCCGCGGCTTCGGTCTTCCTCTTAGTGATTTCGCTAGAGAATTCCTCGATTACTTCGGCCTTCAGCCGCATCATCACCTTCCTAACGCCATAGCTTCTCTTCGCTTTCATCTCCTTCGAGGGTTACTTGCCTGTGGCCGCTGCATGTCTGGTCGAAGTTCTTCCAGATCCGCTCGACGTTGTTCCCGACAAATCTATGCATCCTTCCGAAGTTGCTTACCCAATGTGGGGCGGCGATATTACACCTCGGAGGAAATCCGTTCCCCGTGTCACCGGGTTGGAGTCGTGCAAGAAGTGGCACAAGTCATTCTTCTATGTCAAGAACAGAGGGGAAGACAAGATTCGCTCCTCCATTCTCAATTGGCCCACCTTCCAAAGTGAACTGGCTCTATAATCCGAGGAAAACTCACGCCTTGGCCGAGGCCTTGAGATTCGGCTAAAGGAGTTGATCCGGGCGGGTTGTCTTGCGAAGACCGATGGCCACTTTTATTAGTAGCGGATCGCCCCTTCCAAAGCCGGACCCACAAGCTATGCTACATGAGTGGTCCTCTTGACCCTAACCGAGTCTCGACCGTGGAGCTGGATAATTATCTTATTCATAAGCGTCCGAGCTATCTTCAAGACCGAGATGCACGAGGATTGGTCTTGGGGTTAAAGCCATTCACCGCGACCGTCCTCCCGAGGTAAGCCTAATCTCCATTACTCTATTATTCCACAGTTTTAGAGACTGGTTTACATGATTTTCTTTCTCCTTGTCTTGCGAGGTTCGCAGAAAGGTAAGAACGAGGACGCTAAGTTCTGCAGCTCCTTGGCCCGCATGAGTACCATCTTGGCGAGCGGACTCAGGAGTTCGTCCTAAGTCGGATCCTGCTCGGCTCGAGCTTCGGCAAAACTTCAGCAAGAAGAGGAGGAAGGTGATCTGACGAGGTCCAAATTCTTGAGGTAGTTGCCGCCATGCCTATTTCTTATGCATTTCCGACTTCTACTTTCCCAGCTAATCCGGCGGTCAGGTTCACGCCAACCTATTGCTTCCGGCCTCTTACCTCGGGAAGCGGGCTCCTGCTAGTGCCTCGAGGCGGTTCCTAAGAAACGAAAGAAATCGCTCGAATCCTCCCAGCGCAAGACTATGCCGGGTCGCTGGGTAAGTTCTTTTGCCTATATTTCTTGTCTCTCTCTTCGCTTCTCATCTTGTGAATCTTCTTTCTTATTTTGCAGCGCTCCTCTATCTGTTAAACCCGGCGGTCCTAGTATGACTAGCCGTCCGATTCGGCCGCCATCTCCTACTCCCGCTGATGACACCAGGATTCCTAGTCCTATTCGTCCTGCTTCTCCCCCAGCTCCGAATCACGGCCTCGTCGCGATGTCCCCGAGACTTCTTCCATTGACCTGATCCGATCCGCCCTCCGTTTTTGTTGAGCCTGCCGTCCTTCTATGGGCCCCGCTACTACCGAGCCTCCATCTACTCGGCGGTTTATGGTCATCCTGACCTCGGCCGAAAAGGTCGTTGCCCCGGCGCCCTCTGCGAACTTATCCTCCGCTGCTCCTAAGGACTTCGTCCCCACTTCGGAGGCGCAACTTCCTGCTGATGCCTCTTCTAAGGCGAAAAGAGCTATTGTCAAGACTTCTTCTCGAAAGGTCTTGCGGCTCTTTCTCACCGAGTATTGCCGACGTGTGCGTAAAGGGAGCACCGCCAAAGTCCTGTTACCTCGGCCACCGGCAGCTTGTTGCTCTTCATAAGAGCCTGCGATCGCCGTTGTCGGACCGCCTGCCTGGTAAAGTTTTAACTCGGACAAGCGGAACATTTTGGAGCGCTGGTTGAGTATGCCAATAACTGGAATGCTGCTGATCAGTTTGAGGGTAATCCAACCAACCAACCTTTCCAGCTTTCTGACATCAGCGGCCGTTTTGACCATGCTGCCCAGTTCATCATTGATACCAACAAGATGAATGCGGTAATTGTTTTATCTCTGAGTCTTAAATTATTCTCCAGATGTTACCATATTCTCTAGTCCCCGAAACTTGCAAGGAAATAACTTGTTGTATGCTTGGAAGTTTGACTTAAATTTATTTCTAAGGTTCGTTAGTCCGGCCATCTAGTTCGGAGTTTATTCGGACTTGGTTTAGCTTTGAATATCCAGCCACCTAGAGCCGAGTTAAGTCTTGCTTGACTCGGATCTAATTTTAGCTTTGAATATCCATGACCTAGATCTGAATTAAGCTTCGTTTGACTTGGATCTAATTTAGCTTTGAATATCCAGCCATCTAGATCCGAGTTACCTCTTGCTTGACTCGGATCCGGTTTAGCTTTGAATATCCAGCCACCTAGAGCCGAATTAAGCTTTGCTTGATTCGGATCTAGTTTAGCTTTGAATATCCAGCCACCTAGAGCGAATTAAGCTTTGCTTGATTCGGATCTAGTTTAGCTTGAATATCCACCACCAGAGCGAATTAAGCTTTGCTTGATTCGGATCTAGTTTAGCTTTGAATATCCAGCCACCTAGATCCGAGTCAAGTCCTTCTTGACTTGGATCCGTATAACTTTGAATATCCAAACATCTAGAGCGAATTAAGCTTTGCTTGATTCGGATCTAGTTTAGCTTTTACTTGTTGTTTTATCATTTTGCCTCATTACTTAGGTTGCACATGACCGACGGACCGCCGAGTTCCAGAGGTTGCTTTTTTCGCACCGCAAGCTGGAAGAGAAGTACGAGAAAGTTCTGCCCGTGGCAAAGAAGGCCGGTATGTCGATAGTTCCTTTCCTTACTCCCAACTTTCTCATGTATTCGTCATGAATGCCGCTTACTTCTTGTTGAATAGGTAATATCAATAACCTCAATATACGCCTTTGAAAAGAAGATCAAGAACTTGGAAGGTTAGTTTCCTTTCTATTTTACTCCTTCTCCTTTTAATATATATGCTAAGTTTCCTTATTGCTTGGCTGTGGTAAAGCTGAGTTGCAAGACTTTGCAGTCGCAACAAGATTGCGCCCATGCCCGACGTGATGCTGCATTTTAGAACAAAGCGCAGTTCATTCGTAATTACAAGAAAAAGATGATGAGATAGCTCGCCTGCGATCCGAGGTGAATACCATCAAGCTCTCTCAGAAGTCCGAGCTAGAAAAGGTCGACCAAGAATTTTCCGAGGAAAAGAATCGGCTGACTCTGGATCTGCAGAAGAACAAAGAACTCCTCAAAGTTGCCGAACTTAAAACCCGCGGTTTGAGCGAGGAAATTGCTCGTTTCGAGAAGAGTAAAGCTGATTGGGCCAAATACCTTCAGATAATGATGAGCTACATTCATCGTAAGTTATTTGGCATGGACGAACTATATTTTTTCTTTGTCGTCCCTTCTACCCTTTGACATGTCCATGTTTTGCGCAGATCACTTCCCCGAGGCCAAACCCGTGAGTTCTAAAGCTGTTCTTGCAGCTCGCGCGCGCCGAGGTGAACCGGTTGCTATTGACTTCGAATATTCGATGGAGGATTACTTGGTTGCTTGCAGCTGCAGCTTGGTCCGATGAAAATTATGGGCGGGACTTGGTGCAGGCCGCTATCCGAGCTTACCATGTACTGCCGAATACCTCGGACTCGATATCAACGAAGTCAAGTTATTGGTGACAAGGTGATGGCATCTTAGAGGCGTTGAGTCTTTGAGAGAATCTGCTGCAGCGTCTGCCGACATGGCCATCAGTAATCATGTCATGGTATGAAGACATCTCTTGACATTCGAGGAATTTATGCATCGCTCCCCGGGTTGAAGATCCCACCTTTGTTGCTCTTCGCAAGCTCGGGCTTTACAGCTCGTCCGAGTACGCCGACGTGCACACTTGGAATGAAGGGCCGAGTTTTCCCGATCCGGATCGGAGGTCGGGCCGAGGTGCTTCGGTGATGATTCGCCTGAGCATGGGAAGGTGAAGATGATTCGCCACATTCGATAGCTCCAGCTCAAGCTCGGATAGCAACGGTGATGCGCGGTCCTCCAAAGGCACCGGCATTCTACGACGCATCGACGCTCTGAACAACCCGACTACCCGAAGTTGCACTGGTCGGAGGGCGAGGCGACCTCCGAAGTTCCTCCTACTTCGAGTGCCCACTTTTGAGCAAGTAGCTGCCCCTCCAACGAACAACGCCTAGGTTATTTGCGATCCCTGGTATGCCGGGCGTATAATGTAGACGAAAACTTTGTCAACTCGTTGTATGATTTGAATTTCTTTTGCTATGTATTGTTGAGACTCTTGGTTAAGTGGATGCTCGTCCGAATTCTTGCCTTGCTGGCTTGTAATTTCTTGATCTTTTTAGGGTTTAACTTTGCCGTTATTTTGATGATCTTATCCAGGCATTGGCGCTGAATATCTACGCTATTGACCTGTTTTGAACATAAGTTAACTATTCCGTTGTGGAAGCAAGCAACAATCGCTGGATCATTGTTTACTGTCCGAAACTCCCTTATATAAATCAAGTTTTGGAGGTAGTATAAAACTGATATGATTGCGTTCAGCATAAGTTTGAGGTATCATACGGTAGTCCCCGAGTCGCTGCTTTAGATGCCGAAGTTTAAGTGTCAATACGAAATTGACGTATCATATGATAGTCCCCGAGTCATTGCTCTGGGCACCGAGGTTCATATTCGTAACATGAAAGGAATACAACATATGGCAGTCCCCGAGTCACCGCCTGTCGCCAATGTTCAAGTATGTAACGCGAAGAAATAAATATACCATATGGCAGTCCCGAGTCATTGCTCTCGGTGCGAGGTTCAAACATATAATCTGAAATAATCATTACATATGGCAGTCCCGAGTAATCGCCTGCAGGTGCCGAGGTTCAAACATCTAACATGAAATAACATAACATATGGCAGTCCCAGTAATCGCCTGGTGCCGAGGTTCAAACATCTAACATGAAATAACATAACATATGGCGTCCGAGTAATCGCCTGGGTGCCGAGGTTTGAATACATGATATGAAAGAAATAAATATATCCTACGGCAGTCCCCGAGTCACTGCTCTGGGTGCCGAGATTCAAATACATCATTGAATTTTGACCTTGAGATATAATGCTACGAGTAAAATGGCCGAAGTAAAGCCACATTCTGTGGGCGCTGCTTTTCACCACTTTGTTCCGCTTGTTCTCCGGGGACCGAGCATCGATCGAGATAATATGCATCGTTGCAATGCTTTGCTCACGATAAATGGTCCTTCCACGGGGTGACAATTTGTGCATGCCGGCCGCGTTGCACTAAGGAGGACCAAATCTCCTTCTTTGAATACTCTTGGATTCACTTTCTTGCTGTGATACCGCCGTAAGTTACATTGATAAATAGCCGATCGTGATAATGTCAACTCTTTGGCTTCTTCCAACAGGTCTCTGCGTCTTGCCGAGCTATCTCATTTGTCTACTGGTTGTGTATTAAACAACTCTTGGCGAGTCATATATTATGTCTGGGGAGTACTACGCCCGTACACCGTAAAGAATGGAGTGTAACTGTTGATCTATTCGAGTAGTCCAAGGCTCCATAACACTGGGATTTCTTCGATCCAACATCCTGCCGACCTTTGCAAAGGTTCAACAAGTCGTGGTTTTATTCCTGATAGCACCAGTCCATTAGACCTTTCCACTTGTCCATTGGATGCTGGGTGAGCCACCGAGGCAATATCTAGTCTTATGTGCTTCTCTTGGCAAAATCTAGCGAAAGCTCCTTCTGCGAAGTTTGTGCCATTATCCGTAATAATACTATGTGGGTAACCGTATCTCAAGATGATATCCTTGAGAAATTTCACTGCTGTGTGCCCATCACACTTTTTAATCGGTTTTACTTCAATCCATTTTGTGAACTTGTCTACCATAACCAACATGTGGGTCATTCCTCCTCTCGCCTGCTTGAACGGTCCCACCATATCTAGACCCCATACAGAAAATGGCCAAGTGATGGGTATTGTTTTTAACTCGGCCGACGGCATATGTATTTTGGTTGTGTATCTCTGACACCCATTGCATTTCTTAAATAATTCCTCTGCTTCTTTTAACGCCATTGGCCAGTAAAATCCATGCCTAAATGCTTTGCCTACTAAAGCGCGAGATGAGGCATGGTGCCCGCATTCTCCTTGGTGTATGTCTAGAAGGATTTCCTGACCTTCTGTGGAACTCACGCACTTCTGCAACACGTTTGTGACGCTTCTCTTATATAACTCATTGTTTATGATTGTATAGGCTTTTGCTCTTCTTATGGTTTGTCTAGCTAATACCTCACTACTCGGCAATATCGCGTCTTTTAGGTAAGAAAATATGGGTTGCGCCCATATCGGTGTTACTCTTTCTGCAGTGATCTCACTGTCTATCTCCATGTTCTCTGCCGACGTATATACCTCGGCTTTCTCCATGATTGTTATTGCCTCGGCTGTCTCACTCTTCAGGGGTTCCGAATCTTTCTGCGGATCTACCTCCATTGGAATGTGATTTTCTGCAGAACTTGCTGGGATAAAGATTGATTCGGATTCTGGTGATGGGTTTATTGATGGTTTCCTGAGGTGCTCCAGTGCAATACCTGGCGGAATTGACTGCCGGGTTGATCCTAATTTTGACAATGTGTCAGCAGCGTCATTTTCTGCTCGTGGTATGTGGTGGAATTCACATCCTTCAAAGTGTCAACTAATCTTTTGCACATGGAATCTGTATAAAGCCATATTAGCATCTAATGCGTCCCAACTGCCCAATACTTGCTGTACCACAAGATCCGAATCACCGTAGCATAGGATTCGGCGTATACCAATTTCTTTTGCCACTTTTAATCCATGAACTAGTGCTTCATATTCAGCTACATTGTTGGATGCAGCAAAATGTATTTGCAGTACATATTTCAATTGATCTTTTTTAGGCGAGGTTAGCACTATTCCTGCTCCCAAACCATTCCTTAGTTTGGAACCATCAAAATGCATTGTCCAAGAATTTGGATCTGGCGATGGTGGCTCATACCGCACCTCGCCCGTCATTTAGAAAGTCGGCGACTGAGACTTGATTGCATCTCTTCTATCAAATTGCGAGCATATGGTGATAACTCGATCGCCCATTTTGCTATTCGCCACTTGCATCTTTGTTGTTCAATATGTCGGCTATGGGTGCCTCACATATTACTTTGATGGGGTGCTCTTCAAAGTAATGCTTAAGCTTTTTGCCGACATATATACTCCATAAGCCATCTTCGATAGCGGATAATTTTGCTTTGAAGTGGATAATACTTCACTTAGATAATACACCGCCTCGAATCGACTTACCATCTTCAAGTCGCTCCACGACCACAAGATTAACTACTCGATTGGTAGCCGCTACATAGAGTAGCATAGGTTCTTTTGATAATGGAGAAGCTAAAATGGGTGTTGTAACTAGCATCTTTTTCAACTCATGAAATGCAAGGTCCGCCTGCGGAGTCCAACTGAATTTGTCCGACTTTCTCATCAGCTGATAAAGTGGCAGTGCCTTTTCTCCTAGCCGACATACGAACCGACTAAGGTAGGCCAGGCAGCCCGTGAATTTTTGTACATCGTTCAAACATCTCGGCAATTCCATTCTTTCTATTGCTCTTATCTTTGTCGAATTAGCCTCGATACCTCGGCTGGACACAAGGAAACCGAGTAGTTTTCCTGCCGGCACGCCAAATGTAAATTTCTCTGGATTAAGTTTCATTCGGAACCTTCTCAAGTTCGCGAAAGTTTGCCGTATATCTTCTAGCAAGGTTTTGCTCTCCTTAGTTTTGATGACTACGTCATCCACATACACTTGTACATTTTTTCCTATCTGATCATGTAGGCATTTTTGCATGCATCTTTGATATGTTGCTCCTGCATTTCGCAGGCCGAATGGCATTGTGCGATAACAATAAGCCCCGTACGGGGTAATAAATGCAGTCTTTATTTGATCGGCCGGATTTAACGGTATCCGTGGAAACCGAATACGTCTACAAATGATAACAGCTCACAGCCGGTCGAGTCAATGACTTGGTCTATTCTAGGCAATGGAAAAGGATCTTTTGGACATGCCTTGTTCAGTTAGTGTAGTCGATACATTCGCCACACAATGGCTACATTGGGGTCATCTTTTTCTTTTCTACTAGCACCGGATTTGATAACCAATCCGGATATAGCACCTCCATGATGAACCCGCGAGGAGCCGAGCTATTTCATCGCTTATTACTTTTCTCCTCTTCGGCGGAGAGGTTGCTTCACCAGCCTTGCTCACGGCCCGACGCTTTAAAGAGTGCTCTAACTCCTCGGAACACCTTGCGGATCTTGAGTTGACCATGCAAATATGTCCCGATTCTCACGGAGGAAGTTGGTGAGCTCGCCTTCCTATTTAGCGCCAAGGCTGCACCAATAGTAATAAAGGCGCTCGGGAATTGCTCATCAATCTGAAATTTCTTCGTCTCTTTGGTTGGCTGAAAAGAAACACTGTCATGAGGGTTGGCAAGTGCCGGCATGCTTAACTGTGCTGACTGAGCGAGGGCTGCTACCTCCTGAATCCTTTTCTTTTCTCTTGCTATAACTAATGACTCGGCCAAATTTGACCCGGCCGAAGCACACTCCATTGACCTCTTGTAATCCCCTGCAACTGTTATCACCCCTTGTGGTCCGGGTAACTTCATTTTTAGATAGCTTATATGACAACTGCTCATAAATTTGGCCAGTGCGGGCCGTCCGAGTAGAGCATGATAACAACTTTCCAGATCCACCACTTCAAATTCTAAGTTTTCTGCTCTGCAGTTATCTCTTGTACCGAATAATACGTCCACTCGGACTTTACCGATGGGCTCACATGAAAGCCCTGGCACTATCCCATGGAAAGTTGTCCTCGTGGACTTCAAAGATATTCTCGATATTCCGAGTTTATGCATGGTATCTTTGTACATGATGTTGATATCGCCCATTGTCGATGAGTACCTTTGAAAATTTTACATTGATGCTTGGTCCAACAAACGCCGGATCCAATACAAGTGCATATGATCTGGACTCGGCATTATTCTCGGGTGGTCTTTCATGCTCGGTCACCTCCTCGATCGACATGGCTGGTATCTTGGCACGCCGCAACCGCATTCACTTCCATATGCCGGGCCGCACACTTTGCTTGTCCTCATTGCTCAGTGAACACACAATAAGACGTGATGTTCCTCGTAATCATTACGTCCAGATTTGCCGGATTCATTCTTCCGTCTTGGCCTCGGTTCATTACTTGATGCATCGCATCCTCCGATCCGAGTTATCGTACCTCGGGGAGGGGTAGCATCGCCGTGTATTTGCTCCGATTAATTGCGGCTGATGTTGTTGCATCGATGGGAGCTCGAACCCGCTTGGGTTCCCATCGCATTTTTCATCCAGCGCATTGACGGGTTATATGATTGGCTGGTGCGATGGGTTTGATGTGTGAAATTTGCACTGATCTAACATGGATTGAACGTGTACTTCGCCTCTTGCCATTGCTTCTTTTGCTCGGGGTCCATTGCCTCTTTCCCTCATTTCTTGATGTCCACCGTTGAGGTCCATTTTTCTCGTTGAGTTGCCCGTGACTCCTGATCTTGTGCTACATAGCCACCGGGCGAATTATATCTATAATCCGCCTCTCCTCTCTTCTTCTTCCTCAAATCACGCTGGATGACCCGCCAATTCTCGTGGTAATCGGTCCTGTTGCTCACGATGATCTGCCGACATTAACTCCGGGTTGGGTTGGATCACCCAATGCATAGGAGTCTGCTATTCGATAGTTTCTTCCGGTGGTTGGCATATCTCTTTGCGTTGCCTACAACACGCTGGCATAACGGCAGCTCGCGAACCAAGCGATTGCTTGCGATTCGATAACTCCTCACATGAGTTTCTCAGTTACACCATCGTGTTAAAACTCTATCCGTTTCATTCGCCTCTGCTGCACATGGCTAGTTGTTGTGGTCTATTTGGTCTCTTGTATGCCGGTAAAGTTGCTAACGAACATTTCTTGAAATCTAACCATAGCTTGATATCGCCTGGTTGGTTATTCAACCATACCGCTGGTCCTTCCAACATCCGTGGGACATACCGCATCGCTTATCTTAGATTGCCACCCGCTATCTTCACGCGGTGGCATAATCAATCAACCGTCTTGTGGCTTGGTACTTCCATTGTGCGCTTTTTGTGCCTCTTGCCAACTGAAAATTTGGCACCGGTGGTTCGCCCATGATCCGTGGTCCAAAACATGTCGGACTGGTGGACCTTGCTCTTCCAACACCGGACGGTATAGCCGATCCAACTTTACTCTTGCATCATTTGTGGCAAATCAGACAGATTCTATCCTGCATCCCATAGTGATTGTTTCCACCCTGGTTTGCGTATTCTACCTCGGAATATCCATCATTATACCTTTCATTCATCTGATTGTGGCGAGCTGGCCTCACTTCTCTTTCCTGCCGAGGCTCATGTCTTGGTTGCGGGTTACGCACTTCTCTCCTTACTTCGGCCGGGGTTTGGTTTTCATGATTGTCTCTTGCAGGTTCTCTCCTGCCGAGCTCCCCATTACCTCGGCCGCCGTCCTTTTCCATACGGCCGTGGTTTCTCTCCCCACTATTACCTCGGCTTGCATTGCCTCTGTTCTCATTTGCCTTTCCAGCTATTGCCGGGTCATATGGAACAATTTGCTTGTTCCTCTTCCCTGAGGTTACTGCTTTCTCTTTTCTAGCGTTGTTTCCGGGTGAAGATGCCGCTGCCGCAGATAAAGCAGGTGCTGCCCCTGCCGAATGAACCATCCGTGAAGCCCCTGGTCTTGCCGGGTTAGCTCTGAGCATCTCCTCATTTTGCTGGTTGGCGATGCGCACAAGCTCATTCACTCTTTCTTGTTGTTTCTGCCGAGCTTCCCCTGTTAACCCCTCTAATTCCAATGCTGCGGCATTTGTCGCTCAGTTTTTTCGGGTACAGACTCGGAAACCCAAATCGCCTGATTCGCTGTGAGCTTCATGCTCTTTGTTAATGTCATTCATGAGGTTCTTCCTCTTAATCTTAGTTCGTCCACCCGCCGGGTGCGATATATCGTTTATTAGCTTTTGCATATTCTCTCGTGGTCTGTTCAAGGATTTGCAGGCTAATACTTTTTGGCCTCTACCAACACCTTTTGCCTGGTTTCCTCTAACTCTCGAGCATTTGCGGATCAAGTATCGGCCACAGGTGTGGTTAAGTTTCTATAGTTGCTCAAGAATGTTCTCTGGTCTCCAGAGGTGGCCCTCTCACTCTTGGTGCCTTTGGGGTGGTGTCATGCCTCGGCCAGGTTTGTCATCGGCGGAATTACCTCGGCGGTTTACAGGATCTGATCTGATTCGTCGCTGCGGCGGGTTCTCGCTTGACCCGGCTAATGCCGCTCCGCTTGAGCTCTGCTGCGACCATCACCGACGCTGCCGCAAGATGCTCTCTGATGGACAGCTTCGCTCGAGGTGGTTCTCCGCTACAACAACCGGTGAGGATAAATGTCGGTGATGTCGACGCCGACGAGACCGTGCTCGCCAGCCGATGAAGATCCCGCTGCGGGAGTTTTCCCCCTGAAGCTCCCTGCATTGTCTCTGACATAGTCGCAGAGACCAAACCTCTGGACCATGCCAGAAACAACGCGCTCGCCGGTGTTGATGAAGTTTCCCGTCCGGATCACAACTCCAGCTAGCACCGCCGCCATGGGCGCCAACTGTCGTGGTGGTGGCACGGCAGATGCCATGGGTAGGCTAAAGTTCGGGGCCAATGGATGCTAGTGGGATCTGGGGAGGAAAGATGCAACTGTTTCTACACTCAAGCTGCCAAAGTGATGAACTTTATTTCTCTCTTAGTGGATTAAAAATGCTCCTTGAGCTGTATACAGACAAGAAGAATCTCCCAGCCTAACGGTGCTCAAAGAGTCGATCCTCCCTCGTGGTCCAAACCTCCCCTTATAAAGGGTGCCTTGGTGCTTAGGTCGATGAGGCAAGCATATTCGTGGAATATGCTTGTCCCAAAATAGTAGTTCGGCCTCCTTTCCTGTCGCCCTTCTAATGACGGCAAGGTTCCAGTGGCCCCCTCCTGCATGCCTCGGGCTCCTGTCTGTCACCTCCGTGACCTCCTTCCGCCCCTCGACTGGCATCCTTGTCTCTTGTGCTTGGCCTGCTCGATTCCTTCTAGCCCGCAGCTATAGTTTGACCTGGGCTTCTCCTTCTCCGCAAGCTTCAGATAACTCGGCCCTACTTGGTGTTACTCATTGCCTCACCTGCCTGAAGATCATTTGGGTAACCCGGCCGATTCTCTCATTAACTCGGCCGGGTAACCACTTGATACATATATGTGGGCTTCTTGCCTCCGTTCTTCGGCCGACATATCCATGATTCGGCCGACCTAGGCCGTAACTCGGAAACCAGACGGGGACAGTACCTCTGTCTTTCCCCGTCTCTGACCTACCCGAGGTTAACCCCCCGACACATAGTTTTGGAGTTCTGGGGCGATTTTCAAGGCCCGTAAGACCCTATACATGTTTGAGAGGCATGAACAAAAACTCGTCGGATTCACGTTTTATGTCCATTTTCAAGAGCTATTGGCCACAGTTTTGGGGTTTTAGGGAAAATTGCAAGTCCCGTAAGAGCCGATACACGTTTGAGACCAATTCCCAAAAACTTGTCGGTTTCTCGTTTTATGGCTGTTTTCATGAGATATTGGCTTGAGTTTGGGGATTTTGGTGCGATTTACATGGCCCGTAAGGGCCGATACATGTTTGATAGGCATGACAAAAAACTCATCGTTTTCACGTTTTATGGCGGTTTTCATGAGCAATTGCACACGGTTTTGGGGATCTAGAGAGATTTTCAAGGCCCGTAAGACCCGATACATGTTTGAGAGGCATGAACAAAAACTCGTAGGATTCATGTTTTATGGCCATTTTCAAGAGTTATTGCCCACAATTTTGAGGTTTCGGGGCGATTTGCAAGTCCCGTAAGAACCGATACACGTTTGAGAGGCATGCCCAAAAACTTGTTTGGTTCGCTTATGGTTGTTTACCTTAGCTATTGGCTTAAGTTTGGGGATTTTATGCGATTTACATGGCTATGGGCCGATACATGTTTGAGAGGCATGACCAAAACTTTGTTTTCACGTTTATGGCCGTTTCATGAGAAATTGCCCACGATATTGGGGTTTTGGGCGATTTTCAAGGCTAAGACCCGATACATGTTTGATAGGCATGACAAAAACTCGCTGCTTTCACGCTTTATGGCGGTTTTCATTAGCAATTGCACACGGTTTTGGGGATCTAGAGCGATTTTCAAGGCCCGTAAGACCCGATACATGTTTGAGAGGCATGACCAAAACTCGAGGATTCATGTTTTATGGCCATTTTCAAGAGTTATTGCCCACAATTTTGAGGTTTCGGCGATTTGCAAGTCCGTAAGAACCGATACACGTTTGAGAGGCATGCCCAAAACTTGTCGGTTTCGCGTTTATGGTTGTTTTCCTTAGCTATTGGCTTAAGTTTGGGGATTTTGGCGCGATTTACATGGCGTATGGGCCGATACATGTTTGAGAGGCATGACCAAAACTCGTTGTTTTCACGCTTTTATGGCCGCTTTTCATAAGTAATTGCCCACGGTTTTGGGGTTTTGGGCGATTTTCAAGGCTGTAAGACCCGATACATGTTTGATAGGCATGACAAAACTCATCGCTTTCACGCTTTATCGCGTTTTCATGAGCAATTGCACACGGTTTTGGGGATCTAGAGCGATTTTCAAGGTCTGTAAGACCCGATACATGTTTGAGAGGCATGACCGAAAACTCAGGATTCATGTTTTATGGCCATTTTCAAGAGTTATTGCCCACAATTTTGAGGTTTCGGCGATTTGTAAGTCCCGAAGAACCGACACACGCTTGAGAGGCATGCCCAAAACTTGCTCGTTTCGCGCTTTATGGTTGTTTTCTTAGCTATTGGCTTAAGTTTGGGATTTTGTGATTTACATGGGTCTGGATGGGATACATGTTTGAGAGGCATGAACAAAAATCGTTGTTTTCACGCTTTTATGGCTTTTCATGAGAAATTGCCCACTTTGGGGTTTTGGGGCGATTTTCAAGGCTGTAAGACCCGATACATGTTTGAGAGGCATCACCAAAAATCGCTTTCACATTTTATGGACGTTTCATGAGCTATTGCCACAGTTTTGGGATTCTAGGCGAATTACAGGCCCGTAAGACCAAAACATGTTTCATAGGCATGGCCAAAATTAACCATTTTCGCTTTTTATGGCTGTTTTTTCATGAGCTATTGCCGACTGCTCCGGGCGATTTTCAAGACCCATAAGACTGTACATGTTTGAGTGGCATGACCAAAAACTCGTCATGTTCGTGGTTTTATGGCGTTCTCATGAGCTATTGCCCAAAGTTTTGGAGTTTTGGGGCGATTTGGAAGTAAGACCCTATACATGTGTTGAGATGCATGACAAACAACTCGTTGGTTTCACATTTTATGAATATTTTCATGAGCTATTGGTTTAAGTTTGGGGAATTTTGTGGGATTTACATGGCCTGTAATGGCTGATACAAGTTAAGAGGGATGGAAAAAAACTCATCCTTTTCACGCTTTCGGACGCTTTTCATGAGCAATTGCCCACGGTTTGGGGTCCTGAGCTATTTTCAAGGCCCGTAAGACTCTATTCATGTTTGACAGCATGCCCAAAAGCTCGTTGATTCACATTTCATGACTGTTTTCTAGAAATATTGCCAACATTTTTGAGGTTTCGGCGATTTGGAAGTCCGTAAGACCCGATACATGTTTGAGAGGCATTCCCAAAACTCTGCGTTTACATTTTATGGGTGTTTTCGTGAAATATTGCCATAGTTTTTGGATTACAAGGCTCTTAAGGACCGATACATGTTTGATAGGCGTGACCAAAACTCATCGTTTTGCTGCTTTATGACCATTTTCATGAGCTATTGCCACAGTTTTGGGATTTCAAGCGGCTTACATGGCCCGAAAGGCCGACATATGTTTGAGTGGCATGACCAAAACTTGTCATTTTCGTGTTTGATGGATGTTTTCATGAGCTATTTCCCACAGCTTAGGGATTCAAGGGCGATTTGCAAGGCCGATAAGCCCCGATACATGTTTGATGTGTATGACTAAAATTCATAATTTTCACATTTTATGGTCGCTTTTCATGAGCTATTGTCCATAGTTTTCGGATTTTGGTGTGGTTTACATGGCCCTAAGGGCCGTTACATTTTTTAGAGGCATGAATAAAAACTCGTCGTTTTCACCTTTATGGCCATTTTCATGAGTAATCGCCCATAGTTTTGGAGTTCTGGGGCGATTTTCAAGGTCCGTAAGTCCCTATACATGTTTGAGAGGCATGAACAAAAACTCGTCGGATTCACGTTTTATGGCCATTTTCAAGAGCTATTGGCCACAGTTTTGGGGTTTTAGGGAAAATTGCAAGTCCCGTAAGAGCCGATACACGTTTGAGACCAATTCCCAAAAACTTGTCGGTTTCTCGTTTTATGGCTGTTTTCATGAGATATGGGCTTGAGTTTGGGGATTTTGGCACGATTTACATGGCCCGTATGGGCCGATACATGTTTGAGAGGCATGACCAAAAACTCGTTGTTTTCACGTTTTATGGCCGTTTTCATGAGAAATTGCCCACGATTTTGGGGTTTTGGGGCGATTTTCAAGGCCCGTAAGACCCGCTACATGTTTGATAGGCATGAACAAAAACTCGTAGGATTCATGTTTTATGGCCATTTTCAAGAGTTATTTCCCACAATTTTGAGGTTTCGGGGCGATTTGCAAGTCCCGTAAGAACCGCTACACGTTTGAGAGGCATGCCCAAAAACTTGTTTGCTTTCGGCTTTTATGGTTGTTTTCCTTAGCTATTGGCTTAAGTTTGGGATTTTGGCACGATTTACATGGCCCGTGGGCCGATACATGTTTGAGAGGCATGACCAAAAACTCGTTGTTTTCACGCTTTATGGCGCTTTCATGAGAAATTGCCCACGATTTTGGGGTTTTGGCGATTTTCTGTAAGACCCGATACATGTTTGATAGGCATGACAAAAACTCATCGCTTTCACGCTTTTATCGCGGTTTTCATGAGCAATTGCACACGGTTTTGGGGACCTAGAGCGATTTTCAAGGCCCGTAAGAACCGACACATGTTTGAGAGGCATGACCAAAAACTCGAGGATTCATGTTTTATGGCCATTTTCAAGAGTTATTGCCTCAATTTTGAGATTTCGGCGATTTGCAAGTCCCGTAAGAACCGACACACGTTTGAGAGGCATGGCCAAAAACTTGTCGGTTTCGCGTTTTATGGTTGTTTTCCTTAGCTATTGGCTTAAGTTTGGCGATTTTAGCGCGATTTACATGGCCCATATGGGCCGGTACATGTTTGAGAGGCATGACCAAAAAATCGTTGTTTTCACGTTTTATGGCCGTTTTCATGAGAAATTGCCCACGGTTTTGGGGTTTTGGGGCGATTTTCAAGGCCCGTAAGACCCGATACATGTTTGATAGGCATGACAAAAAACTCATCGTTTTCATGTTTTATGGCGGTTTTCATGAGCAATTGCACACGGTTTTGGGGATCTAGAGCGATTTTCAAGGCCCGTAAGACCCGATACATGTTTGAGAGGCATGACCAAAAACTCGTCGGATTCACGTTTTATGGCCATTTTCAAGAGCTATTGGCCACAGTTTTGAGGTTTCAGGGCGATTTGCAAGTCCTGAAGAACCGATACACGCTTGAGAGGCATGCCCAAAACTTGTCGGTTTCGCTTTATGGTTGTTTTCCTTAGCTATTGGCTTAAGTTTGGGAATTTTGCTGATTTACATGGCCCGTATGGGCGATACATGTTTGAGAGGCATGAACAAAAATCGTTGTTTTCACGCTTTTATGGCCGTTCATGAGAAATTGCCCACGGTTTTGGGGGTTTTGGGCGATTTTCAAGGCTGTAAGACCCGATACATGTTTGAGAGGCATCACCAAAAATCGCCGCTTTCACATTTTATGGACGTTTTCATGAGCTATTGCCACAGTTTTGGATTCTAGAAATTACAGGTGTAAGGACCAAAACATGTTTCATAGGCATGGCCAAAAATTAACCATTTTCGCTTTTTATGGCGTTCATGAGCTATTGCACTGCTCTGGGCGATTTTCAATACCCATAAGACTCAGACATGTTTGAGTGGCATGACCAAAACTCGCTATGTTCGTGTTTTATGGCCATTCTCATGACCTATTGCCCAAAGTTTTGAGTTTTGGGGCGATTTGGAAGTAAGACCCTATACATGTTTGAGATGCATGACAAAAATCGTTGGTTTCACATTTTATGACTATTTTCATGAGCTATTGGTTTAAGTTTGGGGATTTTGGTGGATTTACATGGCATGTAATGGCTGATACATGTTAAGAGGGATGAACAAAACTCATCCTTTTCACGCTTTTCGACGCTTTCATGAGCAATTGCCCACGGTTTTGGGGTCCGGAGCTATTTTCAAGGCCCGTAAGACTCTATTCATGTTTGACAGCATGCCCAAAAGCTCGTCGATTCACATTTCATGACTGTTTTCTAGAACTATTTCCAACAGCTTTGAGGTTTCGGCGATTTGGAAGTCCCAAGACCCGATACATGTTTGAGAGGCATTCCCAAAAACTCGCTGCTTTCACATATTATTATGGGCGTTCGTGAAATATTGCCATAGTTTTTGGATTACAAGGCTCGTAAGGACCGATACATGTTTGATAGGCGTGACCAAAACTCATCGCTGCGCTTTATGACCATTTTCATGAGCTATTGCCACAGTTTTGGGATTTCGCGCTTACATGGCCCGTAAAGGCCGACATATGTTTGAGTGGCATGACCAAAACTTGTCATTTTCGTGTTTGATGGATGTTTTCATGAGCTATTTCCCACAGCTTAGGGACTCAAGGGCGATTTGGAAGGCCGATAAGCCCTGATACACTACTAGGAAAACGGCTATAGGTAATCAGCACATCCGTGGCTCACATGGTTGAAGTGCCCCATGGCTAAAACTGGCGTGGCTCACCTGTGGGCAGTGCCCTACTAATAACTAGAAAATCCGTGGCGCACATGACCCTAGTGCGCCACAGATATGTGTGGGTGTGGCTCACACGCCAAACTTCAGAAGACCATGTGCGCGCCACGGTTGTTAGGGTCATTCAGGCGACGTGTGCATGGTGCGCCACGATCGAGCGCATGCCCACCTGCCTCAAACGGCCACAAACTTCTGTGGCGCACTCCGCCTAGTGCGCCACAGGGACTAGGAGCATCTGTGGCGCACTCCGCCTAGTGCGCCACAGAAGTTTGTACTCCCTGTGGCGCACTGGGGCCGTGTGCGCCACGGATGTGTCGATTTTTTTAGGACAGCACTTTATGTGCACATGTGTGACCACATCCACCACCCCACACTTCACTTTCCCCTTCTTCTTCCTCCTTAGATCTAGTCGGGATCTTCTCCTTCCCACCTCAATTTCTCCACACATTCACCATTTTTAGCATGTAAAACTTGCTTTGGATGTTACATAAGTAATAGAGGAGGTCTCCGGTCTCATCTATCCGTCTCCTGGACGCAGCGCACCTCTCCTTTCCATCTTTCTCGCGATCGGTCTCTCATCTCGTAAGTTGTCCATGTAACGATGTGTTCATGTGTATATGGATGACGATGTGCTCATATGTATGTAGATGATCGATGCTCATGATGTGTGTATGTGTGGAGAGGATCGATGGTCATATGTGTGTGTATATGGAGAGTATCGATGATGCTCATGCATGTGTGTATGGAGAGGATAATGATATGTTCATGTGTGTGGATCGGTCTCTCTCTCTTGTGTTTGTATGTGAACAAGTTGCCATTTGTTTTGCCAAAATGTTGATTCATTTCATTTTGGCAAGACTTTGGCATTTCGCAAAGGTCCTAATTTTAGGATAGGTCATGCCGAAATTTTCTATCGACCATTGCATGCATGCATTCATTATGTGGTTCTAATAGACTTCAAAATTGTACCGTACATCGTGCAGCAAAATGGTCCGCATAATGAGCGAAGGCATTGTGGCTAGATTTTTGAAATGTGCGACGGCCGACATGATACGTAAATAACAAGATGATATAAGATGTCCGTGCGTAAGATGCAAACTCAACTGGGTGATCGACCCAGATTCCGGAATCAGCGCACTCGCCCGCCATGGTTTCATGGATGGATACACTCTGGATAAGCGATGGCGTAGATGATGGAGACGGTGATCATCATCACGGCGAGAACGGGCGGGATGATGAAGAGGCTCTCGGAGATGGTGAAGGTACCAAGGCATCGATGATGATGATCTAGATGGAGGAGCGTATTTACGGCGGAACAACGTCAGTGCGGGACCCTTATGTGCAAGAGCTGCTTCTCAAGCATTTAGTAACGCCAGGCTGCCGCTAGAGAGAAAGCCAAGCTTGCGCAACTTGAGAAAGACGCGTTACTCCATTGTATGAAGGATGCAGGCCGATGATACCCGGTTGAATGTAACGCCAAGGCTATGGAGATGAAGGCAAAGCACAAATTGATCGACGCAAGCTTGACGATATGATGGCATTCTGCACGATCGCTCTCCGGAGGGGAACACATGTCCAACTAGTATCGAGGATGCCAAGAAAATCGTCATTCTCTCGATCTACGACGTTAGATATCACGATGCATCAACGATTGCATCATTTATCGGGCGAGGACGCGGAGAAAACCACATGTCCGTGTGCGTGAGTCGATACAAGAAAGGGAAGAAAGCACCTAAAAAGTGGTATGGTACTTTCCTATCACCCTCGCAGCGCTATTTCATGGACCCTAAGGAAGCGAAGCTCATGCGATGGCATGCGGAAAGGAAGAAGCCAGGAGATGATGATGACCCCGAAAAGGATGAGCCGACGCACCCTTCGGACAAGCAGCTGAAAGATTGGACCTCGAATTCAGACCCGTGGAGATTCGAGGAACATCGCTTGGTGCGAGCACCGATGGACTCAATCCGCTCGTAGCCAGAGCAAGACGCACAAAGACTTCTCGTGTTTGTATGGATGTACAACCTCCTCCATGGTTGTGCATGAAGAAAAGTACATACAAATGAGTATGCTAATTCAAGGGTCGAAACAACCTGCACCGACATCAATCAGATCTCGGCTGTTGAAAGAGGAGCTAGCCACTATGGGAATCGAGCCAATACTTACGACGCCACGCACAAGATTATTTCACTATGAGAGCCGCTGGTCACTACGGTGCAAGACTATCCAGGCGGGTAATCTCGGGCAGGTTATCCAAGGATTCCACGATGCTAGGTGCATGGATAACACAAGCTATCTCCAACTAGAGAAAGATCCGTGGTCATCGAAACTGTTCATGGCGCACCGGAGGTGGCTCGGCAAGAATGATCCATGGAGAAAACGTGAGACCTGTTCGATGGCAAATCGAGACCCGAGGAATCCCAGAGCGAGGAGCAGCGAAGAAGTGGAAGAGTTTCAAAAAACTGGAAAGATTGTCCTAAGCCGGAAAGAAGCGAAAGAGGCAAGAACAAGACAAGCCGTTGATGAAGGTATGGAAAACAAGGTCTGTTTTCCGGGAGTTGCCATCCGAAGTTTCTCCGCACGCCTCATAGCCTCGACATCATGCATATCACGAAAACGGTGCGAGTCCGGTCGCCACCATAATCAACATGCCGATAGGACGAAAGATGGTCCGAAAGCAAGGCACGACTGATATGCTTGGGTATCCTAAGGAGCTTCACGGAGGACGACTACTCGATGATCGTGAAGATGACGATGATGAGTCGGAGACGACACAAGGTCGCTTAAGGGTAAAAAGTTCAAGAAGAACGAATATTACTGCCCTCCTTCTTGCTTCACTCTAAGCCAGGATGAGATCAAACAGTTTTTCAAGTGCCTTCTAGGATTCAAATTTCCTTACGGCTACGCGGGCAAGATAAGAAGATACCTAGACGAGGCGAAGCAGAGGTTCGGGCATGAAGTCTCTCGACCGTGCTGCATAATGACGCAGTACTTCGCACTAAGAGGGATAATGGACGAGCACGTCCGTGAAACGTTATTTTGCTTATGCAAGTTTTTCGACGTCATCTCTAGGAAGTCGATTGGCTTGAATCAGCTCGGAAGGCTACAGGAGGAGATCGTGGTGATACTATGTGAGCTTGAGGTCTACTTCCCACCCACATTCTTCGACATTATGGTGCATCCGCTGGTCCATGTCGTGGAGGACATCAGATAACTGGGCCGATGTTTCTCGCAGCATGATGGCGTCGAAAGGATGAACGGACACATCAAAGGATACGTCGCAATGTGTCCCGGCCCATGGAAGCATAGCCAAGGGCTTCGTCAAGAGTGCATCTCTTCGCACGAATTATCTAGACATCGAGAACCCCGCCGGTCTTCCACAATGACACCTTGGCAAGCTCGACGGATCTGGTCACCGAGGGTCGCCGACATCGCATGCGCATTTCGATTTTGACGCTACAGACTTTGATCGAGCAAACCTCGTCCTGGCCACAAAGATTTAGAACTGGTCGATCCTTGGGCATGTATACAAAAGGTTAATCGAGAAGAAGTATGCTGACCGGGGCATACAGAGGACGCAGGAGAAATAATCAAAGAGCACAACTCAGATTTCACGCGCTGGTTTAGGCAGACGCCCTTGATAATCCCCGCCGCATTCTTCCGACACGGAAAAGATCATATTCACCTTGTCGCAGGGACCGATGCAAAACCCGGTGACCTATCAGCGATGATATCAACGGCTACACATTCTACACGGAGGAAAAGGACAACAAGTGTGATTATCGAACTCAGCGTAACGTCGAATTCTACACCGATGACAACGTGAAGGAAAGATTCTACGGAAGAATCGAGGAGATCCGGGAGCTCCATCGTGGAGAAAAGGTGCCGATGTTCCGTGTCGATGGGCAAAGAACGCCGAAGAGAAGACCGGTATTTCACAACCATGGTTATACCCGGCAGCCAAATCCAAGGTCACGGCAAACGTGCTAAAAATGAACCGTGGGTACCGCTACCAAAGTGGACCAATGTTTTTCATTACCGACCCGACAAAGCCTAGCCGTGTTGTCGTGAGGAGAGGAAAAGGAACATCATCGAATGGATGGAGTTGCCAATGAGCAAGACTTCACCAAGACGGCGATCCAAAGATTGAAGATGACGATTTACTACGATGCAAAGAACATACATCACAAGAAGAAAAAGGACAACCCTACCCAAAAAGGTAGCTGCTCAAATAAGAAACATTAAAGTGCCGGGCTAAATTATTCAACCGCGACAAAGAAGGGAAAAAGATTGTAAAACGCTAGCTCAAAAATATTGTAAACGCTGGTAAAAAAAGATTGTAATATTCATGGACAAATTATTATGAAATTTAGTTATACTTTGAATCATATTTGTAACACTTTTATGACATATATCACTACTTTTGGCATCTTTGGAATATTTAAAAGTATTTTAAAAACAAAACAAAACTTGTATGGCATAAATCACCACTTTCGGACATTTTTGAACATTTAAAAGTATTTTTAAAATAAAATAAACTGGAGCACCAGGATTCAACCTGGTGCTCATAGTTTAGAATAGAGCTAAGCGTAACCAAGGCTATGACAAGATTAGTGCTAGTATGGGATGGCCGCCTCTTACGGTAGTCCACACACATGGCGTGGCGCGCCACGGTTATCCGTGAAGACTTAGCTGTGGTGCGCTACGCCTATGTGTGTGGACGCTAGTCAACCGCCCATCTCACGTACACCACACGCACACCGCTTGGCGCCAGCATCCGGCAGACACCACACGCACAGATCGCCACCGCCATGTATCGCCACCGCCGCGCTGCAAGGTTTCGAGGAGGAGGAGGAGGCTCGCCACGCAAGGCGCCTCGAGGAGGAGGAGGCCCACGCCAGGAGGAGGAGGCTCCGTGGAGGAGGAGGAGGCCCGCCGCCAGGAGGAGGAGGATCGCGCCGCCGCCGCCGCCGCTCGCCTGCCGCCCTCCCGCCATAGGTAGCCTCCCTGCTCTCCTCTCTCCTCCCTCCGCTGCCGCAGACACCACACGCACACAGATCGCCACCGCCACAGATCGCCACCGGCCAAGTGCACTGCGGTTTCGAGGAGGAGGAGGGCCACCACACTGCGCCTCGAGGAGGAGGAGGCCCACGCCAGGAGGAGGAGGAGGCCCGTGGAGGAGGAGGCTCTGTGGAGGAGGAGGAGGCCGCTTGGCCAGGAGGAGGAGGATCGCGCCGCCACCCGCTGCCGCTCGCCTGCTGCCCTCCCGCCAGGTAGCCCTCCCTGCCTCTCTCCTCCCTCCCCCTCTCCTCTCCCTCTCTCCCCTCTATCTCCCCGATGGGGTCTCTCAACCAAGCCGATTGCTAGATTGCTAGGCCAACTGGGTAGGCTATCGGTAGGCTAAGCAGCAGTCATGTGTGAGGAATGACATGTAGACCCAACAGCCATGGTTAGGTTCAGAGGCCTCGCCCCAAATTTGAGATGTGTGCAGCCATGGTTAGGGTTCAAGCCATGTTTATCCTCTAGATGTGTGCTGTTCCCAAATTTGAGATAAAACTCTAGAATTTTACTAAAGAAGATGAAAATGGCTTGCTTGGAGTAATAAATTTTGAGTTGAGGAACAGATTCTTGGTCATGAAGTCTGTACACACGCTTGAAACAAAAACAGTTGGTTTGTGTGTTCTCACATTCTTTGTCATGCTTTTGCCAATTATAGGTGGACCCCAGTCTTATTGTTTGATTAGATATTTTCTGAATTTGAGTTGAGGAATACAGATATGTTCTCCTTTCTGCATGCCAAGGCAGCAGCATACCAAGGCAGATATGTTCCTGCTTCTGCATGCCAAGGCAGCAGGACCAACTTTGGCTCACTTTAAAAAACATGGGATTTGGGTTTCCAATTTCCTACTTTGATCCTAGGAGGAAAAGAACTGAATTAGCATATGCATAGTAGTAGTTTCTGCTTTGATCCTAACATTTCAATTCCAACTAAAACCGTGCTTGCAATTTTCATTCGAATCTTGCAATTTTCATTCGAATCGCCATGGTTGCATGACCTTTGTCCTCAAGTAAATTTTGCATCTTATCTAAATTTTGCATCTTATCTAAATTTATCAAATAACCAAAATAGGTTGTCACAAGAATTAGCAGAGGTTAGTTTATCTAAATTTTGCATCTTATGTAAATTTTGCATGACTTTTGTCCTCAAGTTAGCAGAGGTTAGTTTTTAGGTTTAGTTAGTTGCTATCAAGAATTAGGTTACTATTAGCAAGCAGAGGTTGTGTAGTTGCCAAGAAATAGATTGTAGTTGCTATTAGCAAGCAGTAGGTTTCAGAGGATTAGGATTAGGAAATTTAAATGTTTTCAAAGTTACCAGCAAGAAGATAGTGCACAAAATAGAAAATAAGGAGCAACTGGTAGTACAATAGAACAAGAACAAAACCTGGTGATAGTAGTAGCAATAACAAACTGTGACAAGATCAATAGATCATAAATAAAATCAGCAGCACTATACTTGTCGTCATATACTTGTCATATAATCCATACTTGCTATCATATACTTGTTGTCATATTTGTTGTCATACTTGTCATATACTTGTCATCATACTTGTTGTCAATGAGCTGATATAATCTGTGGTGATATAATTGTAGCACTTGAAATTGTGCTTGTGCTTGTATATGAAGAACTTTATTATGTGTGTATGCAGGTTCTTGTATGAAATGAGTCCCGATTTTTGCGGAATGTTGATTAACTTCCGTTTCGCGTAAATCGGGCACTCTAGTTTAAGAAAATTAGCAAAGGTCATGCCGGATTTTTCCGCATTTAACCAATTATTTACTTTTATTAGTGCAAAGATGTGTGACAACGACGAGGCTGGATGTTCTAAGCGCATCACCGAAGGAGAACCTGCACTCAATAAACAATTGACATTCGGGAGGCGGCCCAGGGCTAGAAAACGATGAAGAATACCATCCTTCGGAGAGCGAGGATGATGAGATGGAAGACGCGAGGAAGAAGTCAAGGAACGGTGGACGATGAAACCACCGATGGCGGCGAGCGAGGGAGTGGTAGCAACCTCCTAAGAAGAAGAAGTCGAAGGACCGGCGCCAACACGGTCGGCACGGCCAGGGAGGAAATTACCAAGTGAGCCCAGGGGTTCCTTTGAGCCCGCCTTGTCGCCAAAGTGCACGGCAAGTGGCGGCGATCACCAGACAACCATCTCGATCAACACCGAGAATCTCCGCATAAAGATAATTACTTGGCGCACACTCCTCTTCGAGAAGTCACGCGATACAAGTTTCCGCTAAGTATCGAACACAAATTATCATGGGAACGGTAAACAAATCCGCCTCACAAAGATGAGCACCGCCTGCCACCGGAGAACCCGGATAAAGAAGAAGATCTATAAAGAAGGCAAAAGTATAGATCCAAGGGGGCCAAATGGAATAAGGAGGACGAAGAGTATAGATCCAAGGGGATAGAAAAACCCCTTTGCTAAATTCAACTCGCAGGTTCGAACTTCATCGTGGCCTGCTACCATGTGGACCCAAAACCAAACAACTCACCGCGATCTGCGGTGAAGGAATTCGAGGAAATTGTGGTAAGTATAATCTAATTACCGTGATCAACACGATTGCAATCTAATCGATGATCTAAATGATTCACGTTATTTCTTCCGGAGGAGGAAATTGTTGCTAGTCATGGATCCTGTGGTTACTCATCCTGTGGGTCGACGGCCACCGGTGGGATAACCTTTACTGTATGATGAACCGCCAAGAAAATAGAGCCGGTTAAGAAGTTGCTGGCCGTCGTCCGCCGCCTCGGGGTAAGAATTGGGTGGATCATTTTGGTCCACCGCCGAGGACGCATGTGGCGCCGCCGGGAAGGAGCGAGGAGGAAAACAGAGGTTCAAGAACTTAAGGCACAAGTGGCGCGATCCCGCAGATCGTCCAAGACAACTCGGCAATCACCCTTACGCCCTTCCCCGCCTACCTTGGTGGAGTCAATAGCTCAGAAAAGCGGGTGGTCGAGTAGGTCCGTGCCCGATTCCAAGCATGGTCGCAGCCACCGAACAACGCGGCGCCGACGAATCAGCGAACCACGTGTTCGTGACTCGCTAGCACTGCGGCGCCGCAAGTGTTGGTGACTCCCCCGCCATCACCGGCGCCGAGTACATGTTGGTGCCCCTGCCATCGCCGCGCGCGGCACCGAGCTCCAAGCACCCGTCGGTAGGGAGAATACACCGCGGCCAGCACCGCGCCATCAAGCAGCCCTTCCGTCTCTTGCACGCCTGTCGCCAGATGCGGTGGCGACATTAGCCGATCTCGACGCCATCACGGTAAACAAATTGCTTTAATTACCGCTTTCATGCCATCTATATATTACTTTGTGGCATCTCGCCCGACGATGCCGTACATGTTTTCCGCAGACGGATGTTCCTTGCACTCTTATGCTACGTGAACAACGAAATGAGGATGTTGCTTGCACCATCGCTCAACCTTGCAGCGACGCTCCACTCAAAGCCGATGCGAGATAGCGTGCATGTGGTTAAAATTAGTCGGTGCTAAGGGCTGCGACGACTGAACCTCCCATTCAACCCCTGTGAGCGGATGAAGAAGAGTCGTCGTCTCGAAGTTGCTTCGCTTGTTCATGCTATGGCCAAAGAGCATGATCCGCTTGGGGACGGAGGGGGCCATCACGCCACGCATAACAAGATCGCATGTCGCGGCCGACAAGAGGTGGCAAGGCCTCCTCGCCGCGTCACCTCCACGCGGTGGGTCGGATGATCATGTTGATGATATGCACATGGCGCAGATCCGCCGAGGACTTCAATCGGAATGATCACTTATTCAGCACTCGCTTTGGCAACGAAGAAGACCTAGATGGTGGCCCCACAGAAAGCCACTATCACCAAGCCCTGCTTGGTTCTCGAGACGCCCATTGCGCTTTACAGAGCCACCGATACAACCAACCGCCCTTTATTCTAAGCCCCGACACTACATAGGGCGGCCGGTGCTCGATTATGTGCCCGCCCGCTCTCCAAAAGGAAAAAGGGCAGGAAAAGAAAATCTAGCAGCTCGAGCCGGTGGCGCCAACAATCGCGAATCCGATCAGGTTTCGGACGGGCCACCAAGACCCGAGGGTATTATGTGGAGGATTCATGTGGCGGTGAGCCCATGCTACCTAAGAATTTGCGAAGCTCGCCATTCGGAACTGCAGTGTGCATGACGCGCGACGATAGAGAGACGCCTTCATCGGAGAAAGATCCCTCGCACCCGTATTCGTGGTTAAGGTGCCACCAGCTTGGGCTTCACGACACCGCCTCACGGATCTGTTTCTTCCCGCGGTTCGAGGACATCTTCAATATGTTCCACCTATACCGCACTATACCATGGTCCGTCTCTTTTCTCTCACCGCCACGTAGATCATTAGAGAGAACACACCGGCATCGCTATAGTGGACCCTACTACATGCGTGATTACCGCTTGGGTTCCCCGCCGAACGACGATCGTGGCCTCGCACCTAAAAAGAATCCTCGTGGCGAACAAGACAAAGGAATACATTCTCGTGCCTTACTTTCCCGAGTAAGTCGTTATTCACCGCCACCGTCCATTGGCTTTATTAGATCATCATCATTCTTTTTCAACACATTCCATTTGAATTTTTGCAGAGATGAACACCGACGCTCATCTCCTTATCGCCAAGCATTCCCACGCCACGATTTCGACTCGGGAGTCTAGAAAAGAAGAAAAACTACGACAAGATCAAGGAAGTTCGATGATGCTCAACGCTTTGCCTCGACGGAAGGCACCAGCTTCGTGCGTAAGAAGGTCAAGTTCGCAGCACGCCTTCAACCACGTATCGAGTTCCCCTGAAGCAGCCGGAAAACAAGAAGAAGGAAGCCTACTACGCACTCCATCACATGAGGGCTGCCCTACTTGACCAGCAGAATTCGCCAGATCATCTCAAACAAGGTCAAGCAAAGGCCAAGATCAATGATTCGGATATTAGACAAGAGATGTATCGCATCCAGCAGCAGCTTTGGGGCAATCATCTTTCATGATGTCATGACTTCGGGGATCTTTCACGAGGAAATATCCCGAATAACCGTGACATAGAAGATCGCCTAGAGATGGTGGTGACTATAGGAAGTTCATGACGAGGCAGTATGCCCTCCTGCTCCCTAAGCCGAGCGTAAGGCTTGATGTGGCCTAGTTGTAGTTGCAAACTATAGATGACCTTTGTGTGTGTGTGGACGACAAGTGTACTTATCTTATTAGGTTTATGAATCACCGCTACTTATTTTGCTTATTATTATTATATATCAATCAATGCTTGGTTTTTTTGCTTACTCTTGGTTTTTGCTTACTCTTTGGTTCTCGACGATAAGTGTGAGTTATTTTGTCTTTTCGAGAATATGCCGATGATTGAAATGTCGTGGCACAATATATATGTGAATGTGCTATGACGGATTGTCAGCCTTGATATGCACAAGTCCGTGAATTGTGCATCCTACTTGGCCGACATTCCGGCCATAAGCAATTCCTCGTGTCCAACGACCTAGCTAGTTATATATGAGGCATGCTTTTCGAGTTATTTTTGTCTTTTCGAGAATATGCCGATGATTGAAATGTCGTGGCACAATATATATGTGAATGTGCTATGACGGATTGTGAGCCTTGTGATATGCACAAGTCCGTGAATTGTGCATCCTACTTGGCTCACAGTTCCGTCATAAGCAATTCTGTGTCCAACGACCTAGCTAGTTATATATGAGGCATGCTTTTCGAGTTATTTTGTCTTTTCGAGAATATGCCGATGATTGAAATGTCGTGGCACAATATATATGTGAATGTGCTATGACGGGATTGTGAGTTTGTGATATGCACAAGTCCGTGAATTGTGCATCCTACTTGGCTCACATCCGCCATATAAGCAATTCTCGTGTCCAACGACCTAGCTAGTTATATATGAGGCATGCTTTTCGAGTTATTTTTGTCTTTTCGAGAATATGCCGATGATTGAAATGTCGTGGCACAATATATATGTGAATGTGCTATGACGGGATTGTTAGCCTTGTGATATGCACAAGTCCGTGAATTGTGCATCCTACTTGGCTAATGTCCCGTCATAAGCAATTCCTGTCCAACGACCTAGCTAGTTATATATGAGGCATGCTTTTCGAGTTATTTTTGTCTTTTTCAAGAATATGCCGATGATTGAAATGTCGTGGCACAATATATATGTGAATGTGCTATGATTGTTAGCCTGGATATGCACAAGTCCGTGAATTGTGCATCCTACTTGGCTAACAGTCCGGCCATAAGCAATTCTCGTGTCCAACGACCTAGCTAGTTATATATGAGGCATGCTTTTGAGTTTGCTCTTTTGATTTAAGAGTACTTTCTATAAGTGTATCTTCATATGCACTTTAATTATACATGTTTTTTCAATCACCGGTTAGTTATTATTGTCAACTTGTAGATGACGTGGTACGTCGTGTACAAGGGACGGTTCCCGAGTCTACGATGATTGGGAAGACTGCCGGAGACAGTGCACCGCTTCAGCGGCAATAGCTACAAAGGGTACCACACTATGGCGGAGGCGGAAGATAGATACACGCTATCTAGCGGAGTTAGGACAAGGAACGATGAAGACCTACACCTTCGTCGCGCGTGATCATGCTTATCTTCTTTGGTTATTTATCCGCATTTGTGTCTAGCTAGCTAGTTTAGATGTTCAGCGAGCTTCCGAGCTCTAACTTGTTCGATCGACACATGTATTCGCATGTCACCAACTACTACTTTGTAACATGATCAAAACAATGTAACTTGGACTATGTATTCATGTATGAGACTTATCTATATGTATTTGTTTCAATCTTGTTTTTCATATCGGTATTTATATATATAATTGTATATCTTGTATCCGTGTGTGTATATCTCTGTAATATTGTATATAATCTGTATTGCATATAATCTGGCTTGGAAATTAAAAAAAACAAAAAATACATCTGGCGCACATGTTCTACCTTCCGTGGCGCACTACACCTAAAGCGCACCATGGATGTTTAGTGGCGCATCAGGTAGTGCGCCACGAAGATCCAAGGGTAGCGCACCATGCCAAACTTCGTGGCGATTAGGTGGTGCGCCACTTATCTCTACACAACCGTGCAAGACTAGGCAGTGCGCCACGGCCGAGAGATAGTCAGAAGGCGTCCGTGGCGCACATCGGTGCGCCACGGATGGGCCTTTCTGGTGCGCCACAAACGACCATTTTCCTAGTAGTGATACATGTTTGACAGGTATGACTAAAAATTCATAATTTTCACATTTTATGGTCGTTTTCATGAGCTATTGTCCATAGTTTTCGGATTTTGGTGTGGTTTACATGGCCCTAAGGGCCGTTACATTTTTTAGAGGCATGAATAAAAACTCGTCGTTTTCACCTTTATGGCCATTTTCATGAGTAATCGCCCATAGTTTTGGAGTTCTGGGGCGATTTTCAAGGCCCGTAAGACCCTATACATGTTTGAGAGGCATGAACAAAAACTCGTCGGATTCACGTTTTATGGCCATTTTCAAGAGCTATTGGCCACAGTTTTGGGGTTTTAGGGAAAATTGCAAGTCCCGTAAGAGCCGATACACGTTTGAGACCAATTCCCAAAAACTTGTCGGTTTCTCGTTTTATGGCTGTTTTCATGAGATATTGGCTTGAGTTTGGGGATTTTGGTGCGATTTACATGGCCCGTAAGGGCCGATACATGTTTGATAGGCATGACAAAAAACTCATCGTTTTCACGTTTTATGGCGGTTTTCATGAGCAATTGCACACGGTTTTGGGGATCTAGAGCGATTTTCAAGGCCCGTAAGACCCGATACATGTTTGAGAGGCATGACCAAAAACTCGTAGGATTCATGTTTTATGGCCATTTTCAAGAGTTATTGCCCACAATTTTGAGGTTTCGGGGCGATTTGCAAGTCCCGTAAGAACCGATACACGTTTGAGAGGCATGCCCAAAAACTTGTCGGTTTCGCGTTTTATGGTTGTTTTCCTTAGCTATTGGCTTAAGTTTGGGGATTTTGGCGCGATTTACATGGCCCGTATGGGCCGATACATGTTTGAGAGGCATGACCAAAAACTCGTTGTTTTCACGTTTTATGGCGTTTTCATGAGAAATTGCCCACGGTTTTGGGGTTTTGGGGCGATTTTCAAGGCCGTAAGACCCGATACATGTTTGATAGGCATGACAAAAAACTCATCGTTTTCACGTTTTATGGCGGTTTTCATGAGCAATTGCACACGGTTTTGGGGATCTAGAGCGATTTTCAAGGCCCGTAAGACCCGATACATGTTTGAGAGGCATGACCAAAAACTCGTAGGATTCATGTTTTATGGCCATTTTCAAGAGTTATTGCCCACAATTTTGAGGTTTCGGGGCGATTTGCAAGTCCCGTAAGAACCGATACACGTTTGAGAGGCATGCCCAAAAACTTGTCGGTTTCGCGTTTTATGGTTGTTTTCCTTAGCTATTGGCTTAAGTTTGGGGATTTTGGCGCGATTTACATGGCCCGTATGGGCCGATACATGTTTGAGAGGCATGACCAAAACTCGTTGTTTTCACGTTTTATGGCCGTTTTCATAAGAAATTGCCCACGGTTTTGGGGTTTTGGGGCGATTTTCAAGGCCCGTAAGACCAGATACATGTTTGATAGGCATGACAAAAACTCATCGTTTTCACGTTTTATGGCGGTTTTCATGAGCAATTGCACACGGTTTTGGGGATCTAGGCGATTTTCAAGGCGTAAGACCCGATACATGTTTGAGAGGCATGACCAAAAACTTCGAGGATTCATGTTTTATGGCCATTTTCAAGAGTTATTGCCCACAATTTTGAGGTTTCGGGCGATTTGCAAGTCCGAAGAACCGATACACGTTTGAGAGGCATGCCAAAAACTTGTCGGTTCGCGTTTTATGGTTGTTTTCCTTAGCTATTGGCTTAAGTTTGGGGATTTTGGCGCGATTTACATGGCCCGTATGGGCGATACATGTTTGAGAGGCATGACCAAAAACTCGTTGTTTTCACGTTTTATGGCGTTTTCAGAAATTGCCCACGGTTTTGGGGTTTTGGGGCGATTTTCAAGGCCCGTAAGACCCGATACATGTTTGAGAGGCATCACCAAAAATCGCCGTTTTCACATTTTATGGGCGTTTTCATGAGCTATTGCCACAGTTTTGGGATTCTAGAATTACAGGGCTGTAAGGACCAAAACATGTTTCATAGGCATGGCCAAAATTAACCATTTTCGCTTTTATGGCCGTTTTTCATGAGCTATTGCCCATTGTTAAAGGCGATTTTCAAGACCCATAAGACTCTGTACATGTTTGAGTGGCATGACCAAAAACTTCGTCATGTTCGTGTTTTATGGCCGTTCTCATGAGCTATTGCCCAAAGTTTTGGAGTTTTAGGCGATTTGGAAGTAAGACCCTATACATGTTTGAGATGCATGACAAAAACTTCGTTGGTTTCACATTTTATGACTATTTTCATGAGCTATTGGTTTAAGTTTGGGGATTTTGGTGGGATTTACATGGCCTGTAATGGCTGATACATGTTAAGAGGATGAACAAAAACTCATCCTTTTCACGTTTTGGGCGTTTTCATGAGCAATTGCCCACGGTTTTGGGGTCCGGAGCTATTTTCAAGGCCGTAAGACTCTATTCATGTTTGTGAGGCATGCCCAAAAGCTCGTCGGATTCACATTTCATGACTGTTTTCTAGAACTATTGCCCACAGTTTTGAGGTTTGAGGCGATTTGGAAGTCCGTAAGACCCGATACATGTTTGAGAGGCATTCCCAAAAACTTCGTCGTTTTCACATTTTATGGGTGTTTTCATGAAATATTGCCATAGTTTTTGGATTACAAGGCTCGTAAGGACCGATACATGTTTGATAGGCGTGACCCAAAACTCATCGTTTTCGCGTTTCATGACCATTTTCATGAGCTATTGCCACAGTTTTGGGATTTCGTTGCGGCTTACATGGCCCGTAAAGGCCGACATATGTTTGAGTGGCATGACCAAAACTTGTCATTTTCGTGTTTGATGGATGTTTTCATGAGCTATTTCCCATAGCTTAGGGATTCAAGGGCGATTTGGAAGACCGATAAGCCCTGATACATGTTTGATAGGTATGACTAAAAATTCATAATTTTCACATTTTATGGTCGTTTTCATGAGCTATTATCCATAGTTTTCAGATTTTGGTGTGGTTTACATGGCCATAAGGGCCGTTACATTTTTTAGAGGCATGAATAAAAACTCGTCGTTTTCACCTTTATGGCCATTTTCATGAGTAATCGCCCACAGTTTTGGAGTTCTGGGGCGATTTTCAAGGCCCGTAAGACCCTATACATGTTTGAGAGGCATGACCAAAAACTCGTCGGATTCACGTTTTATGGCCATTTTCAAGAGCTATTGGCCACAGTTTTGAGGTTTTAGGGAAAATTGCAAGTCCCATAAGAGCCGATACACGTTTGAGACCAATTCCCAAAAACTTGTCGGTTTCTCGTTTTATGGCTGTTTTCATGAGATATTGGCTTGAGTTTGGGGATTTTGGTGCGATTTACATGGCCCGTAAGGGCCGATACATGTTTGATAGGCATGCCAAAACCTCATCGTTTTCACGTTTTATGGCGGTTTTCAAGAGCAACTGCCCACGGTTTTGGGGTCCTAGGGCGATTTTCAAGTCCCGTAAGACCCGATACATGTTTGAGAGGCATGACCAAAAACTTCGTAGGATTCATGTTTTATGGCCGTTTTCATGAGTTATTGCCCACATTTTTTGGGTTCCAGGCGGATTTGCAAGGCATGTAAGAACCGATACACTTTTGAGAGGCATGCCCAAAAACTTGTCGGTTTCGCGTTTTATGGTTGTTTTCCTTAGCTATTGGCTTAAGTTTGGGGATTTTGGCGCAATTTACATGGCCCGTATGGGCGATACATGTTGAGAGGCATGACCAAAAACTTCGTTGTTTTCATGTTTTATGGCCGTTTTCATAAGAAATTGCCCACGGTTTTGGGGTTTTCAGGGCGATTTTCAAGGCGTAAGACCCGATACATGTTTGATAGGCATGACAAAAACTCATCGGTTTCATGTTTTATGGCGGTTTTCCTTAGCAATTGCCCACGGTTTTGGGGATCTAGGCGATTTTCAAGGCTCGTAATACCCGATACATGTTTGATTGGCATGGCCAAAAAATCGTAGGATTCATGTTTTATGGCCATTTTCAAGAGTTATTGCCCACAATTTTGAGGTTTCGGGGCGATTTGCAAGTCCCGTAAGAACCGATACACGTTTGAGAGGCATGCCCAAAAACTTGTCGGTTTCGCGTTTTATGGTTGTTTTCCTTAGCTATTGGCTTAAGTTTGGGGATTTTGGCGCGATTTACATGGCCGTATGGGCCGATACATGCTTGAGAGGCATGACCAAAAACTCGTTGTTTTCACGTTTTATGGCCGTTTTCATGAGAAATTGCCCACGGTTTTGGGGTTTTGGGGCGATTTTCAAGGCCCGTAAGACCCGATACATGTTTGATAGGCATGACAAAAAACTCATCGTTTTCACGTTTTATGGCGGTTTTCATGAGCAATTGCACACGGTTTTGGGGATCTAGAACGATTTTCAAGGCTCGTAAGACCCGATACATGTTTGAGAGGCATGACCAAAAACTCGTAGGATTCATGTTTTATGGCCATTTTCAAGAGTTATTGCCCACAATTTTGAGGTTTCGGGGCGATTTGCAAGTCCCGTAAGAACCGATACACGTTTGAGAGGCATGCCCAAAAACTTGTCGGTTTCGCGTTATGGTTGTTTTCCTTAGCTATAGGCTTAAGTTTGGGGATTTTGGCGCGATTTACATGGCCCGTATGGGCCGATACATGTTTGAGAGGCATGACCAAAAACTCGTTGTTTTCACGTTTTATGGCGTTTTCATGAGAAATTGCCCACTGTTTTGGGGTTTTTGGGCGATTTTCAAGGCCCGTAAGACGTGATACATGTTTGAGAGGTATCACCAAAAAATCTCCGTTTTCACATTTTATGGACGTTTTCATGAGCTATTGCCACAGTTTTGGGATTGTAGGCGAATTACAGGGCCCGTAAGGACCAAAACATGTTTCATAGGCATGGCCAAAAATTAACCATTTTCGCTTTTTATGGCCGTGTTTTCATGATCTATTGCCGACTGTTCCGGGGCGATTTTCAAGACCCATAAGACTCTATACATGTTTGAGTGGCATGACCAAAAACTCGTCATGTTCGTGTTTTATGGCCGTTCTCATGAGCTATTGCCCAAAGTTTTGGAGTTTTGGGGCGATTTGGAAGTAAGACCCTATACATGTTTGAGATGCATGACAAAAAAATCGTTGGTTTCACATTTTATGACTATTTTCATGAGCTATTGGTTTAAGTTTGGGGATTTTGGTGGGATTTACATGGCCTGTAATGGCTGATACATGTTAAGAGGGATGAACAAAAACTCATCCTTTTCACGTTTTCTGGACGTTTTCATGAGCAATTGCCCACGGTTTTGGGGTCCCGGAGCTATTTTCAAGGCCCGTAAGACTCTATTCATGTTTGACAGGCATGCCCAAATGCTCGTCGGATTCACATTTCATGACTGTTTTCTAGAACTATTGCCCATAGTTTTGAGGTTTCGGGGCGATTTGGAAGTCCCGTAAGACCCGATACATGTTTGAGAGGCATTCCCAAAAACTCGTCGTTTTCACATTTTATGGGTGTTTTCATGAAATATTGCCATAGTTTTTGGATTACAAGGCTCGTAAGGACCGATACATGTTTGATAGGCGTGACCCAAAACTCATCGTTTTCGCGTTTCATGACCATTTTCATGAGCTATTGCCACAGTTTTGGGATTTCGTTGCGGCTTACATGGCCCGTAAAGGCCGACATATGTTTGAGTGGCATGACCAAAACTTGTCATTTTCGTGTTTGATGGATGTTTTCATGAGCTATTTCCCATAGCTTAGGGATTCAAGGGCGATTTGGAAGACCGATAAGCCCTGATACATGTTTGATAGGTATGACTAAAAATTCATAATTTTCACATTTTATGGTCGTTTTCATGAGCTATTGTCCATAGTTTTCGGATTTTGGTGTGGTTTACATGGCCATAAGGGCCGTTACATTTTTTAGAGGCATGAATAAAAACTCGTCGTTTTCACCTTTATGGCCATTTTCATGAGTAATCGCCTACAGTTTTGGAGTTAAGGCGATTTTCAAGGCCGTAAGACCCTATACATGTTTGAGAGGCATGACCAAAAACTCGTGATTCACGTTTTATGGCCATTTTCAAGAGCTATTGGCCTGAGTTTTGAGGTTTTAGGAAAATTGCAAGTCCGTAAGAGCCGATACGTTTGAGACCAATTCCCAAAAACTTGTCGGTTTCTCGTTTTATGGCTGTTTTCATGAGATATTGGCTTGAGTTTGGGGATTTTGGTGCGATTTACATGGCCCGTAAGGGCGATACATGTTTGATAGGCATGACAAAAACTCATCGTTTTCACGTTTTATGGCGGTTTTCATGAGCAATTGCACACGGTTTTGGGGATCTAGGCGATTTTCAAGGCCGTAAGACCCGATACATGTTTGAGAGGCATGACCAAAACTTCAGGATTCATGTTTTATGGCCATTTTCAAGAGTTATTGCCCACAATTTTGAGGTTTCGGGCGATTTGCAAGTCCGTAAGAACCGATACACGTTTGAGAGGCATGCCCAAAAACTTGTCGGTTCGCGTTTATGGTTGTTTTCCTTAGCTATTGGCTTAAGTTTGGGGATTTTGGCGCGATTTACATGGCCCGTATGGGCGATACATGTTGAGAGGCATGACCAAAAACTCGTTGTTTTCACGTTTTATGGCCGTTTCATGAGAAATTGCCCACGGTTTTGGGGTTTTGGGCGATTTTCAAGGCCCGTAAGACCCGATACATGTTTGATAGGCATGACGAAAAACTCGTCGTTTTCATGTTTTATAGCTGTTTTCATGAGCAATTACCCACGGTTTTGGGGTTCTGGGCGATTTTCAAGGACCCGATACATGTTTTAGAGGCATGACCAAAAACTCGTCGGATTCATGTTTTATGGCCATTTTCAAGAGTTGTTGCCCAAAGTTTTGAGGTTTCGTGGCAATTTGCAAGTCCCGTAAGACCCGAGACACGTTTGAGAGGCATGCCCAAAAACTTGTCGGTTTCGCATTTTATGGTTGCCTTCATAAGCTATTGGCTTAATTTGGGTATTTTGGCGAGAGGCATGACCAAAAACTCGTCGCTTTCACGTTTTATAGTCGTTTTCATGAGCAATGCCCACGTTTTGGGGTTCTGGGCGGTTTTCAAGACCCGTAAGATCCGATACATGTATGAGAGGCATGAAGAAAAACTCGTTGTTTTCAAATTTTATGGACATTTTCATGAGCTATTGCCCACGGTTTTGGGGTTCTGGGCGATTTTCAAGGACCCGATACATGTTTTAGAGGCAGGGCCAAAAACTCGTAGGATTCATGTTTTATGGCCATTATCAAGAGTTATTGCCCACAATTTTGAGGTTTAGGCGATTTGCAAGTCCGAAGAACCGATACGTTTGAGAGGCATGCCAAAAACTTGTCGGTTTAGCGTTTTATGGTTGTTTTCCTTAGCTATTGGCTTAAGTTTGGGGATTTTGGCGCGATTTACATGGCCCGTATGGGCGATACATGTTGAGAGGCATGACCAAAAACTTCGTTGTTTTCACGTTTATTGGCCGTTTTCATGAGAAATTGCCCACGGTTTTGGGGTTTTTTGGCGATTTGCAAGGCCCGTAAGACCTGATACATGTTTGAGAGGCATCACCAAAAAATCGCCGTTTTCACATTTTATGGACGTTTTCATGAGCTATTGCCACAGTTTTGGGATTCTAGGCGAATTACAGGGCCGTAAGACCAAAACATGTTTCATAGGCATGGCCAAAAATTAACCATTTTCGCTTTTTATGGCGTTTTTCATGAGCTATTGCCGACTGTTCCGGGGCGATTTTCAAGACCCATAAGACTCTGTACATGTTTGAGTGGCATGACCAAAAACTCGTCATGTTCGTGTTTTATGGCCGTTCTCATGAGCTATTGCCCAAAGTTTTGGAGTTTTGGGGCGATTTGGAAGTAAGACCCTATACATGTTTGAGATGCATGACAAAAAACTCGTTGGTTTCACATTTTATGACTATTTTCATGAGCTATTGGTTTAAGTTTGGGGATATTGGTGGTATTTACATGGCCTGTAATGGCTGATACATGTTAAGAGGGATGAACAAAAACTCATCCTTTTCACGTTTTCTGGACGTTTTCATGAGCAATTGCCCACGGTTTTGGGGTCCCGGAGCTATTTTCATGGCCCGTAAGACTCTATTCATGTTTGACAGGCATGCCCAAATGCTCGTCGGATTCACATTTCATGACTGTTTTCTAGAACTATTGCCCATAGTTTTGAGGTTTCGGGGCGATTTGGAAGTCCCGTAAGACCCGATACATGTTTGAGAGGCATTCCCAAAAACTCGTCGTTTTCACATTTTATGGGTGTTTTCATGAAATATTGCCATAGTTTTTGGATTACAAGGCTCGTAAGGACCGATACATGTTTGATAGGCGTGACCCAAAACTCATCGTTTTCGCGTTTCATGACCATTTTCATGAGCTATTGCCACAGTTTTGGGATTTCGTTGCGGCTTACATGGCGTAAAGGCCGACATATGTTTGAGTGGCATGACCAAAACTTGTCATTTTCGTGTTTGATGGATGTTTTCATGAGCTATTTCCCATAGCTTAGGGATTCAAGGGTGATTTGGAAGACCGATAAGCCCTGATACATGTTTGATAGGTATGACTAAAAATTCATAATTTTCACATTTTATGGTCGTTTTCATGAGCTATTGTCCATATTTTTCGGATTTTGGTGTGGTTTACATGGCCATAAGGGCCGTTACATTTTAGAGGCATGAATAAAAACTTCGTTTTCACCTTTATGGCCATTTTCATGAGTAATCGCCACAGTTTTGGAGTTAAGGCGATTTTCAAGGCCCGTAAGACCCTATACATGTTTGAGAGGCATGACCAAAACTTCGTCGGATTCACGTTTTATGGCCATTTTCAAGAGCTATTGGCCACAGTTTGAGGTTTTAGGAAAATTGCAAGTCCGTAAGAGCCGATACGTTTGAGACCAATTCCCAAAAACTTGTCGGTTTCTCGTTTTATGGCTGTTTTCATGAGATATTGGCTTGAGTTTGGGGATTTTGGTGCGATTTACATGGCCCGTAAGGCCGATACATGTTGATAGGCATGACAAAAACTCATCGTTTTCACGTTTTATGGCGGTTTTCATGAGCAATTACACGGTTTTGGGGATCTAGGCGATTTTCAAGGCCGTAAGACCCGATACATGTTTGAGAGGCATGAACAAAAACTCGTAGGATTCATGTTTTATGGCCATTTTCAAGAGTTATTGCCCACAATTTTGAGGTTTCGGGGCGATTTGCAAGTCCCGTAAGAACCGATACACGTTTGAGAGGCATGCCCAAAAACTTGTCGGTTTCGCGTTTTATGGTTGTTTTCCTTAGCTATTGGCTTAAGTTTGGGGATTTTGGCACGATTTACATGGCCCGTATGGGCCGATACATGTTTGAGAGGCATGACCAAAAACTCGTTGTTTTCACGTTTTATGGCCGTTTTCATGAGAAATTGCCCACGATTTTGGGGTTTTGGGGCGATTTTCAAGGCCCGTAAGACCCGATACATGTTTGATAGGCATGACAAAAAACTCATCGTTTTCACGTTTTATCGCGGTTTTCATGAGCAATTGCACACGGTTTTGGGGATCTAGAGCGATTTTCAAGGCCCGTAAGACCCGATACATGTTTGAGAGGCATGACCAAAAACTCGTAGGATTCATGTTTTATGGCCATTTTCAAGAGTTATTGCCCACAATTTTGAGATTTCGGGGCGATTTGCAAGTCCCGTAAGAACCGACACACGTTTGAGAGGCATGGCCAAAAACTTGTCGGTTTCGCGTTTTATGGTTGTTTTCCTTAGCTATTGGCTTAAGTTTGGCGATTTTGGCGCGATTTACATGGCCCGTATGGGCCGGTACATGTTTGAGAGGCATGACCAAAAAATCGTTGTTTTCACGTTTTATGGCCGTTTTCATGAGAAATTGCCCACGGTTTTGGGGTTTTGGGGCGATTTTCAAGGCCCGTAAGACCCCATACATGTTTGAGAGGCATCACCAAAAAATCGCCGTTTTCACATTTTATGGACGTTTTCATGAGCTATTGCCACAGTTTTGGGATTCTAGGCGAATTACAGGGCCCGTAAGGACCAAAACATGTTTCATAGGCATGGCCAAAAATTAACCTTTTTCGCTTTTTATGGCCGTTTTTTCATGAGCTATTGCCGAATGTTCCGGGGCGATTTTCAAGACCCATAAGACTCTGTACATGTTTGAGTGGCATGACCAAAAACTCGTCATGTTCGTGTTTTATGGCCGTTCTCATGAGATATTGCCCAAAGTTTTGGAGTTTTGGGGCGATTTGGAAGTAAGACCCTATACATGTTTGAGATGCATGACAAAAAACTCGTTTGTTTCACATTTTATGAATATTTTCATGAGCTATTGGTTTAAGTTTGGGGAATTTGGTGGGATTTACATGGCCTGTAATGGCTGATACAAGTTAAGAGGGATGGAAAAAAACTCATCCTTTTCACGTTTTCTGGACGTTTTCATGAGCAATTTCCCATGGTTTTGGGGTCCCGGAGCTATTTTCAAGGCCCGTAAGACTCTATTCATGTTTGACAGGCATGCCCAAAAGCTCGTCGGATTCACATTTCATGACTGTTTTCTAGAACTATTGCCCACAGTTTTGAGGTTTCGGGGCGATTTGGAAGTCCCGTAAGACCCGATACATGTTTGAGAGGCATTCCCAAAAACTCGTCGTTTTCACATTTTATGGGTGTTTTCATGAACTATTGCCATAGTTTTTGGATTACAAGGCTCGTAAGGACCGATACATGTTTGATAGGCGTGACCAAAAACTCATCGTTTTCGCGTTTTATGACCATTTTCATGAGCTATTGCCACAGTTTTGGGATTTCGTTGCGGCTTACATGGCCCGTAAAGGCCGACATATGTTTGAGTGGCATGACCAAAACTTGTCATTTTCATGTTTGATGGATGTTTTCATGAGCTATTGCCCACAACTTAGGGATTCAAGGGCGATTTGGAAGGCCGATAAGCCCTGATACATGTTTGACAGGTATGACTAAAAATTCATAATTTTCACATTTTATGGTCGTTTTCATGAGCTATTGTCCATAGTTTTCGGATTTTGGTGTGGTTTACATGGCCCTAAGGGCCGTTACATTTTTTAGAGGCATGAATAAAAACTCGTTGTTTTCACCTTTATGGCCATTTTCATGAGTAATCGCCCACAGTTTTGGAGTTCTGGGGCGATTTTCAAGGCCCGTAAGACCCTATACATGTTTGAGAGGCATGACTAAAACCTCGTCGGATTCACGTTTTATGGCCATTTTCAAGAGCTATTGGCCACAATTTTGAGGTTTTAGGGAAAATTGCAAGTCCCGTAAGAGCCGATACACGTTTGAGACCAATTCCCAAAAACTTGTCGGTTTATCGTTTTATGGCTGTTTTCATGAGATATTGGCTTGAGTTTGGGGATTTTGGTGCGATTTACATGGCCCGTAAGGGCCGATACATGTTTGATAGGCATGACAAAAAATCATCGTTTTCACGTTTTATGGCGGTTTTCATGAGCAATTGCACACGGTTTTGGGGACCTAGAGCGATTTTCAAGGCCCGTAAGACCCGATACATGTTTGAGAGGCATGACCAAAATCTCGTAGGATTCATGTTTTATGGCCATTTTCAAGAGTTATTGCCCACAATTTTGAGGTTTCGGGGCGATTTGCAAGTCCCGTAAGAACCGATACACGTTTGAGAGGCATGCCCAAAAACTTGTCGGTTTCGCGTTTTATGGTTGTTTTCCTTAGCTATTGGCTTAAGTTTGGGGATTTTGGCGCGATTTACATGGCCCGTATGTGGCGATACATGTTTGAGAGGCATGACCAAAAACTCGTTGTTTTCACGTTTTATGGCCGTTTTCATGAGAAATTGCCCACGGTTTTGGGGTTTTGGGGCGATTTTCAAGGCCCGTAAGACCCGATACATGTTTGATAGGCATGACAAAAAACTCATCGTTTTCATGTTTTATGGCGGTTTTCATGAGCAATTGCACACGGTTTTGGGGTTTCGGGGTGATTTGCATGTCTCGTAAGAACCGATACACGTTTGAGAGGCATGCCCAAAAACTCGTAGGATTCATGTTTTATGGCCATTTTCAAGAGTTATTGCCCACAATTTTGAGGTTTCGGGGTGATTTGCATGTCCCGTAAGAACCGATACACGTTTGAGAGGCATGCCCAAAAACTTGTCGGTTTCGCGTTTTATGGTTGTTTTCCTTAGCTATTGGCTTAAGTTTGGGGATTTTGGCGCGATTTACATGGCCCGTATGGGCCGATACATGCTTGAGAGGCATGACCAAAAACTCGTTGTTTTCATGTTTTTTGGCCGTTTTCATGAGAAATTGCGCACGGTTTTGGGGCGATTTTCAAGGCCCGTAAGACCCGATACATGTTTGATAGGCATGACAAAAAACTCATCGTTTTCATGTTTTATGGCGGTTTTCATGAGCAATTGCACACGGTTTTGGGGATCTAGAGCGATTTTCAAGGCCCGTAAGACCCGATACATGTTTGAGAGGCATGGCCAAAAACTCGTAGGATTCATGTTTTATGGCCATTTTCAAGAGTTATTGCCCACAATTTTGAGGTTTCGGGGCGATTTGCAAGTCCCGTAAGAACCGATACACATTTGAGAGGCATGCCCCAAAACTTGTCGGTTTCGCGTTTTATGGTTGTTTTCCTTAGCTATTGGCTTAAGTTTGGGGATTTTGGCGCGATTTACATGGCCCGTATGTGCCGATACATGTTTGAGAGGCATGACCAAAAACTCGTTGTTTTCACGTTTTATGGCGTTTTCATGAGAAATTGCCCACGGTTTTGGGGTTTTGGGGCGATTTTCAAGGCCCGTAAGACCCGATACATGTTTGAGAGGTATCACCAAAAAATCGCCGTTTTCACATTTTATGGACGTTCTCATGAGCTATTGCCACCGTTTTGGGATTCTAGGCGAATTACAGGGCCCGTAAGGACCAAAACATGTTTCATAGGCATGGCCAAAAATTAACCATTTTTGCTTTTTATGGCCGTTTTTTCATGATCTATTGCCGAATGTTTCGGGGCGATTTTCAAGACCCATAAGACTCTGTATATGTTTGAGTGGCATGACCAAAAACTCGTCATGTTCGTGTTTTATGGCCGTTCTCGTGAGCTATTGCCCAAAGTTTTGGAGTTTTGGGGCGATTTGGAAGTAAGACCCTATACATGTTTGAGATGCATGACAAAAAACTCGTTGGTTTCACATTTTATGACTATTTTCATGAGCTATTGGTTTAAGTTTGGGGATTTTGGTGGGATTTACATGGCCTGTAATGGCTGATACATGTTAAGAGGATGAACAAAAACTCATCCTTTTCACGTTTTACGGCGTTTTCATGAGCAATTGCCCACGGTTTTGGGGTCCGGAGCTATTTTCAAGGCCCGTAAGACTCTATTCATGTTTGTGAGGCATGCCCAAAAGCTCGTCAGGATTCACATTTCATGACTGTTTCTAGAACTATTGCCCACAGTTTTGAGGTTTGGGCGATTTGGAAGTCCGTAAGACCGATACATGTTTGAGAGGCATTCCCAAAAACTCGTCGTTTCACATTTTATGGGTGTTTTCATGAAATATTGCCATAGTTTTTGGATTACAAGGCTCGTGACCGATACATGTTTGATAGGCGTGACCAAAAACTCATCGTTTTCGCGTTTTATGACCATTTTCATGAGCTATTGCCACAGTTTTGGGATTCGTTGCTTACATGGCGTAAAGGCCGACATATGTTTGAGTGGCATGACCAAAACTTGTCATTTCGTGTTTGATGGATGTTTTCATGAGCTATTGCCTGACTTAGGGATTCAGGCGATTTGGAAGGCCGATAAGCCACGATACATGTTTGATAGGTATGACTAAAATTCATAATTTTCACATTTTATGGTCGTTTTCATGAGCTATTGTCCATAGTTTTTGGATTTTGGTGTGGTTTACATGGCCCTAAGGGCCGTTACATTTTTGAGAGGCATGAATAAAAACTCGTCGTTTTCACCTTTATGGCCATTTTCATGAGTAATCGCCCACAGTTTTGGAGTTCTGGGGCGATTTTCAAGGCCCGTAAGACCCTATAAATGTTTGAGAGGCATGACCAAAACTTCGTGATTCACGTTTATGGCCATTTTCAAGAGCTATTGGCCCAATTTTGAGGTTTTAGGGAAAATTGCAAGTCCGTAGAGCCGATACGTTTGAGACCAATTCCCAAAAACTTGTCTGTTTCTCGTTTTATGGCTGTTTTCATGAGATATTGGCTTGAGTTTGGGGATTTTGGTGCGATTTACATGGCCCGTAAGGGCGATACATGTTTGATAGGCATGACAAAAACTCATCGTTTCACGTTTTATGGCGGTTTTCATGAGCAATTGCACACGGTTTTGGGGATCTAGGCGATTTTCAAGGCGTAAGACCCGATACATGTTTGAGAGGCATGACCAAAAACTTCGTAGGATTCATGTTTTATGGCCATTTTCAAGAGTTATTGCCCACAATTTTGAGGTTTAGGCGATTTGCAAGTCCGTAAGACCGATACGTTTGAGAGGCATGCCCAAAAACTTGTCGGTTTCGCGTTTATGGTTGTTTTCCTTAGCTATTGGCTTAAGTTTGGGGATTTTGGCGCGATTTACATGGCCCGTATGGGCGATACATGTTTGAGAGGCATGACCAAAAACTTCGTTGTTTTCACGTTTTATGGCGTTTTCATGAGAAATTGCCCACGGTTTTGGGGTTTTGGGGCGATTTTCAAGGCCGTAAGACCCGATACATGTTTGATAGGCATGACAAAAACTCATCGTTTTCACGTTTTATGGCGGTTTTCATGAGCAATTGCACACGGTTTTGGGGATCTAGAGCGATTTTCAAGGCCGTAAGACCCGATACATGTTTGAGAGGCATGACCAAAAACTTCGTAGGATTCATGTTTTATGGCCATTTTCAAGAGTTATTGCCCACAATTTTGAGGTTTCGGGCGATTTGCAAGTCCGTAAGAACCGATACGTTTGAGAGGCATGCCCAAAAACTTGTCGGTTTCGCGTTTTATGGTTGTTTTCCTTAGCTATTGGCTTAAGTTTGGGGATTTTGGCGATTTACATGGCCGTATGGGCGATACATGTTTGAGAGGCATGACCAAAAACTTCGTTGTTTTCACGTTTATGGCGTTTTCATGAGAAATTGCCCACGGTTTTGGGGTTTTGGGGCGATTTTCAAGGCCGTAAGACCCGATACATGTTTGATAGGCATGACAAAAAATCGCCGTTTTCACGTTTTATGGCGGTTTTCATGAGCAATTGCCACGGTTTTGGGATTCTAAGCGATTTTCAAGGCGTAAGACCCGAAACATGTTTCATAGGCATGGCCAAAAATTAACCATTCATGTTTTATGGCCATTTTCATGAGCTATTGCCCACAATTTTGAGGCGATTTTCAAGACCCATAAGACTCATACATGTTTGAGTGGCATGACCAAAAACTTCGTCATGTTCGTGTTTTATGGTTGTTCTCATGAGCTATTGCCCAAAGTTTTGGATTTTGGGGCGATTTGGAAGTAAGACCCTATACATGTTTGAGATGCATGACAAAAACTTCGTTGGTTTCACATTTTATGACTATTTTCATGAGCTATTGGTTTAAGTTTGGGGATTTTGGTGGGATTTACATGGCCTGTAATGACTGATACATGTTAAGAGGATGACAAAAACTCATCCTTTTCACGTTTTATGGCGTTTTCATGAGCAATTGCCACGGTTTTGGGGTCCGGAGCTATTTTCAAGGCCGTAAGACTCTATTCATGTTTGAGAGGCATGCCCAAAAGCTCGTCAGGATTCACATTTCATGGCCATTTTCTAGAACTATTGCCCACAATTTTGAGGTTTGAGGCGATTTGGAAGTCCGTAAGACCCGATACATGTTTGAGAGGCATTCCAAAAACTTGTCGTTTCACATTTATGGGTGTTTTCATGAGCTATTGCCTTAAGTTTTTTTGGATTACAAGGCTCGTAAGGGCGATACATGTTTGATAGGCATGACCAAAAACTCATCGTTTTCACGTTTTATGACCATTTTCATGAGCTATTGCCACGGTTTTGGGATTTTTGCGGCTTACATGGCGTAACGAAACTTGTCATTTTCGTGTTTGAGGGATTCAAGGCGATTTGGAAGGCCGATAAGCCACGATACATGTTTGATAGGTATGACAAAATTCATAATTTTCACATTTTATGGCGTTTTCATGAGCTATTGTCCATAGTTTTGGGGATTTGGTGTGGTTTACAAGGCCCTAAGACCCGTTACATGTTTGAGAGGCATGAATAAAACTTCGTTGTTTTCACCTTTTATGGCCATTTTCATGAGTTATTGCCCACAATTTTGAGGTTTCGGGCGATTTTCAAGTCCGTAAGACCCTATACATGTTTGAGAGGCATGACCAAAAACTTGTCGGTTCACGTTTATGGTTGTTTTCCTTAGCTATTGGCTTAAGTTTTGGGATTTTAGGAAATTTACAAGTCCGTATGGGCCGATACACGTTTGAGACCAATTCCCAAAAACTTGCCAGTTTCACGTTTTATGGCTGTTTTCATGAGATATTGGCTTGAGTTTGGGGATTTTTGTGCGATTTTCAAGGCCCGTAAGACCCGATACATGTTTGAGAGGCATGACCAAAAACTCGTAGGATTCATGTTTTATGGCCATTTTCAAGAGTTATTGCCCAAAGTTTTGGAGTTCTGGGGCGATTTTCAAGGCCCGTAAGACCCGATACATGTTTGAGAGGCATGACCAAAAACTCGTAGGATTCATGTTTTATGGCCATTTTCAAGAGTTATTGCCCACAATTTTGAGGTTTCGGGGCGATTTGCAAGTCCCGTAAGAACCGATACACGTTTGAGAGGCATGCCCAAAAACTTGTCGGTTTCGCGTTTTATGGTTGTTTTCCTTAGCTATTGGCTTAAGTTTGGGGATTTTGGCGCGATTTACATGGCCCGTATGGGCCGATACATGTTTGAGAGGCATGACCAAAAACTCGTTGTTTTCACGTTTTTGGCCGTTTTCATGAGAAATTGCCCACGGTTTTGGGGTTTTGGGGCGATTTTCAAGGCCCGTAAGACCCGATACATGTTTGATAGGCATGACAAAAATCTCATCGTTTTCATGTTTTATGGCGGTTTTCATGAGCAATTGCACACGGTTTTGGGGATCTAGAGCGATTTTCAAGGCCCGTAAGACCCGATACATGTTTGAGAGGCATGACCAAAAACTCGTAGGATTCATGTTTTATGGCCATTTTCAAGAGTTATTGCCCACAATTTTGAGGTTTCGGGGTTATTTGCATGTCCCGTAAGAACCGATACACGTTTGAGAGGCATGCCCAAAAACTTGTCGGTTTCGCGTTTTATGGTTGTTTTCCTTAGCTATTGGCTTAAGTTTGGGGATTTTGGCGCGATTTACATGGCCCGTATGGGCCGATACATGTTTGAGAGGCATGACCAAAAACTCGTTGTTTTCACGTTTATGGCGTTTTCCAGAGAAAATTGCCCACGGTTTTGGGGTTCTGGGGCGATTTTCAAGGCCCGTAAGACCCGATACATGTTTGATAGGCATGACAAAAAACTCATAGTTTTCATGTTTTATGGCGGTTTTCATGAGCAATTGCACACGGTTTTGGGATCTAGGCGATTTTCAAGGCCGTAAGACCCGATACATGTTTGAGAGGCATGGCCAAAAACGTGTAGGATTCATGTTTTTATGGCCATTTTCAAGAGTTATTGCCCAATTTTGAGGTTTAAGGCGATTTCCGTCAAGAACCATAAGACATGTTTGAGAGGCATGCCCAAAAACTTGTCATGTTTCGCGTTTTATGGTTGTTTCCTTAGCTATTGGCTTAAGTTTTGGGATTTTGGCGCGATTTACATGGCCCGTAAGACCGATACATGTTTGAGAGGCATGACCAAAAACTCGTTGTTTTCACGTTTATGGCGTTTTCATGAGAAATTGGTTTAAGTTTGGGGTTTTGGCGATTTTCAAGGCCCGTAAGACGATACATGTTTGATAGGCATGACAAAAACTCATCGTTTTCACGTTTTATGGCGGTTTTCATGAGCAATTGCACACGTTTTGGGGATCTAGAGCGATTTTCAAGGCCGTAAGACCCGATACATGTTTGAGAGGCATGACCAAAAACTCGTAGGATTCATGTTTTATGGCCATTTTCAAGAGTTATTGCCCACAATTTTGAGGTTTGGGCGATTTGAAGTCCGTAAGACCGATACATGTTTGAGAGGCATGCCCAAAAACTTGTCGTTTCGCGTTTTATGGTTGTTTTCCTTATCTATTTGCTTAAGTCTGCTGATTTTGGCGCGACTTACATGGCCCGTATGGTCCGATACATGTTTGAGAGGCATGACAAAAAACTCGTTGTTTTCACGTTTTATGGCCATTTTCATGAGAAATTGCCCACGGTTTTGGGGTTTTGGGGCGATTTTCAAGGCTCGTAAGACCCGATACATGTTTGATAGGCATGAAAAAAAACTCATCGTTTTCACGTTTTATGGCGGTTTTCATGAGCAATTGCACACGGTTTCGGGGATCTAGAGCGATTTTCAAGGCCCATAAGACCCGATACATGTTTGAGAGGCATGACCAAAAACCCGTAGGATTCATGTTTTATGGCCATTTTCAAGAGTTATTGCCCACAATTTTGAGGTTTCAGGGCGATTTGCAAGTCCCGTAAGAACCGATACACATTTGAGGGGCATGCCCAAAAACTTGTCGGTTCGTTTATGGTTGTTTTCTTAGCTATTGGCTTAAGTTTGGGGTTTTAGGAAATTTACATGGCCGTATGGGCGATACGTTTGAGACCATGACCAAAAACTCGTTGTTTTCACGTTTTATGGCTGTTTTCATGAGAAATTGCCCAGTTTGGGGATTTTGGGGCGATTTTCAAGGCCCGTAAGACCGATACATGTTTGATAGGCATGACAAAAACTCATCGTTTTCACGTTTTATGGCGGTTTTCATGAGCAATTGCACACGGTTTTGGGGATCTAGGCGATTTTCAAGGCCGTAAGACCCGATACATGTTTGAGAGGCATGACCAAAAACTTCGTAGGATTCATGTTTTATGGCCATTTTCAAGAGTTATTGCCCAATTTTGAGGTTTGAGGCGATTTGCAAGTCCGTAAGAACCGATACGTTTGAGAGGCATGCCCAAAAACTTGTCGGTTTCGCGTTTTATGGTTGTTTTCCTTAGCTATTGGCTTAAGTTTGGGGATTTTGGCGCGATTTACATGGCCGTATGGGCGATACATGTTGAGAGGCATGACCAAAACTTCGTTGTTTTCACGTTTATGGCGTTTTCATGAGAAATTGCCCACGGTTTTGGGGTTTTGGGCGATTTTCAAGGCCCGTAAGACCGATACATGTTTGATAGGCATGACAAAAACTCATCGTTTTCACGTTTTATGGCGGTTTTCATGAGCAATTGCACACGGTTTTGGGGATCTAGGCGATTTTCAAGGCCGTAAGACCCGATACATGTTTGAGAGGCATGACCAAAAACTTCGTAGGATTCATGTTTTATGGCCATTTTCAAGAGTTATTGCCCACAATTTTGAGGTTTCGGCGATTTGCAAGTCCGTGAACCGATACGTTTGAGAGGCATGCCCAAAAACTTGTCGGTTTCGTTTATGGTTGTTTTCCTTAGCTATTGGCTTAAGTTTGGGGATTTTGGCGATTTACATGGCCCGTATGGGCGATACATGTTTGAGAGGCATGACCAAAAACTCGTTGTTTTCACGTTTATGGCGTTTTCATGAAATTGCCCACGGTTTTGGGGTTTTGGCGATTTTCAAGGCCGTAAGACCCGATACATGTTTGATAGGCATGACAAAAAACTCATCGTTTTCACGTTTATGGGCGTTTTCATGAGCAATTGCACACGGTTTTGGGATTCTAGAGCGATTTTCAAGGCCCATAAGACCCGATACATGTTTGAGAGGCATGACCAAAACTTCGTCAGGATTCATGTTTTATGGCCATTTTCAAGAGTTATTGCCCAAAGTTTTGAGGTTTGGGGCGATTTGCAAGTAAGACCGATACATGTTTGAGAGGCATGCCCAAAAACTTGTCGGTTTCGCGTTTTATGGTATTTTCATGAGCTATTGGCTTAAGTTTGGGGATTGGTGGCGATTTACATGGCGTATGGGCGATACATGTTTGAGAGGCATGACAAAAACTCGTTGTTTTCACGTTTTATGGCGTTTTCATGAGAAATTGCCCATGGTTTTGGGGTTTTGGGGCGATTTTCAAGGCCCGTAAGACCCTATACATGTTTGATAGGCATGACCAAAAACTCATCGTTTTCACATTTATGGCGGTTTTCATGAACTATTGCCCACGGTTTTGGGGTCTGGGCGATTTTCAAGTCCGTAAGACCCGATACATGTTTGAGAGGCATTCCAAAAACTTCGTCGTTTCACATTTTATGGCCATTTTCATGAGCTATTGCCCACAGTTTTTGGATTACAAGTCCGTAAGACCGATACATGTTTGATAGGCATGACCAAAACTCATCGGTTTCGCGTTTTATGACCATTTTCATGAGCTATTGGCCAGTTTTGGGATTTTTTGCGATTTACATGGCCCGTATGGCCGATACATATGTTTGAGTGGCATGACCAAAACTTGTCATTTTCACGTTTGATGGATGTTTTCATGAGCTATTGCCCACGGTTTTGGGGCGATTTGGAAGGCCGATAAGCCCGATACATGTTTGATAGGCATGACAAAAATTCATAATTTTCATTTTATGGCGGTTTTCATGAGCATTGTCCATAGTTTTGGGGATCTAGAGCGATTTTCAAGGCTCGTAAGACCCGATACATGTTTCAGAGGCATGACCAAAAACTCGTAGGATTCATGTTTCATGGCCATTTTCAAGAGTTATTGCCCACAATTTTGAGGTTTCAGGGCGATTTGCAAGTCCGTAAGACCCTATACATGTTTGAGAGGCATGCCCAAAAACTTGTCGGTTTCACGTTTATGGTTGTTTTCCTTAGCTATTGGCTTAAGTTTGGGGTTTTAGGCGCGATTTACATGGCCGTATGGCCGATACATGTTTGAGAGGCATGACCAAAAACTTCGTTGTTTTCACGTTTTATGGCGTTTTCATGAGAAATTGCCTTAGTTTTGGGGTTTTGGTGCGATTTTCAAGGCCCGTAAGACCCGATACATGTTTGATAGGCATGACAAAAACTCATCGTTTTCACGTTTTATGGCGGTTTTCATGAGCAATTGCACACGGTTTTGGGGATCTAGGCGATTTTCAAGGCCCAAGACCCGATACATGTTTGAGAGGCATGACCAAAAACTCGTAGGATTCATGTTTTATGGCCATTTTCAAGAGTTATTGCCACAATTTTGAGGTTTCGGGCGATTTGCAAGTCCGTAAGAACCGATACACGTTTGAGAGGCATGCCCAAAAACTTGTCGGTTTCGCGTTTATGGTTGTTTTCCTTAGCTATTGGCTTAAGTTTGGGGATTTTGGCGCGATTTACATGGCCCGTATGGGCGATACATGTTTGAGGCATGACCAAAAACTCGTTGTTTTCACGTTTATGGCCGTTTTCATGAAATTGCCCACGGTTTTGGGGTTTTGGGGCGATTTTCAAGGCCGTAAGACCCGATACATGTTTGATAGGCATGACAAAAACTCATCGTTTTCACGTTTTATGGCGGTTTTCATGAGCAATTGCACACGGTTTTGGGGATCTAGGCGATTTTCAAGGCCGTAAGACCCGATACATGTTTGAGAGGCATGACCAAAACTTCGTAGGATTCATGTTTTATGGCCATTTTCAAGAGTTATTGCCCACAATTTTGAGGTTTCGGGCGATTTGCAAGTCCGTAAGAACCGATACACGTTTGAGAGGCATGCCCAAAAACTTGTCGGTTTCGCGTTTATGGTTGTTTTCCTTAGCTATTGGCTTAAGTTTGGGGATTTTGGCGCGATTTACATGGCCCGTATGGGCGATACATGTTGAGAGGCATGACCAAAAACTCGTTGTTTTCACGTTTATGGCGTTTTCATGAGAAATTGCCCACGGTTTTGGGGTTTTGGGCGATTTTCAAGGCCGTAAGACCGATACATGTTTGATAGGCATGACAAAAACTCATCGTTTTCACGTTTTATGGCGGTTTTCATGAGCAATTGCCCACGGTTTTGGGGATCTAGAGCGATTTTCAAGGCCGTAAGACCCGATACATGTTTGAGAGGCATGACCAAAACTCGTAGGATTCATGTTTTATGGCCATTTTCAAGAGTTATTGCCCACAATTTTGAGGTTTCAGGCGATTTGCAAGTCCGTAAGAACCGATACGTTTGAGAGGCATGCCCAAAAACTTGTCGGTTTCGCGTTTTATGGTTGTTTTCCTTAGCTATTGGCTTAAGTTTGGGGATTTTGGCGCGATTTACATGGCCCGTATGGGCGATACATGTTGAGAGGCATGACCAAAACTCGTTGTTTTCACGTTTTATGGCCGTTTTCATAAGAAATTGCCCACGGTTTTGGGGTTTTGGGGCGATTTTCAAGGCCGTAAGACCCGATACATGTTTGATAGGCATGACAAAAAACTCATCGTTTTCACGTTTTATGGCCGTTTTCACGAGCTATTGCCCACGGTTTTGGGGATCTAGAGCGATTTACATGGCCCGTAAGACCCGATACATGTTTGAGAGGCATGACCAAAAACTCGTAGGATTCATGTTTTATGGCCATTTTCAAGAGTTATTGCCCACAATTTTGAGATTTGGAGGTGATTTGCAAGTCCGTAAGAACCGATACGTTTGAGAGGCATGCCCAAAAACTTGTCGGTTTCGCGTTTTATGGTTGTTTTCCTTAGCTATTGGCTTAAGTTTGGGATTTTGGCGCGATTTACATGGCCCGTATGGGCGATACATGTTGAGAGGCATGACCAAAACTCGTTGTTTTCACGTTTTATGGCGTTTTCGAGAAATTGCCACGGTTTTGGGGTTTTGGGCGATTTTCAAGGCCCGTAAGACCCGATACATGTTTGATAGGCATGACAAAAACTCATCGTTTTCACGTTTTATGGCGGTTTTCATGAGCAATTGCACACGGTTTTGGGGATCTAGAGCGATTTTCAAGGCCGTAAGACCCGATACATGTTTGAGAGGCATGACCAAAAACTCGTAGGATTCATGTTTTATGGCCATTTTCAAGAGTTATTGCCCACAATTTTGAGGTTTGAGGCGATTTGCAAGTCCGTAAGAACCGATACACGTTTGAGAGGCATGCCCAAAAACTTGTCGGTTTCGCGTTTTATGGTTGTTTTCCTTAGCTATTGGCTTAAGTTTGGGGATTTTGGCGATTTACATGGCCGTATGGGCGATACATGTTTGAGAGGCATGACCAAAAACTCGTTGTTTTCACGTTTTATGGCCGTTTTCATGAGAAATTGCCCACGGTTTTGGGGTTTTGGCGATTTTCAAGGCCGTAAGACCCGATACATGTTTGAGAGGCATCACCAAAAATCGCCGTTTCACATTTTGGGCGTTTTCATGAGCTATTGCCACAGTTTTGGGATTCTAGGCGAATTACAGGGCCCGTAAGGACCAACATATGTTTCATATGCATGGCCAAAAATTAACCATTTTCGCTTTTTATGGACGTTTTTTCATGAGCTATTGCCGACTGTTCCGGGGCGATTTTCAAGACCCATAAGACTCTGTACATGTTTTAGTGGCATGACCAAAAACTCGTCATGTTCGTGTTTTATGGCCGTTCTCATGAGCTATTGCCCAAAGTTTTGGAGTTTTGGGGCGATTTGGAAGTAAGACCCTATACATGTGTTGAGATGCATGACAAAAAACTCGTTGGTTTCACATTTTATGAATATTTTCATGAGCTATTGGTTTAAGTTTGGGGAATTTTGTGGGATTTACATGGCCTGTAATGGCTGATACAAGTTAAGAGGGATGGAAAAAAACTCATCCTTTTCACGTTTTCTAGACGTTTTCATGAGCAATTTCCCATGGTTTTGGGGTCCCGGAGCTATTTTCATGGCCCGTAAGACTCTATTCATGTTTGAAAGGCATGCCCAAAAGCTCGTCGGATTCACATTTCATGACTGTTTTCTAGAACTATTGCCCACAGTTTTGAGGTTTCGGGGCGATTTGGAAGTCCCGTAAGACCCGATACATGTTTGAGAGGCATTCCCAAAAACTCGTCGTTTTCACATTTTATGGGTGTTTTCATGAAATATTGCCATAGTTTTTGGATTACAAGGCTCGTAAGGACCGATACATGTTTGATAGGCGTGACCAAAAACTCATCGTTTTCGCGTTATATGACCATTTTCATGAGCTATTGCCACAGTTTTGGGATTTCGTTGCGGCTTACATGGCCCGTAAAGGCCGACATATGTTTGAGTGGCATGACCAAAACTTGTCATTTTCGTGTTTGATGGATGTTTTCATGGGCTATTTCCCACAGCTTAGGGATTCAAGGGCGATTTGGAAGGTCGATAAGCCCTGATACATGTTTGACATGTATGACAAAAAATTCATAATTTTCACATTTTATGGTCGTTTTCATGAGCTATTGTCCATAGTTTTCGGATTTTGGTGTGGTTTACATGGCCCTAAGGGCCGTTACATTTTTTAGAGGCATGAATAAAAACTCGTTGTTTTCACCTTTATGGCCATTTTCATGAGTAATCGCCCACAGTTTTGGAGTTCTGGGGCGATTTTCAAGGCCCGTAAGACCCTATACATGTTTGAGAGGCATGACTAAAACCTCGTCGGATTCACGTTTTATGGCCATTTTCAAGAGCTATTGGCCACAATTTTGAGGTTTTAGGGAAAATTGCAAGTCCCGTAAGAGCCGATACACGTTTGAGACCAATTCCCAAAAACTTGTCGGTTTATCGTTTTATGGCTGTTTTCATGAGATATTGGCTTGAGTTTGGGGATTTTGGTGCGATTTACATGGCCCGTAAGGGCCGATACATGTTTGATAGGCATGACAAAAAAATCATCGTTTTCACGTTTTATGGCGGTTTTCATGAGCAATTGCACACGGTTTTGGGGATCTAGAGCGATTTTCAAGGCCCGTAAGACCCGATACATGTTTGAGAGGCATGACCAAAAACTCGTAGGATTCATGTTTTATGGCCATTTTCAAGAGTTATTGCCCACAATTTTGAGGTTTCGGGGCGATTTGCAAGTCCCGTAAGAACCGATACACGTTTGAGAGGCATGCCCAAAAACTTGTCGGTTTCGCGTTTTATGGTTGTTTTCCTTAGCTATTGGCTTAAGTTTGGGGATTTTGGCGCGATTTACATGGCACGTATGGGCCGATACATGTTTGAGAGGCATGACCAAAAAATCGTTGTTTTCACGTTTTATGGCAGTTTTCATGAGAAATTGCGCACGGTTTTGGGGTTTTGGGGCGATTTTCAAGTCCCGTAAGACCCGATACATGTTTGAGAGGCATCACAAAAATCGCCGTTTCACATTTTATGGCGTTTCATGAGCTATTGCCACAGTTTTGGGGATTCTAGGCCGTAAGGACCAAACATGTTTCATAGGCATGGCCAAAAATTAACCATTTTCGCTGTTTATGGCCGTTTTTTCATGGGCTATTGCCGACGTTTCCGTTGCTATTTTCAATGCCCATAAGACTCTGTACATGTTTGAGTGGCATGACCAAAAACTCGTCATGTTCGTGTTTTATGGCCGTTCTCATGAGCTATTGCCCAAAGTTTTGGAGTTTTGGGGCTATTTGGAAGTAAGACCCTATACATGTTTGAGATGCATGACAAAAAACTCGTTGGTTTCACATTTTATGTCTATTTTCATGAGCTATTGGTTTAAGTTTGGGGATTTTGGTGGGATTTACATGGCATGTAATGGCTGATACATGTTAAGAGGGATGAACAAAAACTCATCCTTTTCACGTTTTACGGGCGTTTTCATGAGCAATTGCCATGGTTTTGGGGTCCCGGAGCTATTTTCATGGCCCGTAAGACTCTATTCATGTTTGAAAGGCATGCCCAAAAGCTCGTCGGATTCACATTTCATGAGTGTTTTATAGAACTATTGCCCACATTTTTGAGGTTTCGGGGCGATTTGGAAGTCCCGTAAGACCCGATACATGTTTGAGAGGCATTCCCAAAAACTCGTCGTTTTCACATTTTATGGGTGTTTTCATGAACTATTGCCATAGTTTTTGGATTACAAGGCTCGTAAGGACCGATACATGTTTGATAGGCGTGACCAAAAACTCATCGTTTTCGCGTTTTATGACCATTTTCATGAGCTATTGCCACAGTTTTGTGATTTCGTTGCGGCTTACATGGCCCGTAAAGGCCGACATATGTTTGAGTGGCATGACCAAAACTTGTCATTTTCATGTTTGATGGATGTTTTCATGAGCTATTGCCCACAGCTTAGGGATTCAAGGGCGAATTGGAAGGCCGATAAGCCCTGATACATGTTTGACAGGCATGACTAAAAATTCATAATTTTCACATTTTATGGTCGTTTTCATGAGCTATTGTCCATAGTTTTCGGATTTTGGTGTGGTTTACATGGCCCTAAGGGCCGTTACATTTTTTAGAGGCATGAATAAAAACTCGTTGTTTTCACCTTTTATGGCCATTTTCATGAGTAACGCCCAAAGTTTTGAGGTTTGGGGCGATTTTCAAGGCACGTAAGACCCTATACATGTTTGAGAGGCATGACCAAAAACTCGTCGGATTCACGTTTTATGGCCATTTTCAAGAGCTATTGGCTTAATTTTGAGGTTTTAGGAAAATTGCAAGTCCGTAAGAGCCGATACATGTTTGAGACCAATTCCCAAAAACTTGTCGGTTTCGCGTTTTATGGTTGTTTTCCTTAGCTATTGGCTTAAGTTTGGGGATTTTGGCGAGATTTACATGGCCCGTATGGGCCGATACATGTTTGAGAGGCATGAACAAAAACTCATTGTTTTCACGTTTTATGGCGGTTTTCATGAGCAATTGCACACGGTTTTGGGGATCTAGAGCGATTTTCAAGGCCCGTAAGACCCGATACATGTTTGAGAGGCATGACCAAAAACTCGTAGGATTCATGTTTTATGGCCATTTTCAAGAGTTATTGCCCACAATTTTGAGGTTTCGGGGCGATTTGCAAGTCCCGTAAGAACCGATACACGTTTGAGAGGCATGCCCAAAAACTTGTCGTTTCGCGTTTTCTAGTTGTTTTCCTTAACTATTGGCTTAAGTTTGGGGATTTTGGCGCGATTTACATGGACCATATGGGACGATACATGTTTGAGAGGCATGACCAAAAACTCATTGTTTTCTCGTTTTATGGCCGTTTTCATGAGAAATTGCCCACGGTTTTGGGGTTTTGGGGCGATTTTCAAGGCCCGTAAGACCCGATACATGTTTGAGAGGCATCACCAAAAAATCGCCGTTTTCACATTTTATGGACGTTTTCATGAGCTATTGCCACAGTTTTGGGATTCTAGGCGAATTACAGGGCCCGTAAGGACCAAAACATGTTTCATAGGCATGGCCAAAAATTAACCATTTTCGCTTTTTATGGCCGTGTTTTCATGAGCTATTGCCAACTGTTCCGGGGCGATTTTCAAAACCCAGAAGACTCTGTACATGTTTGAGTGGCATGACCAAAAACTCGTCATGTTCGTGTTTTATGGCCGTTCTCATGAGCTATTGCCCAAAGTTTTGGAGTTTTGGGGCGATTTGGAAGTAAGACCCTATACATGTTTGAGATGCATGACAAAAAACTCGTTGGTTTCACATTTTATGACTATTTTCATGAGCTATTGGTTTAAGTTTGGGGATTTTGGTGGGATTTACATGGCATGTAATGGCTGATACATGTTAAGAGGGATGAACAAAAACTCATCCTTTTCACGTTTTCTGGACGTTTTCATGAGCAATTTCCCATGGTTTTGGGGTCCCGGAGCTATTTTCATGGCCCGTAAGACTCTATTCATGTTTGAAAGGCATGCCCAAAAGCTCGTCGGATTCACATTTCATGAGTGTTTTATAGAACTATTGCCCACATTTTTGAGGTTTCGGGGCGATTTGGAAGTCCCGTAAGACCCGATACATGTTTGAGAGGCATTCCCAAAAACTCGTCGTTTTCACATTTTATGGGTGTTTTCGTGAAATATTGCCATAGTTTTTGGATTACAAGGCTCGTAAGGACCGATACATGTTTGATAGGCGTGACCAAAAACTCATCGTTTTCGCGTTTTATGACCATTTTCATGAGCTATTGCCACAGTTTTGGGATTTCGTTGCGGCTTACATGGCCCGTAAAGGCCGACATATGTTTGAGTGGCATGACCAAAACTTGTCATTTTCGTGTTTGATGGATGTTTTCATGAGCTATTGCCCACAGCTTAGGGATTCAAGGGCGATTTGGAAGGCCGATAAGCCCTGATACATGTTTGACAGGTATGACTAAAAATTCATAATTTTCACATTTTATGGTCGTTTTCATGAGCTATTGTCCATAGTTTTCGGATTTTGGTGTGGTTTACATGGCCCTAAGGGCCATTACATTTTTTAGAGGCATGAATAAAAACTCGTGGTTTTCACCTTTGTGGCCATTTTCATGAGTAATCGCCCAAAGTTTTGGAGTTCTGGGCCGATCTTCAAGGCACGTAAGACCCTATACATGTTTGAGAGGCATGACCAAAAACTCGTCGGATTCACGTTTTATGGCCATTTTCAAGAGCTATTGGCCACAATTTTGAGGTTTTAGGGAAAATTGCAAGTCCCGTAAGAGCCGATACACGTTTGAGACCAATTCCCAAAAACTTGTCGGTTTATCGTTTTATGGCTGTTTTCATGAGATATTGGCTTGAATTTGGGGATTTTGGTGCGATTTACATGGCCCGTAAGGGCCGATACATGTTTGATAGGCATGACAAAAAATCATCGTTTTCACGTTTTATGGCGGTTTTCATGAGCAATTGCACACGGTTTTGGGGACCTAGAGCGATTTTCAAGGCCCGTAAGACCCGATACATGTTTGAGAGGCATGACCAAAAACTCGTAGGATTCATGTTTTATGGCCATTTTCAAGAGTTATTGCCCACAATTTTGAGGTTTCGGGGCGATTTGCATGTCCCGTAAGAACCGATACACGTTTGAGAGGCATGCCCAAAAACTTGTCGTTTCGCGTTTTCTAGTTGTTTTCCTTAACTATTGGCTTAAGTTTGGGGATTTTGGCGCGATTTACATGGCCATATGGGCGATACATGTTTGAGAGGCATGACCAAAAACTCGTTGTTTTCACGTTTATGGCCGTTTTCATGAAATTGCCCACGGTTTTGGGGTTTTGGGCGATTTTCAAGGCCGTAAGACCGATACATGTTTGAGAGGCATCACCAAAAATCGTCGTTTTCACATTTTATGGACGTTTTCATGAGCTATTGCCACAGTTTTGGGATTCTAGGCGAATTACAGGGCCGTGGACCAAAACATGTTTCATAGGCATGGCCAAAATTAACCATTTTCGCTTTTTATGGCCGTTTTTCATGAGCTATTGCCGATTGTTAAGGCGATTTTCAAGACCCATAAGACTACATACATGTTTGAGTGGCATGACCAAAAACTCGTCATGTTCGTGTTTTATGGCCGTTCTCATGAGCTATTGCCCACAGTTTTGGAGTTTTGGGGCGATTTGGAAGTAAGACCCTATACATGTTTGAGATGCATGACAAAAAACTCGTTGGTTTCACATTTTATGACTATTTTCATGAGCTATTGGTTTAAGTTTGGGGATTTTGGTGGGATTCACATGGCCTGTCATGGCTGATACATTTTGAGAGGGAGGAATTTTTTTTGTCATTTTTACGTTTTGTGGACGTTTTCAGGAGCAATTGCCCATAGTTTTGGGGTCCCGGAGCGATTTTAAGGCCCGTAAGACTCTATACATGTTTGACAGGCATGACCAAAAACTCGTCGTATTCGCGTTTTATGGCCGTTTTCAAGAGGTATTACCCACAGTTTTGAGGTTTCGGGGCGATTTGCAAGTCCCGTAAGACCCTATACACATTTGAGAGACATTCCTAAAAAGTCGTCGTTTTCGCATTCTATGGGCGTTTTCATGAGCTATTGCCACAGTTTTTGGATTACAAGGCCCGTAAGGACCAATACATGTTTGAGAGGCGTGACCAAAAACTCACCTCGTTTTATGACTGTTTTCATGAGGTTTTGCCCATAGCTTTGGGATTTCGGGGCGATTTACATGGCCAGTAAGTGCCGACACATATTTTAGAGGCATGCCCAAACCTCGTTGTTTTCGTCTTTATGGCTGTTTTCGTGACCTATTGCCACAGTTTTGGGATTTCGAAGCGATTTACAAGGACCATAAGTACCGCTATATATCTGAGAGGCATGATCAAAAACTCATCGTTTTCGCGTTTTATGACCATTTTCATGAGTTATTGCCCATAGTTTGGGATTTTAGGGCGATTTACATGGCCCGTAAGGGCCGACATATGTTTGAGTGGCAAGACAAAAACTTGCCTTTTTTGTGTTTTATGGCTATTTTCATGAGTTATTGCCCACAACTTAGGGATTCCAGGGGGATTTGGAAGGCCCGTAAGCCCCGATACATTTTTGAGAGGTATGACCAAAAATTCATAATTTTCACTTTTTGTTATCGGTTTCATGAGCTATTGTCCATAGTTTCGGGATTTTGCTGCGGTTCACATGGCCTTAAGGGCCGTTACATGTTTGAGGCATGACCAAAAACTCATCATTTTCACGTTTTATGGCGGTTTTCATGAGCAATTGCCCACAGTTTTGGGGTCCCGGAGCTATTTTCAAGGCCCGTAATACCCTATACATGTTTGAGAGGCATGACAAAAAACTCATCGGATTCACGTTTTGTGGCCATTTTCAAGAGCTATTGCCCACAGTTTTGAGGTTTCGAGGCGATTTGCAAGTCCCGTAAGACCCGATACACGTTTGAGAGGCATGCCCAAAAACTTGTCGGTGTCGTGTTTTATGGCTGTTTCATGAGCTATTGGCTTCAGTTTGGGGATTTTGGTGCAATTTACATGGCCCGTAAGGGCCGATACATTTTTGAGACGCATGACCAAAAACTCGTCGTTTTCATGTTTTATGGCGGTTTTCATGAGCAATTGCCCACGATTTTGGGGTTTTGGGGCGATTTTCAAGGTCCGTAAGACCCGATAGATGTTTGAGAGGCATGACCAAACACTCGTTGTTTTCACATTTTATGGATGTTTTCATGACCTTTTGCCATAGTTTTGGGATTCTAGGCGATTTATAGGGCCTGTAAGGACCAAAACATGTTTGATAGGTGATACGTTGGAAACGTATCTATAATTTTTGGTGCTCAATACTTGTTTAGTATCTACTTTTCTTTACTTGTCTACACTTTTAGGTTCTTTTTACATGTTTTCTGGTACTAACCTATTAACAAGTTGCAACAGTGCCAGATTCCTGTTTTCTGTTGTTTTTGGTTTCAGAAAAGTTAGTAAAAAAATATTCTCGGAATTGGACGGGACAAATGTCAAAGTCAATAACTTTTCATGGGGAACAAGAAGTCCAGAGGGCAGACAAGGAAGCGGGCAGGCAACACCTCCCACCCCCGCCGACCGGTGGGCCAGTGGCCCGTGCTAGGGTTTGTTTTGGCCCCTCCTCGCCTCCCCTCCCCTTCGCCTATAAGAATCCCTCGAAGCAGAAACCCTAAGCACGCGGTCAAATCTCCACGATACCATTTGTAGCCTCCTCGACCATCGTCCCTAGATCGAGGGGATTTGAAGTCTTCCCGGCACCCTGCCGGAGGGGAGATCATCCCGGAGGCCTTCTCTCCGGTATGATGCGTGAGTAGTTCCACCTTGGACTATTGGTCCATGTAGTAGCTAGATGGTTGTATCTCCTCCTTCGTGCTTTCATGTATAGATATTGTGAGCTCCGTTCATGATCAAGATCTAATCTATTTGTAATCATGCATGTTGTGTTTGCGGGGATCCGATGGTATTGAGATTATTATGTTGGTTTGATTAATGGTTTTGTCTTTATGATTCTTTCATGTCTGTGTTGTTTGTGATCTTGCATGCTCTCCGTTGTTAGTAGCTATCTTGGCCAAGTAGTTGCTAGTGACTCCAAGAGGGGGTATTTATGCTCGATAGTGGGTTCATGCCTCTAGTTTCCAAGGGAAGTGACAATAATCTCTTCGGTTGTAGATTCACTGTTGCTACTAGGGAGAAAACAACGGTCTCTTGTTCATGGAACATGTGGACTGTTTACCATACACACTTTGCTTAAAGCAGTTGTCTGTTCCTTGCAACTTAATACTGGAGGGGGTTCGGATGATAACCTGAAGGTGGACTTGTAGTCATAGATGTAGTTGGATGGCGGTCTATGTATCTTGTTGTATTTCCCAATCGAATCGCATAGGATATTTCTGACTAGGAATTGCATCTGTTATGCTTTGCTTAGTTCCTCTCAATTGCTCTGCTGTAATTTGTTTACCCTTCGTGCCATGTTGTTTATCTAAGGAGAGCACCTCTAGTGAACTGGACCCCGGTCCAATCTTTACCATCAATACATCTTCCACTGTTACTTGTTTACTTCCTGCAAACCATTACCTTCCACACCATATGTTTAATCCTTTGTTACAACAAACCGGTGAGCTTGACAACCTCACTGATTCGTTGGGGAAAAGTCTTGAGTTTGTGTTGTGCAGATCCCCATGTTGCTTGCAATACCCGTATGACGTTTCCTTCCTCCTTCTGGTTCGATAACCTCGGTCTCTACTGAGGGAAAACTTGCTGCTGTGCTGCTTCACGCCTTGATCTTGGGGTTCCCAACAATACTCCACATCAAGCACCAAGTTCTCTCGCACCACCATGGAGTCATCAACAAGTTTTCTGGCGTCGTTTCCGGGGAGGATAAGGACGTATTCACAAGGGGAGTTCTTCACTTCCTTTCTCTTTGATTTGTTTTTAGTTTGCTTAGTTTATTTTGCTTGGTTTTGTTTGCCTCTTTTCAAAATAAAACCAAAAAAATTAGTCTAGTATGGTTTGCTTGCTTTATTCAAAAACACAAAAAAATTAGTTCCTACTCTGGTTGCTGGTCTGTTATTGCCTTGCTTGGTAATGCTTTCTATCAATGGATGGTTTCTTTGAAACTAGTTCTTATTGGCAAGGTGGGTTCACGGAAGAACAAAGGTATTATTATAAGGAACACCATTTGTCACAAAAAGGGAAACACTTATGGGAACAAATTGATAAATTGAATACTATTGCTAGAGACGTGTGCTCTACTTATAATGTTACTTATTGCTTTGATAAGTCTTGTTGTTGTAGGAGGTATAAACACCTGCCTTTCCAACGTGAGTATAATGAAAATGTTACCATATCTTCTTATGTTAAAGGAAATTATGAATTTTATGATGTGGAACAAATTGAAGAATTTATTGCTTTCAAGGGTGTATTTGAACTTGCCACTTGAAATACTGATGATGCACCTTATGAATGTGAGGTTTTGGAGACACTTAAATTTTTCTTTGATAATTACAAGGAAGAAAATAGATATATTCTTGATTATCTTAATAACTGCTTTCCACATATGGAAGAGACTAATGCCTTGCAGGAGCCTATATAAGAAGAAATTGCTGAAACTGAAAGCTCATTAGATGAAAAAGAGGAGGAGAGTGATGAACAAAAGGAGGAACAATGGATCTACCCATGCCTACCTTCTAATGAGAGTAACTATTTATCCCTTACATTACTTGATTGTCCCCCATGCTTACCAAAGGAGGATGAAAGTTATGTTCCCGTGGATTCCTTTGAAATATCTACTTTGGGTAAAACCTGTGAAGGTTTTTATCCCACTATTCTTGAGCTTGATAGAAATTATGTGTTTGTAGATCATGAAAATAATGCTTTATGTGATAGCTATATTGTTGATTTTATTCATGAGGCTACTAAAAATTATTATGAGAGAGGGAAACATGGTCATATGCATCTCAACAATATTAAGTTTCCCCTCTTTATGTTGAAAATCTTGAACTAGCACTTGTTTTGCTTTCCTATGCTTGTTGATTTGTGCTTACATGACTTGTTTTATTACAATATTCCTATGCATATGAAGAGGGTTGGACTTAAATGTGTTTTGAATTTGGTTCTTGATGCTCTCTTTTACTTCAATTCATATTTCTTATGTGAGCATCTTCTCAAGCTATCAAGCCTAACTTAAAGGCGTTAAAGAAAAGTACTTGTTGGGAGATAACCCAAGAGTTTCCTTGAGTACTGCAAGTTATTACTTAAGTAATGATCTCTCCTTATCCTTTTTGTTTGCTTTTAGTGCCAAGAATGACCTCTAATGAGAGGGAAGTAAGATTTGGGGAGTTGTTGTCCCGAAACAGATTTATGTCCTCCACCAAACAAGTTCGTGAGGAGTCTCTATAACTCGGTTTGAGCTCAACATTTACGAATAAATCCCCCATTATGTTATCTAACTTTCGTTAGTTCAATACTTTTTGATTTGAGCAACAGACGATGTTCGAAAAAATCGGTTTCTACCTGCTGGTCTGTTTTCACAGATTTCTGCCATTATTTGCATTTGCTTCTTATTGATTCCTTTTTGAGTTATCTTTAGGTGAATCGAGCTTTTTGAAGGAGTTACTACAGTAGCTTGTGTTTTTAGTGAAAAGTCTTGCTATTCCAAAGCTTTGCCAAGACGTCTAATCTCTTTTGAATACACTAATGTTGCTAATGAAGATTGTGTGAAGTTTTGTATGAAGGAAAAATTTTAGGTGTAGAGAGAGAATGATGCAATGAGATGAAGAATGGACAAAATCTCAAGCTTGGGGATTCCACCATGGTGTCACCCCAAGAAATATCCAAGAGGTACAAGCGTCAAAGATTGGAGATGCCCAAGGCATCCCGTTCTTCATCAATAAAAAGCTCAGGTCTGTCTAGACACTTTGTTTTTATTGTTTCATGCAATTTTCCCACGAGTTTGGGGTTCTGGGGCGATTTTCAAGACCCATAAGACTCGATACATGTTTAACAGGCATGAACAAAAACTCGTCCTTTTCGCATTTTATGGATATTTTCATGAGCTATTGCCATAGTTTTGGGATTCTTGGCGATTTATAGGGACCGTAAGGAATGGAACATGTTTGATAGGCATTACCAAAAATTCATCATTTTCGCTTTTTATGGCTGTTTTCATGAGCTATTGCCGACTTTTTTGGGATTCCGGGGTGATTTTCAAGACCCGTAAGACTGTATACATGTTTGAGTGGCATGACCAAACACTCGTCGTGTTCGTGTTTTATGGCCGTTATAATGAGCCATTGCCCAAATTTTTGGAGTTTCGGGGCGATTTGGAAGGCTCGTAAGACCTTGTACATATTTGAGATGCATGACCAAAAACTCGTTGGTTTCACATTTTATGACTATTGGTTTAATTTTGGGGATTTTTGTGGGATTTACATGGCCTGTAATGGCCGATACATGTTTGAGAGGCATGACCCAAAACTCATCGTTTTCACGTTTTATGGGTGTTTTCATGAGCAATTGCCCATAATTTTGTGGTCCCGGAGCTATTTTCAAGGCCCGTAAGACCCTATACATGTTTGAGAGGCATGACCAAAAACTCATCAGATTCACGTTTTATGGCCATTTTCAAGAGCTATTGCCCCCAGTTTTGAGGTTTCGGGGCGATTTGCAAGTCCCGTAAGACCCGATACACGTTTGAGAGGCATGCACAAAAACTTGTCGGTTTCGTGTTTTATGGCTGTTTTCAGGAGCTATTGGCGTCAGTTTGGGGATTTTGGTGCGATTTACATGGCACGTAAGGGCCGATACATGTTTGAGAGGTATTTATGCTCGATAGTGGATTCATGCCTCTAGTTTCCAAGGGAAGTGACAATAATCTCTTCGGTTGTAGATGTGTTGTTGCTACTAGGGAGAAAACAACGGTCTCTTGTTCATGGAACATGTGGACTGTTTCCCTTACACACTTTGCTTAAAGCAGTTGTCTGTTGCTTGCAACTTAATACTGCAGGGGTCGGGTGATAACCTGAAGGTGGACTTCTAGTCATATATGAAGTTGGATGGCGGTCTATGTATCTTGTTGTATTTCCCAATCGAATCTCATAGGATCTTTCTGACTAGTAATTGCATTTGTTATGCCGTCCTCAGTTCCTGTCAATTGCCCTGCTATAATTTATTTGCCCTTCATGCCATGTTGTTTATCTAAGGAGAGAACCTCTAGTGAACTATGGACCCCGGTCCAATCTTAACTATCAATACATCTTCCACTATTACTTGTTTACTTGCTGCAAACCATTACCTTCCACACCATACGTTTAATCCTTTGTTACAGCAAACCGGTGAGCTTGACAACCTCACTGATTCGTTGGGGAAAAGTCTTGAGTTTGTGTTGTGCAGGTCTCCGTGTTGCTTGCAACACTTGTGTGACGTTTCCTTCCTCCTTCTGTATCGATAACCTCGGTCTCTACTGAGGGAATACTTGCTGCTGTGCTGCTTCAGACCTTGCTCTTGGGGTTCCCAACAAGAATCCACATCAAGCACCAAGTTCTCTGGCGCCACCAAGGAGTCATCAATAGGCATGACCAAAAATTCATCGTTTTCGCTTTTTATGTCCGTTTTCATGAGCTATTGCCCATTGTTTTGGGATTCCAGGGTGATTTCAAGACCCGTAAGACTATAGATGTTTGAGTAGCATGACCATAAACTCACCGTTTTTGTGTTTTATGGTCGTTGTCATGAGCCATTACCTAGAGTTTTGGGGTTTGGGGCGATTTGGAAGGCTTGTAAGACTCGGTAAATGTTTGAGATGCATGACAAAAAACTTTTCGGTCTCACATTTTATGGCTATTTTCATGACCTATTGGCTTCAGTTTGGGGATTTTGGTGCGATTTACATGGCCTGTAAGGGCCAATACATGTTTGAGACGCATGACGAAAAACTTGTCGTTTTCATGTTTTATGGCCGTTTTCATGAGCAATTGTCCACGGTTTTAGGGTTCTGGGCGATGTTCAAGGCCCGTAAGACCCGATACATGTTTGAGAGGCATGACCAAAAACTCATCGGATTCTTGTTTTGTGGCCCTTTTCAAGAGTTATTGCCCACAGTTTTGAGGTTTCGTGGAAGTCCCGTAAGACCCAATACACGTTTGAGAGGCATGCCCAAAAACTTGTCTGTTTCGCATTTTGTGGTTGTTTTCATGAGCTATTGGCTGAAGTTTGGGGATTTTGGTGAGAGGCGTGACGAAAAACACATTGTTTACACATTTTATGGTCGTTTTCATGAGCAATTTGCCCACGTTTTTGGGGTTCTAGGGTGATTGTCAAGACGCATAAGACAGATACATGTTTGAGAGGCATGACCAAAAACTCGTCGTTTTCTCATTTTATGGACATTTTCACGAGCTATTGCCATAGTTTGGGGATTCTAGGCGATTTATAGGGCCTGTAAGCAACGGAACATGTTTGATAGGCATTACCAAAATTCATCATTTTCGATTTTTATGGCTGTTTTCATGAGCTATTGCCGACTGTTTTAGGATTCCGGGGTGATTTTCAAGACCCGTAAGACTATATACATGTTTGAGTGGCATGACAAAAACCTCGTCGTGTTCGTTTTTTATGGCCGTTCTCACGAGCTATTGCCCAAAGTTTTGGAGTTTTTGGGCGATTTGGAAGGCCCGTAAGACCGTGTACATGTTTGAGATGCATGACCAAAAACTTGTTGGTTTCACATTTTATGACTATTTTCATGAGCTATTGGTTTAAGTTTGGGGATTTTGTGGGATTTACATGGCCTGTAATGTCCGATACATGTTGTGAGGGATGAACAAAAACTTGTCGTTTTCACATTTTGTGGACGTTTTCATGAGCAATTGCCCACAGTTTTGGGGTCCCAGAGCGATTTTCAAGGCCCGTAAGACTCTATACATGTTTGACATGCATGACCAAAAACTCGTCGGATTCACGTTTCATGGCTGTTTTCAAGAGCTATTGCCCACAGTTTTGAGGTTTCAGGGCGAATTGCAACTCCCGTAAGACCGGATACATGTTTGAGATGCATTCCCAAAAACTCGTCGTTTTCGCATTTTATGGGTGTTCTCATGAGCTATTGCCATAGTTTTTGGATTACAAGGCCTGTAAGGACCGATACATGTTTGAGAGGCGTGACCAAAAACTCATCGTTTTCGCGTTTTATGACCGTTTTCATCATCTATTGCCACAGTTTTGGGATTTTGTTGCGGCTTACATGGCCTGTAAGGGCCGATAGATGTTTAAGAGGCATGACAAAAAAAACTTGTCATTTTCATGTTTTATGGCCATTTTCATGAGCAATTGCCCACAGTTTTGGGGTTCAGGAGCGATTTTGAAGACACTCCTATACATGTTTGAGAGGCATGACCAAAAACTCGTCGGATTCACGTTTCATGACTGTTTTCAAGAGCTATTACCCACAGTTTTGAGGTTTCGGGGTGATTTGGAAATCCCGTAAGACCCTATACACGTTTGTGAGGCATTCCGAAAAACTCGTCGTTTTCGCATTTTATGGGCGTTTTCATGAACTATTGGCACAGTTTTGGGATTACAAGGCCCCTAATGACCAAACAATGTTTGAGAGGCGTGACCAAAAACTCACCGTTTTCTCGTTTTATGAATGTTTTCATGAGGTATTACCCACAGCTTTGGGATTTCGAGGTGATTTACATGGGCTGTAAGTGCCGACACATGTTTGAGAGAGATGACCAAACCTCGCCGTTCTCGTTTTTATGGCTGTTTTCATGACCTACTGCCACAGTTTTGGGATTTCGAAGCGATTTACAAGGCCCATAAGTAACACTATATGTCTGAGAGGCATGACCAAAAACTCGTCCTTTTCGCGTTTTATGAACATTTTCATGAGGTATTGCCCATATTTTGGGATTTCAGGGCGATTTATATGTCCCGTAAGGGCTGACATATGTTTGAGTGGCATGACCAAAACTTGTCATTTTCGTGTTTGATGGCTATTTTCATGAGCTATTGCCCATAGCTTAGGGATTCCAGGGCGATTTGGAAGGCCCGTAAGCCCCGATACATGTTTGAGTGGTATGACCAAAAATTCATAATTTTCACGTTTTATTGTTGTTTTCATGACCTATTATCCATAGTTTTGGGATTTTGCTGCGGTTTACATGGCCTTAAGGGCCGTTACATGTTTGAGAGGCATGACCAAAAATTCATTGTTTTCACGTTTTATGGTCGTTTTCTTGAGCAATTGCCCACAGTTTTGGGGTCCGGGATTTATTTTCAAGGCCCATAAGACCCTATACAAGTTTCAGAGGCATGACCAAAAACTCATCGGATTTACATTTTATGGCCATTTTCAAGAGGTATTGCCCACCGTTTTGAGGTTTCAGGGCGATTTGCAAGTCCTATAAGACCCGATACACGTTTGAGAGGGAGGCCCAAAAACTTGTCGGTTTCGTGTTTTATGGCTGTTTTCATGTTTCGGGGCGATTTACATGGCCCGTCGGATTCACGTTTTCATGACCCGTAAGACCCGATACATGTTTGGTAGGCATGACCAAAAACTCGTCGTTTTCACGTTTTATGGACATTTTCATGAGCTATTGCCATAGTTTTGGGATTCTAGGCGATTTACAGGGCCTGTAAGGAACGAAACATGTTTGATAGGCATTACCAAAAATTCATCATTTTCGCTTTTTATGGCTGTTTTCATGAGCTATTGCCGACTGTTTTGGGATTCCGGGGCGATTTTCAAGACCCGTAAGACTCTATACATGTTTGAGTGGTATAACCAAAAACTCATCGTGTTCGTGTTTTATGGCCGTTCTCATGAGTTATTGACCAAAGTTTTGGAGTTTTGGGGCGATTTGGAAGGCCCGTAAGACCCTGTACATATTTGAGATGCATGACCAAAAACTCGTTGGTTTCACATTTTATGACTATTTTCATGAGCTATTGGTTTAAGTTTGGGGGTTTTGGTGGGATTCACATGGCCTGTAATGGCCGATACATGTTGAGGGGCATGAAAAAAACTTGTTGTGTTTACGTTTTGTAGACGTTTTCATGAACAATTGCCCACAGTTTTGGGGGTCTCGGAGCGATTTTCAAGGCCTATAAGACTCTATACATGTTTGACAGGCATGACCAAAAACTCCTCGGATTCATGTTTCATGGCTGTTTTCAAGCGCTATTGCCCCCAGTTTTGAGGTTTCGGGGCGATTTGCAAGTCCCGTAACACCCGATACATGTTTGAGAGGCATTCCCAAAGACTCGTCGTTTTCGCATTTTATGGGTGTTCTCATGAGCTATTGGCTTCAGTTTGGGAATTTTGGTGCGATTTACATGGCCCGTATGGGCCGATATATGTTTGAGACGCATGACCAAAAACTCGTCGTTTTCATGTTTTATGGCGGTTTTCATTAGCAATTGCCCCCGGTTTTGGGGTTCTGGGCGATTTTCAAGGCCCGTAAGACCCGATACATGTTTGAGAGGCATGACAAAACACTCGTTGTTTTCGCTTTTTATGGATGTTTTCATGATCTTTTGCCATAGTTTTAGGATTCTAGGCTATTTATAGGACCTGTAAGGGCCGAAACATGTTTCGTAGGCATGACAAAAAATTCATCGTTTTCGCTTTTTATGGCCGTATTCATGTGCTATTACCCACTGTTTTTGATTCTAGGTTGATTTCAAGACCCGTAAGACTCTATACATGTTTGAGTAGCATGACCAAACACTCGCTGTTTTCGTGTTTTATGGTCGTTCTCATGAGCTATTTCCTAGAGTTTTGGCGTTTGGGGCGATTTGGAAGGCATGTATGACCCGGTACATGTTTGAGATGCATGACTAAAAACTCGCCGGTCTCACATTTTATGGCTGTTTTCCTGAGCTATTGGCTTCAGTTTGTGGATTTTGGTGTGATTTACATGGCCTGGCCCGTAAGGGCCGATACATGTTTGAGACGCATGACCAAAAACTCGTCGTTTTCATGTTTTATGGCGGTTTTCATGAGCAATTGCCCACGGTTCTGGGCTTCTGGGGCGATTTTGAAGGCCCATAAGACCCGATACATATTTGAGAGGCATGACCAAAAACTCGTCGGATTCATGTTTTATGGCCATTTTCAAGAGTTATTGCCCATAGTTTTGAGGTTTCATGGCGATTTGCCAGTCCCGTAAGACCCGATACACGTTTGAGAGGCATGCCCAAAAACTTGTCGGTATCACATTTCATGTTTGTTTTCGTGAGATATTGGCTTAAGTTTGGGCACTTTGGTGAGAGGCATGACCAAAAACTCGTTGTTTTCACGTTTTATGGAAATTTTCATGAGCAATTTTCCCACGGTTTTGGGGTTCTGGGGCGATTTTCAAGACCCGTAAGACCCGATACATGTTTGAGAGGCATGACCAAAAACTCATCCTTTTCGCATTTTATGGACAGTTTCATGAGCTATTGCCATAGTTTTGGGATTCTAGGCGATTTATAGGGCCCATAAGGAATGGAACATGTTTGATAGGCATTACCAAAAAATCATCATTTTCGCTTTTTATGGCTGTTTTCATGAGCTATTGCCCACTTTTTTGGGATTCCGGGGTTATTTTCAAGACCCGTAAGACTGTATACATGTTTTAGTGGCATGACCAAAAAATCTTCGTGTTCGTGTTTTATGGCCGTTCTAATGAGCCATTGCCCAAAGTTTTGGAGTTTTGGGGCGATTTGGAAGGCCCTGGAAGGCCCGTAAGACCTTGTACATGTTTAAGATGCACGACCAAAAACTCGTTGGTTTCACATTTTATGACTATTGTCATGAGCTATTGGTTTAAGTTTGGGGATTTTTGTTGGATTTACATGGCCTATAATGGTCGATACATATTTGAGAGGCATGACCAAAAACTCATCGTTTTCACGTTTTATGGCTGTTTTCATGAGCGATTGCCCATAGTTTTGGGGTCCCGGAGCTATTTTCAAAGCCCGTAAGAACCTATACATGGTTGAGAGGCATGACCGAAAACTCATCAGATTCACGTTTTATGGCCATTTTCAAGAGCTATTGCCCCCAGTTTTGAGGTTTCGGGCGATTTGCAAGCCTGTAAGACCCGATACAAGTTTGAGAGGCATGCCCAAAAACTTGTCGGTTTCGTGTTTTATGGCTGTTTTCATGATCTATTGGCTTCAGTTTGGGGATTTTGGTGCGATTTACATGGCCCGTAAGGGCTGAAACAAGATTTGAGACGCATGACCAAAAACACGTCGTTTTCATTAGCAATTGCCCATGGTTTTGGGGTTCTGTGCCATTTTCAAGGCCCGTAAGACCAGATACATGTTTGAGAGGCATGACCAAACACTCGTTATTTTCGCATTTTATGGATGTTTTCATGATCTTTTGCCATAGTTTTGGGATTCTAGGCAATTTATAGGGCCTGTAAGGACCGAAACATGTTTGATAGGCATGACGAAAAATTCACCGTTCTCGCTTTTTATGGCCGTTTGCATGAGCTATTACCCACTATTTTGGGATTCCAGGGCGATTTCATGACCCGTAAGACTCTATACATGCTTGAGTGGCATGACCAAACACTCGTCGTTTTCGTGTTTTATGGCCGTTCTCATGAGCTATTGCCCAGAGTTTTGGTGTTTCGGGGGCGATTTGGAAGGCCAGTAAGACCTGGTACATGTTTGAGATGCATGACCAAAAACTCGTTGGTCTCACATTTTATGGTTGTTTTCATGAGCTATTGGCTTCAGTTTGGGGATTTTGGTGCGATTTACATGGCCCGTAAGGGCCGATACATGTTTGAGACGCATGACCAAAAAATCGTCGTTTTCATGTTTTATGGCGGTTTTCATGAGCAATTGTCCACGGTTTTGGGGTTCTGGGGCGATTTTCAAGGCCCGTAAGACGCGATACATATTTGAGAGGCATGACCAAAAACTTGTCGGATTCATGTTTTATGGCCATTTTCAAGATTTATTGCCCAAAGTTTTGAAGTTTCGTGGTGATTTGCATGTCCCGTAAGACCCGATACAAGTTTGAGAGGTATGCCCAAAAACTTGTCGGTTTCGCATTTTATGTTTGTTTTCATGAGCTATTGGCTTAAGTTTGGGGATTTTGGTGAGAGGCATGACCAAAAACTTGTTGTTTTCACGTTTTATGGTCGTTTTCATGAGCAATTTGCCCACGGTTTTGGGGTTGTTGGGCGATTTTCAAGACCTGTAAGATCCGATACATGTTTGAGAGGCATGACCAAAAACTCGTCGTTTTCGCATTTTATGGATATTTTCATGAGCTATTTCCATAGTTTTGGGATTCTAGGCGATTTATAGGGCCCGTAAGGAACGGAACATGTTTGATGGGCATTACCAAAAATTCATCATCTTCGCTTTTTATGGCCGTTTTCATGAGCTATTGCTGACTGTTTTGGGATTCTGGGGAGATTTTCAAGACTCTATACATGTTTGAGTAGCATGACCAAAAACTCGTCGTGTTCGTGTTTTATGGCCGTTCTAATGAGCTATTGCCCAAATTTTTGGAGTTTTGGGTCGATTTGGAATGCACGTAAGACATTGTACATGTTTAAGATGCATGACCAAAAACTCATTAGTTTCACATTTTATGACTATTTTCATGAGCTATTGGTTTAAGTTTGGGGATTTTTGTGGGATTTACATGGCCTGTAATAGCCGATACATGTTGAGAGGGATGAACAAAAACTTGTCATTTTCACGTTTTGTGGACGTTTTCATGAGCAATTGCCCAAAGTTTTGGGGTCCTGGAGCGATTTTCAAGGCCCGTAAGACTATATACATGTTTGACAGGTATAGCCAAAAACTCGTCGGATTCACGTTTCATGGCTGTTTTCAAGAGCTATTGCCCATAGTTTTGAGGTTTCAGGGCGATTTGCAAGTCCTGTAAGACCTGATACATGCTTGAGAGGCATTCCCAAAAACTCGCCGTTTTTGCATTTTATGGGTGTTCTCATGAGCTATTGACATAGTTTTTGGATTACAAGGCCTGTAAGGATCGATACATATTGGAGAGGCGTGACCAAAAAATCATTGTTTTCTCGTTTTATGACCGTTTTCATGAGCTATTGCCGTTTTGGGATTTCCTTATGGCTTACATGGCCCGTAAGGGTCGATACATGTTTGAGAAGCATGACAAAAAAACTTGTCATTTTCCTGTTTTATGGCCATTTTCATGAGCAATTGCCCACGGTTTTGGGGTTCTGTGCCATTTTCAAGGCCCGTAAGACTCGATACATGTTTGAGAGGCATGACTAAATACTCGTTATTTTCGCATTTTATGGATGTTTTCATGACCTTTTGCCATAGTTTTGGGATTCTAGGCGATTTATAGGGCCTGTAAGGACCGAAACATGTTTGATAGGCATGACCAAAAAATAATCGTTTTCGCTTTTAATGGCCTTTTTCATGAGCTATTGCCCACTATTTTCGGATTCCAGGGCGATCTTCAAGACCCGTAAGACTCTATTCATGTTTGAGTGGTTGGACCAAACACTCATCGTTTTCATGTTTTATAGACGTTCTCATGAGCTATTGCCCAGAGTTTTGGCGTTTGGGGCGATTTGGAAGGCATGTAAGACCCGGTACATGTTTGATATGCATGACCAAAAAATCCTCGGTCTCACATTTTATGGTTGTTTTCATGAGCTATTGGCTTCAGTTTGGGGATTTTGGTGCGATTTACATGGCCTGTTAGGGCCGATACATGCTTGAGATGCATGACCACAAACTCGTCGTTTTCATGTTTTATGGCGGTTTTCATGAGCAATTGCCCACGGTTTGGGGTTTCTCGGGCGATTTTCTAGGCCCATAAGACCCGATACAATTTTGAGAGGCATGACCAAAAACTCGTCGGATTCATGTTTTATGGCCATTTTTCAAGAGTTTTTTCCCATAGTTTTGAGGTTTTGTGGCGATTTGCAAGTCCCGTAAGACCCGATACACGTTTGAGAGGCATGCCCAAAAACTTGTCGGTTTCGCATTTTATGTTTGTTTTCATGATTTATGACCATTTTCATGAGGTATTGCCCATAGTTTGCGATTTCAGGGCGATTTACATGTCCCGTAAGGGCCGACATATGTTTGAGTGGCATGACCAAAACTTGTCTTTTTCGTGTTTGATGCTTTTTTTCATGAGCTATTGCCCACAGCTTAGGCATTACAGGGCGATTTGGAAGACCCTTAAGCCCCGATATATGTTTGAGAGGTATGACCAAAAATTCATAATTTTCACGTTTTATGGTCGTTTTCATGAGCAATTGTCCATATTTTTGGGATTTTGCTGCGGTTTACATGGCCTTAAGGGCCGTTACATGTTTGAGAGGCATGACCAAAAACTCATTGTTTTCACGTTTTATGGTCGTTTTCATGAGCAATTACCCACAGTTTTGGGGTCCCGGAGCGATTTTGAAGACCCTCCTATAAATGTTTGAGAGGCCTGACCAAAAACTCATCGGTTTCATGTTTTATGGCCATTTTCAAGTGCTACTGCCCATAGTTTTGAGGTTTCGGGGCGATTTGCAAGTCCTGTAAGACCGGATACACGTTTGAGAGGCATGCCCAAAAACTTGTTGGTTTCGTGTTTTATGGCTATTTTCACGAGCTATTAGCTTCAGTTTGGGGATTTTGGTGCGATTTACATGGCACGTAAGGGCCGATACATGTTTGATATGAATGACCAAAAACTCGATGTTTTCATGGTTTATGGCGGTTTTCATGAGCAATTGCCTACGGTTTTGGGGTTCTGGCGCGATTTTCAAGGCCTGTAAGACCCGACACATGTTTGAGAGGCATGACCAAAAACTAGTCTTTTCGCATTTTATGGAAGTTTTCATGAGCTATTGCCACAAATTTGGGATTCTAGACGATTTATAGGGCCCGTAAGGAACAGAACGTGTTAGATAGGCATGACCAAGAATTCTTCGTTTTGGCCTTTTATGGCCATTTTCATGAGTTATTGCCCACTGTTTTGGGATTCCGGGGCGATTTTCAAGACCCGTAAGACCCGATACATGTTTGAGAGGCATGACAAAACCTTATCGTTTTCTTATTTTATGCCGTTCTCTTGAGCTATTTCCCATACTTTTGAGGTTTTGGGGCCATTTGGAAGGCTGGTTAGACCCGGTACATGTTTGAGATGCATGACCAAAACCTCGTCGGTTTCGCGTTCTATGACTATTTTCATGAGCTATTGGTTTTAGTTTGGGGATTTTGGTGCGATTTACATGGCCCGTAAAGGCTGATACAAGTTTGAGAGGGATGAACAAAAATTCGTCATTTTCACATTTTGTGGACGTTTTCATGGGCAATTGCCCAAGTTTTAGGTCCCGGAGCGATTTTCAAGGCCCGTAAGACCCTATACATGTTTGAGAAGCATGACCAAAAACTCATCGGATTCACGTTTTATGGGGTTTCAGGGCGATTTGCAAGTCCCGTAAGACCCGATACACGGTTGAGAGGCATTTCCAAAACTCGTCATGTCGCATTTTATGGGCGTTTTCACGAGCTATTGCCACAGTTTTGGGATTACAAGGCTTGTAAGGACCGATAAATGTTTGAGAGGCTTGACCAAAAATTATCGTTTTCACGTTTTATGACTTTTTCATGAGGTATTGCCCACAGCTTTGGGATTTCAGGGCGATTTACATGGCCCGTAAGTGCCAAAGCATGTTTGAGAGGCATGGCCAAACCTCGTCATTTTCGTCTTTATGGTTGTTTTCATGACCTATTACCACAGTTTTGGGATTTCGAAGCGATTTACAAGGCTCATAAGTACTGGTATATGTTTGAGAGGCATGACCAAAAACTCGTCGTTTTCATGTTTTATGACCATTTTCATGAGGTATTGCCCACAGTTTGGGATTTTAGGGCGATTTACATGGCCTGTAAGGGACGACTTATGTTTGACTGGCATGACCAAAAACTCGTCGTTTTCACATTTTATGAACATTTTCAGGAGGTATTGCCCATAGTTTGGGATTTCAGGGCGATTTACATGGCCCGTAAGGGCCGACATATGTTTGAGTGGCATGATCAAAACTTGTCTTTTTCTTGTTTGATGGATATTTTCATGAGCTATTTCCCACAACTTAGGGATTCCAGGGCGATTTGGAAGGTCCGTAAGCCCCGATACATGTTTGAGAGGTATGACGAAAAATTCATAATTTTCACATTTTATTGGCGTTTTCATGAGATATTATCCATAGTTTTGGGATTTTGCTGCGGTTTACATGGACTTAAGGGTCGTTAGATGTTTGAGAGGCATGACCAAAAACTCATAGTTTTCACGTTTTATGGCCGTTTTCATGAGCTATTTTCAAGGCCTGTAAGACCCTATACATGTTTGAGAGGCATGACCAAAAACTCATCAGATTGATGTTTTATGGCCATTTTCAAGAGCTATTGCCCATAGTTTTGAGGTTTCGGGGCGATTTGCAAGTCCTGTAAGACCCGACAAACGTTTGAGAGGCATGCCCAAAAACTTGTCGGTTTTGTATTTTATGGCTGTTTTCATGATCTATTGGCTTCAGTTTGGGGATTTTGGTGCGATTTACATGGCCCGTAAGGGCCGATACATGTTTGAGACACATGACCAAAACCTCATCCTTTTCATGTTTTATGACGGTTTTCATGAGCAATTGCCTATAGTTTTGGGGTTCTGGCGCGATTTTCAAGGCCTGTAAGACCCGATACATGTTTGAGAGGCATGACCAAAAACTTGTCTTTTCGTATTTTATGGAAGTTTTCATGACCTATTGCCACAATTTTGGGATTCTAGGCGATTTACAGGGCCCGTAAGGAATAGAATATGTTAGATAGGCATGACCAACTATTCGTCGTTTTGGCCTTTTATGGCCATTTTCATGAGTTATTGCCCATTGTTTTGGGATTCCGGGGCAATTTTCAAGACCCGTAAGACCCGATACATGTTTGAGAGGCATGACAAAAAGCTTATCGTTTTTCTATTTTATGGTCGTTCTCATGAGCTATTGCCCATACTTTTGGGGTTTTGGGGCTATTTCAAAGGCCCGTAAGACCCGGTACATGTTTGAGATGCATGACCAAAACCTCGTCGGTTTCGCGTTTTATGACTATTTTCATGAACTATTGGCTTTAGTTTGGGGATTTTGGTGCGATTTACATGGCCCGTAAGGGCCGATACATGTTTAAGAGGGATGAACAAAAACTCGTCGTTTTCACATTTTGTGGACGTATTCATGAGAAATTTCCCAGGTTTTAGGTCCCGGAGCGATTTTCTAGGCCCGTAAGACCCTATACATGTTTGAGAGGCATGACCAAAAACTCATTTGATTCATGTTTTATAGCCATTTTGAAGAGCTATTTCCCACAGTTTTGGGGTTTCAGGACGATTTGCAAGTCTCGTAAGACCCAATACACGTTTGAGAGGCATTCCCAAAAACTCGGCGTTTTCGCATTTTATGGGCGTTTTCATGAACTATTGCCACACTTTTGGGATTACAAGGCATGTAAGGACCGATACTTGTTTGAGAGGCGTGACCGAAAACTCATTGTTTCACGTTTTATGACTGTTTTCATGAGGTATTGCCTACAGCTTTGGAATTTCGGGGCGATTTACATGGCCCGTAAGTGCCGACACATTTTTGAGAGGCATGACCAAACCTCGTCATTTTCGTCTTTATGGCTGTTTTCATGACCTATTGCCACAGTTTTGGGATTTCGAAGCGATTTACAAGGCTCAAAAGTACCGCTATATGTTTGAGAGGCATGACCAAAAACTCGTCGTTTTCACGTTTTATGACCATTTTCATGAGGTATTGCCCACAGTTTGGCATTTTAGGGTGATTTACATGGCCTGCAAGGGACGGCATATGTTTGACAGGTATGACCAAAAACTTGTTGTTTTCACGTTTTATGAACATTTTCATTAGGTACTGCCCATAGTTTGGGATTTCAAGGCGATTTACATAGCCCGTAGGGCTGTTTATATGTTTGAGTGGCATGACCAAAACTTGTATTTTTCGTGTTTGATGGATATTTTCATAAGCTATTGCCCACAGATTAGGTATTCCAGGGAGATTTGGAAGGCCCGTAAGCCCCGATACATGTTTGAGAGGTATGACCAAAAATTCATAATTTTCACGTTTTATTGTCGTTTTCATGAGCTATTATCCATAGTTATGGGAATTTGCTGCGGTTTACATGTCCTTAAGCGCTGTTACATGTTTGAGAGGCATGACCTAAAACTCATCGTTTTCACGTTTTATGGTTGTTTTCATGAGCAATTGCCCATAGTTTTGGGGTCCCGGAGCTATTTTCAAGGCCCATAAGTGTAGGGGTTCGTAGCATGGAAAACAAAAAATTTCTATCGCATACAAACAAACAAGCCAAGATCTATCTACTAGATTGTAGCAACGAGTCGATGGAATAACTTACCCTCGAAGATTCCAAAGTGTTTAACGAGAGCGGATTCTCGTGGGTGATGTAGTCGTACTCTTCCGATCTCAAGATCGTGTGCGATCCTTCCAGGCTGCGTTCGGCAAAGGCTTCATGATCGGTCACCGTTCGGTACTGACGAAGACCTTCCTCTCCCTTGTTCTAGCAGGTGGAGGTTGTAGCACTCTCCTCGCGATTCCGGACAACTGGCGTGGTGAAGTAGAGGGAAATCCCGCAGGCTTGCCTTAAGCCGGAGCGAGTATGGTGGATTATGAGAGAGGGATATTAGTGGTCTAGATATTAGACACACCAATTAGAAGGCTCTAAACCGCAGGCTAAAGCAATTATAAGCTCTAAACCAAACGGCTCTAAACCTGAGATTAGAGGTAGAAACTTGTGTGTCTCAAGGAGGAGCCCTGCCCCTCCTTTTATGGGTGGAGGGGCTAGGCGCCCGAGGAGGAGGAGTCCCTCCCCACTGCCTAGGGCTGGGCGCCGGCTTGGAGAGGAACTCCTCCTCCAAGTTGGTTTCAAACTCCTCTTGCTTGTTTCCCACTTTCTGTTTCCCACAGTTTCTGTTTTCCACAGTTTCTGTTTAGCGTTTGACTTTCAAACTGGCAATTTGACTTTCATGTTTTTGGAACAGCAAGAACACTTAGTACATGATGCAATCATTCAATGACACATTCATGCACCCTCCCCGGAGTCTTGGACAATCCGGAACCTTCTAGAACATTCCCGATAAAACAGGAATCATTCCCGAACTCAAACGGGACTTTCCTTATATGAATCTTATTCTCCGGACAATTCCGGATCACCTCGTGATATCCGGATCCCATCCGAGACTCGAACAACATTCGGTCTGTTTCTCATAATACCATAACTACTCAAACAACGTCGAATCCTTAAGTGTGTCTCCCTACGGTTCGTGAATTATGCGGACATGATCGAGACACTTCTCCGAACAATAACCAATAGAGGAATCTGGAAATTCATATGGCTCCACATATTTCTCGATTACTGCGATCGAATGAACCACTTACATACGATACCAATTTCCCTTTGTCTCACGATAGTTTACTTATCCGAGGTTATGATCGTCGGTATCTCGCATACCTAGTTCAACCTCGTTCGATAAAGTACTCTTTTCTCGTTCCGTGATATGTGATCCCTTGTGACCCAGTCACATGCTTTCAAGCTAATTGGATGACATTCCACCGAGAGGGCCCAGTATATCTATACATCATATGGATGGACAAATCCACTCTTGATCCATGTGTTTCAACCAATACTTTCCAAACACTCAATGCCACCTTTATAGCCACCCGATTCGATTGTGGTGTTTGATGTCATCAAAGCATCCATCCGGTAAAGGTGATATGCATGATCTCATGGTCGAAGGAATTAGGTTACTATGTATCAGAAAGCATATAGCAATTGAACTATTGAAATGACTTGATCTTTATGCTACGCTTATCAATAGGAGTATGTCCACAATATCATTCTCCTAACGATATGATCTTGTTGTTGATAACATCTCAATGTTCATGATAGGGAAACCACAATCATTTAATCAACCAACAAGCTAGTGAAGTATAGAGGCTATACTAGGGACTTCAAATTAAGTTTACAAATCACACAAGTATTAATGTTTCCTTGTTAATACTATTATAGCATGAATGTAAACATTTATCATAAACACAAAGATATAATAATAACTACATTTATTATTGCCTCTAGGGCATATCTCCAGATCTCCCACTTGCACTAGAGTCATCTAATCTAGATTATGGGTAATATACGAACACCCATGGCAGTTTGGTGTTGGTCATGTTTTGCCCTCGGGAGAGGTTTAGTCAACAGATCCGCCACATTCATATCTGTGTGTACTTTGCAAATCTTTATATCCCCATCCTGGATATGTTCTCGAATAGCGTGAAAACGCAGCTTTATATGCTTCAGCTTCTTGTGTGACCTTGGTTCTTGCGCATTGGCTATGGCGCCCATGTTATCATAGTAGATAGACATTGGATCCAGCGCACTAGGAACCACACCCAGCTCTGTAATGAACTCTTTCATCCATATCGCTTCTTGTGAAGCCTCAAGCGACCATGTATTCGATTCGCTTGAAGATCTCGCCACAACGCTTTGCTTTGCACTCCTCCACTAAGCTTCTGCACCATTCAAAATAAATACATCCGGATTGTGATTTAGAATCATCCGGATCGGTGTTCCAACTAGCATCGGTGTAACCATTAACAACGAGTTGTTCATCACCTCCATAAGAAAGAACCATATCCTTAGTTCTTCTCAAGTACTTAAGGATGTTTTTGACCTGTCCAATGATCCACTCTGGATCACTTTGATATCTGCTAGTTAAACTAACGGCATATGCAATGTCGGGTCTAGTACATAGCATGGCATACATTAGAGATCCTATGGCTGAGGCATAGGAGTCTTACTCATCCTTTCTCTATCTTACGCCGATGTCGGACTTTGAGTTTTAATCAAGGTCGATTGGGCAACATGGGCAAGAACCCTTCCTTGCTTTCTTCCATTCCAAACCTCTTTAGAACTTTGTCCAAATATGTACTGTGACAATGATATTTGGCGTTCGATCTATCTCTATAAATCTTTATGCCTAATATGTAAGCTTGCTTCGCCAAGATCCTTCATTGAAAAACTATTATTCAAATATTCCTTGACACTATTAAGAAGGTCTACATCATTCCCAATCAACAATATGTCATCCACATATAGTATTAAGAATGCTCTGAGCTCCCACTCACTTTCTTGTAAATACAAGCTTCTCCATAAGTTTGTATAAAACCAAAACTTTTGATTACCTTATCAAACGTTGATTCCAACCGGGATGCTTGCTTCAATCCATAGATGGACCTTTGAAGTTTGCATACCTTGTTAGCATCTTTAGGATCGACAAAACCTTTGGGTTGCATCATATACAACTCTTCATCAATATCTCCATTGAGGAATGCTGTTTTGACATCCATCGCCATATCTCATAATCGTAATATGCAGCGATTGCTAACATAATCCTTAGACTTTTAGCTTCTTGGTGAGAAAGTCTCATCGTAGTCAACTCCTTGAATTTGTCGAAACCCTTTTGCGACAAGTCGAGCTTTATAAACGATAACATTACCATCGATCTGTTTTCTTCTTGAAAATCCATTTGTTCTCGACGACCTTCCATCCATCGGTAAGTCCACCAAAGTCCATACTTGGTTTTCGTACATGGATCCAATCTCGGTTCATGGCTTCTTGCCATTTATTGGAATCTGGGCTCATCATCGCTTCCTCATATGTCTCGGGGTCATCGGTGTTGTCCACCAACATGACACTCATAACGGAATCATACCAATGGAGGTACGAGTTCTCGTTGACCTCGAGGCTCTATAGCAACTTCAACCAAGTTTCATGATCATCATCATTAGCTTCCTCTCTAATTGGTGCAGGCACCACAGGAACTTCTTCGGTCTGTGCTACTCGCAATTCGAGAGAAGGTTCGACAACCTCGTCGAGTTCTAATTTCCTTCCAGTCACTTCTTCGAGAGAAATTCCTTCTCTAGAAAGGATCCATTCTTGCAACGAAGATTTTGCCTTCGGATCTATGATAGAAGGTATACCCAATAGTTTCCTTGGGTATCCTATGAAGACGCATTTTCCGCTTTGGGTTCAAGCTTGTCCTGTAACTTCTTTACATAGGCTCGCATCCCCAAACTTTAAAGAACGACAATTTAGGTTTCTTCCCAAACCATAATTCATACGGTGTCGTTTCAACGGATTTAGGCGGTGCCCTATTTAAAGTGAATGCGGCTGTTTCTAATGCATAACCCCAAAATGATAGCGGTAAATCTGTAAGTGACATCATAGAGCGAACCATATCTAAGAGAGTTCGATTCGACGTTCGGACACACCATTACGCTGTGGTGTTCGGCGGTGTCAATTGTGAAAGTATTCCGCACTTCTTTAAATGCTCGCCAAACTCGTAACTTAGATATTCACCTCCACGATCGAACGTAGAAATTTAATCTTCTTGTTACGTTGATTCTCTACCTCACTTTGAAACTCCTTAAACTTCTCGAAAGTTTGGACTTATGTTTCATGAAATAGATATACCCATATCTACTCAAGTCATCCGTGAAGGTAAGAACATAACGATAACCATCGCAATGCTACACTCATTGGACCACACACATCGGTATGTATGATTTCCAATAAGTGCGTAGCTCGCTCCATCATACCGAGAAAATGGAGTCTTAGTCATTTTTCCCATCGGACATGCTTCGCATCTTTCAAGTGATTCAAGAAGTCCAGAATGGAGTTTCTTCACACGCTTCACTCAATGTGACCAAGGCAGCGATTGCCACATATAGGTCAAATTATCGCTTGATTTCAAACGTTTAGCCTCAATGTTGTTGATATGTGTATTTCCACTATCGAGATTCAATAAGAATAGACCATCTATCAAAGGTGCATGTGCATAAAACATATTACTCATATAAATCGAACAACCATTATTCTCTGACTTAAACAAGTAACCGTCTCGCAATAAACAAGATCCCGATATAATGTTCATGCTCAACGCAGGCACTAAATAACAATTATTTAAGTATAAAACTAATCCCGATGGTAGATGAAGGGGTAGCGTGCCGACCGCGATCACATCAACCTTTGATCCGTTTCCCACGCCGTCACCTCGTTCTTCGCTAGCTTCGTATATTCGCAGCTTTTGTTTCGAGTTACAAATATGAGCAACCGAACCAAGATCAAATACCGCACTACTACGAGTACTAGTGAGATACACATCAATAACATGTATATCAGATATACCTTTCTTCTTGATGTTGCCGTTCTTCAGATCCGCCAAGTACTTTGGGCAATTCCGCTTCCAGTGACCTTCTCCCTTGCAGTAAAAGCACTCAGTTTCAGGCTTGGGTCCAGCCTTGGTCTTCTTTGTCGGCGTGGTAACTTTCTTACCACCCTTCTTGAAGTGTCCCTTTTGCTTAGACTTGCCTTTCTTGAGTTTGGTGGTCTTATTGACCATCAACACTTGGTGCTCTTTCTTGATCTCCACTTCTGCAGACTTTAACATAGCAAACAGTTACGCAACTCTTTGTTCATGTTACGCATGTTGTAGTTCATCACAAAGTTCACCTTAACTTGGTGGCGATTGGAGGACGCGGTAAATCCCCAAAGCATTAGGAATCACTATACCCAAGCTTTGAAGTTTGTTTGCGTGCTGGACATCTTAAGCACATGCTCACCGGAGCTGCCCTCTTCCATCTTGCGGTTAAAGAACTTTTGAAGCCTCATAGCTTTCAATTGCATGAGTCTCAAAAATCAATTTGAGATCCTCGACAATATCATATGGGTCGACTCTTCAAACCTTTTACAAGCTCGATTCTAAACCATACAATATAGCACACTGAACTATGGAGTCGATTCTTCCGAGCGAGGTAAACATTCTTTACTTCATCAAGCATCACCGGTGGGTCACCATGGTGCATCCGGCACATAGGTCAAATTACCACTGTGAGGACAATCCTCAAATTGCGGAACCAATCCGAAGTTGCTTCCATTGTTTTTCAACTTTTCTTTCTCTAGAAGCATTAAAATTGATGGTAGGGCTGCCATTGATCTACAACATATTTGCAATAGTTTAGACTAAGTTTATGACAAATTGAGTTCAAATTAATTAATGAAATTAAACTAGGTGAACTCCCACTCAAAACAACATCCCTCACATTGTTTTAGTGATCACACGAACCAAATACACTACATCAACACCGATCATCACGAGAGTTGATATAGTTTCAATGGCGAACAATCGTCATGTTCATCATATCTACTATACGATTCATGCTTTACCTTTCGGTAATCCGTGTTCCGAGACCATGTCTGTACATGCTAGGCTCGTCAAGATCAAACCTTAGTTTCTGCATGAGAAAATCTGGCTTGCTCACGTTGTATACACTTGCAGAATCTAACACACCCGATCATCACGTGGTGCTTCGAAACAACAAGCTTTAGCAACGGTGCTAACTAAGGGTGAACACTTTATGATTTGAAATTCATGTGCATGAGGGATCATCTTATAATGCTACCGTCGTCTACTAAGCAATACAAGATGCATAAAGGATTAACATCACATGCAATTCATAATATGTGATATGATATGGCCTTTCTTCTTTGTGCTTCCGATCTCCATCTTCAAGCACGAACATGATCTCCATCATCACCGGCATTGCATCAAGGTCAATGACGCTTCACCATGGTTGTCGCCCACGGCTTCAACTATTACAACTACTTTGAATAGACACGCGGGTCTTAACATAAATTAAAGACAACCATATGGCTCCATCGGTTGCCAACTTACAATAAGGAACATTGCATACATCAAATATAATCACAATCATGGCCATATCACATCATCACACCTGCAAAACAAAGTTAGACGCCTCTACTTTCTTTGCATATTTTACGTGGTTTGGGGCTTTCAATAAGTGTCGTTCTAACTTACGAACAAGAACCACAACATTGATACTAGCATTGTTGATCACCCGTTGTAAATTGGATCTTAACTATTCTAGGAGAAACAGGCACCCGCAAAGCCACTTATGCAATACAAGTTGCATGTTAGCGTGGAGCAAGTCTCATGAACGATGTCATGTAAGGTTAGCCGGGCCTTCATCCCAACATACCGCAAGATGCAAAGTACACAAAAGCAATCGACAATAAAAGCATCAACGCCCACAATGACCATTGTGTTCTACTCGTCTGCAACAGATCTACATATAGACACGGCTCGATACCCTTTGTAGGGCTTCGTAGCATGGAAAACAAAAAATCTCTATCGCATACAAACAAACAAGCCAAGATCTATCTACTAGATTGTAGCAACTAGTCGATGGAATAACTTACCCTCGAAGATTCCAAAGTGTTTAACGAGGCGGATTCTTGTGGGTGATGTAGTACTCTTTCCGATCTCAAGATCGTGTGGGCGATCCTTCCTGGCGCCGTTCGGCGCTTCCGCAATCGGTCACACATTCGATTTTCGGAAGACCTTCCTCTCCCTTGTTCCAGTGAGCGGAGGTTGTAGCACTCTCCTCGCGATTCCGGCAGCTGTGGTCTGCAGGAAGTAGAGGGAAATCCGAGGCTTCGCCTTAAGCGGAGGAGTATGGTGGATTATGAGAGAGGGCTATTAGTGGTCTAGAGATTAGACACACCAATTAGAAGGCTCTAAACCGCAGGCTAAAGCAATTAGAAGCTCTAAACCAAACGGCTCTAAACCGAGATTATCGGTAGAAACTTGTGTGTCTCAAGGAGGAGCCACGCCTCCTTTTATGGGTGGAGGGCTAGGCGCGCCAGGAGGAGGAGTCCCTCCCCACTCTAGGCTTGGCGCTTGGAGGAGGAACTCCTCCTCCAAGTTGGTTTCAAACTCCTCTTGCTTGTTTCCCACAGTTTCTGTTTCCCCTTGTAACACCCTCAGAATCGGACCTATGCAAGTTTGAGCAAAATTCGCCAAAACCCATAGAAACGATTCAAAGGTGCCACCAGCACTTTCGTGCGGGTGGAAAGCAATAATAACATTACAAACAGTCCTCGATGGGACCCACGAGCAGATATATATAACTTGACTCGATGAGTCAAGAATACGATATAATATACAAAGATCCAAATCACCTTGAAAGCGATATAGCATCCAGCTACGGACAAGATGCAAATGGGGCTAAGAGCCGAAGAATAACCAATGGCGTCCATAACCCAGGCCAAGCGGAAGGGTAACCACGCTATAACGTCGATCTCAAACACCTTAACAAAGGGGTGCCGACAAAGGGCAAAAGAAAACAAAGAAGGAGCGTCGATCTTGAGGCGATTACAGCGAGGCTAGAATTCGGCGGTCCTCGCCTACATAGGTATGGTGGATGGCGGCGGCAGCGCATTAAACAACCTATAGAGACTCGATACAAGCTGGCGGATATCGAGAGGGGTAAGAAAGACCTATTCGGATCCAACACGAAGCTAACACCAAACAAACCCATCTGGCGTTTCCCCTCGAGACCTATCGAGGAAGTCAACAGAACTCACGGTTGGCGTTTTATTTAATTAGTGATAGTTGCGGTACTTTACTAGTCGGGTTTAGATAATCGTCACGATAAAATAAACATGGGCACTTTTAGTTAAACATTCCGTGATAGTTGCAACAATTACTAATCGAATCTGAGATAGCATGTGATAAACCCAAAACCCAGGGTTGTTGGTACTTTTATTCAGCCATTTCGTTATAGTTGCGGCGGCAATTACTAGTCGAATCGTTTATGCATGGCGACAACCAAACAAGCAATGGTGGGCGTATTAATTAGCCATTCCGTTATAGTGAAGCTGATTACTAGTCATTATAAGTCAAATTAATAGCGATAAACTTTAGTTATGCTTGTCTATGATCGAGATATCGTGCTCCAAGTCGTCCATATCCGCGGACACGGCTTTGAGAAAGTTTTAACCGGCGGGTGCACCAATAGCAACACACTCGATCAACCTCGGAAAAACCAAATCAAAACCCAACGAGGCTTTCACATGAACAATCACGATTGAAATATTTGAGGCCACCCTTTGAGTAGAATCCGCAACGGAGTAGGCAAGCTCCGAGACGGCCTCAAGGTCTGCGTCAATGGCTGTGAGCGACTGGGAACCCCAAACGGGGCTTGTCGACACCGCGTAATCACTCCGCTTCCTAAACAGTACAGTGTGCAGTACCTCGCACAATCGTAAATAAAGCAGTAAAACATGGCATAAGTACAGGATCGTAAATAAAACCTCAAACTAGTTTGTGGCCCCAAGAAATAAGACTGAATCAAGCTCTGGCTCAGGGTCCCATATACCTCCCGGATGTGGATAGCGCATAATTCAAGGAACAGGTATCAAGTACTCGGGGTCTTACGGGACACAAGTGGGCGTTCGAAACCAAATATTATCTATCACCCGATGCCTCGCTTATTTCAATTTTAGTTGTTAAGCGAAGTAAAGTGAACAATAAGTAAAACTAGAATCATCTCCAACAACAACATGCAGCAATAAATCAACAAGCGTGGCACTTGACGACATAGCAACAATATGGCGTTTAGCGACGGCGCAAGACCAACTAGCTACTAAACAACAGGCAATAGGTGTGTCCAAGGCAATATAAGGCTGCAGGGTATATATCGAATACGAAACTAGAGCATCGCAACGAGATAGCAATAGATCAACAGGAGGAATAAAGACTATAAAAGTAAGATAGGTAGAAAGGGAGATGCTGCTTTGAACACATTGTCGAAAGATTCATCCGAAGATCGGGCGACTCACATCAACTCAACGGCCTTATCATGAAGAAGCAAAACAATTAGAGGGGCTCGGCGATCTTGGGGATCCGGGTTGGGTCGGGGTCCGAGGTTCGACGGGCGTCAGATCTCGGGGTTCAGGGTTCGACGAACTTGACGGGCCCGTTCTCGGACTCGGGGGCAGGTCTTGGCGCATCCGGGGTCTCGAGGTCCGGGGAGCAGAACTTGGGTCGGTGTCGGGGCGCATCGGCTTCTCCCGGGTCGGTGCAGGTCTTGTCGTCGTGCAGAACCTGTCGGGTCCGTGCTTCAGATTCCGGGAGGCGATCTTGCCGCTCCGGGCCGAAGTCCTTGGGGTTTCCTCCTTAGACACCGGTGGCGAACTTGGCGTCCCGACTGGCGACCTTGGGGTTGTCGGGTGTCGGGCTCGGGTGTGGCAACGATGATTCCATGTAGGAGACTCCCGGGTATCGAGGTTCACCGGATTTGTTCGGGTCGAGGCCGAACTTGTTGTCGCACTGGATTGGTCTAAGCTGGGGTATTTCCGAAGATCTTGCCGTGCGTCACATTGTCGACATATACTCACCACAGCTGAACAACAACAGCAACTGTCGGCAGGGTTGGCGTGGGGACGATCTCACATCGAGCATCTGAAGAGCATGCACCACAGCGGCCAACGCCCGTACCGAGAACGAGGTTCCCCGAGGGACAGCGCTGCCACTGGACGGTGGGGCCGAGGCGGAGACCGGAGGACGGCCGGCGGGGAAGGAGGGCCGAGGCGGCGCCGGCTTGGGGGTGCAGACTTGAGGCAGAGGGAGGGACCGGAAGGCTGGAGGCGGTGGTCCTTGCCGACGACGGAGGAGGCCCAGCGCCGAGGGACGCTGGGACGGAGGCGGGCGGTGTGGTCGCGGGGCGGAGCGGAGCTCGGGAGCTGGGGAGCGGCGCCGGCGTGGTGTGGTCGCGGGGCGGAGCGGAGCTCGGGAGCTGGGGAGCGGCGCCGGCGTGGGGTGGTCGCGGGGCGGAGCGGAGCTCGGGAGCGGGAGGAGGAGGGGCTGGCGAGCGGCCGAGGCGCTGGGTGGAGGCGCCAGGAGGAGGTGGAGCACGGGGTTGAGGAGGAACAGCAGCGGCCATGAGAGGAGAGGGACGGCATGCGGCTGAGGAGGGGCCCATGACCAGCGGCGGCTCAGTCGAACGGAGGCAGGGCCGGCGGATGGGGGTAGCGAGAGGGAGAGGAGGTTCTGGGCGCCGTGAGGCAGGCGGAGAAGGGGAAACCGGCGGCGAGGCGGGCGGCTCAAGGGGCCAGTGAGGCGGGCCAGACGCGGTGGAGGCGGAGGCTGCTGGACGCGTGCGAGGCAGAGGAGGAAGAGAGGAGGGAGGAGAGGGGCACGCGTGTGGGGGGCACGGTGGGCCAGGGTGGGGCCCAGGTCGGTGGGGAGGCGGTTGGTGGGCCGGGGCCACGTGGCGGGTGGGTCAGGCGGGAAGGAGGGGGAGAGAGAGGGGTTAGCTGGTGGGGTCCAGAGGTCAGGGAGAGGGGGAGAGAGAGGGGTAGAAGAGCTTGGGTGAGAAAAGGGAAAGAGGGGGAAAAAGAGGAGGATAGGTGAGGTGGCAGGGTGGGTATGTTTTGGGTGAGAGGGTGAGGTGGTGAGCTGAGAGAGGTGGGTAGGATAGTTCTGGGTGCATATAGGATTTAGATGGGGCTGTTTTCAAAGTGTGTTTGTTTGGTCCGCTTTAATTCAAAACAAAACCACTTTGCTAATAGTTTTTAGGTGAAACAAAATATCCGATACCTTCGGGGTTTTGCCTTTTATAATAAAGAGGGGTTTTTGTACCATTCAAAACTAGGTTTTTCAAATGATGCAGTCAAACAATGCATGATGATGACGATGCAATGCACAAATTCAACGCGATTTTCTAGTAGTGGTTTTGCGGGATGCCACAATTCGACACCACTAACAATGGATCTCGCCCTCGAGATCCGCCTCATGGTACCGGAAGGAAGGTCGGCGTTCTCTGTCTTCTCGCTTCGTGTAGATCCTCGCGACACCACTAACGATGGTTCCTCCTTCATCTTGAAATCGGCGACACCACCAACGAAGGGTCGTTGTCTCTGATCGTCGAGAGAACACTCCGGGGAAACAAAGGACGAAGTTAAAGGTAAGGCCACCTCTGACTTCCGTTAGAAGAGGGAAAAGTTACATTGATCAACCAGTTCGATGTACAGAGCGAACAGTAAGAGTCGAGTAGGGTGATCAGTCCATCCCGGACCCAACTATCAACTCTATACATGGGTAGGAGAATCAGGCAACTCAACTCTCGAGATTTAGACTGAAGATCTTCATAGGTGGTATCCGGAACAAAGGGATGCTGCCCGCAGAATCGTATGAAAAACACACTGATTAGGTTTCGCGATGGTTCCATTGGCAAGAACAACACGTGCTCAAGGTCGACTCCAACTTCACCAAAGCTCGTCCTTCTCATCTGTTTTTCAACGACACTGATATCCAGCACGGAACACATAAGGAGAAAGAGCTCCAGAACAAAAGATCAGATGTAGGACACAACAGAACAGTTGTAGATTGATGATCGTAGCACCTCCGTTACAAAAGGGAGAATTCGAAACCCTGAAGGTACGACGGAAACCCAACCACGGGAATCCTGGACTCGAAGAAAGAGAAGAGAGCGGATTCAAAACACGAGAGGTAAGAGGAGAACAAAGGTAAGGAGTAAAATCAGATCTATTCAACTATCCAACCGATTTTGAAAATAGTTTTGACTCTCTTCGGCCGTTAGCTAGGTTATCCTACAGTCGGACTTGTGGTATCGCAACCGCTGTGCTCGATACCACTCAGAACACCTCATCGGACCTATGCAAGTTTGAGCAAAATTCGCCAAACCCGATAGAAACGATTCAAAGGTGCTCACCAGCACTTTCAAGGGTGGAAAACGAAGTAATAACATTACACAACAGTCCTCGATGGGACCCACGTAATATATATAACAATGACTGATGAGTCAAGAATACGATATAATATACAAAGATCCAAATCACCTTGAAAACGATATAGCATCCAGCTACGGACAAGATGCAAATGGGGCTAAGAGCCCAAGAATAACCAATGGCGCCCATAACCCTGCCCGTGCCAAGCCGGAAGGGTAACCCGCTAACGGCGTCGATCTCAAACCTGCTTAACAAAGGGTGCCGACAAAGGGCAAAGCAGAAAACAAAGAAGGAGCCAAGATCGAGGCCAAGACACGGCGAGGCTAGAATTGGCGGTCCTCGCCTACATAGGTATGGATCAAGGCAAAGACGCATTAAACAACCTATAGAGACTCGATACAACGCGGATATCGAGAGGGGTAAGAAAGACCTATTCGGATCCAACTGAAGCTAACACCAAACAAACCCATCTCGGCGTTTCCCCTCGAGACCTATCGAGGAAGTCAACCGAGGAACTCACACAGTTGGCAGTTTTATTTAATTAGTGATAGTTGCGGTACTTTACTAGTCAGGTTTAGATAATCGTCCTGATAAAATAAACAGTGGGCACTTTTAGTTAAACATTCCGTGATAGTTGCAACAATTACTAATCAGATACAGATAGCATGTGATAAACCCAAAACCCAGCAGTTGTTGGTACTTTTATTCAGCCATTTCGTTATAGTTGCGGCAATTACTAGTCAGATACGTTTGTCGCAAGCGACAACCAAACAAGCAATGGTGGGCAGTATTAATTAGCCATTCCGTTATAGTGAAGCTGATTACTAGTCATTATAAGTCAAATTAATAGCAGTAAACTTTAGTTATGCTTGTCTATGATCGAGATACTGTGCTCCAAGTCGTCCATATCCGCGGACACGGCTTTCAGAAAGTTTTAACCCGGCCGGGGTGCACCAATAGCAACACACGCTCGATCAACCTCGGAAAAACCAAATCAAAACCCAACGAGGCTTTCACGATGAACAATCACAGATTCAGAAATATTTCGGGGCCACCCTTGAGTAGAATCCGAACGGAGCAAGCTCCGAGACGGCCTCAAGGTCTGGCCAATGGTGTGAGCGATCGGGAACCCCAAACGGGCTTGTCGACACCGCGTAATCACTCCGCTTCTAACAAGACAAAGAAGTGCTATCTCGCACAATCGTAAATAAAGCAAGAAACATGGCATAAGTACAGATCGTAAATAAAACCTCAAACTAGTTTGTGGCCCCAAGAAATAAGACTGAATCAAGCTCGCGGCTGGGGTCCCATATACCTCCCGGATGTGGATAGCGCAATTCAAGGAATGTATCAAGTACTGGGTCTTACGACACAAGTGGGCGTCGAAACCAAATATCTATCACCCACCGATGCCTCTGCTTATTTCAATTTTAGTTGTTAAACAGAAAGTAAAGTGAACAATAAGTAAAACTAGAATCATCTCCAACAACAACATGCAGCAATAAATCAACAACTGTGGCACTTGACGACACGCAACAGCAATATGGCAAGCGACGGCGACGCGCAAGACCAACTAGCTACTAAACAACAGGCAATAGGGTGTGTCCAAGGCAATATAAGGCTGCAGGGTATATATCGGGTACGGAAACTAGAGCATCGCAACACAGATAGCAATAGATCAACAGGAGGGAATAAAGACTATAAAAGTAAGATAGGTAGAAAGAGGGAGATGCTCGCCTGAACACATTGTCGAAAGATTCATCCGAAGATCGGGGCGAAGCTCACATCAACTCAACGGCCTTATCCGCGAAGAAGCAAAACAATTAGAGGGGGCTCGACGATCTTGGGGATCCGGGGTTCGGGGTCGGGGTCCAGGGTTCGACGGGCGTCAGATCTCGGGGTTCAGGGTTCGACGAACTTGACGGGCCCGTTCTCGGACTCGGGGGCAGGTCTTGGCGCATCCGGGGTCTCGAGGTCCGGGGAGCAGAACTTGGGTCGGTGTCGGGGCGCATCGGCTTCTCCCGGGTCGGTGCAGGTCTTGTCGTCGTGCAGAACCTGTCGGGTCCGTGCTTCAGATTCCGGGAGGCGATCTTGCCGCTCCGGGCCGAAGTCCTTGGGGTTTCCTCCTTAGACACCGGTGGCGAACTTGGCGTCCCGACTGGCGACCTTGGGGTTGTCGGGTGTCGGGCTCGGGTGTGGCAACGATGATTCCATGTAGGAGACTCCCGGGTATCGAGGTTCACCGGATTTGTTCGGGTCGAGGCCGAACTTGTTGTCGACCGATTGGTCTAAGCTGGGTATTTCAAGATCTTGCCGTCGTCACATTGTCGACATATACTCACAGCTGAACAACAACAAAGAATCGGCAGGGTTGGCGTGGGGACGATCTCACATCGAGCATCTGAAGAGCATGCACCACAGCGGCCAACGCCCGTACCGAGAACGAGGTTCCCGAGGACGCGCTGCGGCATTGGGCCGGTGGGGCCGAGGCGGAGACCGGAGGACGGCCGGGAAGGAGGGCAGGCGCCCGGCTTGGGGTCTGACGCCGGAGGCGAGGAGGGAGGGAAGCGGCTGGAGGCGGTGGTCCTTGCCGACGACGGGAGGAGGCCAGCGGCCGAGGGACGGAGGGACGAGGCGGCGGCTTGTGGTCGCGGGCGGAGCGGGCTCGAGCTGGGGAGCCCGGCGTGGTGTGGTCAAGGCGGAGCCGGAGCTCGGGAGCTGAGCGCCAAGGCGTGGTGTGGTCGTGAGCGGGAGCTCGGGGAGAGCCGGAGGAGGGGGCTGGCCAGCCGAGGCGCTGGGGTGGGCGCCAGGAGGGAGGGTGGAGCACGGCGGGTTGAGGAGGAACCGTGGCCGCATGAGAGGAGAGGGACGATCTGGCTCGGAGGAGGGCCCATGACCAGCGGCGGCTGTTTAATCGAGCAGGCCGGGCGCCCGGCCCGGATGGGGGTAGAGAGGAGGAGGTCTGGGCGCTGGTGAGGGGCGGAGAAGGGAAACCAAGGCGGGAGGCTCCGTCTTGAGGCGCAAGCGGAGGCGGAGACGCAGTGGAGGCGGAGGCTCTGGACGCCGTCGGTGCAGAGGAGGAAGAGGAGGGAGGAGAGGGCACGCGTGTGGGGGGGCACGGTGGGCAGTGGGGCCAGTCGGTGGGGAGGCGGTTGGTGGGCGGGGCCGTGGCGGGTGGGTCAAGGCGGGAAGGAGAGAGGGTTAGTGGTGGGGTCCAGAGGTCAGGAGAGGGAGAGAGGTAGAAGAGCTTGGGTGAGAAAAGGAAGAGGGAAAAGAGGAGGATAGGTGAGGTGGCGGTGGGTATGTTTTGGGTGAGAGGGTGAGGTGGTGCTGAGAGAGAGGTGGGTAGGATAGTTCTGGGTGCATATAGGATTTAGATGGGGCTGTTTTCAAAGTGTGTTTGTTTGGTCCGCTTTAATTCAAAACAAAACCACTTTGCTAATAGTTTTTAGGTGAAACAAAATATCCGATACCTTCGGGGTTTTGCCTTTTATAATAAAGAGGGGTTTTTGTACCATTCAAAACTAGGTTTTTCAAATGATGCAGTCAAACAAAGCATGATGATGACGATGCAATGCACAAATTCAACGCGATTTTCTAGTAGTGGTTTTGCGGGATGCCACACCCACAGTTTCCTGTTTTCCACAGTTTCCTGTTTTAGCCGTTTGACTTTCAAACTGGCAATTTGACTTTCATGTTTTTGGAACAGCAAGAACACTTAGTACATGATGCAATCATTCAATGACACATTCATGCACCCTCCCCCGGAGTGCGGACAATCCGAACCTTCTAGAACATTCCCGATGAAACCAGGAATCATTCCCGAACTCAAACGGGACTTTCCTTATATGAATCTTATTCTCCGAACCATTCCGGATCACCTCGTGATATCCCGGATCCCATCCGATACTCCGAACAACATTCGGTTTGTTTCTCATAATACCATAACTACTCAAACAACGTCGAATCCTTAAGTGTGTCTCCCTACGGTTCGTGAATTATGCGGACATGATCGAGACACTTCTCCGAACAATAACCAATAGAGGAATCTGGAAATTCATATGGCTCCCACATATTTCTACGATTACTTTGCGATCGAATGAACCACTTACATACGATACCAATTTCCCTTTGTCTCACGATAGTTTACTTATCCGAGGTTATGATCGTCGGTATCTCTGCATACCTAGTTCAACCTCGTTACCGATAAGTACTCTTTTCTCGTTCCCGTGATATGTGATCCCTTGTGACCCAGTCACATGCTTTCAAGCTAATTGGATGACATTCCACCGAGAGGGCCCAGAGTATATATATCCGTCATATGGATGGACAAATCCCACTCTTGATCCATGTGTTTCAACCAATACTTTCCAAACACTCAATGCCACCTTTATAGCCACCCAGTTACGGTGTGGTTTTTGATGTCATCAAAGCATCCATCCGGTAAAGGTGATATGCATGATCTCATGGTCGAAGGAATTAGGTTACTATGTATCAGAAAGCATATATCAATTGAACTATTGAAATGACTTGATCTTTATGCTACGCTTATCAATAGGAGTATGTCCACCATATCATTCTCCTAACGATATGATCTTGTTGTTGATAACATCTCAATGTTCATGATAGGGAAACCACAATCATTTAATCAACCAACAAGCTAGTGAAGTATAGAGGCTATACTAGGGACTTCAAATTAAGTTTACAAATCACACAAGTATTAATGTTTCCTTGTTAATACTATTATAGCATGAATGTAAACATTTATCATAAACACAAAGATATAATAATAACTACATTTATTATTGCCTCTAGGGCATATCTCCAAAAATAAGACCCTATACATGTTTGATAGGCATGACCAAAAACTCACCGGATTCACGTTTTATGGCCATTTTCAAGAGCTATTGCCCACAGTTTTAAGCTTTCGGGGCGATTTGCAAGTCCCGTAAGACCCGATACACGTTTGAGAGGCATGCCCAAGAACTTGCCAGTTTCGTGTTTTATGGCTGTTTTCATGAGCTATTGGCTTCAGTTTGGGGATTTTGGTGCGATTTACATGGCCCGTAAGGGCCGATACATGTTTGAGACGCATGACCAAAAACACATCGTTTTCATGTTTTATGGTGGTTTTCATGAGCAATTTCCCACGGTTTTGGGGTTCTGGGGCGATTTTCAAGGCCCGTAAGAGCCGATACGTGTTTGAGAGGCATGACAAAACACTCGTTGTTTTCGCATTTTATGGATGTTTTCATGACCTCTTGCCATAGTTTTGGAATTTTAGGCGATTTATAGGGCCTGTAAGGACCGAAACATGTTTGATAGGCATGACCAAAAATTCATCGCTTTCGCTTTTTATGGCCGTTTTTATGAGCTGTTGCCCACTGTTTTGGGATTCGAGGGCGATTTTCAAGACCCGTAAGACTCTATACATGTTTGAGTGGAATGACCAAAAACTCGTTGTTTTCGTGTTTCATGGCAGTTCTCATGAGCTATTGCCCAGAGTTTTGGGGTTTGGGGCGATTTGGAAGGCCTGTAAGACCCGGTACATGTTTGAGATGCATGACCAAAAACTCGTCAGTCCCCCATTTTATGGCTGTTTTCATGAGCTATTGGCTTCAGTTTGGGGATTTTGGTGCGATTTACATGCCCATAAGGGTCGATACATGTTTGAGATGCATGACCAAAAACTCGTCGTTTTCATGTTTTATGGCCGTTCTCATAAACTATTGCCCAGAGTTTTGAGGTTTCCTGGCGATTTGCAAGTCCCATAACACCCGATACACGTTTGAGAGGCATGCCCAAAAACTTATTGGTTTCGCATTTTATGGTTGTTTTCATGAGCTATTGGCTTAAGTTTGGGGATTTTGGTGAGAGGCATGAGCAAAAACTCGTCATTTTCATGTTTTATGGTTGTTTTCATGAGCAATTTGCCCAAGGTTTTGGGGTTCTGGGGGGGCGATTTTCAAGACCCGCAAGAATCGATACATGTTTGAGAGGCCTGACCAAAAACACGACGTTTTCACATTTTATGGACATTTTCATGAGGTATTGCCATAGTTTGTGGATTCTAGGCGATTTACAGGGCCCGTTAGGAACAAAACTTGTTTGATAGGCATTACCAAAATTTCATCATTTTCGCTTTTTATGGCCGTTTTCATGAGCTATTGCCGACTGTTTTGGGATTCCAGGGCAATTTTCAAGACCCATAAGATTCTATACATGTTTGAGTAGCATGACCAAAAACTTGCCGTGTTCGTGTTTATGGCCGTTCTCATGAGCTATTGCCCAAATTTTTGGAGTTTTGGGGCGATTTGGAAGGCCCGTAAGACCCTGTACATGTTTGAGATGCATGACCAAAAACTCGTTGGTTTCACCGTTTCACATTCGATGACTATTTTCATGAGTTATTGGTGTAATTTCGGGGATTTTGGTGGGATTAACATGGCCTATAATGGCCGATACATGTTGAGAGGGATGAACAAAAACTTGTCCTTTTCACGTTTTAAGGACGTTTTCATGAACAATTGCCCACAGTTTTGGGGTCCCGAAGCGATTTTCAAGGCCCGTAAGACTCTATACATGTTTGACAGGTATGACCAAAAACTCGTCAGATTCATGTTTCATGGCTGTTTTCAAGAGCTATTACCCAAAGTTTTGAGGTTTCAGGGCGATTTGCAAGTCCCGTAAGACCTGATACATGTTTGAGAGGCATTCCCAAAAACTTGTCGTTTTCGCATTTTATGGGTGTTCTCATGAGCTATTGCCATAGTTTATGGATTACAAGGCCCGTAAGGACCGATACATGTTGGAGAGGCGTGACCAAAAACTCATCGTTTTCGCGTTTTATGACCGTTTTCATGAGCTATTGCCACAGTTTTGGGATTTCATTGCGGCTTAAATGGCCCGTAAGGGCCGATACATGTTTGGAAGGCATGACAAAAAAACTTGTCGTTTTCATGTTTTATGGCCATTTTCATGAGCAATTGCCCACAGTTTTGGGGTTCCGGGGCTTATTTTGAAGACCCTCCTATACATGTTTGAGAGGCATGACCAAAAACTCATTGGATTCACGTTTTATGGCCGTTTTCAAGAGATATTGCCCACAGTTTTGAGGTTTCAGGGCGATTTGCAAGACCCGTAAGACCCTATACACGTTTGAGAGGCATTTCCAAAAACTCGTCGTTTTCACATTTTGTGGGCGTTTTCATCAGCTATTGCGTGCCACGGTTTTGGGATTACAAGGCCCGTAAGGACCAATACATGTTTGAGAGGCGTGACCAAAAACTCACCGCTTTCTCGTTTTCTGACTGTTTTCATGGGGTATTGCCCACAACTTTGAGATTTTGGTGCGATTTACATGGCCTATAAGTGACGACACATGTTTGAGATACATGACCAAACCTCATGTTTTCATGACCTATTGCCACAGTTTTGGGATTTAGAAACGATTTACATGGCCCATAAGTACCGCTATATGTCTGAGAGGCATGACCAAAAACTCGTCGTTTTCGTATTTTATGACCATTTTCATGAGGTATTGCCCATAGTTTGGGATTTCAGGGCAATTTACATGGCCCATAAGGGCCGACATATGCTTGAGTGGCATGACCAAAACTTGTCTTTTTCATGTTTGATGGCTATTTTCATGAGCTATTGCCCACAGCTTAGGGATTCCAGGGTGATTTGGAAGTCCCGTAAGCCCCGATACATGTTTGAGACGTATGACCAAAAATTCATAATTTTCACGTTTTATTGTCGTTTTCATGAGCTATTATCCGTAGTATTGGGATTTTGCTGCGGTTTACATGGCCTTAAGGGTAGTTACATGTTTGAGAGGAATGACCAAAAACTCATCGTTTTCATGTTTTATGGTTGTTTTCATGAGCAATTGCCCATAGTTTTGGGGTCCCGGAGCTATTTTCAAGGCCCGTAAGACCCGATACATGTTTGAGGCATGAGAAAATACTCGTTATTTTCACATTTTAAGGATGTTTTCATGACCTTTTGCCATAGTTTTGGGATTCTAGGCGATTTATAGGGCCTGTAAGGACCGAAACATGTTTGATAGGCATGACCAAAAAATCATCGTTTTTGCTTTTTATGGCCGTTTTCATGAGCTATTACCCATTGTTTTGGGATTCCAGGGCGATCTTCAAGACCCGTAAGACTCTATACATGTTTGAGTGGCATGACCAAACACTCGTCGTTTTCGTGTTTTATGGCCGTTCTCATGAGCTATTGCCCCGAGTTTTGGCGTTTGGGGAGATTTGGAAAGCATGTAAGACGCGGTACATGTTTGAGATGCATGACCAAAAACTCCTCGGTCTCACATTTTATGGTTGTTTTCATGAGCTATTGACTTCAGTTTGGGGATTTTGTTGCGATTTACATGGCCCGTAAGGGCCGATACATGCTTGAGATGCATGACCAAAAACTCATCGTTTTCATGTTTTATGGCGGTTTTCATGAGCAATTTCCCACGGTTTTGGGTTTCTCGGGCGATTTTCAAGGCCCATAAGACCCGATACAATTTTGAGAGGCATGACCAAAAACTCGTCGGATTCATGTTTTATGGCCGTTTTCAAGAGTTATTGCCCACAGTTTTGAGGTTTCGTGGTGATTTGCAAGTCTCGTAAGACCCGATACACGTTTGAGAGGCATGCCCAAAAACTTGTCGGTTTCGCATTTTATGTTTGTTTTCATGATTTATGACCATTTTCGCATTTTATGTTTGTTTTCATGATTTATTGCCATAGTTTGGGATTTCAGGGCGATTTACATGTCCCGTAAGGGCCGACATATGTTTGAGTGGCATGACCAAAACTTGTCATTTTCTTGGTTGATCCTTTTTTCATGAGCTATTTCCCACAGCTTAGGGATTCCAGGGTGATTTGGAAGTCCCGTAAGCCCCGATACATGTTTGAGACGTATGACCAAAAATTCATAATTTTCACGTTTTATTGTCGTTTTCATGAGCTATTATCCATAGTTTTGGGATTTTGCTGTGGTTTACATGGCCTTAAGGGCAGTTACATGTTTGAGAGGAATGACCAAAAACTCATCGTTTTCATGTTTTATGGTTGTTTTCATGAGCAATTGCCCATAGTTTTGGGGTCCCGGAGCTATTTTCAAGTCCCGTAAGACCCTATACATGTTTGAGAGGCATGACCAAAAACTCATCAGATTCACGTTTTATGGCCATTTCAAGAGCTATTGTCCCCAGTTTTGAGGTTTCGGGGCGATTTGCAAGTCCCGTAAGACCTGATACTATTTTGAGAGGCATGCCCAAAAACTTGTTGGTTTCTTGTTTTATGGCTGTTTTCATGAGCTATTGGCTTCAGTTTGGGGATTTTGGTGCGATTTACATGGCCCGTAAGGGCCGATACATGTTTGAGACGCATGACCAAAAACTCGTCGTTTTCATGTTTTATGGCGGTTTTCATGAGCAATTGCCCACGGTTTTGGGGTTTTGTGCCATTTTCAAGGCCCGTAAGACCCGATACATGTTTGAGAGGCATGAGCTAACACTCGTTATTTTCACATTTTATGGATGTTTTCATGACCTTTTGCCATAGTTTTGGGATTCTAGGTGATTTATAGAGACTGTAAGGACCAAAACATGTTTGATAGGCATGACCAAAAAATCATCGTTTTCGCTTTTTATGGCCGTTTTCATGAGCTACTACCCATTGTTTTGGGATTCCAGGGCGATCTTCAAGACCCGTAAGACTCTATACATGTTTGAGTGGCATGACCAAACACTCGTCGTTTTCGTGTTTTATGGCCGTTCTCATGAGCTATTGCCCAGAGTTTTGGCGTTTGGGGAGATTTGGAAGGCATGTAAGACGCGGTACATTTTTGAGATGCATGACCAAAAACTCCTCGGTCTCATATTTTATGGTTGTTTTCATGAGCTATTGGCTTCAGTTTGGGGATTTTGTTGCGATTTACATGGCCCGTAAGGGCCGATACATGCTTGAGATGCATGACCAAAAACTCATCGTTTTCATGTTTTATGGCGGTTTTCATGAGCAATTGCCCACGGTTTTGGGTTTCTCGGGCGATTTTCAAGGCCCATAAGACCCGATACAATTTTGAGAGGCATGACCAAAAACTCGTCGGATTCATGTTTTATGGCCATTTTCAAGAGTTATTGCCCAAAGTTTTGAGGTTTCGTGGCGATTTGCAAGTCCCGTAAGACCCGATACACGTTTGAGAGGCATGCCCAAAAACTTGTCGGTTTTGCATTTTATGTTTGTTTTCATGATTTGTGAACATTTTTGCATGTCATGTTTGTTTTCATGATTTATTGCCATAGTTTGGGATTTCAGGGCGATTTACATGTCCCGTAAGGGCCGACATATGTTTGAGTAGCATGACCAAAACTTGTCATTTTCGTGTTTGATGCTTTTTTCATGAGCTATTGCCCACAGCTTAGGCATTCCAGGGCGATTCGGAAGACCCGTAAGCCTCGATACATTTTTGAGAGGTATGACCAAAAATTCATAATTTTCGCGTTTTATGGTCATTTTCATGAGCAAGTGTCCATATTTTTGGGATTTTTCTACGGTTTACATGGCCTTAAGGGCTGTTACATGATTGAGAGGCATGACCAAAAACTCATCGTTTTCACGTTTTATGGCCGTTTTCATGAGCAATTACCCACATTTTTGGGGCCCCGGAGCGATTTTGAAGACCCTCCTATATATGTTTGAGAGGCATGACCAAAAACTCATCGGATTCATGTTTTATGGCCATTTTCAAGTGCTATTTCCCATAGTTTTGAGGTTTGGGGAGATTTGCATGTCCTGTAAGACCCGATACACGTTTGAGAGGCATGCTCAAAAACTTGTCGGTTTCGTGTTTTATGGCTATTTTCATGAGCTATTGGCTTCAGTTTGGGGATTTTGGTGCGATTTACATGGCCCGTAAGGGTTGATACATGTTTGAGATGCATGACCAAAAACTCGTCGTTTTCATGGTTTGTGGTGGTTTTCATGAGCAATTGCCTATGGTTTTGGGGTTCTGGCGCGATTTTCAAGGCCTGTAAGACCCGATACATGTTTGAGAGGCATGGCCAAAAACTAGTATTTTTGCATTTTATGGAAGTTTTCATGAGCTATTGCCACAATTTTGGGATTCTAGGCGATTTACAGGGCCCGTAAGAAACGGAACATGTTAGATAGGGATGACCAAGAATTCATCGTTTTGGCCTTTTATGGCCATTTTCATGAGTTATTGCCCACTATTTTGGGATTCCGGGGCAATTTTCAAGACCTGTAAGACCCGATACATGTTTGAGAGGCATGATAAAAACCTTATATTTTTCCTATTTTATGGCCATTCTCATGAGATATTGCCCATACTTTTGGGGTTTTGGAGCGATTTGGAAGGCCTGTACGACCCGGTACATGTTTGAGATGCATGACCAAAACCTCGTAGGTTTCGCGTTTTATAACTATTTTCATGAGCTATTGGTTTTAGTTTGGTGATTTTGGTGCGATTTAAATGGCCAGTAAGGGACGATACATGTTTGAGAGGGATGAACAAAAACTCGTCGTTTTCACATTTTGTGGACGTATTCATGAGAAATTGCCTAGGTTTTGGGTCCCGAAGCGATTTTCAAGGCCCGTAAGACCCTAAACATGTTTGAGAGGCATGACCAAAAACTCATTGGATTCATGTTTTATGGCCATTTTGAAGAGCTATTGCCCACAGTTTTGGGGTTTTAGGGCGATTTGCAAGTCCCGTAAGACCCGATACACGTATGAGAGGCATTCCCAAAAACTCGCCGTTTTCGCATTTTATGGGCGTTTTCATGAACTGTTGCCACAGTTTTTGGATTACAAGGCATGTAAGGACCGATACTTGTTTGAGAGGCATGACCAAAAACTCATCGTTTTCATGTTTTATGATTGTTTTCATGAGGTATTGCCCACAGCTTTGGGATTTCGGGGCGATTTACATGGCTAGTAAGTGCCGACACATGTTTGAGAGGCATGAACAAACCTCGTAATTTTCGTCTTTATGGCTGTTTTCATGACCTATTGCCACAGTTTTGGGATTTCGAAGCGATTTACAAGGATCAAAAATGCCGCTATATGTTTTAGAGGCATAACCAAAAACTCGTCGTTTTCACGTTTTATGACCATTTTCATGAGGTATTGCCCACAGTTTGGCATTTTAGGGTGATTTACATGGCCTGTAAGGGACAACATATGTTTGACAGGCATGACCAAAAACATGTCGTTTTCACGTTTTATGAACATTTTCATTAGGTATTGCCCAGAGTTTGGGATTTCAAGGCGATTTACATAGCCCGTAAGGGCCGACATATGTTTGAGTGGCATGACCAAAACTTGTCTTCTTCATGTTTGATGGCTATTTTCATAAGCTATTGCCCACATATTAGGGATTCCAGGGCGATTTGGAAGGCCCGTAACCCCGATACATGTTTGAGAGGTATGACCAAAAATTCATAATTTTCAAGTTTTATTGTCGTTTTCATGAGCTATTATCCATAGTTTTGGGTCTTTACTATGGTTTACATGTCCTTAAGACCCTATACTTGTTTGAGAGGCATGACCAAAAACTCATCGGATTCACGCTTTATGGCCATTTTCAAGAGCTATTGCCCATAGTTTTAAGCTTTCGAGGCGATTTGCAAGTCCCGTAAGACCCGATACACGTTTGATAGGCATGCCCAAGAACTTGTCGGTTTCGTGTTTTATGGCTGTTTTCATGAGCTATTGGCTTCAGTTTGGGGATTTTGGTGCGATTTACATGGCCCGTAAGGGCCGATACATGTTTGAGACGCATGAGCAAAAACTCGTCATTTTCATGTTTTATGGCGGTTTTCATGAGCAATTTCCCACAGTTTTGGGGTTTTGGGTCGATTTTCAAGGCCCGTAAGAGACGATACATGTTTGAGAGGCATGACCAAACACTCATTGTTTTCACATTTTATGGATGTTTTCATGACCTCTTGCCATAGTTTTCGGATTCTAGGCGATTTATATGGCCTGTAAGGACCGAAACATGTTTGATAGGCATGACCAAAAATTCATCGCTTTCGCTTTTTATGGCCGTTTTTATGAGCTGCTACCCACTGTTTTAGGATTCCATGGAGATTTTCAAGTCCCGTAAGACTCTATACATGTTTGAGTGGAATGACCAAAAACTCGTTGTTTTCGTGTTTCATGGCTGTTTTCATGAGCTATTGGCTTCAGTTTGGGGATTTTGGTGCGATTTACATGCCCGTAAGGGCCGATACATGTTTGAGACGCATGACCAAAAACTCGTCGTTTTCATGTTTTATGGCCGTTCTCATGAGCTATTGCCCACAGTTTTGAGGTTTCGTGGCGATTTTCAAGTCCCGTAACACCCGATACACGTTTGAGAGGCATGCCCAAAAACTTGTCGGTTTCACATTTTATGGTTGTTTTCATGAGCCATTGGCTTAAGTTTGGGGATTTTGGTGAGAGGCATTACCAAAAACTCGTCGTTTTCATGTTTTATGGTTGTTTTCATGAGCAATTTGCCCACGGTTTTGGGGTTCTGGGGCGATTTTCAAGACCCGTAAGAATCCATACATGTTTGAGAGGCATTGCCATAGTTTTGGGATTCTAGGCCATTTACAGGACCCACCAGGAACGGAACATGCTTGATAGGCATTACCAAAAATTCATCATTTTCTGTTTTTATGGCCGTTTTCAAGAGCTATTGCCGACTGTTTTGGGATTCCAGTGCAATTTTCAAGACCCGTAAGACTCTATACATGTTTGAGTGGCATGACCAAAAACTCGCCGTGTTCGTGTTTATGGCCGTTCTCATGAGCTATTGCCCAAATTTTTGGTGTTTTAGGGCAATTTGGAAGCCCGTAAGACCCTGCACATGTTTGAGATGCATGACCAAAAACTCGTTGGTTTCACCGTTTCACATTTGATGACTATTTTCATGAGCTATTGGTTTAAGTTTGGGGATTTTGGTAGGGTTAACATGGCCTGTAATGGCCGATACATGTTGAGAGGGATGAACAAAAACTTGTCGTTTTCACGTTTTAAGGACGTTTTCATGAGCAATTGCCCACAGTTTTGGGGTCCCAGAGCGATTTTCACGGCATGTAAGACTCGATACATGTTTGACAGGCATGACCAAAAACTCGTTGGATTCACATTTCATGGCTGTTTTCAAGAGCTATTGCCCACAGTTTTGAGGTTTCAAGGCGATTTCCAAGTCCCGTAAGACCCGATACATGTTTGAGAGGCATTCCAAAAAACTCGTCGTTTTCGCATTTTATGGGTGTTTTCATGAGCTATTGCCAATGTTTTTGGATTACAAGGCCCGTAAGGACCGATACCTGTTTGAGAGGCCTGACCAAAAACTCATCGTTTTCGTGTTTTATGACCGTTTTCATGAGCTTTTGCCATATTTTTGGGATTTTGTTTCGGCTTACATGGCCCGTAAGGGCCGATACATGTTTGAGAGGGATGGCAAAAAACTTGTCGTTTTCATGTTTTATGGCCATTTTCATGATCAATTGCCCACATGTTTGCGATTCCGGAGCGATTTTTAAGACCCTCCTATACATGTTTCAGAGGCATGACAAAAAGCTCGTCGGATTCACGTTTTATGGTTGTTTCCAAGAGTTATTGCCCATAGTTTTGAGGTTTCGGGGCGATTTGCAAGTCCTGTAAGACCATATACATGTTTGAGAGGCATTCCCAAAAACTCGTCGTTTTCGCATTTTATGGGCGTTTTCATGAGCTATTGCCACAATTTGGGGATTACAAGGCCCATACGTACCAATACATGTTTGAGAGGCGTGACCAAAACCTCACCGTTTTCATGTTTTATGACTATTTTCATTAGGTATTGCCCACAGCTTTGGGATTTCAGGGCGATTTTCATGGCCCGTAAGTGCCGACACATGTTTGAGAGACATAACCAAACCTCGTCGCTTTCGTCTTTATGGCTGTTTTCATGACCTATTGCCATAGTTTTGGGATTTCGTAGCGATTTACAAGGCCCATAAGTACCGCTATATGTCTGAGAGGCATGACCAAAAACTCGTCGGTTTCGCGTTTTATGACCATTTTCATGATGTAGTGACCATAGTTTGGGATTTGGGGGAGATTTACATGGCCCGTAAGGGCCGACATATGTTTGAGTGGCATGACCAAAACTTTTATTTTTCTTGTTTGATGCTTTTTTCATGAGCTATTGCCCATAGCTTAGGCATTCTAGGGCAATTTGGAAGGCCCGTAAGCCCCGATACATGTTTGAGAGGTATGACCAAAAATTCATAATTTTCACGTTTTATGGTCGTTTTCATGAGCAATTGTCCATAGTTTTGGAATTTTCCTACGGTTTACATGGCCTTAAGGGTCGTTACATGTTTGAGAGGCATGAGAAAAAACTCATCTTTTTCACGTTTCATGGCTGTTTTCATGAGCAATTGCCCACAGTTTTGGGGTCCAAGAGCTATTTTCAAGGCCCGTAAGACCCTATACATGTTTGAGAGGCATGACCAAAAACTCATCGGATTCACGTTTTATGGCCATTTTCAAGAGCTATTGCAACAGTTTTGAGGTTTTGGGGCGAATTTCAAGTCCCGTAAAACCCGATACACATTCGAGAGGCATGCCAAAAAACTTGTCGGTTTCGTGTTTTATGGCTGTTTTCATGAGCTATAGGCTTTGGTTTGGGGATTTTGGTGCGATTTACATGGCCCGTAAGGGCCGTTACATGTTCGAGACGCCTGACCAAAAACTCGTCGTTTTCATGTTTTATGGCGGTTTTCATGAGCATTTGCCCACAATTTTGGGTACTGGGGCGATTTTCAAGGCCCGTAAGACCCGATACATGTTTGAGAGGCATGACCAAAACTCGTTGATTTCGCATTTTATGGATGTTTTCATGAACTTTTGCCATAGTTTTGGGATTCTAGGAAATTTATAGGGCCTATAAGGACCGAAACATGTTTGATAGGCATGACCAAAATTTCGTCGTTTTCACTTTTTATGGCCGTTTTCATGAGCTATTGCCCACTGTTTTGGGATTCCAGGGCGATTTTCAAGACCTGTAAGACTCCATACACTTTTGCGTGGCATGACCAAAACTTCATCGTTTTCGTGTTTTATGGCCGTTCTCATGAGCTATTGCCTAGAGTTTTAGGGTTTGGGGGAGATTTGGAAGGCCTGTAAGACCCGGTACATGTTTGAGATGCATGACTAAAAACTAATCGGTCTCACATTTTATGGCTGTTTTCATGAGCTATTGGCTTCAATTTGGGGATTTTGGTGCGATTTACATGACCCATAAGGGTCGATACGTGTTTGAGACGCATGGCGAAAAACTCATCGTTTTCATGTTTTATGGCGGTTTTCATGAGTAATTGCCCACGGTTATGGGGTTCTGGGGCGATTTTCAAGGCCCGTAAGACCCGATACATGTTTGAGACGCATGACCAAAAACTCGTAGGATTCATGTTTTATGGCCATTTTCAAGAGTTATTGCCCACAGTTTTGAGGTTTCGAGGCGATTTCCAAGTCCCTAAGACCCGATACACGTTTGAGAGGCTTGCCCAAAAACTTGTCGGTTTCGCATTTTATGGTTGTTTTCATGAGCTATTGGTTTAAGTTTGGGGATTTTCGTGAGAGGTATGACCAAAAACTCATTGTTTTCACATTTTATGGTCGTTTTCATAAGCACTTTGCCCATGGTTTTGGGGTTTTGGAGGATTTTCAAGACCTGGTACATGTTTGAGAGGCATGCCCAAAAACTCGTCGTTTTGGCATTTTATGTACATTTTCATGAGCTATTTCCATAGTTTTGGGATTCTAGGCGATTTACAGGGACCGTAAGGAACGGAACATGTTTGATAGGCATTACCAAAAATTCATCATTTTCGCTTTTTATTGCCATTTTCATGAGCTATTGCCGACTGTTTTGGGATTTCGGGCAATTTTTAAGACCCATAAGACTCTATACATGTTTGAGTGGCATGACCAAAAACTCGTCGTGTTCATGTTTTATGGCCGTTCTCATGAGCTATTTCCCAAAGTTTTGGAGTTTTGGGGCGATTTGGAAGGCCCGTAAGACACTGTACATGTTTGGGTTGCATGACCAAAAACTAGTTGGTTTCACATTTTATGACTATTTTCATGAGCTATTGGTTTAAGTTTGGGGATTTTGGTGGGATTTACATGGCCTGTAATGGCCGATACATGTTGAGAGGGATGAACAAAAACTTTTCATTTTCACGTTAAGTGGACGTTTTCATGAGCAATTGCCCACAGTTATTTTGGTCCCAGAGCGATTTTCAAGGCTCGTAAGACTCTATACATGTTTGACAGGTATGACCAAAAACTCATCGGATTCATGTTTCATGGCTTTTTTCAATAGCTATTGCCCAAAGTTTTGAGGTTTTAGGGCGATTTGCAAGTCCCGTAAGACACGATACTTGTTTGAGAGGCATTCCCAAAAACTCGCCGTTTTCGCATTTTATGGGTGTTGTCATGAGGGTCGTTCCATGTTTGAGAGGCCTGACCAAAAAATCATCGTTTTCATGTTTTCATGAGCAATTGCCCACAGTTTTGGGGTCCCGGAGCTATTTTCAAGGCCCGTATGACCCTATACATGTTTGAGAGGCATGACCAAAAAACTCATCGGATTCACGTTTTATAGCCATTTTCAAGAGCTATTGCCCACAGTTTTGAGGTTTCGGGGCGATTTGAAAGTCCTGTAAGACCCGATACACTTTTGAGATGCATGCCCAAAAACTTGTCGGTTTCGTGTTTTATGGGTGTTTTCATGAGCTATTTGCTTCATTTTGGTGATTTTGGTGCGATTTACATGGCCCGTAAGGGCCGTTACGCATGACCCAAAACTCGTCGTTTTCATGTTTTATGGCGGTTTTCATGAGTAATTGCCCACAGTTTTGGGTACTGGGGCGATTTTCAAGACCCGTAAGACCCGATACATGTTTGAGAGGCATTACCAAACACTCATTGTTTTCGCATTTTATGGATGTTTTCATGACCTTTTGCCATAGTTTTGGGATTCTAGGCGATTTATAGGGCCTGTAAGGACGAAAACAATTTTGATAGGCATGACCGAAAATTCATCGTTTTCGCTTTTTATGGCCGTTTCATGAGCTATTGCCCACTGTTTTGGGATTCTAGGGCGATTTTCAAGACCCATAAGAATTGATACATATTTGAGTGGCATGACCAAAACCTCGTCGTTTTCGTGTTTTATGGCCATTCTCATGCCCTATTGCCTAGAGTTTTAGGGTTTGGGGGCCATTTGGAAGGCCTGTAAGACCTGGTACATGTTTGGGATGCATTACCAAAAACTCGTCGGTCTCACATTTTATGGTTGTTTTCATGAGCTATTGGCTTCAGTTTGGGGATTTTAGTGCGATTTACATGGCCCGTAAGGGCCGATACATGTTTGAGACACATGACCAAAAACTCATCGTTTTCATGTTTTATGGCAGTTTTCATGAGCAATTGCCCACGGTTTGGGGGTTCTGGGGCAATTTTCAAGGCCCGTAAGACTCGATACATGTTTGAGAGTCATGACCAAAAACTCGTCGGATTCATGTTTTATGGATATTTTCAAGAGTTATTGCCCACAGTTTTGAGGTTTAGTGCCGATTTGCAAGTCCCGTAAGACCAGATACACGTTTGAGAGGCATTCCCAAAAATTTGTCGGTTTCGCATTTTATGGTTTTTTTCATGAGCTATTGGCTTAAGTTTGGGGATTTTGGTGAGAGGCATGACCAAAAACTCATTGTTTTCACATTTTATGGTCGTTTTCATGAACAATATGCCCACGGTTTTGGGGTTCCGTAGCGATTTTCAAGACCCGTAAGACCCGATACATGTTTGAGAGGCATGACCAAAAACTCGTCGTTTTGGCATTTTATGGACATTTTCATGAGCTATTGCCATAGTTTTGGGATTTTAGACGATTTACACGGACCGTAAGGAACGGAACATGTTTGATAGGCATTACCAAAAATTCATCATTTTCGCTTTTTATGGCCATTTTCATGAGATATTGCTGACTGTTTTGGGATTTCGGGGCAATTTTCAAGACCCTAAGACTCTATACATGTTTGAGTGTCCTGACGAAAAACTCGTCGTGTTCGTGTTTTATGGCCGTTCTCATGAGCTATTTCCCAAAGTTTTGGAGTTTTGGGGCGATTTGGAAGGCCCGTAAGACACAGTACATGTTTGAGATGCATGACCAAAAACTAGTTGGTTTCACATTTTATGACTATTTTCATGAGCTATTGGTTTAAGTTTGGGGATTTTGGTGGGATTTACATGGTCTGTAATGGCCGATACATGTTGAGAGGGATGAACAAAAACTTGTCATTTTCACGTTTTGTGGACGTTTTCATGAGCAATTGCCCACAGTTTTGGGGTCCCAGAGCAATTTTCAAGGCTCGTAAGACTCTATACATGTTTGACAGGTATGACCAAAAACTCATCGTATTCATGTTTCATGGCTTTTTTCAAGAGCTATTGCCCAAAATTTTGAGGTTTTAGGGCGATTTGCATGTCCCGTAAGACACGATACTTGTTTGAGAGGCATTCCCAAAAACTTTCCGTTTTCGCATTTTATGGGTGTTGTCATGAGGGTCGTGCCATAGTTTTTGGATTACAAGGCCTGTAAGGACCGATACATTTTTGAGAGGCGTGACCAAAAACTCATCGTTTTCGCGTTTTATGACCGTTTTCATGAGCTATTGCCACAGTTTTGGGATTTCATTGCGGCTTACATGGCCCATAAGGGCCGATACATGTTTGATAGGCAAGACAAAAAAACTTGTCGTTTTCATGTTTTATGGCCAATTTCATGAGCAATTGCCCACAGTTTTGGTGTTCTAGAGCGATTTTGAAGACCCTCCTATACATGTTTGAGAGGCATGACCAAAAACTCATCGGATTCATGTTTTATGGATGTTTTCAAGAGCTATTGCTCACATTTTTGAGGTTTCGGGGCGATTTACAAGTCTCGTAAGACCCTAAACATGCTTGAGAGGCATTCCCAAAAACTCATTGTTTTCGCATTTTATGGGCGTTTTCATGAGCTATTGCCACAGTTTTGGGATTGCAAGGCCCGTAAGGACCAATATATATTTGAGAGGCGTGACCAAAAACTCACAGTTTTCTTGTTTTATGACTATTTTCATGATGTATTGCCCACAACTTTGGGATTTTGGAGCGATTTACATGGCCAGTAAGTGCCGCACATGTTTGAGAGGCATGACCAAAAAATCATCGTTTTCATGTTTTATGGTCTTTTTCATGAGCTATTGCCCATAATTTTGGGATCCCGGAGCTATTTTCAAGGCCCGTAAGACCCTATACATGTTTGAGAGGCATGACCATAAACTCATCGGATTCACATTTTATTGCCATTTTCAAGAACTATTGCCACAGTTTTGAGGTTTCGAGGCGATTTGCAAGTCCCATAGAACCCGATACACGTTTGAGAGGCATGCCCAAAAACTTGTCGGTTTCGTGCTTTATGGCTGTTTTCATGACCTATTGGCTTCAGTTTGGGGATTTTGGTGCGATTTATATGGCCCGTAAGGGCCGATACATGTTTGAGACGCATGACCAAATACTCGTCGTTTTCATGTTTTATGGCGGTTTTCATGAGCAATTGGCTACGGTTTTAGGGTTCTGGCGCGATCTTCAAGGCTTGTAAGACCCGATACATGTTTGAGAGGCATGACCAAAAACTTGTCTTTGCGCATTTATGGAAGTTTTCATGAGCTATTGCCACAATTTTGGGATTCTAGGCGATTTATACGGCCCGTAAGGAACGTAACATGTGAGATAGGCATGACCAAAAATTCATCGTTTTGGCCTTTTATAGCCATTTTCATCAGTTATTGGTTTTAGTGTGGGGATTTACAGGGCCCGTAAGGAACGAAACATGTTAAAATGCACACTGTTTTGGGATTCTAGGGCGATTTTCAAGACCCGTAAGACCCGATACATGTTTAAGAGGGATGAACAAAAACTCGTCGTTTTCATGTTTTGTGGACGTTTTCATGAGCAATTGCCCAAGTTTTGGGTCCCAGAGCGATTTTCAAGGCCCGTAAGACCCTATACATGTTTGAGAGGCATGAAAAAAAACTCGCCGGATTCACGTTTTATGGTCGTTTTCAAGAGATATTGCCCACAATTTTAGGGTTTCAGGGCGATTTTCAAGTCCCGTAAGACCCGATACACGTTTGAGAGGCATTCCAAAAAAACTCATTGTTTTCGCATTTTATGGGCATTTTCATGAGCTATTGCCACAGTTTTGGGATTACAAGGCCTCTAAGGACCGATACATGTTTGAGAGGCGTGAGCAAAAACTCATTGTTTTCACGTTTTATGACTTTTTTCATGAGGTATTGCCCACAGCTTTGGGATTTCGGGGCGATTTACATGGCTCGTAAGTGCCGACACATGTTTGAGAGGCATGACAAAACCTCGTCGTTTTCGTCTTTATAGCTGTTTTCATGACCTATTGCCATAATTTTGGGATTTCGAAGCGATTTACAAGGCTCATAAGTACTGTTATATGTTGAGAGGCATGACCAAAAACTCGTCGTTTTCACGTTTTATGACCATTTTCATGAGGTATTGCACACATTTTGGGATTTTAGGGCGATTTACATGTCTTTTAAGGGCCGACATATGTTTGACTGGCATGACCAAAACTTGTGTTTTTCGTGTTTGATGGTTGTTTTCATGAGCTATTGCCCACAGCTATGGGATTCTACGGCAATTTGGAATGTCCGTAAGTCCCGATACATGTTTGAGAGGTATGACCAAAAATTCATAATTTTCACGTTTTATGGTCGTTTTTATGAGCTATTGTCCACAGTTTTGGGATTTTGATGCGGTTTACATGGCCCTTAAGGGTTGTTACATGTTTGAGGCATGACCAAAAACTCATCGTTTTCACGTTTTATGGCCGTTTTCATGAGAAATTGCACACATTTTTGGGGTCCCGGACCTATTTTCAAGGACCGTAAGACACTATACATGTTTGAGAGGCAGGACCAAAAACTTGTCGAATTCATGTTTTTTGGCCATCTTCAAGAGCTATTGCCCACAGTTTCGAGGTTTCCGGGAGATATGCAAGTCCTGTAAGACCCGATACACGTTTGAGGCATGCCCAAATCTTGTCGGTTTCGTGTTGTATGGCTGTTTTCATGAGCTATTGGCTTCATTTTGGGGATTTTGGTGCGATTTACATGGCCCGTATGGGCTGATACATGTTTGAGATGCATGATCAAAAACTCGTCCTTTTCATGTTTTATGGGGGTTTTCATGAGCAATTGCCCACAGTTTTGGGGTTTTGGGGCAATTTTCAAGGCCCGTAAGACCCGATACATGTTTGAGAGGCATGACCAAAAACTCGTTGTTTTCGCATTTTATGGATGTTTTCATGACCTTTTGCCATAGTTTTAGGATTCTAGGTGATTTATAGTTTGATAGGCATTTATGGGTGTTTTCATGACCTTTTGCCCGTAAGGACCGAAACATGTTTGATAGGCATGAGCAAAAATTCATCGTTTTCGCTTTTTATGGACGTTTTCATGAGCTATTGCCCACTATTTTGGGATTCCAGGGCGATTTTCATGACCCATAAGATTTTATACATGTTTGAGTGGCATGACCAAAAACTCGTCGTTTTGGTGTTTTATGGCTGTTCTCATGAGCTATTGCCTAGAGTTTTGGACTTTGGGGCGATTTGGAAGGCCTGTAAGACCCGGTACATGTTTGAGATACATGACCAAAAACTCGTTGGTCTCACATTTTATGACTATTTTCATGAGCTATTGGTTAAGTTTGGGGATTTTGGTGGGATTTCGATGCCATGTAATGGCCGATAGATGTTGAGAGGGATGAACAAAAACTCGTCGTTTTCACGTTTGGTGGACGTTTTCATCAGCAGTTGCCCATAGTTTTGGGGTCCCGGAGCAATTTTCAAGGCCCGTAAGACCCTATACATGTTTGAGAGGCATGACCAAAAACTCGTCGGATTCACGTTTCATGGCTGTTTTCAATAGCTATTGCCCATGGTTTTGAGGTTTCAGGGCGATTTGCATGTCCCGTAAGATCCGATACACGTTTTAGAGGCATTCCCAAAAACTCGCAGTTTTTGCATTTTATGGGTGTTTTCATGAGCTATTTCCATAGTTTTTTGGATTACAAGGCATGTAAGGACCGATACATGTTTGAGCGGCGTGACCAAAACCTCATCGTTTTCACGTTTTATGATCGTTTTTATGAGCTATTGCCACAGTTTTGGGATTTTGTTGCGGCTTACATGGCCCGTAAGGGCCGATACATATTTGAGAGGCATGAGAAAAAACTTGTCGTTTTCACGTTTTATGGCTGTTTTCATGAGCCATTGCCCACAGTTTTGGGGTTCGGGAGAGATTTTGAAGACCCATAAGACCCTATACATGTTTGAGAGGCATGACCAAAAACTCGTCGGATTCACGTTTTATGGCCGTTTTCAAGAGCTATTAACCACAATTTTGAGGTTTCGGGGCAATTTGCAAGTCCCGTAAGACCTGATAAACATTTGAGAGGCATTCCCAAACACTTGTCGTTTTCAAATATTATGGGCGTTTTCTTGAGCTTTTACCATAGTTTTGGGATTACGAGGCCCGTAAAGACCGATTCATGTTTGAGAGGCGTGACCAAAAACTCACCGTTTTCACGTTTTATGACCGTTTTCATGAGTATTGCCCACAACTTTAGGATTTCGGGGCGATTTACATGGCCCGTAAGGGCCGACACATGTTTGAGACGCATGAGCAAACCTCGTCGTTTTCGTCTTTTATGGCTGTTTACAGGAGCTATTGCCAGAGTTTTGGGATTTCGGAGCGATTTACAAGGCCTATAAGGACCGCTACATGTGTGAGAGGCATGACCAAAAACTCGTCGTTTTCGCGTTTTATGACCATTTTCAGTCCGAGAATAATGGTTGTTCGATTTATATGAGTAATATATTTTTGGTCATGCACCTTTGTTAGATGGTCTATTCTTATTGAATCTCAATAGTAATGATACACATGTTCATAATATAGATGCTAAATATTTGAAATTGAATGATAATTCTACATACATGTGGCACTCTTCTCTTGGTCAGATTGGAGTGAAGCGTATGAAGAAAATCCATTCCGATGGACTTCTTTAATCACTTGATTTTGAATCACTTGAAAGATGCGAAGCATGAAAATGACTAAGACTCCATTTTCTGGTATGATGGAGCGAGCTACGGACTTATTGGAAATCATACATACCGATGTGTGTGGTGGCCTGATGAGTGTGGCATCGCGGGGTGGTTATTGTTATGTTCTTACTTTCACGTAAGACTTGACTAGATATGGGTGTATCTATTTCATAAAACATAAGTCCGAAACTTTTAAGAAGTTTAAGGAATTTCAAAGTGAAGTAGAGAATCAACGTAACAAGAAGATTAAATTTCTATGATCTGACCGTGGAGGTGAATATCTAAGTTACGAGTTTGGCGAGCATTTGAATAAATGCGGAATACTTCCACAATTAACACCGCCGGGAACACCACAAAGTAATGGTGTGTCCGAACATTGTAATCGAACTCTCTTAGATATGGTTCGTTCTATGATGTCACTTACAGATTTACCATTAACGTTTTGGGGTTATGCATTAGAAATAGCCGCATTCACTTTAAATAGGGAACCTTCTAAATCCGCTGAAACGACACCGTATGAATTATGGTTTGGAAAGACACCTAAATTGTCGTTCCTTAAAGTTTGGGGTTGCAAAGCTTATGTAAAGAAGTTATAGCCCGACAAGCTTGAACCCAAAGCGGAAAAATGTGTCTTCATAGGATACCCGAAGGAAACTATTGGGTATACCTTCTATCATAGATCCGAAGGCAAAATGTTCGTTGCCAAGAATGGATCCTTTCTAGAGAAGGAGTTTCTCTAGAAAGAAGTGACTGGAAGGAAAGTAGAACATTACGAGGTTGTCGAACCTTCTCTCGGATTTGAGAGTAGCGCAGCACCAGAAGATGTTCATGTGGAGACTACACCAATAAGATAGGAAGCTAATGATAATAATCATTAATCTTCGATCGAAGTTACTACGGAACCTTGCAGATCGACGAGGACTCGTACCACTCCCGATTGGTATGATCCCGTTATGAGTGTCATGTTGGTGGACAACACCAACGACCCTGTGACATATGAGGAAGCGATGATGAGCCTAGATTTCAATAAATGGCAAGAAGCCATGAAATCCGAGATTGGATCCATGTACGAAAACCAAGTATGGACTTTGGTGGACTTAATGGATGGCCGGAAGGCTGTCGAGAACAAATGGATTTTCAAGAAGAAAACAGATGCTGATGGTAATGTAATCGTCTATAAAGCTCAAATTGTCGCGAAAGGGTTCTGACAAATTCAAGGAGTTGACTACGATGAGACTTTCTCACTGGTAGCGAAGCTAAAATCTGTGAGGACTTTGTTAGCAATCGCTGCATATTATGATCATGAGATATGGAAGATCGATTTCAAAACGGCGTTCCTAAATGGAGACATTGATGAAGAGTTGTATATGGTACAACCTAAAGGTTTTGTCGATCCTAAAGATGCTAACAAGGTATGTAAACTTCAATGGTCCATTTATGGATTGAAGCAAGCATCCCGAAGTTGGAATCGACGTTTTGATAAGGTGATCAAAAGTTTTGGTTTTATACAAACTTATGGAGAAGCTTGTATTTACAAGAAAGTGAGTGGGAGCTCTTTAGCATTCCTAGTACTATATGTAGTTGACATATTTTTGATTGGGAATGATATAGACCTTCTTAAAAGTATCAAAGATTATTTGAATAATAGTTTTTCAATGAAGGATCTTGGCGAAACTGCTTACGTATTAGGCATAAAGATTTATAGAGATAGATCGAGACGCTTAATAGCGCTTTCACAAAGTACATATTTGGACAAGGTTCTAAAGAGGTTTGGAATGGAAGATAGCAAGAAAGGGTTCTTGCCCATGTTGCCCAATACGACCTTGAGTAAAACTCAAAGTCCCGCTAAGGCAAAAGATAGAGAGAGGATGAGTAAGACTCCCTATGCCTCAGCCATAGGATCTAACGTGTATGCCATGCTATGTACAAGACCATATATTGCATATGTTGTTAGTTTGACTAGTAGATATCAAAGTGATCCAGGAGTAGATCACTAGATAGCAGTCAAAAACATCCTAAAGTACTTAACAAGGACTAAGGATATGGTTCTTTCTTATGGAGGTGATGAACAACTCGTTGTAAATGGTTACACCGATGCTAGTTGGAACACTGATCAGGATGATTCTAAATCACAATCTGGATACATATTTTCTTTGAATGGTGCAGCAGTGAGCCGGAGGAGTGCAAAGAAAAGCGTTGTGGCGAGATCTTCAACTGAATTGGAATACATAGCTGCTTCGGAGGCTTCACAAGAGGCGATATGGATGAAGAAGTTCATTACGGAGCTTGGTGTGGTTCCCAGTGCGCTGGACCCAATGGCTATCTACTATGATAACATGGGTGCCATAGCCAATGCGAGGAGCCAAGTTCACATAATAAGATGAAGTATATCAAGCTACGTTTTCACACTATTCACGAGCATGTCCAAGATGGTGACATAAATATTTGCAAAGTACACACAGATATGAATGTGGTGGATTCATTGACTAAACCTCTCCCGAGGGCAATACATGACCAACACCAAACCGCCTTTGGTGTTAGGTATATTACCATGTAATCTAGATTATTGACTCTAGTGCAAGTGGGAGACTGTTGGTGATATGCCCAAGAGGAAATAATAAAAGTAGTTATTATTATATCTTTTTTTTTATGATAAATGTTTACATTCATGATATAATTGTATTAACCGGAAACATTAATACTTGTGTGATTTGTAAACATGTAAGAGTCCCTAGTAAAGCCTCTTTGTAATACTAGCTTGTTGATTAATTGATGATCATGGTTTCCTGATCATGAACATTGGATGTTATTAATAACAAGGTCATATCATTAGGAGAATGATGTGATGGACATACTCCTATAGTTAAGCATAGCATAATATCAAGTCATTTCAATAGTTCGTTTGCTATAAGCTTTCAGATACATAGTACCCTAAATCCTTGGACCATGAGATCATTTTAATCACCGTCACCGGATGGATGATTTGATGACATCAAACACCACTTTGTAATTGGGTGGTTATAAAGGTGGTATTGAGTATTTGGAAAGTATGTGTTGAGGCACATGGATCAAGAGTGGGATTTTTCCATCCATATGACAGATACATATACTTGGGGCCCTCTCGGTGGAGTGTCATCCAATTGGCTTGCAAGCATGTGACTGACTCACAAGGGATCACATAAAACAGGAACGGGTAAATAGTACTTGTCGGTAACGAGGTTGAACTAGGCATGCAGAGATACCGTCGATCAAACCTCGGATAAGTAAAGTATTATGAGACAAAGGGAAATTGGTATCGTGTGTAAATGGTCCATTCGATCACAAAGTAATTGTAGAAATATATGGGAGTCATATGAATTTCTAGATTCCTCTATTGGTTATTGATCGGAGAAGAGTCTCGATCATGTCTGCATAATTCACGAACCGTAGGGAGACACACTTAAGGATTCGATGTTGTTTAATACATATGGAATGTGAGTAAGGGACTGAATGTTTTTCGGAGTCTCGGATTGGATCCAAGACATCACGAGGAGATCCAGAATGGTCCGGAGAATAAGATTTATATAAGTGAAGTCCAATTTCGGAGTTCGGGAAAGTCGTTACGGTGTTTTCACCGGAATGTTCAAGAAGGGTCTAGAAGGTCCATTACTTTGGAGTGGGAAGGGTACATGGATGTGTCATACCAAAGTGGAATGGTTGCATCATGTCCTAGGTCACTTGGCTGGGCAATGCAAAGAGAGAAATCAAACTCTAGTTTGAAAGTCAAACGCCAATTTGAAAAAGTCAAATCCCAACATGGTTGCCTAGTGGAGGGAGGAAACGAATCCCACTTAGGGAATGAATCCCTCCCTCCCTTGCCGCTGGCCACAAGGAGGATTTAGGGGAGGAATCCCCTCCCCTCAAACCGCCTCTCCCTCTCATAAATAGAGGGGAGGGGGCGCCCCCTTTCCCCCCACTTGAAACAGTAGCCACTGGCAACTTGCCCCTCTCAAGTCACCGCCGCCTAGAGCCCTCTAAATTGCCACCTAGTTAACCCTAGCTGCCGGCCACCACCTCTAAACCCCTCGGCCCTATAAACCCTAGATCGCTGAGGCCCTCTTCTACTCCACCATACCCGCTCCGGCTTAGGCGAAGCCCTGCGGGATTTCCTCTCTACTTCCACCACAACGCCGTCGTGCTGCTGGAATCGCGAGGAGAGATCTACAACCTCCGTTGCCTGCTGGAACAAGGGAGAGGAAGGTCTTCATCGAGTACCGAATGTGTGATCGACCGCGGAGTCTTCTGGAGCAGCTACCGAAGGATCGTGTTGTGATCTTGAGATCGGCAAGTGAACGACTACATCTCCCACGAGAATCCGATCTCGTTAACCGCTTTGGAATCTTCGAGGGTTAGTACTCTATCAACTCGTTGCCCCGATCTAGTAGATTAGATCTTGGCTTGTGTGTGTTCATGCAGTAGAATTTTTTTGTTTTCCATGCTAGGAACCCCTACAACATTTACTTTCCTTACTGAACAAATATTTTTTCCTAATTATTTACAACAGAATGATCACGTCCTCTAGAGATTTACTCTATATGAGGATGTCATCAAAGAACACCAACAAAAAAATCTAAGGTACTTTATGAAAATTGAATTCATCAAAGCCCGAAAGGTGGAAGGTGCCTTTGTGAGGACAAAACGCATGGCCGGAGAATCAAAATGGCCAATGTATGCAGTGAAAGATGTCTTGTGCGCATTAGCAGGCTTCATCTTGATATGATGGTAGCCTGACCACAAGTCTAGCTTAGTAAAAATAACTACTCCATGCAATTCATCTAACAAATCCTCTATCACCGATATTGGGAATTTGTATTTGATTGTAAGAGCATCCAATCATCTATAGTCTATGCAAAGCCTCTATGAGCCATCCTTTTTCCTTACAAGACTTGTTGGGGCTGCATAGGTACTATCACTTGCTTTTATATGTAGGTTTGATGGTGCTCGACGTGGCACTTTGTTGGTAACCCCAAGCGCGGGGTGTGAAGAGCAAAGCAACAAGTGTTCCCTCAGTTGAGACCGAGGTTATCGAACCAGAAGGAGGAAGGAAACGTCACACAGGTGTTGCAACCAATGTGGAGACCTGCACAACACAAACTCAAGACTTTTTCCCAATGAATCAGTGAGGTTGTCAAGCTCACCGATTTGCTGTAACAGAGGATTAAACGTATGGTGTGGAAGGAAATGGTGGTTTGCAGCAAGTAAACAAGTAACAGTGGAAGATGTATCAATGGTAAAGATTGGACCGGGGTCCATAGTTCACTAGAGGTTCTCTCCTTAGATAAACAACATGGCATGAAGGGTAAACAAATTACAGCAGGGCAATTGACAGGAACTGAGAAAGGCATAACAATGCAATTACTAGTTAGAAAGATCCTATGAGGTTGATTGGGCAATACAACAAGATACATAGACCGCCATCCAACTGCATCTATGACTAGAAGTCCACCTTCAGGTTATCATCCGAACCCCCTCCAGTATTAAGTTGCAAGCAACAGACAACTTCTGTAAGCAAAGTGTGTAAGGTAAACAGTCCACATGTTCCTTGAACAAGGGACCGTTGTTTTCTCCCTAGTAGCAACAGAACATCTACAACCGAAGAGATTTCTGTCACTTCCCTTGGAAACTAGAGGCATGAACCCACTATCGAGCATAAATACCCCCTCTTGGAGTCACTATCAACTACTTGGCCAAGATAGCTACTAACGATAGCATGCAAGATCACAAACAACATAGACATGATAGAATCATAATAAAGACAAAACCATTAATCAAACCAACATAATAATCTCAATATCCATCGGATCCCATAAACACAACATGCATGATTACAAATAGATTAGATCTTGATCATGAACGGAGCTCACAAGAACTATACATGAAAGCACAAAGGAGGAGATACAACCATCAAGCTACTACATGGACCCATAGTCCAAGGTGGAACTACTCACGTATCATACCGGAGAGAAGGCCTCCGGGATGATCTCCCCTCCGGCAGGGTGCTGGGAAGAACTTCAGATCCCCCCGATCTAAGGACGATGGTGGCGGCGGCTACAGACGATTTCATGGATTTCTGATCGGGTGCTTAGGGTTTCGGCATCAGAGGCTTCTTATAGGCGAAGGGGAGGCGGCCTGGGGCCACCAAACCCTAGCCAGGCGTGGGGCTGGGCCCACCCACGCCTAGGGTGGGTCTGGCCCCCCTGGCTGGCCCCTCCGGCTCTCCTCTGGACTTCTTGTTCCCCACGGAAAGTAATTGACTTTGTTCTTTGTCCCTTCCAATTCTGAGAATATTTATTTACTAACTTTTCTCAAACCAAAAACAGCAGAAAACAGGCATCTGGCACTGTTGCAACTTGTTAATAGGTTAGTACCAGAAAACATGTAAAAAGCACCTCGAAGTGTAGACAAGTAAAGCAAAGTAGATACTAAACAAGCATGGAGCATCAAAAATTATAGATACGTTTCCAATGTATCAACATCCCCAAGCTTAACTCCTGCTCGTCCTCGAGTAGGTAAGTGATAAACAGAATAATTTTTGAGGTGCATGCACCCTCACAATAAAGATCCAACCATTTTAAAGCATTGAAAGCTAGGATCAAAGAACTCTAAACATGTGCATGAAAGATGGAGTTCTAACAGTAGGACATAGTAACTATGCATGCAACATGACAAGCTACAAACAAAGATCATGAATAATATGCAATGAAAAACGTTTGTTTGTTTCACATGCAGAAACCATAGCATAGTGGCAATCAGCTTGTCCCTCATAAATTATCAAATAGATGCATAGGACACCTGCAAAGTTCACAAGGATAACTAGAAACAAGTAGCACAAGAGCAAGTAATAACACAATATGGATCAATTAATAAGCTTTGGAACACTGCACACAGAATGACAACTATGCTCTGTTAATGGTGCCTAAAGGTAGAAGGTGGAGACTCAATAGTGGTGGAAGAAAGGCCTTTTGTAAAGGAAGCAGGGATTACAAGTTTCAAAAAGAGCTTCCAAAAATTATGGTACTTGTTAGCTTTCATCCCTCATTGCCCCTATCATAAGCATCTTGAAGTGGTTAAGGTTAAAGTGGCAAAGCTGGAGTATATGCTTGACGAAGTATAAGTTCGCAATCTCGAGTCCCTTGAATACGAGGGCCACACCTCATGCATACTCAACTTTGGGTTCAGGTAAGTTCTTGTCACTGTAAGTATTTGCATATCATTAAGAACCACCAACGGGGTACCCCTTGCACATGGTACAGGAGCTTTCCCATAACCAAAATGACAAGGCAAGCAGACAATGAGCATCTCAGCAATCTTTTTATTTACCATATGTATAGATTTTTATTGAGGATGCTTCATAGATAGCTAATTATGGTGATGCTGCAAGTTTCCACCATGATTAGGCATGGCTTAGGCTAGCGGCCCAGGCGTTTCTCTAACACAAGATACAAACTCCATGGACTTACAAGTTCCCTCTTTATTTCACACCGGTGACATCCATAGACAAAAGAACATGATATCAACTGAGTACAACAAGGTACAAGTGCAATGTTGAAAACGTTCCTCATGACAGCATGGTTCTGCTAATTCCAACATATAAGTGCAAGCATATACAACAAAGTTGTCACAATGGTTCAAGTTTATTAGGGGAAAAGAATAAAGTATGCCATCAAGTTCTTGAGGGCTTTAATCACTAAGTTTTCAAATAACAAAATAGTTTTTAATTGGAAGATAGTTGGAAACAAGAATATACTTGGAATGGTGTAACACACCATGCATAGGAATTTATAGTGGACACTTTGGAATAACTTGGTTTCTTGGGAGTTGTAGGCATGAGTAGAACTTACTCATATAAGTGGAGGCTAGCAAAAGACTAGGAGCAACCAACTAAGAGAGCAATAATGGTCATAATCATGCAGTGCAACAAAGCATACTTATCAAAGCAAAGAGTGGTACTACAAGTCAAGGACTAAATGATCATAGAGGATAATGGTGACTTGTGAGAGTCATAACATGGTGTAAGCATGTGCCAAGTCAAACCAAGCAAAGCATCAAAGGAGAATACCACAATACTATGCTTTTGCATGCTAAAACAACGCATAATTTCTTCAAGGCACACTAAGCAATCCCAATTGTTTGAAACAAGACATGCTACAGAAATAATCACTAAGCATAAGGTCAAAACAACACCTAGCATGTCATGCTAAAGTCTAAGTCATAGTCAATGCAAACTCCTCTTGCACTTCAAGTAAGAACTTACTACTCATTTCCAACACCAAGCAAACTTATTTGCAAAACAACACAGCGAGGACGGGGGTCCAAACTACTCAAGAAAACTAAACAAACTAATCAAAGAAAACAAAAACTAAGACGCTCCAAGAACAACACAACTGTGCATGAAACAATAAAAACGAAGTGTTTAGACAGACTTAGGCTTTTATTGATGAAGAAGGGGATGCCTTGGGCATCCCCAAGCTTTGACGCTTGTACCTATTGGATATTTATTGGGGTGACACCATGGTGGCATCCCCAAGCTTGAGCTATTGTCCATTCTTCATCTCATTGCATCATTCCTTCTCTACACCTAAAATTTTCCTTCATACAAAACTTCACACAATCTTCATTAGCACCATTAGTGTATTCAAAAGATATTAGATCACTGGAAAAGCTTTGGAACAGCAAGGATTTTCACTAAAAGCATAAGCTACTGTATTAACTCCTTCAAAAAGCTCAATTTACCTGAAGAGAACTCAAAAATGAATCAATAAGAAGCAAATGCAAATAATGGCAGAAATCTGTCAAAACAGACCAGCAGGTAGAAACCAATTTTTTCGAACATCTTCTGTTGCTTAAATGAAAAAGTGTTGAACTAAAGAAAGTTAGCTAACATACTGGGGGATTTATTCGTAAATTTTGAGCTCAATCCGAGTTACAAAGCCTCCTCAAGAATATTTTTAGTGGAGGATAGAAATCTGTTTCGGGACAGCAACTCCTCAAATCTTACTTCCCTCTCATTAGAGGTCATTCTTGGAAAAAAAAGCAAACAAAAAGGATAAGGAGAGGTCATTACTGAATTAATAACTTCCAAGACTTAAGGAAACTCTTGGGTTATCTCCCAACAAGTACTTTTCTTTAACGTCTTTAAGTTAGACACAAGAAGCAAGAAGAATCAAGTATTTTCAAATGAAGAATTGCCCTTCTTGTTCCTTCCTTTCTTATCTTTCTTTTTCTCTTTAGGGAAGATATGATTACTTACCGGAGGATAAAAGTGCATAATGACTTTCCCCACATCTATCACTGTCCCAAAGTGTTTCAGTAGAGATCTTCCAAGTGTGATATGTCCCTTGCCTACACATTAAATACAAGATAATCAGTAGTCACCATTTTCCCTGAGATTTTTGTGAACACACCTTCAGCTATTCCAATGGGTGATATAGTGGCATTCTTGGCAAGAGAGATTTCCTCTCCTCCTTTAATATGCCCCCAAAGACTCAAGGAATCAAAAATATCTTTAGGCATGAGACAAAATTCAGACATGATATCACAGGGAGCATAAAAAAGTGTAGTGTTTATTGACACTTTGATTGTGGGAAACCACTTTGAAGGCCTATAATTTATGGGAACATAATCATGGTAAGCCCTAAGCGTGTGATAGCAACTATTTATAGAAGCAATACCAGTCTCAAGAGTGTTCAACCTAGCAAAAATATTTGTGAAAGAGGAATCTGACTTGCCAGGTGTACCATAGATCATGATTAATTTCCTTATGGCATCAAAAGCTTCATCCTCGGTACAAAGCAAAAAAATCTTTTTCAGCCACAACATCCAAAGCATATCTATAACGAAGAGCAATACCGCGGTAGAAACTATCAACAACCAAGCTGAGGCTTACCTCAGGATCGGTTTCCCTCTGGAAAGCAGAGATTCTGGACCCAGCTTCCTTAAAATTTTTTTCACTTTTTTGCTTAAAAGTGGCGATTTCTTCCATAGAGGAAATAAAGGTTGATCCAAAACCCGACATGGCAGCAACTAGAGCAAGAACTATTTTTTTTTGTTTTTGAATAAAGCAAGCAAACAAAACTAGACTATTTTTTTAGGTTTTTTGGAAAGAGGCAAACAAAACCAAACAAAAGAAACAAAGCAAACTAAAAACAAAGTAAAGAGAAAGGAAGTGAAGGACTCCCCTTGTGAAGACGTCCTTAGCCTCCCCGGCAACGGCGCCAGAAAGACTTGATGGTGCTCGATGTGGCACTTTGTTGGTAACCCCAAGCGCAGGGTGTGAAGAGCACAGCATCAAGTTTTCCCTCAGTTGAGACCGAGCTTATCGAACCAGAAGGAGGAAGGAAATGTCACACAGGTGTTGCAACCAATGTGGAGACCTACACAACACAAACTCAAGACTTTGTCCCAACGAATCAGTGAGGTTGTCAAGCTCACCGGTTTGCTATAACAAAGGATTAAATGTATGGTGTGGAAGGTAATGGTGGTTTGCAGCAAGTAAACAAGTAACAGCGGAAGATGTATCAATGGTAAAGATTGGACCGGGGTCCATAGTTCACTAGAGGTTCTCTCCTTAGATAAACAACATGGCATGAAGGGTAAACAAATTACAGAAGGGCAATTGTCAGGAACTGAGCAAGGCATAACAATGCAATTACTAGTCAGAACTATCCTATGAGGTTGATTGGGAAATACAACAAGATACATAGACCGCCATCCAACTGCATCTATACTAGAAGTCCACCTTTAGGTTATCATCCGAACCCCCTCCAGTATTAAGTTGCAAGCAACAGACAACTGCTTTAAGCAAAGTGTGTAAGGTAAAAAGTCCACATGTTCCATGAACAGGGGACCGTTGTTTTCTCCCTAGTAGCAACAGCACATCTACAACCGAAGAGATTTCTGTCACTTCCCTTGGAAACTAGAGGCATGAACCCACTATCGAGCATAAATACCCCCTCTTGGAGTCACTAGCAACTACTTAGCCAAGATAGCTACTAACAACGGATAGCATGCAAGATCACAAACAACACAAACATGATAGAATCATAAAGATAAAACCATTAATCAAACCAACATAATAATCTTAATATCCATCGGATCCCCGCAAAACAACATGCATGATTACAAATAGATTAGATCTTGATCATGAACGGAGCTCACAAGATATATACATGAAAGCACAAAGGAGAAGATACAACCATCTAGCTACTACATGGACCCATAGTCCAAGGTGGAACTACTCACGCATCATACCGGAGAGAAGGCCTCCGGGATGATGTTCCCTCCGGTAGGGTGCCAGGAAGAACTTCAGATCCCCCCTGATCTAGGGACGATGGTGGCGGCGGCTACAAACGGTTTCGTGGATTTCTGATCGGGTGCTCAGGGTTTCTGCATTGGGGGCTTCTTATAGGCGAAGGGGGAGACCGAGGCGGCGGCTAGGGCCACCAAACCCTAGCCAAGCGCGGGGTTAGGCCCACCCGTGCCTAGGGTGGGTCTGGCCCCCCTAGCTTGCCCCTCCGGCTCTCCTCTGGACTTCTTGTTCCCCACAGAAAGTAATTGACTTTGTCCTTTGTCCCGTCCAATTTCGAGAATATTTCTTTACTAACTTTTCTGAAACCAAAAACAGTAGAAAACAGGCATCTGGCACTGTTACAACTTGTTAATAGTTTAGTACCAGAAAACATGTAAAAAGCACCTCAAAGTGTGGACAAGTAAGGCAAAGTAGATACTAAACAAGCATGGAGCATCAAAAATTATAGATACGTTTCTAACGTATCAAGGTTCACTAAGCTTTAGAGTGAATCTACACACTAAAAAAGTCTAGATACATTTTCTTCACAGACCTAAAACATCTTATATTTTAAAACGGGGGAGTATTAAATAGTAGAGAAAAAGTCAAATATAGTCTATATATGAACTTGCCACATATGAGTGTTCTGGTCACAAACTTGTAAAAACGCAAAAGCAGGCTAGAAACAGCTTCCTAGAGTCACCCTCCGCTGTCGTCACGGTGCCTACCCGTCGCCACTCCCTAGTGTCCACCAACCTCCGTGCCCCTAGGAGATCACGCGCCGTCCCATCACATGCCACTGTGCCCCTAGGAGCTCCTTACGCCGCCCAATCCCGCGCCACTGCCTCCCTCGAAGCTTTGTCGACCGCTCTATCCCATGCTGACGCGTCCCTAGGAGCTCTGTTGCGCCTAGACCAAGGGAGGATCTAACCCGATGCACCTCCCTGCTTACCGAAGCCGCCCCAACCCCAAGATCCTTTGCCGTCCACGGGCAGCCGATGCTGCTTTGCTCGTTGGAATTTCTCCCTACTTCTCCTCTCGGCAGGTGGCCACTGGTCCATGAAATCGCATGTGTTCCTTCCAGGATTTCTGATGCTGCCGCCACTAGTCGCGGTAGTGCCCCGAGCCTTTGATTCAGAGAAGGCTTTTATATGGCACCGCCAAAATTTGTCAACGGGCTACCGTCGTTGATCGTCTGTCGCTGGCAACATGTTCGATATAATGCCTTTTTTCAAAATGGGGGAGCGAAGCCCTAGCCTCTGCATCAAGCGATTCACATAGCCTTTATTCATTATTAGAACCACAATGTTTGGCAAAGGACATTACAAATATCATATAAACCGGCTCCGCCGAAACAAAACACCGAGCAAAACGATAACCATATTGTCATCTCCCCAATGAGATATAGCAAACACCTAGCTACCTCTTTCGATCCCGCCCCACGGTCATTCGTACCATTGCCACTCGCCAAGAGAAGCTGGAGTGTCTGGGCGCGGCGGCTTGAACTCGGGCAAAAGGGACCCTAGAACCACATAGCCTATCCATGAAACGACTCCCAAGCACATGCTCCGGATGTCGTCGTCTTCACTATCTTCCGCCAAACTGTCATCAGCATGTAGATCAATGTGCAGAATCTAGCGACACCAACCACCAACACCACCGCAGTTCCAAGTAGCACCACCTCTCCACGCGCTAGCCACTCCACCTCTCCTGCCTCTTCCATCCAGTGATGCTCCCAAGAGAAAACGCGACACCGTAGTGTCGCCATCGCCCGATCCGGAAGCCAGATCCTAGGGTTTCCCCCGGAGCAGCACAAGTGGGTCGACAATAGTCGCATGACGACGCCTTCATCAAGGTAACGGCGTAAACACGTCGCCATCGTCCGCCAAGACTAAAGTCGGCTTGGTTTTCATCGGCGACTATGACTCCCCGTCTCGCCGCCGGGACTAGAAGGCGAATCGAGATCCATTCCTCTAGCCGCAATCCACGGCTGGCCACTTCCGGCGAAGGAAACGACCACCACCGCCAAACCCAGGGTCGCCGCCCCGGGCCTCCTCATGTTGCGGAGCCGAAGCCAAGTCCTCCTCCACAGCGCCGTCGCCGGTTTGACGAATATGACGAAATCTGGCCAGTCCCCATCGAGTCCGCCAACTTCACCGTGTCCAGCCCAAGGACGGCCACGACCAGGGATCGAGGCTGCCGCCGTTCGTCCGACCCCATGACGAAGGAGCTTCAAGACGAGCCATCGCACACCATTGATCCTCGGTAGCAGGCGTCCGGCGCCGCCGCCTGTGCTTTGCCTTTACGCGGCGGCGACGCGGAGGGAGGGAGAGGCGGGCGTGGCGTGGGGTGGAGGCGGCATCCCGATGCGGCGGTGCCACGGGGCGTGTTATTTGTGAATTATCACTTATTGGAGAAGTCGTTCGATATAATACCTAGCTCATATGATGAACAAATGAGAAATACCAGATTTTTTAGGAGGCAAATCGCAAAATAAAACAGTTTGCAGATAACGGACTGAAAGCGTCAACGGTGTGACAAAAACACTCGTGTGTAGCAAGTTTATATTCCACTTTTGCATTTTCGCGAGTTTGTGACGAAAACGCAACGTCCCTTTTACCGGCGCTTGTCCGGGCTTCATGTCCGCGCGCCAACTGCGGGAGACACCGTGCGCAGCAAAACGCCCAAGCCGTGCACCGTTTGGTTTAATAACTTTTGGTCGTGGACTCGGTCCGTTTATCTTTTCCTCCTGTTGGTTCGTTTCTCTCCTGCTTTTAGCGATGTTCCTGTGGTTGTCAAGTAGCACACACAGGTCCGAAATTGCTTTTTTTCTCCTACCGTGGTCCACCGTGGAGCTAGCAGCGTGTACTGTTTTCCTTTTACGTGAGCATCCTCTGTCTTTTTACCCAAGTATTATACTCCCTTAATCCCAAAATAAATATCTTAGAGATTCATTTAAATTTTGATAAATCTAAAACATCTATTCTAGGACGGAGGAAGTACATGGTTCACTTTTTCTATGTGTTTTTTTTTCTTTTTTTGATGCAGTTTTCTCGTGGATTTTTTCTCACCTTCTTTCATGCTTTAAAGCATGATTCTGTTTTTGAACCCTTTTGTCAAAAAACTGCCATTAGCTCCCGAGCACCAATGCCATTTGTCAAAAACTGCCATTAGCACCGAGCACCAATGCCATTTGTCAAAAAACTAGGCTGTTTTTTACTCTATATACAACAAGAAAACAATAAACAACCCAGCACAAATTAGGTTCGGGGACGAATAGAACATATTGTTTTTCTATATATAGTCAAAAAAGGAATTTTGTACCGAAACTTGCTATGGCTATTCGGACCATGTATATGTATGTCCGATTTTTTTGGATATTTTTTAAACCGGAAAGTACAAATTTTAAAACTCAGGAGCACCGGTGCTCGGGAGCTACAACTCGGTTCTCACATTTTGTTGTTTATTTTTTGATCCATTTGGTAAAATTGTATTCCCCTTGTAGTCATAGTTTATCGTAGCAATTAGCTAGCTTGATCCTCGCCGCCAGCAGTGGATCAATCACCGCTCGAGCCCCCTTCAGCCTCTCGCGCTGCTCTGCCATCCTGTGGTTAGGTTTCTAGAGATCATCCCCAACAGCACGAGCTTCTCCACCGGTGCCACAAAGGCTGCATATGTCGACGTCACCTTCCTCGTGACACGTCAAGACGATGATGACGCCGGGGGTGGTTGACCCACGCCTAGCATAGCTTCCTGAACAACGTCATCTCAGACGTGTGGGACTGCACCGTCGGGAGGCCCAACATTAGAACTACTAGTTAAATAGCCGTACTTCACAACGGAGGTTAGATAGATAAACTAAATCATCATTTTACCTCTTCTTCTCCTCTATTGGTTCGGTCCTTGTTGCTCGCGAACGTGTGATTCTACTGAAAAATTTGTACATTAAAGAGATCGTCGCTATAACATTCTTTACTTTCTTTTCCTCAACTAAACACTGGCTTTCCAACAGCTTTGCTCACACTATCATGCCGCCTGCACAATGCCCTCTCTCGAGAGCCACCAGCCATTGGCTCAACGCCCTCCCTCGTTGTAGAGCCACTCAATCTCTACATATAGGCCATGCTCCACGGACGGCGCGTCACTCCTTAATTGCATGAAACCCCCTCTCTAGACGCTCTTTGTCAACAATCACAATTCTATTTCTGCATCTTTGAAATCTGTCTAAATAAACTCTCTATACTTCATTTCCCCATGGTTGGTTCAGTCTCTTCCTTCCCAGACACGGTCATGGAAGATAGCATCTCCACCTTTACCTATGTTTGCCCATGTCGACCACATCCTCGAAAGTGATAGGTGTACATGTTCCTCTTATAAGTGCAAATCAAAACTAATTCGATAGTAGAAGTTTTGCTCGTCTCGACAACCATAATAAAATTCAAAACAAAAAAATCTAAATTACATGTGCAACAACATAAATCTTGTCTGATATACTCGTATAAAAGAAATCAATAAGTTTTTGTGCTCCTTCCATTTTTTTTGAAATCATTTTTCCCAAATCTGGTTGTACCGTTTTGCATAAAAGTGTGCCTCAATTTTAGTTTAATGTAACCAAGGATTCAGATTCCCCTTTTTGTATTTCTTGCCGCTTGAAAGAAATGGCCGAAATTCAGTATTTCCGAAAAACCTGCCCTATGAAGGGGCATCAACATAGGTAGATCATGACATTGTTAAGGGAGAATCCCGGTTTAATCAATACAAATATTTATCTTTATAATTGTTATTCAGCGAGGACCGATATTGCTCAGGTATGAAGGCCTAACATAGTCTACTGTATTTTTCATAACATTGCTATGAAAGTGTGCCTACTTTTTTTATAAAAGTGTGCCTTTTAGTGTACTGTAACTAGATTCCGTTTTGTTTTTTGCCGCCTAAACGAGATGGCCAAAATTTGATATTTTTGAAAACTAGGACAGAAAGGCTGAAACTAAAATTTGAAATCTAGAACAAAACATGAGTTAGATTACATTGAAAATGACAGAATTTTTCTCAACTGTTTGGAATACATGAACCAAAATAAACCACTGAATCAAAATCAAATGGAGAAAACTTGTAGCACAATCGCATCCTAAAAACAAATATAGCTAAATGACTGTAAGACAGCTCCAAAATTAACAATCTTGAACGTATTGTAGAAGCCGGATCTTTAACTGTGAAGATGAAAGACACAATACAGAGGAGAAAGGGTTGACATTTCCAAGCACACATAGTGCCGCAGCTCTAACATTGGTGCATCTGGTTCTATAATCTGTAGCGCTTCTTTAATCCTATAATCTAACCAGCATTGCAAGTACATAATCTGAACCACACTGTATTACGGATGGAAAGTCCACCCCCTTGTACCTATAGCCCTATAGCCTCAAAATCAACATCACGGTAATTTTCCGGACCAGACGAACGATTCCAATCTTCTATGCTCCGATACATGTGAACTATATCAAAAGGGTGTTGTATACAATGATTGTCGATGACGAGGACATAGACAGAGCAATTCATTATGCATGAATGCATGATAGCCTAACTGCAGAGTAGATCCTGACCTGGAGCTTGTTGCGTGAGACATCGAGCACAAGGAGGCCGCGGATCTAACTAAAATGCTCAGACATGTGCCACAGTTGCCGCTCAGCGAGGAGCACCCACTCCATCACCTTCCCATACTCCGCCTCCTTGAGCACCCGCACCACCACCTCGTCCATAGAGCCCGATCCCTCGTCCTCCCTTATCTTGTCGCCCCTTTCCATGGCGTCCCTCCCATGAATGGCCATCTGGTACACCCGCTCCAACTTCTCGCCTTCCACAGCAGGGACCAGTACGCCTCATGCTCCTCATCCAATAGCACCACCTCCCGGCTCGCTGCCACTTCTCCTCGATCTCCTTCTCTTCTCTCGACTCGACGGGGTCTCCCTATGAGTGTAAGCGAATGGAGGCCCACGAGGAGTCGGCGAGCTCGTGGTCAGGGTGGGGCCATGGGGGTCGAGGTGATATCACTGACAGCGTGCATCATGGATGCAAGGACAAACGTGTGATGGAGGCTCGACATGTGCTCCAGTGCTCCATGAGATCGAACTCTACAGGGTCTGACGTGGCTCACGGGGACTGGAATGGCGTGCTTGGCTAATTGGTGGAGCTGCCACACTGGCGTTAGTCGAGGCCAAAGGAAAAGGCACTCGATGTGGTGGCTTTTATCGCAATGGAGCGTCGACTTTGTTTTCTAGTTGAGAATAATATGGGATTAGGTTCGTTAGTTAATCACAGATTGTTAAGGCTCCACTTATCACGCGCAAAGCATGATCTGATAATTATCGCGGTGGTATTACTTGTAATTACACGGAAGTGTAACATCATGGAGTTGTAGTGAGAGAGAGGGGCATGGAATTGTGGTGAGAGAGGGGCGTGGAGTTGAATTTTTGTTTGGATAAGATAAAGTTTGCTAGCCGATGATTTTTTATTATTATTTAGACATGGAGTTTGTTGAGGAGCGGCATTTTCCTAGTAATTTCTTGATATGTGACACCAGACATTCGCAATTTTGAAATTAATAGTAAAGATATAAGATTCAGAAATGGCACGTATAACATAACCAACTATTCGTTCCTCTAGACCTACGTAGAAATGTTATCAAACCAAGAGAAATGTTATTATTGCAATGTAGGCAGCAAAACTCTTGAGAATTTTCTGAATGCCTTCTAAATAGAGAACCTGTTGTCGAGGGATGTCAAGCAGAAGAAGATCAAGCCGATACCTGAAGAGGTGAGGTTTGTATCTGGAACATGCCTTTCCTCACGTTATTCATTTGGGTCTCATCACCATTTGTTTTCCGAACTGATGGACCCTAAAGGGAATTCAGGGGACATCACTAAGACCAAGAGCTTGAAAGCAATTGAACAAAGCTGCCATCCTACAATAGTACCATGTCTAGTCAGTAAAAACCAGCTTCAGGGTCTTGAAGAAATACAAACCTTATATATCTATCTACACATAAGAGCATTTCAACTTTCAACTTACGTGGTGAGAATCAGTACAAATCTACAACATCCTAACCTCTTGATCCTCACAGATGACCCAGGAGCGGAGGAAAGCCACATGTAGCTCGGCCTCGCTGTGTCTTGGCACACATTGCACAGACGTTCGCACGTGCGGCCCCTTCATTACATGCTCGCTTCTGGACATGCATGTTCATCTTCTCCGGTTCAGAACAAAGGCCGCGGCTTAGTGATATGAGTACCAGATGTGGAACGACTGAACGAGGTGACAGCACACAATTCTCGAGCCAACCTCAATAAATCGAGCCATGATGAAAATACCAGCACAAACTAAGTCATGAACTAGTGACAATACAAGATGGATATGAGATATGGGATATTCCACTTATTTTTTATTTATCCATAAAATTCTCGCTTAACCTTTTATGTGGGCTTGGGAAGCGTGTCTCGTGAGCAGCCCACGCTCACCCGCGCCCTGAATTATGGACACTTGACATGGTTTGAGACTGCTCGGGCATGACATGGCACCAAACTTGCCCCCGTGTCCCACGACGATGTGGGCCCACCACACATTTTTCCCCCTCTCATTTTCCTCCTCCGCGCGGGGATCAGCACGCCGCCGCTTTCTCGACGACCTCCGGCCACCTCGCCAGCTCCTGCCCGTCCAGCCGTCCTCCTCCTTCTCTCTCCTGGTGCCGTTTCCGCCCCCGCCTCCGTTGCCGGCCTCGCGAGCTTATCCACCTCTCACCGGAGTGCGGAGCTGGTTGTCACGCGGCCCCGGCGGTGGCCTGCGGCAACCGATCTCATCTCGGCGTCCCTCGCCAGGCCGCTCGATGCATCACCTGCCGGCCGCAGGAATCAGCTGCTCGTGAGGTGAGCTTCCTTTGAACATTAGGTGCTACTGCCCATTCTAAATGCTACTGAAAGACTCGTGTTGCAGTAGATTCAGATTACTGAATTTTTTGTATACTGCCAAATCGAACTAGGATGACACTTATTATTGCAACCAGCAGTAATATGCCTCATTTCTTAGCTCCTCGTTTACTGTTATAAATGAAGTACTGCAGTACTATCATTTTTCAGCTCACTGGTTAAAACGAGTATCATAAGACGATTCCAGCAGTCAAACTGAACCATATATAGAATTTGTTAATTCTTGGGGCATCACAAACTGAAGCCTAATAAATTTTCAGTAGCATTTGGCACAATAACACCTCGCACTCACAAATCTCACTAGAAAATCACTGTGTGGAAATTACTCCATTTCTGGTCCAAGGAACACAAAAAGAAACAGGGGAGGCTCAACTCGACCTGTTCAGAGTGAGTCTTTGAGAAATGGTGATGCTATGGTCCCATTGTCATCCATTAGTTGCTGCACAACTTTTGAGCTACTCGTTTGTTCTTCTGCCGTACACTGAATGGTGGACTGTCCTAATCATTACAAATTCCACGAGCCACTAACTCCTTGTGTATAAGAAAAGTGATCATGCCACTACCATGACTTGGAATAGCATAATCATATACACCATAAATGTGCTTGTTGTGTGGGATCAACTTACTCACTCTAGTCGGTCCATTATCGTTCCCATTCCGCTAGCTAGCTGCTCCCTCCCTCCTTTGACCAATATGGCTGTCGAGCTTGGGCATCTCGCCCGAGGAGCTGCAGCGATATTTTGCCTATTGATTTTTCATGTACAACCGTCTGATTCCCGTTCTCAAACCAAGGGACCAGGTGGGGCCAAAACCTGCATCAGCAGGGAGCGAGATGCACTTCTGTCCTTCAAAGCAGACCTTCTGGATCCTTCTGGCCGTCTCTCATCATGGCATGGTGTAGATTGCTGCCAGTGGAAGGGAGTCAGGTGCAGCAACAGAACAGGCCATGTTGTCAAGCTCGACCTCCGCAACTACAACATGCCTGACGACGACCCCGACAAGTACAGCCTGAGGCTGTCAGGAGTTGAGATGAGCCCCTCTCTGTCTGCTTTGCAACAATTGAGGCATCTTGATCTGAGCTCGAATGACTTCATCAACACTAACGTACCTGTATTCATGGGCTCTCTGGAAAACCTAAGGTATCTCAACCTCTCGGACTCAGGTTTCATTGGGAAAATACCTTCCCAACTCGGCAATCTCTCAAATTTGGAATATCTTGATGTTAGTTGGAATGGCCTGTACATAGTAGATCTTGCATGGTTGTCACGTCTATCATTGCTGACTAATCTTGACATGAGCTATGTGAGGCTCCCTGATGTCGGGGTTGGGCTCACATTGTTAACATGCTTATCTCTCAAAACGCGCTTAGCACGCGTTGGCCTTACTAGTACCATGTCTGCTTCTTCGAAATCAAACCTCTCACAACTTGAAGTCCTTGATCTATCATCCAACCCGTTTAACACATCACTCGAGCACAACTGGTTTTGGGATCTCACGAGCCTTAAGGAGCTTTACCTATCATCTTGCTACTGGCATGGATCTATCCCTAAAGAACTGGGAAATATGACGTCCATTCAAGTCATAAATTTAAGTAGCAATGATGTCGTGGGTTTGATACCGGGAAACTTAGAAAATTTGTGCCATTTGCAAGTGTTGCGTTTTGAAGAGAATAACATTAATGCGAGCATAGGGGAGTTCATGGATCGATTGCCAAGGTGCTCATGGAGTACCATACAAGTGCTTTCAGTGGAGTATAATGGTATGACCGGTAAACTACCAATCTGGATTGGGAACATGACCAGTCTGAGTGCTCTTCTAGCCAGTGAAAACTCGATAACTGGTACTATACCTCTGGGAATTGGATCACTTCGTAACTTGGCAGAGTTGGATTTTGGGTTCAATAAGCTCAGTGGTGTGCTCACGAAGGAGCATTTTTCAGGCTTACTGAATTTAGGGTTGCTGGACTTGTCATACAACTCTTTGAAATTGGTTATTGAACCAAATTGGGTTCCTCCATTTAGACTATTCAGGTTAGTCCTCGACTCATGCCGATTAGGCCCCCATTTTCCTAAGTGGCTTAAATGGCAGACCGACATCAATTATCTTGATCTCGGAAATGCAAATTTGGATGATGTTATTCCTGATTGGTTCTGGGTGACATTTTCCCGTGCTTCAGATTTGATTTTATCAGGGAATAAGTTGCATGGTTCATTACTGGCAAATCTTCAACACATGTCAGCTAGAAGTATAGATCTTGGATCCAATAACCTTACAGGTCAATTTCCATGGCTACCTATAAATATATTATACTTGGATCTATCTTCAAACTCTTTCTCAGGGTCACTGCTATCAGAGATAAAAGCTCCACTACTTCAAAATTGTTGCTTGCAAATAATCAAATTACAGGCACCATTCCATCATCTATGTGCCAATTGACTGGTTTGTTACAGTTGGACTTATCAGGAAACAATTTAACAGGAGATGTTATGCAATGCTGGAAGGAGTCAGATAACAATTCTTCAATGTTGAGTGCAAACTCTGCAGATCAATTTGGTTCTAACATGATTGGTCTAGCCTTGAGCAACAATGATCTATCCGGTGAATTCCCTAACTTTCTCCAGAGTGCCTCAAGATTGAGGTACCTTGATCTTTCATACAATAGGTTCTCCGGAACATTGCCAGAGTGGTTACCAGAAAAAATGCCATCCTTAAAAATGTTGATAGTCAGATCAAATATGTTCAGTGGTCATATTCCTAAGAATCTTACTTGCCTTGAAAATCTGCATTATTTGGACATGGCCCGTAACAATATATCTGGAACTATATGGCCACTAATAAACTTGAAAGCAATGAGGTCGTCATACCTGAGGATTATTATTTCATGGAAGACTTTGGTTTGCAGGTGAGCATACCAGTCACCACAAAAGGCCAAACACGGGATTATAACTATATAATCTATGACCTAGTGGTGAATCTTGATTTGTCATGTAACAGTTTAACAGGGCAGGTTCCTGAGGAGATAAGTTTGCTGATTGGGCTCATGAATTTGAACTTATCAGGTAATCAGTTGATCGGCAAAATCCCAAATGAGATTGGTGATTTAAAGCATTTGGAGTCCCTGGATCTATCCTACAATGAGCTTTCCAGCGAAATCCCGTCAGGTTTCTCGGCTCTGACCTCTCTGAGCCATTTGAACTTGTCATACAACAACTTATCAGGCATGATACCATTCGGACGCAGCTGCAGGTTCTTGACAACCTGAACTACACCTACATAGGCAACCCTGGTCTCTGTGGCTACCCCCTCTCCAAGAACTGCTCTACTAGTACTACTGATGCAGATCAAAGTGCCGGTCATGAAGATGCAGATCATGTCGTGCCTCTCTACCTTGGGATGGGCATAGGATTTGTGGTGGGTCTTTGGACGGTGTTCTGCACCATGTTAACGAGGAGAGCCTGGGTGATTGCTTTCTTCCAGATCATTGACAAGCTGTACGACGAGGTCTACGTGTGGGTGGCTATATCTTGGGCTCGCATGACGGAGAAGACATCTGACAACACAACGTGAGGAGACCGCGGCATGTGGTTGAATTGCTCATCCTACCTGTAATGTACTGCTTCTTTGTGATTTGGAGACTAAGTGGTGCTTTGGTGTGTGCTGCTACTCCATGCGCTATCAGCTATCTATAAACTGTAATGTAACGATATATGGCATTGGTCGAATCAAGTGGAAACATTCCCATGTAAGTTTATATAAGTTGGATTTTCTAGCTCTGATTGTAAACAGCCTATTCTAGCTCTGATTGTCAACCATGTAACCGCACACACATGATTTGGATCATGGTATAATACAGACTATATATATATGCGCAATAATCAAAGTAGTATTGTTTTGTACAGTACATTTTTGAGATCTGCTACGTATACTTCTACATTGGAAAAGGTCATTTCCGTATCAAAGAGATTGGACGTGAAAAATTTTCTGTAGCAAAAAGATGAGAAAATTTGTGTTTATTTGCCTGATGTGTGTTTTGCAGCACACATGTAAATTGGCACTGCTACTTTTAGCGATCCAGGCTTTCTTTTGACCGTAAATTGCAAACAACACCAAATTTAAAGACAATGTTTTACAAAGTCACCCTTGCAGATGTGGCAAGTTGGACCCACTCTACCGCTGACAAGTGGCCCCACAATCCATTTCTTTCCCTTCTCCTTCTACACTGGGCTCGCCACGCCGGCCGCTTTCCCGACGACCTCCACCACCGTGCTCCAACCTCCCGGTCAATCCTCGTCCGCTTCTGCGAGCCGCCTTCCGCCTTCGCTTCCGTTGTTGTCCTTGCGAGCTCCATGTTGAGCTAGCGAGCTTCTCCCGGCGTCTGTCCCCATCCCAATCTTCTTTCAGACCACGGTGTGGCGCCTCTTTGTTAGAATCCGCGTGGAAGAAGAGATATGGTGGAGCTGATGGCTGCCGCTGTCCCCGGTGGTGGCAGCGGTGATGCCGGTGCCGCAGCGGATCTCGCCGTCCTCGCCGGTCTGTGCTACGCGCTCTGCTCGCCGCCACAGCCCCGCCGCCGCAAGCAGGTGCGTCTCATTACTTTTTAATTACCTCGAGCTTCCTTGAATATTAGGTGGGTTATTAATAGATCGCAGTGTTAACATGCTAACTGCTGATGAAATATGGGGTAGTTGCTCATGTGTTGATAGTTTAGACTCATGCTCCTCAAGTCGAACTAGGATGGTACGAATTGCTACCACTAGCATGCTTCACCTTCTTGAATGAGAGACCTCATAGTTACATATGAGGTAATTTGATTGCTCTGGAGTTTGGTTGGTATTTCCAAATTGAAATACTGTACTTTTTATGTGCGTAAATTTCGTTTGAAATTTGATTGTGATGTACCACATCGATGCTCGAGTAAACGTCTTTCTGATGAAATGGAGACACGGTAATATCCATTCAGAAATGAGTCTTTGATATCCATTGACCGGTGCCTCGTTTTCTAGCTCCTCGTTGTCCAACTCATGAGAAATACCAGCCAATTAAAATTATATCTGGGTGGCTGTAGCTTGGGCTCGATGCAGCATGAGGAATCTGTGGCACAATACATACAATTAAATTTACTCGACTGGTCTATGTTAATGCTTTGTGTACTGGACAACAAGTGGTACCTTGCTGTGTATACTGCTACTATGTGCTAGTCTTGTGCTATATATCAGCCACATACAAAAGGCGCAATGTAGCGCAACACAATATATTGTATGGATTTAATAAAGTGGAAATGTTCCATAATTTTCTTTATCAAATGTGATGTTTGTTAAACATCAAATGCTGGGTGCTCTGTTTCTGCTAGCAATTTTCTTAGTTGCTGGGTGCTCTGAATTTCTGGTGTGGATCATTAGGTCATGAAATATTGGCAACAAAATTAGTAGGCTAGACAAGTGATGATTTTACTATGTTATCTTCTCCTTTTTATCGTACAACCAAGTATTTTAAGTTGTTTGTAGTTTGTACATGTATCATATCTGTTGCATATAGGACTACATTGAGGCAAGAAACAGGGGAGGCTTCGTCATCCTGTACTTCGACATGATTATTTTGCTCCCAACGCTCTGTCCCAGTATACACCAAATAACTATCCAGCAGTACCGGCGGCCCAACGTATGGGTGCTCGTTGCTTTGCTCCTCTGAGTTAATTTGTTTCTAAGCACCATAATGGTACCCCCGAATCTATTTAACAAATCTTATCTGTCTTGCATCCTAGCTAATTCCATGGTCTAATAAAGTCCATGGATGACGGTGCACCACTCTACGTACATACATGGATCTTTCCAGCCTGCTTTCCTAGTTTTTCTGGTCATATAAAGTCCAGACCGTTCAAAAAAAAGAACATAAAATTTCAGACTCTGAGACCCACACGCTGATTTATTTTGATATACATATTCAAATTGATCTGATCCGAATCAATAATTGCTCTGAATTTCAGGCATGGACCAATAAGTCACGGAACATTGTTGGCGGAGTTGGTAGCAGGTGCGTCCCATTACTTCTTAATTTAGCTCGAGCTTCCTTGAATATTAGGTGGGATAATAGATCACGGTGTTATAACCTGCTAAATGCTATAGTACTGAATTAGACTCATGCTCAAATCGAACTAGGATGGTACGATTGGTGCCACTAGCATGATTCACCTTATTGAATGAGACCTCATAGTTAGAGATAATTTGATTGTTCTGGAGTTTGGTTGGAAATTTCAAATTGAAATACCATACTTTTATGTGCGTAAACTGCATAAATTTTGTTTGAAATTAGATTCTGTTGTACCACATCGATGCTCGAGTTAACGTCTTTTCTGATGAAATGGAGACACAAGATAACAGACTCTTTGGCAAAATATCTGGCGTGGCCAAGCACACAAGATAATCATAGTGCTAAAGAGGGCAGCAACTATAATCTGGTGCTTGTTATCAGTTTAGCCACTGTTCACTGTTCAGCGCTAAGTTGTGGATCCCCTCAAAAGTTCAGTAGGAGACACTACTTCGTCCACACTACGAAAAAAAAATCTACGATGGTGCTTTGCCTGTGGTATAAGCAGATTAGGGTGAGACTGTTTCTTGCCAAACTTATAACTCAAAGAAAATTAAAAAATAAAAAATAAAAAATAAAATATGACATGCCTAACAAGTAATCATAAACTCACACACAATGTGGAAAATTTTCGTTCCTGGTCCCAAGTCGATCTGTTCCTTGAATGAGTCTTTGATATCCGCTGACCGGTGCCTCGTTTTTTAGCTCCTCGTTGTCCTAATCATGAGAAATCACAGCCACTTCTGTATAAGAAAAATATGCATGCCAAGACCAAAACACAGACTTGGAGCATACCATAGACCATACATGCATTGTGCTTGTAGGTGAACTCAAGATCAGCTACTCTCCACATTCCATTGTCGTACTGTTCTGCTGCTCCCTCCCTCGTCTGACCAGTATGGCTGCTAAGCTTGGGCATCTCACCCGAGGAGCTGCAGCGATACTTTGCCTGTTGATTTTCCATGTAGCACAGTCTGATTCCCATGCTCAAGCCAGGGGATCAGGTAGGACTGGAACCTGCATCAGCTGGGAGCGGGATGCGCTCCTGTCCTTCAAAGCAGGCCTTCTGGACCCTGCTGGCCGTCTCTCGTCATGGCGCGGCAAAGATTGCTGCCAGTGGAAGGGAGTCGGGTGCAGCAATACAACAGGCCATGTCATCAAGCTCAACCTTCGCAACACCGACACGCCTGGCTACCCAATGCTCAATCTTGGCAGCATGCATGACTCCCACAATAGCCTGAGCCTGTCGAGAGAAGTTATGGGTTTCTCTTTGGCCGCGTTACAACAGTTGAGGTATCTTGATCTGAGCGGGAATTACTTCAACCGCACTAGCATACCTGTGTCCATGGGCTCTCTGGGGAACCTAAGGTATCTCAACCTCTCATCGTCAGGTTTCAGTGGGATAATACCTTCCCAACTCGGCAATCTCTCAAATTTGAAATATCTTGATGTTGGTGGTTCTTTCAGTGGTCTGTATGTGATGGATCTGGCATGGTTGCCACGTCTATCATTGTTAAGCTATCTTGACTTGAGCAATTTGCTCTTCATTTCCTTTCAAAAAAATAATATGCTCCTCGTTCCTGTTGGGTATTTGCTTCACATGGTTAACATGCTCGCGTCTCTCAAAATACTCCGCTTAGTAGGCTGTGGCCTTACCAATACCATGTCTGCAACTTCGAAATCAAACCTCACACATCTCGAAGTCCTAGATCTATCAGACAATTGGTTTGACACATCTTTAGAGCACAGCTGGTTTTGGGATCACACAGGCCTTAAGGAGCTTTACCTATCAAATTCCGGCTGGCATGGATCAATCCCTCAAGAACTAGGAAACATGACATCCCTTCAAGTCATAGATTTTAGTCTCAATAATCTCGTGGGTTTGATACCAAGCAACTTACAAGATCTGTGCAGTTTGGAAGTGCTGCATTTCAAAATGGTTAACATTAATGCAAGCATAGGGGAGTTCATGGACCGGTTGCCAAGGTGCTCATGGAATACCATACAAGTGTTGTCAATGGATGATACAAATGTGACTGGAAAACTACCAATCTCGATCGGGAGCATGACTAGCCTCAGTGTTCTTTCAGTCTCTAGAAACATGATAACTGGTACTGTTCCACTGGGAGTTGGGTCACTTGTTAACTTGAGAGTGTTGGATCTGAGCTTCAATAAACTCAATGGTTTGCTTATCAAGGAGCATTTCTCAGGCTTATCAAATTTAGAGTATTTGGACCTATCATACAACTCCATGAAAATGGTTGTTGAACCAAACTGGGTTCCTCCATTCAGACTAATCAGGTTAGTCCTCTACTCATGCCGATTAGGCCCCATTTTCCTAAGTGGCTTAGATGGCAGACCAACATCGATTATCTTGATCTCGGAAATGCAAATTTGGATGATGTTATTCCTGCTTGGTTCTGGGTGACATTTTCCCGTGCTTCATATTTGGATGCATCAGGAAACAAGTTGCGTGGTTCATTACCGGAAAATCTACAACACATGTCAGCTGACAGTTTATATCTGGAATCCAATAAGCTTACAGGTCAAGTTCCACGTCTCCTATAAATATATCAAACTTGGATCTGTCTTCAAACTCTTTCTCAGGGTCATTGCCATCAGAGCTAAACGCTGTACTACTTCAGCTGTTGTCGCTGGCAAATAATCAAATTACAGGCACCATTCCATCTTCTATGTGCCAATTGACTGGTTTGCTGTTGTTAGACCTATCAGGGAACAATTTGACAGGAGATGTTATGCAGTGCTGGTGGGAGTCAGATAACAGTTCTTCAATGTCCAGCGTGAACTCTGCAGATCAATTTGGTTCTGGCATGTATAGTCTTGCTTTGAACAACAATGATCTATCCGGTGAATTCCCTAAATTTCTTCAGAGTGCCTCAAAGTTGCAGTTCCTTGATCTATCGTACAATCGGTTATCTGGAACGTTACCAAAGTGGTTACCTGAAAAAATGCCAGACTTGCAAATCTTGAGAGTCAGATCAAATATGTTCAGTGGTCATATTCCTAAGAATCTCACTTACCTTAAAAGTCTTCATTATTTGGACATAGCCCATAACAATATATCAGGAGCCATACCATGGTCACTATCACACTTGAAAGCAATGAGGGTCATATCTCACAATTTGGCTATAAATGTTGTGGAGGGGGACATAGCAGTCGTCACAAAAGGCCAAACACGTGACTATACCTTTGATATCTACAGGCTAATGGTGAATCTTGATCTGTCATGTAACAGTTTAACAGGGCAGATTCCGGAGGAGCTAAGTTTCCTCATTACTCTCACCAATCTGAACTTATCAAGCAATCAGCTGGTTGGCAAAATCCCAAATGAGATCGGTGATCTTGAGCATTTGGAGTCCCTGGACCTATCCTACAACAAGCTTTCCGGTGAAATCCCGTCAAGTTTGTCAGCTCTCACATCCCTGAGCCTCTTGAACTTGTCATACAACAACTTGTCAGGTATCATACCATCCGGGCCGCAGCTGCAAGCCCTAGACAACCAGGTTGATATCTACATCGGTAACCCCGGTCTCTGTGGCTACCTCTCTCCAAGAACTGCTCTACCAGTACTAGTGGTACAGAGCTAAGTGTCAGCCATGAAGATGCAGATTATGTCGTGCCTCTCTACGTTGGGATGAGCATAGGATTTGTGGTGGGTCTTTGGACAGTGTTCTGCACCATGTTAACGAGGAGAGCCTGGGTGATTGCTTACTTCCAGCTCATTGATAAGTTTTATGATGAGGTTTATGTGTGGGTGGCTACATCTTGCGCTTGCATGACGAAGAACCATGGCAACACTGCATGAGGAACCTGCAGTATGTGGTTGAATTGCTCAACCTACCTATAATGTACTGCTGCATTGTGATTTGGAGAATAAGTGCTGCTATGTTGTGCCTACTGTTGCCATGTACTGCTACTCTAGGTGGTAGCAGCTACCTGTAAATTATAGAGTAATGCATCGCGATACGTTGTATTTGTCGAATCAAGTGGAAATACTCCCATATAATTTTGTGAGATGTGTTCTTGTGTAGATAGTGATTTCTAGTTCTGATTGTAAACGATGTAACAGCACATATACGATTTGGTTCCTTTGAACACAAAATATGTGCTATAATTTGTGATGACCCTTTGTATCTTGTCAGCTAACTGACTCATACAATACACTCTCGTTGTCAGTGCTCAGTGGAATATGTACCTCTCCATGTACAGGCATACACCTCACCTGCAAGGCTGCAATACAAAGTAACTACAGCAGGTATGTCCATGTTCTCTGTTCAGTCCCAGTCTTGCTTGTTCGTCTATATATGAATCAATTTCACTTGATGGGGGCGAATAGTATGTCATGTGTTTGGACTAAACACAGTCCAATGAGCGTGTTTGGACTGCATTTTGCACCATGTTAACGAGGGCAACCTGAATGATCGACATGCTCTACGATGAGGTTTATGTACGGGTGGCTATACTTGGGGGTTGCTTGATGAAGAAGACCCACGAGTGGCTATAAAAAAACATTCCATAATTTTATAAGATGCCATATTTTGTAAACATGCTATTCTAGTCTAATAAATGAGATTGTGCTTGGTGCTCTGTTCTCTTCAGCGATTGTTTTTAGGTGTTATTTGCATTTTTTGAACTGCTATGTTTTTTATTCTAGTGTGATGAATTTGATTAGTTGGGTGCCCTGTTCTATTAGCACTCACGAACAGCTCTGTTTAAAAAAAAACTCCACTTGCCTATGTACTTTTACGAGAAGCCAACTTTTGGTGCTCCAGCAGGCTACTTATGTACTACCTCCAACACCTGTATTTTTTTAGGGAGTCATCACTCATCATTCATGTTCAGAGTCATTTAGTTTATAGTCATGTAGTTTGGACTTTGCAAAATGGGTCAATTCCATTAGCACTTTTCTCGAGCAACAGAGACAACGAAAAGCTAGAGTTCTGTTCTGTATCTTAATTTCTAGCCTAGCTTGATGATGAGCAGCAAAACTCAAGTTCCTTGAAAGGTGATACTGAAGAATGAGACCGAATCTCCCAGTGCCCTGGAGCTTGAAGAACATCACCTGCTGCCACAACTGATGCCAAAGAGGCAGAATCTGTGATATGGCAGGAGTCCTGGTGCTGGAGCCACCCTGCTAATTAATTTGACAGCAAGCATCAGGCAGGAGGTTTCGGGCTGAAGCACAGAAGAGACCTATGGTGATATTGCTGAGATATATTTGGGAGCAGTTAGGTTTGCCTGTAGAGACTAGCCTGCGATAGTTGATTGTCTTGCCCTTCCTTCCAAACATCATCTGTAAAGGCTCACATGGCGGCCCTATGTCATCACCTATGAATTAGATTTTGCTTGGTGCGTGCTCTGTTTCTGTAAGCACTTGTTTTAGGCGCTGCCTGTTAGCACTATCAAACGGCCCTATGTCATCTTTTGGACATACATATTGAATTGATCTCCTGCTTATTAAGCTGTGCTATGAAATTTACTATTGCTATCTTCTCTTCTGTATCCCGCATCCAAGTATTTCTTTGCCCATTTATCAGATCTGCACTGGAAAAGATGAAGTACCTATTTCTGTAGCAAAGAGATCAGATGTAAGCATTTCTTCCTTGGTTTGGGTTCAATCGTCAGAAAATCCTTTTTTTTTTGGTGATTTGTTTTTGCAGAGAGATGAGGCCCCGTTCATTGATGTCACCGGCTGCGTCGACCACTTTGTTGTGCCGTCTTTGTCCGAAGGGAGGAGGCAAGAAACAGGGCAGGCTTAAGAGCAATCATCAGGAGGACGTTGTGCACGGGAAGAGGAGCCGCACAGAGAGGCCTGACGGGCTCGTCGATGGCACTGCCGGCGCTGCCTGAGATGGACTGGTTGTGGTGTTAGGTTAACAGGACGACGTCCATCCGTCTGTTCATGTCGTACGTCAATGAGGACACCATGCTTGAGGCCCTGAAGTTTCCAGCCCTTGATTGACCTCCACTGTACCAAATGCTTGCCTGTAGATTGTGCAGATGGCGACTGGGTGAGTTTCCAGCCCTTGGTTGACTGCGCCAGTGAAGAACTGCTGCTAACTGTATAATGGAAAGCCAGTATCACTTTCGTAATGGCTCTAGGGTCTGATTATACTTTTTAATTAGCTCGTGAGTGCTTAGCTTGCGTTGATACTTGGGTTCAGATTCAGAAGAGTGCTACTGAATAGGCTCATGCTGCAGTAGATTCATTGTGCTGAGTTCTGGAGTAATTGCTGATGAGTCAACCTGATTATTTTGGATATTGATGATGATCGAGTAAATTTCTGAATTGTAGAGCTGTTACTTTGTACCGTAGTTATCATCGATGTTTAGCTCATAAGTTTAGTAGACTTCTAATAAATGCTCTTTGCCTACTATCTGCAAAGAAATCCCAGAACAAAAAAGAAGAATCTGCAGAGATTTTATCAGATTCAACAAGCCTAATGAAAGTGGATATCGCGATGATTGGCAGGCACAAGCCAACACAATGAGTACAAAGTTGTAATATTTTTTTTCGAAAAATTACAAAGTTGTGATAACTGAAAAAAGACGGCTCTGATCATCAGGTTAGTAATAGAGTAACTAGAAGCTACATTCGGATCTACGAGACCAATTTGATTCAGATCTCCATCGTTCGTTCAATTAATCATCGTCTCCACCGTAACTACCTCATATTAAACTTATGCACTCAAACAATACACTTCAGTTTCAATACTATAATTTTCTTACAGTGTAAGAAAAAAAGGTTGCGCAAAACTAATCTGGCGACCAAGATTGAAGAAAAAATCTGCAGCAGGCCAGGAAATAGTATAACCAAGAAATGCCGCAACACTATAATTTATTCAGAATATTATGCAGGAGAAACCAAGGAAATCATATACATACATGTATATCAGAAAATTCTGCGCAATCGAGAGATGAAGATCGTTGGCCAATCTATCTCTAATTGTGTACTTTTGCTTTGCATGCATAGCACCGATAATGTCCCATTGGCGCCTAGAGTAAGTGATATGTGGCTTGTGAGGAAGTAGTCTTTTTGGAAATGGAGTTTCCTCTTGGAGATTTGGTTGGTCCGTGTGACGATGTAAAAATATCCTCCTCCGCAATAACGAAATAGTCAATGTGCCATGCCACGACACACACACACGACGGCATCCTCGAACAACCTGCCTGTGGTATTCATAGTTTTCCACATCTGATGTATTGCTGAAGCAACAATTGGTACGTGCACTCCATCTTCCCTCGTCAGACGACGAGAACATTTGGAGACTATACTAGAGGTCACTGTAGCAGTCCGAGGTGATGATTAATTACCACCTTGAAGAAAGAAGAGTCGCTCGGTAGCACCGGCGGCGATGACTCACTATTTGAGTGACAGTCTGCACCAGTAAGAACGGCATAGGCGCAGAACTTGTAATCTACCAAGTTGGCGATGGGGGAGACAAGCTTTAGGCCTTGTTTTGTATTAGAGGCTTTGAGGGGATTAGTTGGGTTAATCCCCAAAGGGACCCAATCCACTACAAAACTCTTGCATCCTATCTCTAACCGGCACCGCTGCTTGGCTTTATCGGGTGTTTCCAAAAAGCGAGATGGGAGTCGTGGTTTAGAATTATACTAATATCACGGGGTTTTCTAGGGATAAGTGGGGTTCATCCCCGTTAATCCCGGACAGCAAAATGGCTGCTCGTGTTTCTCCGGGGGTTCCAACTAAGCCGGTTTAATCTCCTCTAAGCCCCGCTAATCCTCCTCTACAAAACTAAACTAGGCCTTAGAGGTGGGAGCATATGGCACGTGCCGGTGAGCACACCGCAAGCTGGAAGATGTTGTGGTCTGGGTGGCCCTGGGCGTTAGGTTCCTCTAGGCGCACGAGGAGGAGGCCGCGGCACGAGGCAAGTGGCACCGCGCGGTCGAAGATGCCGGTGGCCGGGGCATCGGTGAGAAAGGAGCCGAGAGCGCGGAGACCAAGACCTAGAGGTGATTTTGGCACGGGGACGAATCACGTCTTTAGGAAATCTTCTTGGTGGCAATGCTGCCAGGCCAAGAAGCCCACCAAGGAAGAAGAATAGTCCTGATCTGGCCAGAAGCACCGGAGGAACAAGGGATCAGCGACAAGGTTGCACGTTGTGGCGCACCGGAAGAGGGTAGGCTCACATCCTTGACGCGGACGAGGATTTCAAGGAGGACATCATCCGGGAGCAAGACAGCCATGGCCGCCGTCTCGTGTTCCATCACGGTCTGCTTAGGCCGGGTTGCCAACAGCCTAGTGTAGGGTTACGTTGGATCAGGCTCCGGCGATGGTTATTTAAGTAGGCTTATTATATAGAACCTACGACTCTTGAGGTTGTAGACTCGATCTCTAGTCCACGTGTAGAGAGTTGGAAATTGAATTCAATCATATCGAGTAGACTCTTGAGGTCGTTGTTTACTCATGTTGTAATCTCGCGCGGAATTGACATCATCCGGTAGCCTCTAGGGTTGGAGGTCACCGACTCCATCTCCAATCCAGCATACCGTACGGTGTAGTGGGTATACAAAAACTCGACGTTGCCAACTCCGTCTCCAATCCATCTTAGAGCAATTCATCTTAGTGGATATACAAGCGACCGCGATAGGAGAATGTGGACAAATAGATCTATAAGTTGGAGAAGAAAATAGTAAAAAAATAGAGATGTGAAAAAAAAAGTAAATGTGTTTAATAGATCTACAAGCTATATAGAGGCTTTTCCTCACCAATCTCTCAACTAAAATAGGTTTAAGTACAAAAATGGAGAAAAATATGGGCAAAATAGGGTGGGATGGAAGAGGAAGACGAGTGGAGGATGGAAGAAGGATTAAATGGGTGATTATAGGATAGAAATTTGCCATATACGTCACAGAATAAAGGGCACCATTTTCTGAGGTGGGATCCGCAGCCATTTTCTATGGCGCATATGAAGAAATGTACCATAGAAAATAAATATTTCTATAGCGCATATCACAAACAAATTCTAGTTGATTCTGTAGTGGAACCCACTTCACTTTTTGTGGCGCATATTTATATTCGCTAAAACACATACATATTTATGTGGTGTATATAGCAGTATGTGTCACAGAAAGTGGGTGATCCATACGTGGTGGCGGGTCTCACCATATTTCTATAGCGCATGGCAACTTATATGCGCCACATAATATTAAAATGATTTTCCTAGGCGTATGCTCCTGGATTTTATCTATGACTCATGGATTGAAATATGTGTCACATAATAGCCGTCTATCTATAGTTGTTTTTCTAATAGTGTTCTGCCTCTAAAATGTGTGAGAGATAATATTCACATGCATGCGATAACACTTACACAGTGTTTGGATGTCGTAATTGGACCTTGGAATTGAACTTTTGGAAATGGCCCAGCCAATTTCGGTCATTTGGGTGGCTTAGGAATTAGACCGTGGAAACATGGAACCAATTCCATGCCGGCCCGCACCTTGTGTTAGTTGCGCTCGCAAGTTTCCGAGCTCCCACGCTCGGAAAGGCTTGGAAACGAAGCCCCGCATACCGCTTCGTCCAACTCGCGATAGGAGAGGAACTCGCGTAGCAGGAGCACGCGCGCGCGACCTGCAGGAAGGCGGCGGCGGCGGTCCAGTGAGCCTTCCCCTACCTATCCTCTTCCCTCCCTCCTCTTCTACCTTCTATTCGTTCCCCGCGCCCTCAGATCAAGGCAGTGCCGGCCATGGCGTCTGCCCTACTCCATCGCCCCCAAACCCTAGGTCGAGCTTTGCCGACCGGCGGCTAGTAAAGAACTGGTGGGTGGGGGAACGGAGGCAGGAGGAGGGAACGGAGGCGGGAGGAGGGAACGGGAGGCTAGAGGCGAACGACGGCCACGCCCGGCCCTGGGTTGTCCCCAAGCCAGCATCTTCCTACCCTCTTAGTTCGTCTAGTGAGAGGAGCATGTGTTGTTGTTTTTTGATTGACATTTTGAAATTGCAGAACCTCACGAGAAGAATTTGATTGGTATTTTGAAATTGGTAGTTCATCAATATTATGTGTTATGATATAATTGTTGGGCTATTTGAGACAATATTATTATCCATGTTATGATATTTTAATGTTATTATGTGTGAAAAATAATAATATAAACATCAAATATACATAACAATATTTGTGAACATGTGGACAAGTTCATATTGTTAAAACTCAACAAAACATTCAATTCCATGGTTTGAACATCCAAACAAGATTTGGAATCGGGTGCTACTCTTTGATTCCAACAAAAAATTATATGCTCATCCAAACAACAGAATTGGAAATAGAGACCATTTCTTTTCTATCTTGGATTTGGAATTTCTAGCCCATTTCAATTTCGAGCTAAAATTCCAAACACAGTGTTACGCAATGTCTTGACTGATAGCTATGAGAGACAAGGTTCGTGACATCATTTTAGGTGGGTGGAGACTGCTATTCGTAGATACAAATCCCTCCAATTTGTGAAAAAATATAACCATATTAAACTAATTGAGAGTAATAAATAAATGAGTATTAACATATGACTATATAAAAATAAAAAGTAAAAATAACCTGGGTTGACGGCCATGTCGTGGGTGTAGGCATTGCTTAGCTGTCACAACCAAGTCTTCCAGGGCCATGTGTCGCCCCCTACGTCGACAGCCTTCCTACGCTGACGGCCAGCCGGATGCTACGCCGACGGCTACTGTTGACCGATCTGGTCGTCCTACGTTGATGGCTAAACTGGACCGACGACCTCGTTGCTAGGTTTCCTAGCTCGGGGCCTACATCGATGGCCCTGACTAAAAGTCGTTGCCATAGGAAACGGCGGCCGGCGCCTCGCCGATTTCCTGTAGTGTCTTGGACCCTGTCGCCCGGCAAGAACAATAGGAGGCAGACATCACATGGGAAACGGCTCTCCAACGCCCATGGGAAATCCCAGAGATCTTGGCCGAAGAGACCCTCACTGCTGACTGCCAACCACACCCCCACCCGAGAAGGGGCGTGAGCTCCGGTCGAGGTAGGAGTGAGGGCATGCTGCCACCGTTGTGAGGCTTCGTAGGGTCATGGAGGAAAGGTGAGATCTGGCACTAACCTTGCAGCACGGGACAGATGCGGCACGGGGAGAGGCATGTGTTAGAGGAGAAGGAGGTGGGAGAGGCGTCGCCACCGCCGTGGCCCGGCCAGCGTCGATGAAGGTGACGCGTGGGACGGACGAGCGGTGGTCATTATTGTTTTTTATCTTATTCCTCATAGGTGGTACTACTTATCTGCAAAGATATTAATCATCTTCAACAAGCCCGATGAAAGTGGAGTTCATCGCTATGAATGTGCTAGTATAAAGTTGTAGTTTCGTTTCGAATCAGGTACTCCCTCCCTCTAAAAATAACTAACATATATTAGTCTAGATTCACATATAATATAACTATACACTGAAACATGTCTAGATACATATAAATTTAGATAAATCCAGAACATCTCCACCTCCTTACAGTGTAATTTTCTTACAGTGTAAGAGATAATGCTGCATAACTAATTGTGCGTCCAGGATTGAAGAAATATTCGGCAGCAGGAAGTAGTAAGACCATAATTTATTCAGAACATTATGCAAAAAAGAATCAAAGGAAATCATATACATGCATATATAACAGAAAGTCCCGCACAATCTAGAGCCGAAGAATGTTGGCCAATCCATATCCAAGGGCATGACATTGTCGAAGATGATGGTTGGATTGGAAGGCCAATTCAACATCTCTCCACCGTCCTCCCGGTTTCGACGTCGACGGTGTACATGTGTTGACCGTCCTTAGCAAGCACGTCCTTGAAGAGCAATGTGCCACACTTCTCTGCGAAGAGGAGTAACTTAATTTCTCCCTTGAGTCTCCTCCCTAATAAGTTGTTTATGCTCGATCGTCCTAGTGCATGGCCATTCTGAGTATGTACCACCCACATTTTTCTGGTCCTCTTGTTGTTCCCAGATGTCTAGTTGTGTACCTACCTCTTGCATCCATAGCACTGATATATATAATGTCCCACTGGCACCTAGAGTAAGTGATATGGCACTTCCGAAGTAGTCTTCCTGGAAATCAAGTTTCATCTTGGCGATGTGGCCGGTTTGTGTGTTTAATTAGGGTGATGCATGAGGTAGAAGATGGTATCTGCAAAATACCGAAATAGCCAATGTACCATGCCACGACACACACGATGGCATCTTCAAACTGTTAGATGTATATATTTGTATATTGTAGTTTCCCCATATGTTAGGAGCTTTCTGCATATTTACACCTATATTTCTATTATATATTGTGGCCTTTGGCCCCAAGAGGAATATAAGTTGTATATTCCTGACATGGTATCAGAGCTAGGTTAGCCTTCTCCTACTCACAACTTCGTCGCTGCAGCCGCCACAGTCCCTGTCGCCGACGGCCTTGTCGTCGTCGCCACCGCCCGGTCGCCGCCTGTCCATGCCTAGTTTCTGGCCGTCTGCCGTCGTCGCTCGTTCTGTCTCGCGATTCAGATCCGATCCAAGATTCGGTTCTTGGTCTCCAGATCGACGATCTGTAAAATTGATCTGGTGGAGATCGATCTCCACACGCGCGGGATCTCACGCGCGGTCTTCTCGTCCTGCTACCAGATCTCACGCGCGGTCTTCTCGTCCTGCTACCACGCGCCTGACGCCCTGCTTCCACCCGACGACGCGGTCTGCTGACTCGCGCACGTGTGGATCCTCCTCTGCCCACGCGCCTGCTGCCACGCGCCCGACGCCCTGCTTCTGCCGCACGGTCCTCTCCTCTGCCTCGATCAGGTTCCACCGCCCGTCCACTCTGCCTCGACTCCAGCGGACGCGCGGGCCTCACGCCAGGTTCCTGCCTCGACTCCAGCGGGTGCGCGGGCCACCTCACACAGCCGCACGCCAGGTTCTCCGTCACCAGCCACACGCGGGCTCTCAGGTCACCGGATTTTCGCCACCGTTGCCGGGAATCGGTCCCTGGCGGCCGGAATTGATCTTTCCCGGCCCTTAGGCTCCGCCCTTCCTTTCGGCTGGCCGGAATTTGGCCGGCATCTGCCTGCAGGTGCGGGTTGACCAGTTGACCAGATTTGTTCAAAAAATAATTGTGCGAGAGAGATGTCTTCTGCATCGGGCTATGTTGCGATTCCTCGCTGTCCGGTGATCTTTGATGGCGCGAATTATTCTAATTTCGCTGCCTTTATGCGCGTTCACATGCATGGTCTCCGTCTATGGGGTGTGTTCTCCGGCGAGGTCTCCTGTCCGTCGTGCCCCCCTGCTCATGTGGCTCCTCTTCCGCTGACGCCGATTGTTCTCGGTGCTGATGCTTCTCAGGAGGCCAAGGATGCTGCTCAGAGTGCCGATGATAGTGTTGTTGCTGCTTATGACCTGAAGTTCAAGCAGTACTCTGCTGATCTCGAGACCTATCGCCACGATCTGACTGCGTACACTCAGTGGGTCGATGAGGATGCTCGTGCTGCTGCTGTTCTCACCTCCAGTGTTCTGCCCCAGTATGCTGCTGAGTTCATGAGTCTCCCTACTGTTGCCGCTCAGTGGACACACCTTCGTCAGCGCTATGAGTCGTCTGGGGATGATCTTTACTTTTCTGTGGTTCGCCAGGAGCATGCTCTTCAGCAGGGTGATTCTACTATAGATGAGTTCTATACTCAGAGTGCTGCTATCTGGCGTCAGCTTGATTCTCTTTGTACTGCTGTTTGTGGCACATGCTCATGTTGTCAGATTGTACGCTCGGATTTGGAGTTTCACCGCATCTATGAGTTTCTGTCTTGGCTCCGCCAGGAGTTTGAGCCCCGGCGTGCTCAGCTGAATGCTCGTGGTCGTGTTCCGCTCTCTGAGGTGTTGTCTGAGCTTTGGGCTGAAGAGACCCGTCTCCGTGGTGCTGGTCTTCTTACGGTTCCATCTGTGCTTGCTACTCATGGTCCTCTTATGCCGTCTGCTCCTTCGACTCAGCCGTGGTCCTCTGTGCCGCCGCCGATACTACCCACTCCTCCAGTCGGTCGAGTCGGCCGGCGATCTCTGTGGTCAGAGTCAACACCAGTAGGCTTGTGGTCAGGGTCGTCGTGGTTCTCTTCGTCACTGCTCTTACTGTAACAAGGATGGCCACACTTGGGCCACTTGTTATACACGGGATCCCAGTTTACGTCAGCAGCACCAGATGGCTCGTTGGCAGTCGGATCCTTCTGGATCTTCAGCAGTTGCTCTCTCTGATCAGGACATTATCAGGAGTCTTCGCGGTCTTCTTACTGCTACAGGCTCTTCTTCTATAGGAACTACTGGTTTTGTGACTGATTCTTCAGGCACTGCACGACCACCACCTTCTACACAGTCAGGTATGTCCCCGTGGTATCTGGATTCTGGAGCTTCCTTTCATATGACCTCTGACTCTTCTTTTCTGTCCGCTCTTCGTTCTCTCCCTTCTCCTGTCTGTGTCTTCACGGCTGATGGTACCTCTCTTCCTGTTTCTAGTCGAGGCACCCTTTCTACTTCTTCTTTTTTTGTTCCTGATATTTCTTATGTCCCTCTCCTTAAGATGAATCTGTTCTCTGCTAGCCAGCTTACTAACTATGGTTGTCGCTTCATTCTTGATGCTGATTCTTGTGTTGTTGGGACCGTCTTTACAGGCCACAGTTGAGCTGGCCCTCACCGTGACTCTTGAGGACTTTGGGAGTTAGGCGGCCGTGTTCCTTCCATCGCCACTTCATCTGCCAGTTCTTCTCCGGTTCGCCTCGCTACCAGCTCCTTTCGAAGTGGCATCATCGTCTTGGTCACCTTTGTGACTCTACTTTGTCGTCATTAGTTCATCGTGGTCTTCTGGGGTCTGTCTCAGGAGATGGGTCTTTACATTGTCAGGGCTGTAGGTTGGGTAAACGGATTCAGCTTCCCTATCCTACTAGCGCGTCTGTATCTCAGCGAACTTTTGATTTAGTTCATTCAGATGTTTGGGGTCCGGCTCCTTTCGCTTCGAAGGGCGGCCATCGCTACTATATTTTATTCATCGATGATTTTTCTCGGTACACTTGGTTGTATTTTATGCGCTCTCGCAGTGAAGTGCTCTCCATATATCAACGTTTTACGGCCATGGTCCGTACTCAATATTCTACCCCCATTCGTGTGTTTCGTGCTGATTCTGCTGGTGAGTATATCTCCCTGATGTTGCGGGGTGTTCTTGCTGAGCAGGGTACCCTTGCTCAGTTCTCCTGTCCTAGCGCACATGCCTAGAATGGCGTTGCTAAGCGTAAGCATCGCCATCTTTTTGAGACCACTTGTTCCATGATGATTGCTTCTTCTCTTCCGCCGCATTTCTGGGCTAAGGCTGTCGCTACGTCGGCTTACCTCATCAATATTCAGCCTTCTGCCGCTCTGCAGGGTGGTATCCCTCTTGAGAGCCTATCTGGACAGTCTCCAGACTACTCCATGCTTCGCTTGTTTGGTTGTGTTTGCTATGTTCTCCTTGCTCCTCACGAACGCACCAAACTGACCGCTCAGTCGGTTGAGTGTGTCTTCCTTGGATACAGTGATGAGCATAAGGGCTATCGCTGTTGGGTCCCCGTTAGTCGTCGGATGCGTATCTCTCGCGATGTTACTTTTGATGAGACGCGTCCTTTCTATCCTCGTCCCACCGCTGGTACCTACCCGGTGGAAGATATCTCTTTTCTTCTCTTTCCTGACACACCTCCTTCTACTCCTATTGTGTCTTCTTCAGGATCTCCTCCTCCTGATGTCTCTTCTTCGACACCATCCTCCTCTGCTCCGTCTAGTTCTCCTAGTTCTCCTCGTTCTCCGGAGTCTTCCTCTGCTATTCCTTCTTCTTCATCGTCGTCTCCTGAGTCGTCTTCCTCTGATGAGCTTCCCTCTACTCGTCCTGTTCGTCAGCGTCGTGCCCCCAACCGTTACTCTCCTAGTCAGTATGGTCTTTCTGTTGCCTCCGAGCCGACTTCTTATCGGGATGCTGAGCATCATCCTGAATGGCAGCTGTCCATGGCTGAGGAGATTGCTGCGCTTGAGCGCACTGGCACCTGGGATCTTGTTTCTCCCCCTCCCGGTGTTCGTCCTATCACGTGTAAGTGGGTCTCTAAGATTAATACCCGCTCTGATGGATCTCTTGAGCGCTATAAAACGCGTCTTGTGGCTCGTGGTTTTTAGCAGGAGCATGGTCATGACTATGATGAGACCTTTGCTCCTGTGGCTCATATGACCACTGTGCGTACTCTTCTTGCTGTTGCTTCTGTTCGTCAGTGGTCTGTGTCCCAGCTTGTGGCATCCCGCAAAACCACTACTAAAAAATCGCGTTGATTTTGTGCATTGCATCGTCATCATCATGCATTGTTTGTTTAAAACTATTTTTGCAAAACCCGTTTTGTTTTCTAAAACGCCCCGTCTTGTTTACAAATTCAAACCCGGGACTCCGGATTAATTGTTTTGTCGGTTTCGGGTTGCAAGACCCTGTTTTAAATAAATACAACTTTTAATTATTTTTTTTAAGCGGGGGCAGTCGAACAGGCCGAATCGACCCGAACGACCACCCCCATTTTCAAAACGGTCCACCCCTTATTCCTAAACCTACCCATCCTATCCTACCCCAACCCCTCTCCACCTCACCCCGGCCACTCCCCTCGTGACACCTCACCCTCACCCTCTCCTCTGCCCAATCCCAGCTCGCCACGTGGCCTCTCTCTCTCTCTCTCTCTCCACTCCCCACCCCACCACACAAACACACACAACACACACGCGGCGACCCCACACACGCACTCCACACCACCTGACCCGCCCCCTGCCCGTTCCAGCACGCACACCCACATGAACCGCCCAGGCCCCGCTCTCTCCCTCGCTCTCTCTCGCTCGCCCTTCCCCTCGGCTCCTCGCCCTCCCTTCTCCCCTCGGACCTCCCCAACCCAGCGTCGTCCCTACCACGGGCGCCGCCGCCACCAGTCCTTGCCGCCGCCATCCTGCGTCGCGCCTGCGCCACCTCCATGAACCAGTAGCTGACGGCTCCTCCCGCTCCCTCCCGTGACCTCCGCCCAAGCCGCCTCCCCTCTGCCCAGCGCCTCCCGTCGCCCGGTCTCCTCCCGAGCAGCTGCCGCGGCTCACTCTCTGCACGGCTGCCCGCCGGCGACCCTCCTCTCCGCTTCGCCACCGGCGCCGCCTCCTGCGCCCGCCTGCCCAGTGAGCCGCGGCCCGGCCGCCTCTCTGCTCAGCCCGCCGCTGAAGGCCGCCTCCACAAGGCTGCTGCCGCCCAGACCCGCTGCCAAGCGCGCCCCGCCGTCACACCGGCCGACCGCCACCCCTCGCCGGGCCGTCGGCGCCTCCTTCCGCCGGACGTCCGCCGGCGTCGCCTCTCCATCCTCGAGCCGTGCCGCCAGCTTCCCGCAGGACCACACCTCGTCGCGTCCCTCTGCCGCGTGCCTCTTCCGTCGCCAGAGCCGCCTCGTCACCGCTACACGACCTCCTGCCGCCCGTGCAGATACATTGTTGTGGTTACAGTGTGGCGTGAGGATGTTGTTGTTCTTGAGGTGCTTCTCGTGTCCGTGCCCGTGCCATGTTGGTACTGTAAAAACAGGAGCGATGGTTTGAACAAGATCGACGCCGGCAATCACCCCGAAATCCCAAGTTCACCCCTCGCCAAGATCTTCGTCGAAACCCGGTGATCTCCTACATGGACCGGAGGACGAACCCGAAGGCCACCGACGGCGAACCCTGAGGCCCTCGACGCAACAATGCCTGCTTCCAAGATCTCCGGCATGGATCGAAAAGTTCCCCGAAGACCGATCCCGATGTACCGGAGACCGGACCCTCGACACGCCAGGATCTAACCTCGGACGCCAAGACCCGAACCAGGAGGACGCAAAGATCGCCACGAGAACGACAAGCACTTCACCCCGAAGCCAAGACCGACCCGACTTGAGGACCCGACAAGATCTGCGCAACGACAAGATCGGCACCGACCAGGGCGGACTCGCTGCGCCCCCGGCGCCAACCAAGTCCTGCTTCCCGGACGCGACAAGAACTACCCCCGATATCCGAGAACGATCCCGGAGTCCGAGAACGTTCCCGCCGAGACCGATCCGTCGAACCCTGGACCCTGAGACCGACCCCGAACCCCGGAACCCCGAGATCTGCCGAACCCTAATGTGTGAACCCCTTATCCGAGAACCCTATTTTATAAATGTCACCTATATAACTGTTGCATATAAATTGTTCATGCATGCATCCATATCATGTGGTTTGGGAGCCTTATGCCGAATTCACCTCTAATTAAATATGGGGCCCATATGCGGGCAAATCTAGCCTCATATTGGCCTCATTTAACCTTGTGTAGCGAACCAGTACTATAATCTTGCCTTGTTAAAACAACATTTAAATTGCGGGGGTATCTAAATAACTTGAACCTATGAATTAATGCCGGGACCCCGGTTCCGCTTAATATGACCTAATTGCATCGCACCTTGCCATGCCATGCATCATACATGCATCATGTCGATCTTCTGCCGTTGTATTAAATATTGCATCCGGTGTTTATTCTAGTGCTTTGATTCTTCGCGGATAAGGCCGTTGAGTTGATGTGAGCTTCGCCCCGATCTTCGGATGAACCCTTCGACCATGTTTTCAGGCGAGCATCTCCCCCTTTCTACCTATCTTACTTTTATAGTATTTATTTCCCTCCTGTTGATCTTTGCTATCTGTGTTGCGATGCTCTAGTTTTTCGTACCCGTGATATCCCTTGCAGCCATATATAGCCTTGGACACATCCTATTACCTATTGTTTGGTAGATAGTTGGACCCGCGTGTCGTAGTCGCTTGATCAAGTGTTTTTGCGTGTCGTCAAGTACCACAATTGTTGGAGAATTGCCGCATGTTGATGTTGGAGCTGATCATGGCTTTACTTTTCGTTCACTTTAATTCCTGTCTAATAACTAAAATTGAATTAAGCAGAGGCATCGGTGGGTGATAGGTAAGATTTGGTTTCCGACCGCCCACTTGTGTCCCGTAGGACCCGAGTTCTTGACACCTGCGAGATCGAGCGCTAACCACGGTGGGGAGATATGGGCCCCATTGATTATTACGATTTCAAAGTATTGTCTGGGGGCCACAAACTAGTTTGAGGTTTTATTTACGATCCTGTACCTATGCCATGCTTTCTCGCTTTATTACGTTTGTGCGAGGAGCACTTTGTCTGTTTAGGCGGAGTGTTTTCGTTATCGACGGTCCCGTTTGGGGATTTCTTTCGTTCTGACCATGACGCATAAACCCCAAGTCCTTCTCGAGACCGGCCGACTTCGTTGGTGTCGACTTGGTGGGTGGCCCCATGTACTTGCTTTGGAGTGCAGGGCGTCGTGACTTAGGCCCGCCGACATACCGATGGGTGTATGTTGCGATCGGCAAAAATTGAAGTGCTGTGGATACTTTGGTGCACCCTGCGGTTAAATATTTTCGAGAAGCCGTGTCGCGGTTATGGACGACTTGGAGCACGTGCTTGATCATAAACAACTATAACTAAAGTTCTTGTTACAAATTGACTTGTATCCGATATGATTAGTAATCGCTTCACTACAACGGAATGGCTAAATAAAAGTACCAACAAGCTGCTGGGTTTTGGGGTTGTCTCATGCTAATTGTATCGATTAGTAAGTGTTGTAACTATAACGGAATGGTTAACTAAAAGTGCCCACTGCTTACTTTATCGGGATGATTATCTAAACACGACTAGTAATTGCTGCGACAATGAATAAGTAAAGCGCCAAGCGTGTGAGTTCCTCGGTTGACTTCCTCGTTTGGTCTCGAGGGGAAGCGAGGATGGGTTTGTTGGATGATAGTATCGGTTGGATCCGAATAGGTCTTCTCACCCCTCTCGATAGCCGCCAAGAGTATCGAGTCTCTATAGGTTGTTTAGTGCATCTTGCCGCTGCCGCTTGATCCACCATACCTTTGTAGGCGAGACCGACAATTCTAGCCTCGCGTGTCTTGGCCTCAAGATCGACGCTCCTCTTTTTCCTTTGCCCTTTGTCGGCACCCCTTTTGTTTAAGCAGGTTTTGAGATCGACGCCGTTAGCAGGGTTACCCTTCCGGCTTGGCCTGGGCAGGGTTATGGACGCCATTGGTTATTCTTCAGGGCTCTTAGCCCCATTTGCATCTTGTCCGTAGTCGGACGCTCGGTCATTTTCAAGGTGATTTGGACCTTTGTATATTATATCTGTATTCTTGACTCATGGAGTCGTGCTGTATATATATCTGTTCTGTGGGTCCCATCGAGGACTGTTGTGTAATGTTATTACTTTGTTTTCCACCCGCACGCAAGTGCCTGGTGGGCACCTTCGAATCGTTTCTATGCGGGTTTGGCGGGTTTCGCTAAAACTTGCATAGGGCCGATTCTGAGGGTGTTACACAGCTTGATGTTCAGAACGCCTTCCTCAATGGTGAGTTGAGTGAGGAGGTTTATATGCAGCCTCCTCCTGGGTATTCTGTTCCCAAGGGGATGGTTTGTCGTCTTCGACGTTCTCTTTATGGCCTCAAATAGGCCCCTCGTGCCTGGTTTGAGCGTTTTGCTTCTGTAGTGACTGCTGCTGGTTTCTCCCCTAGTGCTCATGATCCAGCGCTGTTTGTTCACATTTCTCCTCGTGGACGCACTCTTCTTCTTATCTATGTTGATGATATGATCATTAATGGTGATGATTCTGAGTATATCGCCTTTGTTAAGGCTCGTCTTCGTGATCAGTTTCTTATGACTGATCTTGGTCCTCTTTGATACTTTCTTGGGATTGAGGTTTCCTCCATTTCTGATGACTTTTACATCTCCTAGGAAAAGTATATTCAGGATCTTCTTGCTCGTGCTGCTCTTGGGGATGAGCGCACTGTTGATACCCCTATGGAGCTTAATGTTAAGCTTCAACCTACTGATGGTGATCCTCTTCCTGATCCAACGCGTTATCGTCATCTTGTTGGGAGTCTTGTTTATCTTGCTGTCACTTGTCCTGACATCTCTTATCTTGTTCATATTCTGAGTCAGTTTGTTTCTGCTTCTAACACTGTTCACTATAGTCATCTTCTCCGTGTTCTTCGTTACCTTCGTGGTAAGATCACTCATCGCCTTTTCTTTTCTCGTTCGGCTCCCTCGGCTCGGTGCTATTCCGGCCTTCGTGGGCGGTGATCCTTCGGATCGCCGTTCACTTTCGCTTCTTGTGTTTCTTGGTGGTCCACTCATTGCTTGGAAGACGAAAAGCAGGACGGTTTCCGTTCAGTGTTGAGGCTGAGTTGCATGCTATGGCCTTGTTGACTGCTGCGGTGACCTGGTTACAATGGTTACTTGCGGATTTGGGGGTCTCTATTACCACACCCACTCTGGTTTTGTCTGACAGTATAGGTGCTATTAGTGTTGCACGTGATCCGGTCAAGCATGAGCTTACCAAGCATATCGGTGTTGATACTTTCTATACCGCGTGCTCGGTGCGGCTCAGTTGTTGCGCTTGATGTATGTGCCTTCAAATTTACAGTTGGATTTCTTTACGAATACGGACAGGCGGCGTGATTTTACTCTCCAAACTCAGTGTTGTGGATCCACCATGAGTTTGAGGGAGAGTGTTAGATGTATATATTTGTATATTATAGTTTCCTCATATGTTACGGGGCTTCCTGCATATTTGCATTATATATTATGGCATTTGGCCCTCAGAGGAATACAAGTTGCATATTCCTGACACAAACCACCCATTGTCATCCATATTCAAAGTATTACTGCTGATGCAATTTGATGTACGCGCATTCCAGTTTGATTTGTCGGACGAGAACACATGGGGACTATGCGTTATGTCACCGTCGTTATGTTCCTCGAGACGCACAAGCAGGAGGCCGTGGCGCGAGACAAGTGGCATCGCGCGTTCGAAGAGGTGACGAAGGAGCCGAGGGAGCGAGACCAAGACCTAGAGGCGATCGTGGCGCGGGGAACTAAGTACGTCTTTAGGAAATATTCTTCCTGGCAGTGCTGCCAGGCGAAGAAGCCGACCAAGAAAGAGGAGTTGTCCTGATCTGGCCAGCAACACCAGAGGAACAAGGGATCTGCGACGAGGTGGTACCACCTCTTGCACAACGTGGCGCAACGGAAGAGGGTAGGTGCGTCCTTGATGCACAGGGCCGGATTTGGCCTATGGCGACCTTGGCAAAGGCCAAGGGCCCATGCCGGCAGGGGCCCATAAATTTATAATTCTCTATGCTATATTAGATATACATTTCTGAAGAAAAAAATAAACTCAGCCCAGCCGGCAACTAATCTTACTCCCGCTTACTGGCGAGAGAAACGAGCCACCACGGCCAGATCGATTGATTCCCTCGTGATCGAGTATCATCCGGCCGCTCCAGCAAAGGTCCCGCTCCCGCCCCTTTATTCCTTGGCGGCAGACGATTGATCTAGCTACAGGGACATGACTACTTATGGGATACGTACGAGCTGTATATTGATTCCAATTTTCCGATCGATGTCGTTTCCCCTGCCTGCCTATAATCCGCAGAATTTCCTAATTGGCCGTCAGAGGGCGGGCCCTGGTGCAGTCTTACGACCTTAATATTTAATTCTTTAGTCAACCGATTTAGGGAATTGTTAGGGTTCTATCTTTTACTTGACTCTAAAAAGGTATTTTCCAACGGCGAGTACCATTGATGTCAACGAGGATAATCAAAAGAGAAGAAGACTGAAAAAAAAAAAATTGATCAATTCAAAAATGTTGTAAAATAAAATTTTGATTTTTATTGTACTCATGAGTTGCATTAAGAAAATGTCCGAAGCTTTTTTTTTAGCATATTATATTGTCGATCCATTGTTTCTTATTTGAGGTAATCAAACTAGCAGAAAATAGTACTTGATATTAAGAATGTCCAGTTGGATGTTAAGTTTTTATATTTTGTGACCGAAAGTATATACATATATGTATTTTTTAGATGTGCCTACATATACATTAGCCTTAGGGGCCATTTCATAACTTCGCACAAGGGCTCTATAAAATATAGAGCCGGCCCTGTTGATGAAGACGAGGATCTCCAAGAGGACGTCGTCCGGGAGCGAGACAGACGGCCATGGCCTGCTTAGGGTCCCAATAGAGTAGGGTTGGATGAGGCGATGGTTATCGCTCGAAACCTACGACTTTTGAGGTTGTGGACACGATCTCTAGTCCAACGTGTAGAGAGTTGGAAATTGAATCTAGGTACGTAGTAGAAGGTGTTTGCGTACAGTTAACGTAAGGAGGAAGGGTTGGATTGGAGGTCTTTTTTACCGTATACTCTCTCCGTTTCAAAATATAAGATGTTTTAGGTTTGTAAAGAAAATGAATCTAGACTTGTTTTAGTATATAGGTTCACTCAACTTTGAAATGAATCTATACACTAAAAAAAGTCTAGATTCATTTTCTTCACAAACCTAAAATATCTTATATTTTAAAACGGAGGAAGTATATAGTACGTACGGTTTAGCGGTATACAGAACTCTACGTACCGTGCTGACTAGGAAAATCATCATCGACTAATAAAAAGATGCCGAAAGAAATAAAAAATAGAAGGAATGAATGCTTAATTAAAAATGGAGATCCTTTTTCTGCCCAGGGATCACTGACGATGATTTCACATTGGTTGTTTCCAGCTGCTAATTGAAACTTTCCATAATTACAATTCCTGTCACCTTATATATAAAACCATCTCCCAACTCCTCGAGTCTCCTCCCTCTCCGATCTCTCCCATGGAGAAGCTTATGCTGAACGAGGACCGCCGCTACCGTCACCGCACTTATCCATCCACTCAAAATGACCGCATCCTCCAAATCCTAAAAAGGGAAATGCTAACCCTATTTTTCAAACCCATAGTGCAAAATCGAAATCACGCCAAATCGAGACAAATCAACACAAACCGTACCTTCCTATCCTTCCCCTGATGTGGCTTGCTCTCGCATTTGACAAATTCCCGACCGACATTGCCCCTCGCCGAGCGCACACATGTCAAGCGCTTCAGTGGATCGAGGCGAGGGCAGTCCGGGCACCTACTCATCGGGACTTCTCCATAACACGGCCATGACTTCTGGGAGCCAGAAGTGGAGCTGGACATTCCTCGCCGCCGCCGCCGCCACCGCGGACCATTGCCGGAGAAGAGGAAGAAGAAGGTGTGCCAGGAAGAACATGGGAAGGGAGGGGCGAGGCAACGGCCGGTGATGTCGGGGGCAGGGCACAAGCACGGTAGCCTCTTTCTATACAGATAAGGCTGGCGTGTATAAGTGGTGAGACCCAGCCTGAGGTGGCACGCGGTGGGTCCCGCGTAGCAACGGTCGACTGGTGGCTATTTGGGACGTTCTAACTATCATCTTTCGACTATTCCAACCAACGACGTTATTTCCCAACGAATAGCGGTGAAAGACGTCGTCTCTGAGCTATTTGAAGCGTACGTGGGAGGTCGCTGACTCTATAGTACGTACGTACGTACGGTTTAGCGGTATACAGAACTCTACGTACTGTGCTGACTAGGACAAATCAGCATCATCGACTAATAAAAGATGCCGATCGAAAGAAATAAAAAATAAAAGGAACGAATAAGCTTAAATTAGGGAATGGAGATCCTTTTTCCTGCCCAAGATCGATCACCGACGATGATTTCACATTATTAGTTGTTTCCAGCTGCTAATTGATATGCTGCTGTCCATAATTACAATCTCTGGCACGCACCTTATTATAAAACCACGGGAGACTGCCATCTTTTGCATTACATCCACCACCACCATCATCGTCTCCCACCTCCTCGACTCTCCTCCCTCAGCTCCCTTTCTCTCCCATGGTGAACGACGGCCCGGCGGCGGACTTCTCCGGCCAGCAGAAGCTGGCGTCCGGCACGTACCAGCAGCCGGGCACGTACGTCGTGCATGTGCCCATGGACAGTGTTACAATTGCGACAAGAAGATAACGAAGAACGAAAACGAAAAAACACAGCAAGGGGACACAGATTTAACGTGGAAAACCTCTCCAACAGCAACAGGAGAGGTATCTGATGGCAAGCTATCATGATACATAACAGACTCATTGAAAACAACGTTTCTACTTAGCAAAATCTTTTTAGTTTCAGGATTCCATAGTTTATATGCTTTAACTCCTGAACCATAACCAAGGAATATGCACTTAACAGCCCTAGGTTCTAATCTAGGGTTTGCGACATGTCGTCATTGAAGTTCGATCTACCACAGCTGGACTACACCACAAGATTCTCCTTGTGGCAGGTGAAGATGCGGGCGATTCTCGCCCAAACTTCTGATCTGGATGAAGCGCTGGACGGATTCGGTGAAAAGGATGCTAAGACCTGGTCCGCCGAAGAGAAGCGGAAGGACCGTAAGGCTTGTTACAATTGCGACAAGAAGATAACGAAGAACGAAAACGAAAAAACACAGCAAGGGGACACAGATTTAACGTGGAAAACCTCTCCAACAAAGAGAGGAAAAAACCACGGGCGCCAGCCAGCGAAACTTCACTATATCGAGGAGTGTTTACAAACGCCGGGGATTTCACAGATGCAACTCTCCCAACCGGCGGCTTACAAGGGGTTTATATATCGGTGGAAACCTAGGTCTTCGATCCGATCAGTACCGGGGGCGCCCCCGCACTAAAAGGCGTCCCGTTGGGCGCGGTGGGCCAACAAGACTCGTTACACTCGGCCCAAGCCTCCCGGCGACGCCTCACTCGTCGAAGTTGGCCTATACTTTGTAGAATTTGGATCAACATATAACAAACTCCACCTTGAGACAAATTCCTCCTTGCATCAACAGCAACCATCTCTGAACAAACAAAGCAAATACTTTGGCCAATAGCCACTTGGGCTAATCAGTTAAACCAACTAAGTTCGAGCAAAGCTCAAACTTAGCAATGACAGTTTAGTCATCATATCGGCAGGATTATCATGAGTGCTGATCTTGCCTTTAATTTACCTTGAGCAACAATGTCTCTAACAAAATGGTACTTGACATCAATGTGCTTAGTTCTCTCATGGAACATCGATCTTTTGTAAGGTATATGGCACTTTGACTGTCACAAAACAAAGTAATGCAAGAATCATCTCCACAAAGCTCAGCAAACAAACCTTTCAACCAAACAGATTCTTTGCAAGCTTGAGAATAGCCATGTATTCAGCTGTCTCAGTGGATTGTGCAACAACACCTGCAATGTAGCCTTCCACTAACGACAACCTCCAACATTAAACACATAACCTGAGGGATCTTCTCTTATCCAAATCGGCAAAATCTGAATCCACATAGCCAACGAGTCCCTCACGGTCCTAAACTTCAAACAAGCATTGGAAGTGCCAAGAAGGTACCTGAAAACCCACTGAACAGCCTTCCAATGTTCTTTACCAGGATTAGCCATGTATCTACTTATCAAACTCATAGCATATGATAAATCAGGACGAGAACAAACCATGGCATACATCAAAGAACCAACAGCACTAGAATACGGCACCTTTGACATGTACTCAAACTCTTCATCAGTAGTAGGACATTGAGAAACTGACAATTTAAAATGAGGAGCAATAGGAGTACTAACTGAATTGGCACCATCCATATTAAAACGATGAAGAACTTTCTTAATGTAACTTTGCTGACTAAGAAATAACAAACCAGATTTTCTATCTCGGGTAATTTCCATACCTAAGATCTTCTTAGCAGCACCAAGATCCTTCATCTCAAACTCACTACTTAGGTGTGCCTTCAAAGTAGTGATTTCTTTCATGCCCTTGGCAGCAATTAACATATCATCAACATATAGCAGCAAGTATATAGGTGACCCATCAACAAACTTGATATAAACACAACTATCATATTTAGACCTCTCAAAACCATGTGAGATCATAAATGAATCAAACCTTTTATACCACTGTCTTGGAGATTGCTTTAAGCCATAAAGAGACTTCTTTAATTTGCACACAAAATCCTCTTTACCAGGCACTATGAACCCTTCTGGTTGGTCCATGTATATTTCCTCATCAAGCTCTCCATGCAGAAAAGCAGTCTTGACATCTAACTGCTCAAGCTCAAGATCACGCATAGCCACAATACTAAAGAAAGTACGAATGGAACTATGCTTCACAACTGGAGAGAACACATCATTGTAATCAATACCTGGAATCTGGCTGAACCCTTTTGCTACTAACCTTGCCTTGTACCTTGAAGGCTCTTTGGGAGATAGACCTTCCTTTTTCTTGAAGATCCACTTGCAGCGGACCTTCTTTTTTGTTTAGGAAAGCGCACAACATCCCATGTGCCATTTTTCTCAAGCGATTGCATCTCTTCTTGCATAGCAGAAACCCACTTCTCGCGGTCAACGGATGCAATGGCTTCATTATATGTAGCAGGTTCAGAATCGTTCTCCACCTGTTCAGCACAACTCAAAGCATAATGTACAAGATTACACTCTTCAATTAAACGAGGACGAGGACCACAGTTACGCCTCGGTCTATCAGCAGCAATGGACTCATGTGGCTGCTGCAAAACAGTAGGTGAGTGCTGAACAACAATATCATCAATGTTTTCCTCATGTGTATCTTCAACGATACCACTTGTTACAATTGCGACAAGAAGATAACGAAGAACGAAAACGAAAAAACACAGCAAGGGGACACAGATTTAACGTGGAAAACCTCTCCAACAAAGAGAGGAAAAAACCACGGGCGCCAGCCAGCGAAACTTCACTATATCGAGGAGTGTTTACAAACGCCGGGAATTTCACAGATGCAACTCTCCCAACCGGCGGCTTACAAGGGGTTTATATATCGGTGGAAACCTAGGTCTTCGACGATCCGTACCGTACCGCGGGGGGCTGTCGTCCCCCGCACCCCCCACAGGCGTCCCCGTTGGGCACGGTGTGGGCCAACTTCAGACTCGTTACACTCGGCCCAAGCCTCCCGGCGACGGGCCTCGCTCCACTCGTCAGAAGTTGGCCTATACTTTGTAGAATTTGGATCAACATATAACAGACAGGGTCCCCCGGATGCCACCGCCGGAGAACGACGCCCGCCGCTACCGCCACCGCCACCGCACCGGGCTGGCATGCCTCTTCATCTTCCTCTTCGTCGCAATCCTCTTTCTCGCGGCTCTCTCTGTCCGTGGCATGTACCTGGTGGTGCTCAGATCCAGGTACCTGGACAGTAGCTCCCACGGCAGCAGGATGGATTAATTGCCGTGCGCCATGCATGAAGGCCAATCAATCAAGTTATCTAGACGAGGAATAATTTCCTCAAATAATTTCCACGATGAATAATTTTCGTCTCAACATGTTTCTTATCATTCAGCTTCTTTTCTTTGATGCGTTGCATTGTTCGGGCGTTTAAATTTTCAGTCCACCTATGGAAACGTATCATGCTGTATTTGCGTTAATTATCTCCCTGCATCTGTCCGACGGTATGTATGAGGCCTTCAAATTGTTGAGTGTGCAGCAACTTGAACTTAGACGGTCGTTCGCTTTAGAGATGGAACCAAGCGTTCCATTACCGCAAAATCAGGAAAGGATCCCCTGCCCTAGAAGCCATAGCCCGGAACACATCTCCATTGGTCGCTGGATCATAATCCTTTTTCTCCCCTGGCGATTTCATCTTGTCATACGCTCCTTTCTTTATAAGAGCCCGAGATTTGGGAGCCACAATCTCCGCATTAGGACAGATTTGCACCTTCCTTTTGCGTCTTTAGCGGGAGAATAGCTACTTTGACGTGAATTGGAAAAAGAGCAATGCCGTTGCAAAGAATAGCTCGTATGCGACGTTTTTGAGACAACAAATAGCTCGCATGCGACACTTCTCATAAACCACAATAGACAGCTTACCAGTTAAACTTAGTTGGGCTGAGCGGGACCCAAACTTATCCACCTTAGATCGTGGGACCCACTGCTTGTCCACCTCACGGCGTGGGACCCAGAAACCCCAGTTGGTTAGCATCTCGCCCCCGCGCCGGAGCCAGTTCTGACCTATGCGTCCTCACTTTTCTTCCCTTTCTTTTCCGACGAACCTCGTAACGCTGCGACGCTGGCGGTAGATGTCGATCTCCGCTTCAGCCGCCAACTGCCGATGGTCGTGCTACGGTCCAGCGCCGCTGGAAGCAGGGCCGGCCCTGAGCCGGTGCATCCAGTGCAACCGCACAGGCCCCGAGCTGCTAGGGGCCCCAGCCAGTTACGGACGTGCATGCTGATTAGCTTAGAGAAAATTACTGAATCAGCCCAATTACTAGCAGCCGAGGTACAGATGTGCATGCTCATTATTAACGATAAAAAAAATAGGACCGAGGTCCGTATCCATTCCACTCCAGGTTGTCTAACTGTTCACATCGTCTATTCATCTTACTTCGATTTCTCCTCTCGCCTCCTTTGTTCTTCCCACCGCTGATGGATGTTGTTCTTCCATTAAGGTTTTTAGCCGTTTTTAAGTACTTCCTTCGTTCAGAAATAACTGACTTGAGTTTGTCTAAATTTAAATGTATCTATACACTAAAATGCGTCTAGATACATTCGAATCTACACAAAACCAAGTCAGTTATTTCTGGACGAAGCGAGTAATAAACAGAGGAGGAGGAGATCCTGATCTGTTGTTTTCCAGCAAAAATCCTCCTCGATCTGGAATAGCCAATAGATAAGATTCAATCTGTTTCTCCTTCATTTCCCGTGGGCTTGATTTGAGAGAGACAAAAAGGTGGAAGAAGGGGCCAAATGTAGAGAGAATAGGGGAGGACGCCCGGTGCCAGAAACCAACATGACATTCAAGGGCAACTTGCCTGCAAGTGGCAGCCCAGAACTCGTGGGGCTTTTGTTTTAACTATAATATTGTCATGTCTTCTGTACAAAAAAAATGTCATGTCTTAATTGTGTGGTGTTTGTGTTCCACTCGATCGTGTGCCTTATGTCACCTTGGTTATGAAAATTGACAAATGAAAATTTTGCTATGTAATATGTCTATTGAAAATTTAGAGAAATTATGCTTGTAAATGTTATGTGTCTATTTAAAATTTAGAGAGAGTCGTGTTCAATATATAAATTGCTATATATTTGTGCAGAAAAATATAAATTGCTACTACAAGTAAAGAAAGTTTATAATTATTTGTCTATATAGGGCCCCATTATTTTCCTTGCACCGGGCCCCTAACATCTTAGGGCCGGCCCTGGCTGGAAGGTGCCCTGATTGCCCACGGACGGCGCCCCTAAAGCGGCTGATCACTACGAGCGATGAGAATGGCAACGCCGAGCGCCCACCGGAGAAGAACGAAGATAACTCGCCACCGTTGCGCGCACCGGAGAAGTACCACCACAGGACTGTCATTCCAAAGCACCGCGTGCCAAGCAGCACCTCCAAAAAGGGGAGTGACGACAATGACACTGTTGCCCGGACAAGACCTAGGATTTCTCCCGGTACACCCCGGGAGGTGTGAGAGAGAGATACCCGCGGGCGTCATCGGGGTCAAAAGACAAGGATTTCTCCCGACAAGGATTTCTCTGGACATTTGTACTCTAATTGTCCAGCTTCCCATTTTTATCACGCGTCATGAGATTATATGACTCATCTGGTCGATTTCGGTGCTCCCCGAGAGAAAATATTTAATTTGCACCTTCCATTATATCACGCCGAAGGAAAGAGTGAAATTTTGATCGCCGAATCATGATCATTTTTCTCACCTGGAGATTTGATCCTGTGATTAATTGCCATCCTTGCGTAAAAGCGCCAGCCTCGCACCTTCCATTTTTATCGCGCATCATGAGATTGGACCCCGTTTCTGGTCGATTTCGGTGCTCCGCCAAAGAAATTTTGATCGAAATTTCTTCGACGGCAAGCATTGCCTTACGACTATATATATCTCTCCCTCGCGCGGCCTGGTGCACACGCATCCACAGATCCATCGCTCGAGCGAGATCTCTCTCACCACCACATGGCAGCAATGGCGTCTCATCTGCTGTTACCTCTGCTACTCTTCTCCGCCATCGTCTCTACCACCGCAGCAGCGCCGGCGCCACTGGTGCAGTCGACCTGCAACGCCACCGCCTACTACGACCTCTGCGTGGCCGTCCTGCTCGTCGACCCGTCCAGCTCCACCACCGACATCCGCGGCCTCGGCGCCATCGCCCTCGCCGCCGCCGCCGCCAACGCCTCCGCTACCCAGGCAGCCCTCGCCAAAACCACCACCGCGGCCTCCTCGCGAGTACCGCTCCTCAGTGCCTGCGCCGACAAGTACGGCGAGGCGCTGGTTGCGCTGGTGAAGGCCCGGGAGGCGGTGGGCCAGGCGCTGTATGTCGACGCCTTGGTCGACGTGGGCGCCGCCGCGGAGTACCCGGCGGTGTGCCGGCGGCTGTTCCGGAGGAGGAGCCAGGCGTACCCCGCGAAGCTGGCCGACAGGGAGCTGGGGCTAGATCGCCTCTGTACCGTCGCCACCGACATCATCACGCTCCTCCTCTCATAGACTAGCCATATATCGATCATACTCAATAATCACGCTCGTTCAGTTTGCCCTATATATTTATCTTTGTGCAGATTTCTCTGTAATTTCAGATTGGTCTGAAAAGTTTCGAATTATATATATAGCTACAGAGATTTTTCAATTTCAGATTGGCCTGAAACTGCTTGTTGGTGTCAAATTATATAACTTCATTAGACTGTCTTCGATAATATTTCAGCACTGTGTCAAACTTGTTTGGTTTTCAAACAAGCTGGGTATGTAGCATATATAGTATCTGACGCACAAATCTCGCAGCGTTCATTCACTGAAACATATCCGTAGTCAATCGATCAGCGTACGCCTAGGTCGTAAGAGACGACATGTGCATCGATGACATGATCATATATCCATGGATTTTCTGATATATATCTAACATACCTCCCACGTACACGTATTGCACCAGTTGGCCACCTGGAATACCCATCATGGGTGTGGCTCGCTACCGGAAAATAGGTCGTTGTTGTGCATCGCAGTGTTGTCGTGCGCCAAGGCACGACAAACAAACTTTTGCTGTGATGGGCTAGAAGGAAGCGCATGGCAAACACTACGGGAAAAATGTTCGCTGCCGTTGACCCAGCTCTTTGCCGTGTGCCTAAAGGCTATTTTTGCCGTGTGTAAATCAAGAGGAACACGGCAAAGAACAGGTGCACGGCAAACTGCAGAAAAAGAACACGGCAAAGAAATAAACACGGCAATGGATAGACGAGAACACACGGCAAAGAAAATCAGCACGGCAAAGTCAATGAAGACACACGGCAAAGATATATTCACGGCAAAGAAGTGGGCCCCGTGGCCTCGCAGGGTCACCCGCCGGCAGGGGCTGACGGCAGAATCTTTGCCGTGTGCCCTCGCCGTCAGGTACACGGCAAAGATAATCTTTACCGTGTGTATTCTTCTGTATACACGGCAAAGCATTTTTTTTTCACCTTTTTTCTTTTCTTTAATTAGCAAGGCTTTTATTACATATATGTTAGGTGATATTATTTCATAGGATCATGAGCACACACATATGATCATAGGTTATTGTGGCTTGATCACTATATACATGCACCTCCCCCCCCCCCTTATATGGTCCGGTTTCAGGACGAGATTCCCCTTATCTGGTCTGAACCTTCGCTTCTAGGTTAGAGCGCATGCATGCGAGGGGGGACACATGCAAGCACATATACCAACCTTGCACCACACTCACACGCATATGCTAGGGACACATGCAAGCTTTCATCTGATTCCGACGTTCTCGTGGACTTCCTCTGGCGAAACCCTGATTTGCGGGCCTCGGATCGTCTACCCCCCTAGACATTCTTCTGACAGGCACTAGTGGAAACGAGGGCTTTTGTTGATCCCGAAAATGGGCTTTAACACCGGTTCTTCTACGAACCGGTGTTAAAGGGGGGCCGTACCAGCGTGGCCTCTGCGGCATTAAAGGAGCCCCCCTTTAACACCGGTTCGTGCCACAAACCGGTGTTAAAGGTCCCCGCACTGGTTCACAGATTTCTTTAACACGGTTCGTGGCACCGTGACGGTGTTAAAGGGAGGGCTATATAAGACACCCCAGCCCACACACACCCCACTCTTCCATTCTTTCACATTTTGGAGCCTAGCAAGAGGGTGTGAAGAGTGCTAGTTTGTGTTTTTTCATATGCACTAGAGGTGTTCGGAAATGCCCGAGAGCTCAAAATAAGCTTTCTTGTTGCTCTTTCCGTCTCGGTCGAGGTCGGCAACTATAGTTTCATGTGTCATTGATGTACTATATATATAAATGGTCATCTCCCTATTATTTTTGATATATACTACATATTAATGCAGATGAATCGGCAATGGATGTACGGTGACCGCCGAACTTCCGAGTACATTACGGCCTCCAAAATTTCATCGTTGTGGCTAATGCAAACCGTGGTCACAATGGTTTTATGTGCTGTCCGTGTGTTCACCGTAACAAGAAAGACTACTCAAATACCAGAACCATTCACGCCCACCGCGATCCGGTTTCATGCCCAGCTATAATTGTTGGACCAAGCACAGAGAAAAAGGGGTTGTGATGGAAGACAACGAAGAAGAAGAGGATGATGAAAACTATCATAATATGTATCCTGAATATGATGATAATGCAACGGAGGTAGATAATGAAGATCAAGAGGGAGCAGATGGGACCCGATGACGATCTTGGTCGGGCCACATCGATGCAAAGGAAGAATGTGAAACTGAAAAGGAGAAGGAGCAGATGTTAAAGGATCACAAAACATCGTTGTATCCAACTTGCGAAGATGGCCACAAAAAGCTAGGTGCCACTGGGATTTTGCAATGGAAGGCAGAGAATGGTGTGACCGACAGCATTTTCAAAGTTGTTGGTAAAATGAAGAATCTTCTTTCAAGAAATAATGAGTTGCCCGGTACATACCAAGCAAAGAAGGTTGTCCGCCCTCTAGGATTAGACGCGGAAGATACATGCCTGCATTAATGACGCATCCTCTACCGCGTGAGAAGTACGAGAATTTGGATGCATGCCGGTATGCCTTTGCATCATGGTATAAGATCAGACGAGATGATCCTGGCGATGTTGAGGGCGAGGCCCCTAGGAAGAAGGTTCCCACCAAGGTTATGTGGTATGCTCCTATAATACCACGGTTAAAACGTCTCTTCGGAAATAAAGAGCATGCCAAGTTGTTGCGATGGCACATGGAAGACCGTAAGAAAGACGCGATGTTGAGACACCCCGCTGATGGGTCACAGTGGAGAAAAGTCGATCGAGAGTACCCGGACTTCGCACGTGACGCAAGGAACTTAAGGTTTGGTCTAAGTACAGACGGCATGAATCCTTTTGGTGAGCAGAGCTGCAGTCACAAAGACGGCCCGTGACCCTATGTATCTATAACCTTCCTCCTTGGTTGTGTATGAAGAGGAAGTTCATTATGATGCCGTGCTCATCCAAGGCCGAGGCAACCCGGCAACATTGATGTGTACCTAAGGCCATTAGTTGAAGAACTTTTACAGCTGGGCCAAACCAGGTGTACGTATGTGGGATGAGCATAAAGGGAGCCAGTTGACCTACGATCATTGCTTTTCGTAACCATCAATGATTGGCCTGCTCTTAGTAACATTTCAGGGTAGACAAACAAGGGATACAATGCATGCACACACTGTTTAGACTATACTTGAAAGTGTATATTTGGATAAATGTAAGAAGGTTGTGTACCTAGGGTACCGCGATTTCTTCGAACTCGCATCGAAGAAAGAAAGGCAAGCATTTCAAACGTCTGGCGTAACCGGAGGAAGCTGTCCTCCGCATCGTGAGGAGGTATTTGGTATGGTCAAGGACCTAGAAGTAATCTTTGGAAAAGGTCCTGGCAGTCTCTGTTCCGAATGACGATGCCGGACACGCGCCCATGTGGAAGAAGCAATCTATATTTTGGGACCTACCCTATTGGAAAGTCTTAGAGGTCCGCTCTTCAATCGACGTGATGCACGTGACGAAGAATGTTTGCGTGAACCTGTTAGGCTTTCTAGGAGTGTATGGGAAGACAAAAGATACACCGGAAGCACGACAGGACCAACAACGTCTGAAGGCCCCTGAGAGCCTATGCATCCCGAGAACGAGAAGGGTAAACGATGCCACTTAACTCCCCGCCTACGCTCTTACCAAAGCAGAAGGAAATCTTTTTGAATGTCCGAGCAGATCAAGGTCCGTCTGGATTCTCGTCGAATATAAAGGGAATAATAAATATGGCGAGAAAAATTCCAAAACCTGAAGTCTCATGAGCCACGTGATTATGACACAATTGCTTCCGATTGCATTGAGGGCTTCTACGAAAATGTTCGAGTACCCATTGTGAAGCTATGTGCATTCCTCAATGCAATATCTCGAAGGTAATCGATCCAGAAAGCCTACCAGGGTTACAAACAGATGTGGCCCAATGTCTTGTCACTTTGAGTTGGTGTTCCCACCATCCTTCTTTAATATTATGACGCATCTCCTGGTTCACCTAGTAGAAGAGATTGCCATTCTCGGTCCTGTATTTCTACACAATATGTTCCCCTTGAGAGGTACATGGGAGTCTTAAAGAAATATGTTCATAACCGTATAGCTGGAAGGAAGCATCTCCAAGGGCTATGTAATGAGGAGGTCATTGAGTTACGTGTTGATTTTATTCTGACGACCTTAAGGCGATTGGTGTTCCAGAATCACGACATGAGGGGAGACTGCATGGCAAAGGCACCCTAGGATGTAAAGCAATGATATGTAGGGACGGGCATTCTCTCAATCAAGCACACTACACGGTTTTACAAAGATCTATCTTGGTTGCCCCGTATATCAATGAACACAAGAATTTAATAGCCTCAAACACCCGAGGCAGTCTAATGAATGGATTATAAGTGAACACATGGCGAATTTTGGCGGCTGGCTGCAAAGACTTCTCACGAATAACACCACTGTTGGGGATCAGCTGTACTTGTTGGCGGTGACATCGTCTTCGTTGTATGTACTTTCCAAGGGTATGAGATAAATGGGAATACATTTTACACGATAGGCCAAGATAAAAGAGCACCAACCAAAAAGTGGTGTCCGCTCGATGCAGCGAAGACAATGGGCAAAAGACCACGTATTATGGGTTCATAGAGGAGATATGGGAACTTGACTATGGACCTAATTTTAAGGTCCCTTGTTTCGATGCAAATGGGTCAAGCTAACAGGAGGAGGGGTTGAGGTAGACAAGAAGTGGAATGACAACGGTGGATCTCAACAATCTTATGAAGAACTTAGGCGAACCATTCGTCCTAGCCAATGATGTGGCTGGGTTTTCTATGTGAAGGACATGTCCTCCGGACCAAAAACAAAAGAAAAATATGCAAACGAATACATCATATGATGAGCCAAAGCGTCACATAGTTCTTTCAGGAAAAGAAACATCGTGGGAATCGAGGACAAGATGGACATGTCGAAGATTATAATAAGTTTGATGAAATTCCGCCTTCACAAAGGAAAACTGACCCAAGCATTCCGTTAAGTAAAGAAGATGCTCCATGGTTACGTCAAGCGATCATAAGGAAGGGCATATGCCAAGAAGTTCATGCTCATATTATGTAACTCTAGTTCATGTTTTTAATATTAATACATGTCTTGAGTGTTAGTCATGTTTTGTGGATGGACCGGACTATGAGAAGAAGTTGTCGATTCGTACTTACCATTAAGATCGATCTCCAAACGCAGTCACATATTAGGGAGTGCCTCTATGACCAGTTTCTTGGAGATCTTGGGAGGACTAGGCTCGTCGGCATCTCCGAACTGGCCGTAGTGGTGTCCCCGCTCGAAACCATCTTGCAGCTTTGTAACTTCTCTAACTAGATCAATACACCAGGGAGCTAACTAATTTCACATATTAGGGAGTGCCTCTATGACCAGTTTCTCGGACATGCCGAAGGACTGGGCTCCGTCGGCATCTCCACAAATGGCCGTAGTGGTGTCCTGCCTCAAACTGCCGGAGGACTGGACTCACAAGGATGCCTATTTATAGTACAAGCAGCTCTACATAGTGTTGACACTTACAAAATAATGTCGACACTCACCCTATTATTAGTCGGTTGGTGTCTCCAACCGACTAAGGTTCATCTTTAGTCCCGGTTGGTGACACCATCCGGACAAGGTACACGCCGCACGACATAATGTCGACATGCACTCACCCCTATTATTAGTGTTGACTCGTGTTTTGTCCCGGTTGGTGTCTCCAACCGGGACTAAAGGTTCATCTTTAGTCCCGGTTGGTGTCTCCAACCGACTAAAGCTTCATCCGCCATTTTTTCCCGCCATTTTTCTTCCTTGATTCTTCCCGCCATTTTCTTCCCGCCATTCTTCCCTCGAGTTCTTCCGCTAGTTCACTATATATATATGTAGGGGTTGGCCTCCATTGTCATTGCACATCTCTAGACTCATATCTCGCAACCTCATCACTCTTTCCCATGGCTTCCACCGTAGCACTAACCCCTGGGAGGCGGAGGCGCTGGCGCTCGAACTACCCCGCCTCAGGCCATTGTGTCCCCGTCGGATGGATCTTTGGCGTCGGAGGCGTGCAGTTCCTCCTCTCCCTCTAGGTGTGGCGCGCCGGATGGCCATCACGAACCACTACTACCGAGCTCACGCCGAGCAGCGGAGAATCCCGATGGCATCCCGACTATTTCCCTACTTGGGAAGCCTTCTTCGTGGATCGGCATGAGAGGCGCTCGCCAGCACGAGGAGGGCCCACCTCCTCCTAACTTCAACGAGGCGGCCGTCGGCTATGGTGGCGGTCGGACTCTCGAGCGTCATGGCCTATGACACCGCCACGACCCTAACCCCGTCTGCGCTACCCTCAAGTCCAGCCCACGCTACCCTCAAGTCCAGCCAGCGTTCTCCAGAGGTTCAATTCTGCGACCCGACAACGGCAGCGATGACGGCGAAAGTACGACTACAATGGCGAGTATTACAGGTGTAGGTAGGAGCATGACTGAATCACTCCAACATTCCGAAACAAGTTCGGCCGATTGTTACTTAATCTGCCATGTATCTTAATTTTCAGTTCTTTTATGTATCTTAATTTTCAGTTCCAGTTCGGCCGATTGTTACTTAATCTGGCCATGTATCTTAATTTTCAGTTCGAGTTCGGCTTTATGTAACTGTCTCAAAATGACCTATCTCATTCGAGGTTTCTTGGCTTTCGGGTCAAATGACCAATGTTATGGCTAGAATCAAGGCATAGTTTGCAAGAGGAGTTTTTCATTTTATCGCACCAAAAAGGCATTTTCCATTTTCCGAGCATAAAAAACGGACGGTTTAGTGAAGCAACCACCAAATGGCTAATTCAAAAAACCACCAACACATTGATCAAAAATCAATGCAAGTTGAGAGAGGCTTGGTGAGATTCAAGTGTATACAAAAGATGCGACATTTAAATATCCAATAAATTCAAAAATGTTAATACAAAAGATGCGGCATTAAATATGATTTGATCTAATAAAAATCATTTACATGAATGGATAGATATTATTTTTCTGAAAATTATGATATATTATTCATATTTTTCTGAGTTGAAATGAAAAAGATATGAATTTTCTAAATTCATATCATATTTTTTGAATTAAAAAAGCCCCTTTAATGCATGAAATAAGTGTTTTAATTATTTTAAAAAAATTCATGTAAAGTAAATATAAAATGATTTACATGAATGGATAGATATTATTTTTCTGAAAATTATGATATATTATTCATATTTTTACGAGTTGAAATGAAAAAGATATGAATTTTCTAAATTCATATCATATTTTGAATTAAAAAGCCCTTTAATGCATGAAATAAATGCCCCCTTTAACACCGGTTCGACAGAACTGGTGTTAAAGATGATTATTCGTTCAACAACCCACCCCTTTAACACCGGTTCCTGCCACGAACAGGTGTTAAAGGGGGTAATAAATGTTGAAAGCTTCACCTTGCTAACACGGTTAAAGCCACGAACCGTGTTAAAGGGGGTATTTATTCCACCTTCCTCCCGTCCTTTCTTCCCCACTGCCAGATCGACGAGATAGAAGCGCCGCCAACCCGCCGTCTACGCCCGCTTGAGCCCGACCGCCGCCCCATTGCCGCCGCCCGAGCTCGAGGTTCGCGCCTGACCCTCTCTTCCCGCATCCTTCCCCGCTCACCGCGCTCCGCCGTCCTAGCCACGTCGCCTCCACACCTCCTTCGCGGCGCGACCTGACCTGCTCCAGCGATTCGCGCCACCCTGCCGCGGCATAAAGGTCGCCCATTGCCCGCGCCCCAGCGAGCACCTCCACCCATGCGCCTCCCGTGTCCCCGCGACGCCTCCTCCGCGCTGGCGCGTGAGCTCGAGCTCCTCCTCCGTACTTATCAGCGCGTGCGGTGGCGCTGGTCATGTGCCATGCCTCCTCTCTGCCAGCTCGTCTCCTGTCCCCAAGGCGCCTCCGTGACCACGCCGCCCTCATGAAGGTCTGGGCAGGCGCGCGTTCAGCGCTCTCTTAGCCTCGGGGGCTCGCCCCAACTCGGGCTGCTCCCATGTCTCTGTGAATGGATGAAGGAAGAAGACGACCAGATGGAGGTAACGGGCTTAACGGTGCCGGGGAGACGATCTCTCCCCCATCGCCACCTCATGATCTTGAGGTGGGCCGCCTGTCGTAAGTGCGATTAAACTAGCTAACTGTTCGATTAGGCAAAGTTTGTAGTTGTTTGTAGTCTCTAGCTCCAAAATCGTAGTTTTTTAAGCCTTAATTGTCGTAGTTTTTAAATCTCTAGACTCAATTGTCGTGGTTTTGTGCAATTTACTCCAAATCGACAAGAAACACCTTTTCAAATGCATCCACACGACGGTTCGCGCTGGACGCCACTCCGGCTGTGTAGAGATCGCAACATGCAACATCTAGGAACAAATTCGTGCTCTGTCGCTCTCCCGCCAGACATTGCTCTCTTTCACGGCCACATTTTCCCATTTCCTTCGCGCTACACACCCCGTTCGATCATATCGGTTATGCGCGATGAGAAAGTCTAAACCCTAATGACCACCGCTCTCTTCCCTGCAGAGCGTCTCGCCGCCGCCGGAGCTCATAGGCCACGCTAAACGCCGACGCCGCCTCGACGAGCCGCCGCTAGCATCCAAGATCCGTCAACGAAACACCGCCGACGAAAGCACCGCCGCCGACGAGACCAACGTCACCCCACCGTGGGTGAGCCCGTATGCCACGTGTATGATTCCGACTCATCTGATTAAAACTTGTTTGCTCGATAAATTGTACTACATGCATAGATTAAAACTTGTATACAAATTGGACCTCTGACTCATTTATGTATTTATTTGTGTATTTTGGTATGAATAAATATGTATATTTGTGTATGAATCCAAGTCCACTTGAATGTTTACACTCTTACTCTAGATAATATTATTGTTTTAGAAACTATGGATCCACTTAGTAGAAACCTTGAAGAAGAAGAAATAATGGAGAACATTATTGATGAGGACACCTCACAATATCTGAACTTGGAGGGACATGACGACAGCTCAAGTACTAGTCATGGAGAAGATGAAGACTCGTGAACGCAATTTAATGGTTACAAAGTCCGGCGAGGTATATGCATTGATTAAGCCTCAGCTGACTTCCACCAACAATCTTCTTCTACATGTATTAATTAACGCTTCTTTCTTCTTTTAGCCCTCTGGATCGACCAGCCAGCAACCATCTTCTTCTACGAAAAAGAGCAAGCGAGGCGCGAGCCAGCGGTTGAAAGATCGTGCAAAGTTCACGATCGAAGCAGTCCGTGTTGATGGCAGGCCGATGGAGCCCAAGAAGGCCGCAGACAAATTTATACGTCAGGCTGGAGTTCTTGTTAGGGACCAAATCCCAATCATAATTGAATATTGGAATAAGCCAAAGAAGGGCGACGGTACCTTTGTCGATGACAGATCCAAAGAAACGCTTTGGAATTCGTTGTTGGTAAATTTCACCCTTCCGCCAGAGGAGGATGAAAACAACCCGGTTATAAAGAAAAAGGTCAAAGAGTGGACTCTAAAGAAGATGGCTGAGGCTTTCCGCAACTGGAAGACAAAATTGAACAAATTTGTCAAAGCTCGCGAGACTCCAGATTTCGAAGACGATATTATGCGAAGATAAGACCTCAACGCCGAATTTGAGACATATAAAAAAGTGCTATAGCTAAAAAGAGGTCGAAACCAATACGCTTAATGCCCAAGAAGGAATATCACCAGAGGACGGGTCGTGGCTACATATCTCGAGAGGCCTAAGTGGGAGGAAGCTGAGAGGCCTGCGAGCGGGATCACACCCGCAGATGGGTGGGACCTACGTGCAAAGACTTGGTTCTACGGAATCGGGCAAGGTTGGACCCGTAAAGATTGTGTATCTTCCCAACCATCCTTGCCAAACCCACACCGAACTCATCACGGCATACGAGGAAACATCCGCGGGACCTTCCATCCCGAGAGAGAATGACCAGCTCACACGCGCCATCGGTAAAAAAGAACACCCTGGACATGCACGAGGCACAGGGGGTATGACGTGGAAGGATGTTTGCCGACTGGAGCGACTCTTACAGATGGCGCGGCAGAAAAGAAAAATAGCGTACAGAGCGGATGACACAGATAGAACATGCACTTGCGGCGCTGCGAGCAAGTGAATGCACAATGAAACCATCAAGCTACCGCCCATCTCAGCGGCATGAAGAGCCTGCATTGGAAGCTGCCCGCGGCCCAGACTCTGCGCGGAAAAGCAGTGTGGCTTCCACGGAGAACGTGCAGCCAACGATTGAAATGACGGGTCCTCGATACCCCGTTGATGAGATCACGGAGAGCGAACACGCTGAGCTGCATGTGAGATTAATGGGCTTATCCATTAAGGTGGTATCGGCTATGCCTTACCTCCGTAGCTGGTGGAACTTACCACCGCCGACCGATTCCGATGGCTATGCTATTGTCGGGTGGATGAGGTTGTGAAGGAATATGAGGAAGCAGCTTGACCATGCTACGGTGAAGGGAAACTCAACTCAAATTTGCGTGAAAACAACCATTCTTTGGAAGAAGGAACACATTGTGCTTCCAAATTGAGGTTACTGCACCCCCGCTGCCTCCGCAGCGTTAGCCTCGAGCCCAGCTATCTCTGCATGGCAGCCATCTCCGCCGTCACCATCTCTGTGGCAGCCATCTCCGCCCGTCACCATCTCTGCTGGCAGCCATCTCCGCCCGCTGCACCATCTCCTGCTTCAGCCATCTCCTCAACAGAAGCGGAAGAGCACTGCCACGAGGAGCATCGTGCACCGCCACAAAGAAATGCAGAAACCGTGACGCCAAAGAGTTCAAAAACTACGTCCCGCAGCCTTCCGCCAAGCCATTGCCGGTTTTACCGTGGAATCGCAGCGACGAGGAGACCAATAGGATCTCGGGAGAACAGGTCAAGAAATTATTTGCACCTAGACGGGCCGAGCCAAAGGATAAAATAGATCCGGCGGTGGTGGAGAAGTTTTACAAAAATCTTTTGAAACCTGAAACCCCACTTGTGCCGGACTACGAGCGCCAGATTTTCAAGGCGAATGCAAGGCGCCGTAGGGAGACTGAAAGTAGCAGTCGTGAGGCACCCCAGAAAACAGTTCCCATGCTCGGAGAGCAGGAAAATCAATCATGCGCCCCGCTCCAAATGTTTGACAAACGGGACGCTCCTCCCGTAGATGATTACGAGGCAGAGCTACAAAGAAAGGCCAATGAGATGGGGATGACTTACATTGTATACTTTAACGTCATGGGAGACAACTTGCCCAAATGCGATGTCAACCCCATACAACCATGGAAGTATGGGAAGAATCTAGTCAAGAAAGAGGAGCTCAAGAATCTACCAACAAAGATGCGAAAATTGCACAAGTGGTACCTTCATTTCTGCAAGACGAGAAAAGAAGAATGGATCACGGCGCATATAAGAGATCAGATTTTCTTGTGCGGAGACGACGATCGACTTCAACATTCAAGACTTGCATTTTCTATTCAATCGAAGGAACTCGACAAATCTGCCATCAACCTTTATTGTGTGTAAGTACTATTTCGTAATTTTATCTCATCTCATTCACTTCATTAATTGCATGTATATATATATGCTCACCATATATGTATATACTATTATGCAGGAAAAAGGTTATGGAATGCATTAAAGGAGGCTTTTGACATTGGGTTCGTTGACCCAAATAGAGTTCATGAAGAAGTGGTAAGAGACAAACCGGGAAAATGAAGATTACTTGCTAAAGTCTTTCTTGAGACAACAAACCAAAAGGGAAATACTATTGCCTTACAACTTCGTGATTACTATTACCTCTCTCTTGTACACATTCTGTTTCGCCACTCGATGTTAAGTGTAACTGATGATGAGTTATGCGTATGAGGTTCCACTTTATTCTACTAGTCATTCAACCCGACTCAGAAAAGTCCTTGTCATGGACTCGTTTACGAAAAGAAAAAGAGCTATGGGCAGACTTTAGAGAGATGCTCGAGGTAATTTCAATCATATTATCGCACTAGATCGGCAACTTTCGTGACAATAAGTAATTAATTACTCCTTTATCCATTTTCTTTGTGGACAGGGTTTGAAAATGTTCACGGCAGGCCGTGGGTGAATGGTCAAAAACTAAAATTTGTAGACCAAAATGTAAGTAATACTAGCTAGCTTCCAATTCCATTATATCATGCTTTATTGATTATTATTTTGATTGAACTCTATTCTCGTAAAGTGCGCGCATCGTGGACACAATAACTTATGTGGGTACTATGTTTGCAATTCATTCAAGAACACGATATGTTGAGGCCAAGCCGCACTAGAACAACTTAGAGTAAGTAAACAAAGTCCACAACATTATTTTATTACCATCAATTGTGTTGAGTTTTATTCTTATATATATATTGACGGCCCATTCTTCATATATATTCAGATCGAACGGATGCGGGACCAACTCCTACCATTTGAACGCATACGAGCCATTCAAGAGGAATTGGCGGGGTTCATACTTGATGAGGTCGTCACGCCTGGCGGAGACCTCTTTAGATATCCACCAAAATGAACGATGACGATGTATGTGCCGATGACGATGTATGTGCCGATGACGATGTTTGTGTATAATAGTTGCTTAATTATTCATGTACTGTATGTACCGATGACGATTTATAAGTATACCGCTCGATCGATTTCCCTCGCCCTCCCGTAAATACGCCTTAACGGGCAGAGAAATTCGCGCGGCAGATTTAGGCTGTTTTCGCCGCGCAGGAAAACGCCTAAATCTGTCATGAAGAATTTTAACACCGGTTCGTGACACGAACCGGTGTTAAAGGGGCTGCGGCAGCCACGCGCCATCTTTAACACCGGTTCGTATAAGAACCCGGTGTTAAAGGGCCTCTAACACCGACCTCAACGGTTGGGAACCGTAGAGGGCCCTCCCAACCGGAGTTAAAGGGGGGGCTCTGCACTAGTGAGGGGTAGCCCCGCGTAGCTCTCTCTTGTTTTGTGTTTGACTAGGTCATAGGATGATGTAAAACCATGTTGGTTCACAAGTTAGGGCACTATACGGTCCGGTTTCACCGTAACAGGGAGATTCCCCTTATCTGGTCCAACCTTCGCTTCTAGGTTAGAGCGCATGCATGCGAGGGGGGACACATGAAAGCACATATACCAACCTGGCACCACACTCACACACATATGCTAGGGACACATGCAAGTTTTCATCTGATTCCGACGTTCTCGTGGTCTTCCTCCGGCGAAACCCTGATCTGCGGGCCTCGGATCGTCTACCCCCTAGACATTCTTCTGACAGGGGTAGCCCGACATAGATCTATCTTGTTTTTTTGTTTGACTAGGTCATAGGATGATGTAAAACCATGTTGGTTCACAAGTTGGGGCACTATACGGTCTGGTTTCACCGTAACGGGGAGATTCCCCCTTATACAGGTCCATAACCTTCGCTTCTAGGTTAGTGCGAGGGGGGACACATGCAAGCACATATACCAACCTTGCACCACACTCACACACATATGCTATGGACACATGCAAGTTTTCAGATGATTCCGACGTTCTCGTGGTCTTCCTCCGGCGAAACCCTGATGATCTGCGGGCCTCGGATCGTCTACCTAATTGAAATGAAGTTCAGCATCCTCTAGAACCTTATGGTCTATTGCAAAGTTAGTGTTTCCATGGTCTGAATAATAACAAATAGCCTACAAAAAGTTAACTAAAAACTTTAAATAAATACAATTGAAAGAAAAAATAAAAATAAAATTAGAAAATACGTAAATGCACACGACAAAGGACAAAACACACGGCAAAGAGGTACTTTGCTGTGTGCCTGTCGCCGTCAAACAAACGGCAAAGGTCCTTTGTCGTGTGTCTCTCGCCGTCAGACACACGGCAAAGAGGTCCTTTGCCGTGTGTTTTTGTGCGGCACACGGCAAAGACGCAGTTAGATATTTGTCTCGCGCGGGCCCAAGCGATCCCTATCCACTCGCCCACCCCGGCGCGACCCCAACTCCACCTCGCCTCTGCCCTGCCCTGCCTCGCCACCTGCCCTCCCCGCCCCACCCAGCCGTCGATGGCCCTCCCTGCCCCGCTCGGCCCCACCCAGCCCCACATCGCCGCCCCCGCCGCCCCTCCTCCCTTCCCCCATCCTCCCCCGCCTCGCCCCGCCCCACACGCCCGAGAGGAGCTCCGGCCAGGAGGAGCTCCGTTGGCTCCCTCCTCATCGGCCAGGGCACTTCCTCCTTCACCTCGCCCCATCTACACCGGCAGGCGTGCAAGGTAAGTTTTTTTTCTGATTTTTTATTTGTTTTCCCTATATTACTATTATGTTTAAATTAGGATAGGTTAGTTGTAGATATTAGGATAGTGTTTAGATTTAGTAGTAGTTCTAGTGTTTAGATTTAGTAGTAGTTCTAGTGTTTAGATTTAGTAGTAGTTCTAGTTGTAGATATTACTATTATGTTTAGATTTAGTAGTAGTTCTAGTGTTGTAGATATATTAGTTGTAGATATTAGGATAGTACATTAGGTTAGTACATTAGTTGTAGATATGTTAGTTCTAGTGTTGTAGATATGTTAGTTGTAGATATATTAGTTGTGTATATCTATTATGTTTAAATTTTGGCATGTGTATATGCAGGATATGTGTCGAGTCTGAGGGTGGAGTTGTCGAAGGCGTAGGTCATTTCTTGGGAGGGTCGCTGATCTTCTTCACCTCGATCACGCTTCAAGGGTAAAAATCTATTCTCCTATCTTGCAAATACCTAGGGTTATTTTCGTGTGTAGATCACCAAGTCTGTCGCGTTACCTAGGCGTCTCTTCCCGGCCGTAAGGGTTAAGCTGATAAATATGCATTAGTGGTCTCGCATATCATGAAGCGTAACTCTTACGACATTTATCGGGACGGCGGATGCGTAGTTGGGTATGTTTTTCTTGTTCTACTCCACCCAAGATAGGATTCGGCAGCGTCCTGTTGTTCGGATGCACATCCCTCTTGGCTTTTTGGGGCGTGATCGGGAGAGCAGCGAGGTGTCGGAAATTCTGTGTCGGATCAGGGTAGAGCAGGGAGAACATACTCAATCTACGGATCCGGCGGTTGATAGGACCCTCTTTACCTATTAGAGAGATAGGTGGATATATGTATGGCGTAAAATATATGTTTGCTAAAATTAACGGAACTAATACCGAATTTATTTATATGGCATGATTAATTGAAAGCATTATATATGTCGTTTTTGGTACTGATTAGAGGATGGAGAATTTTGACTGGATGTATGATGGCTATGTCAGTAAGTGGGACTTTACCTCAGAATGGCAAAAAAAGGCCGAGGACTTTGTGAACCAGGCATTTGCCGTCCCCAACAGACCCAGAAGAATTTTCTACACCTATGCAAGATGCAAGAACCTGAATACACATTGGAAGGATGATGTGAGTACTCACCTGCTCAATTATGGGTTCACACCATCCAACAATACTTGGACATTCCATGGTGAAAAGTTAGCGAAACGTTCTAGGAGGGAGTTGTAACACCCTCGAAATCGACCCTATGCAAGTTTCAGCGATTCCCGCCAAACTCGCATAGAAACGATTCAAAGGTGCCCACCAGGCACTTTCGTGCGGGTGGAAAACGAAGTAATAACATTACACAACAGTCCTCGATGGGACCTACAGAACAGATATATATAACAGCGACTCAATGAGTCAAGAATACAGATATACAGTACAAAGATCCAAATCACCTTGAAAACGATACAGCGTCCGAGTATGGACAAGATGCAAATTAAGCTAAGAGCCCTGAAGAATAACCAATGGCGTCCATAACCCTGCCCAGGCCAATCCGTAAGGGTAACCCTGCTAACGACGTCGATCTCAAAACCTGCTTATACAAAAGGGGTGCCGACAAAGGGCAAAGGAAAAAGAGAGAGCGGTCAAGATCTTGAGGCCAAGACAGCGAGGCTAGAATTCAGCGGTCCTCGCCTACATAGGTATGGTGGGCTGAAGCGGCAGCGCAGCATGCATTAAACAACCTATAGAGACTCGATAAAACAGGCGGCTATCAGAGAGGGGTAAGAAATACCTATCCGGAACCAACCTGATACTAACACCAAACAATCCCATCCTGGTATTCCCCCTCGAGACCAAACGAGGAAGTCAACCGAGGAACTCACACAGTTGGCAGTTTTATTTATTCAGTTATTGTTGCAGCAATTACTAGTCAGGTGTAGATAATCGTCCTGATAAAATAAACAGTGGGCCTTTTTAGTTAACCATTCCGTTGTAATTGCGACACTTACTAGTCAAATACAATTAGCATGAGATATCCCAAACCCAGCAGTTGTTGGTACTTATATTTAGTCATTCCGTTGTAAGGAAGCTGATTACTAGTCATATCGGATACAAGTCAATTTATAACAGTAAACTTTAGTTATAGTTTTCTATGATCAAGCACTGTGCTCCAAGTCGTCCATAACCGCGGACACGGCTTCTCGAAAAGATTTAACCCTGCAGGGGTGCACCAAAGTATCCACAAGCACTTGACCTTTTTGCATCGCTTAACATACACCCATCGGTATGTCGGCGGCCTAAGTCATGACGTTTCTGACCCAAAGCAAGCACGGGGCCACCCACTCAAGTACACCAACGAAGTCGGCCGGCTCGAGACGGACTCAGGTTTGGGTAGACGGTTGTGAACGGGGACCCAAATCGGGCTTGTCGACACCGCAAAAACGTGTCCCGATCCTAACAAGACAGTGTGCTCCTCGCACAATCGTAAATAAAAGGTAAAGCATGGCATAGGTACAGATAGTAAATAAAACCTCAAACTAGTTTGTGGCCCCCAAGACAATACTTTGAAATCAGGTACTAATCGATGGGGCCCATATATCCCCACCGTGGTTAGCGCTCGATCTCGAACAGTGTCAAGAACTCGGGTCCCACGGGACACCAAAGGAGATCGAAACCAAAAGTTATCTATCACCCACCGGTGCCTCTGCATATACCTACTTCAATTTTAGTTGTTAAATAGTAATTAAAGTAAACGATAATTAAAGCCATGATCACCTCCAACCTTAAACATGCGGCCATACTCCAACAACTGTGGTACTTGACGACACGCAACAGCACTTGAGCAAGCGACTACGGCGCGCAAGTCCAACTAACTACCAAACATCAGGTAATAGGATGTGTCCAAGGCAATATAAGGCTACAAGGGATATCACGGGTACGAAAACTAGAGCATCGCAACACAGATAGCAATAGATCAACAGGAGGAAATAAAGACTATAAAAGTAAGATAGGTAGAAAGGCGGAGATGCTCGCCTGAAAACATTGCCGAAGGTTCATCCGAAGGTCGGGTCGACACTCGCAACAACTCATCGGCCTAGTCCGCGAAGAAGCAAAACACTAGAAGAAACACCGGATGCAATATTTAATACTACGACAGAAGATCGGGCATGATGCATGTATGATGTATGGCATGGCAAAGGTGCGATGCAATTAGGCAGTATTAAACGGAACCGGGGTCCCGATATTTAATTAGATGGTTCAAGTTGTTTAACTACCCTTCAATTTAAATGTTGTTTGAACATGTTAAAATATAGCACCGGTTCGCTATACAAATTTAAATGGGGCCAATATTAGACTAGATTTGCCCGCATATGGGTCCCATATTTAATTATGAGGTGAATCGGCATAAGGCCCCCAACCCACATGACAAGTATGCATGCATGGAAATTTTATATGCAACAAGTTTTATATATAGCATTTATAAAATAGGGGCTCGGGAAAAGGTTCACACATGGGGCTCGACGATCTTGGGGAGAGGGGTTCGGATATCGGTCTTCAGGTTCCAAGAAGGAGAGCTCGGCGTCCGTGAGGTAGATCTTGCATGCTCCCCCCGACGTCCTTGTGGTACTTCCCGTGACGGAGGCCTTCGAGCTCGGCGTCACCGCCTTGGTTTCCATGAAGGAGGGTCTCGATTCCTCGCTCGAATCGGTGAAGGACTTTGGTGGATCTTCGATCGGCATCAATTACTTTGTGTTGGTTTGTCCGAGATCTTGTGTAACCAAACACCTCCTGGGCAGATCTTGGAGCCATGTCCATCTCCGATACAACGCCCCATCAACAAGACAAGACGGGCGAGGCACCGGAGGCTAAACAAACAAATGAGGCATGTCCCAAGTGGACACCAGATCGAACACCTTACGGGCAGGACACGCATGGGGTTCGCCTTGAGGCAGTGGCGCGCCCGAGGTTCACCGAGGAAGAGGGCACGCGGAGGAGAGGCACTGAGTGGCAGCTGGCCGGAGAGCTCGCGCTGGGTCCCTAGAGAGGAGGAGCTCAAGGCGCAGGGCGGTGACGTGCACACCGCCACGGCCGAAGCGAGAACGGCGTGCACAGGCTCATGGGAAAGAAAGGATGCGGGGAGGTGCAGGGAGGACCGCCACGCAGCGGTGACGAGGTGGTCCAGTCGGCGCCGCGAGGAGCCTGTAGAGGAGGGAGGAGACACGGTGGCTGCGACGGTGGCCCTCGAGCGCGGGGCCGGAGAGGCGGCCGGCGGCGAGGCCAGGGGAAGAGGAAGGCGCGGCTGGGCGCCGGTGCGGAAGATGGGGGAAGGACCGGCGACGGATCGGGATGCGGCTAGAGGAGGCGACCGGGCGGCGCGGCTCGACCTCGACGGAGGGGCCCGAGGCGAGGACGGAGGCCGGTCACAGCGGGGGATGCGGCTGATGCGTTTGACGCCGTCGAGGAGGGAGGCCGCGAGTCGGGTTGTGCTGGCGGGAGGAGGGCGCAGCGGGCGGCATCTCGGGAGTTGGAGAGGAGAGGGAGGCAGGGTCGGGACGTGCGGTGGTCGCGAGCAGGACAGGACGGGATGGGCCCGGGGACGCGTGGGACGAGAAACGAGGGGAGCGGTGGGTCTCGGGGTGGGGCCCGGGAGACAGGGGCAGGTGAACGGCGGTTGCTGGGGTGTGGGGTGGGAGCGTGCGAGAGAGGTGCGGCTGGGGGGGTGTGTTTCCTGGCGCTGGGTGGGTGCTGCGGTGTTGGCAGGGTGGGGTGGAGTTGGTAGGTGGCATCGGGTGGCTTGCCGCCGCCTCAAGTGAGGGTGGAGGAAAGGTGAGGGAGGCGGCTGGGTGGTTAGGTGGGGTTAGGGTTAGCTAGGGTTTTGGGGTTTTAGGTGGTCTGGCTAGCCGGGCCCTTGGGCCTGGCGGGCTGGACTGCCTCCCCCAATAAAATATTTGTGTTTAATATTTTTCCTGTTTTATTTATGAGGCCTTTTATAAATAATTTTAGACATAACAAAATATTCGGGAAGACCGAGATTTCAATTTGAAATAGGGAAGGGGATAATTAGAAAACAATATAGGCTTTTGGGGACTAGGTTTAGTCAAACACATGCATGATGATGTCAAGATTATGCGCAACATACCAACAATCGCGATTTTCTAGTAGTGGTTTTGCGGGATGCCACAGGAGTCACGGCAGGGTCAGCAACAGAGTTAGCCAAGGGGAGAATTTGATGCTGGTTTTGATAGGTGCATAGAAAACTTTGTGAATGCTAATGCGCCTGAAAGCCGTCATGTAGAGGCAGAGACACCTCAGGAGGCGGAGACAAGTGAGGATCCGGAGGAAAACACGGCAAAGTACTACGAGACTTTGTTTGCCTCACAGAGACCCCTTCATGCACATACAGATGTTACCCAACTGGATGCCATAACTCGCCTTTTGGACTTCAAGAGCCACATGAACTTGACCAGAGAGGACTTTTATGATATGCTTGCCGTCGTTGGCAGCATTCTGCCGAAAGGGCACCTCTTGCCGGAGAACTTCTACTATTCGACCAAACTCCTCCGTGACCTTAAGATGTCATATGAGCTGATACACGTTTGTCCGAAGGGATGCATGCTATTCACAAAGGAGCATGCTAAAACAAATTATTGTATCCGCTGCAAATCCTCTAGGTACTTTGAGGTCGATCCCAATGGTGATGGTCAGAAGAGGCAGACCGGGGTTGCCCAAAACATTCTTCGGTATCTTCCAATCATACCGAGGCTCCAGCGACTCTTCATGACCGAGGATACCGCCCACAGATGCAAGGCGTAGAAGGAACAGATACCTCGACTAGATGATACATCCATCGGATGGTAGTGCATGGAAGAAATTTGTCAAGAAATATCTTGAGAAAGCCGGTGACAAGAGGAGCGTAGCAGTTGCCATATCAACCGATGGGTTCAATCCATATGGCATGTCGGCTTCAGTACACAGTTGCTGGCCAGTGTTTTTTATTCCCCCAAACCTCCCCCTGGCGTCTGCATGAGATCAGAGAACATGTTTGTCTTGATGATAATCCCAGGGCCGAAATACCCGGGTAAGAACATGAATGTGTATCTAGAACCGCTGGTGGATGACTTGCTTCGTGGCTGGGAAGGTCGGGGGATCCGAACATTTGACGCTTCAAACAACGAGCACTTCGATATGTATGTATGGTACCATACCTCTCTGCATGACCTACCAGCACGTGCCTTGTTCTGCGGCTGGTGTACACATGGGAAGTGGCCTTGCCCAGTGTGCATGCAATCTCTGACTTTCTTCTAGCTGTCGAAGGGAGGCAAGTATTCCTGCTTTGATGAACATCGACAGTGTCTTGAGCCGAATCATCCATATAGGAGTGACAAAAAAAGGTTCAAGAAAGGCCGTGTTGTCCATGATCCAAAGCCACGTCTAAAGACCGGAAAGGAAATCAAGGCTGAGTTAGAAGCTCTCCAGCCAAACTCCGATGGGAATGGTTTCGTGGGATACGGGATACGCACTAGTGGACCCACATTCCGTGCTTATGGAAGCTTCCTTACTTTGAGGATCTTGAGCTTCCGCATAACATTTATGTAATGCACACCGAAAAGAATATCGGTGAGGCCCTTTGGAGCACCATAATGCAAACCGAGAAGACGAAAGATAACATCAAGGCTCGAATTGATCAAGAAGCATTGTGCGATAGGCCAAAGTTGAACATGCAGCCACCCGGAGCCAAAGGCAGAAAAAGTTGGTCTAAGTCAAAGGCTCCTTTCTGCCCAACAAAGCCCCAAAGAAGGGAGATCTTCTAGTGGATCGCGCAAAGTTTGTTGGGCTAGGTGGCAAATCAAGTGGCACAAAGAGGTTCGCAATGAAAAAACTTGAGCAGGAGTTGATCCACTCGTATGTCTTGAACACCATGGAAGAAGTGAAGCCGTACATCGAGTAAGTGATCACCATTTAGTTTTCCGCAAATATTCACTGCTATGTCCGTGCCTAACTCTCCTTTAAATTGTTATAGACGATTCAAGAGTGCACATTGGAAGAATCCAAATAGGGAGCCTAACCCTCAAGAGGAGCAGGATCTTTTCGATAAGGGTGGTGGTTTCGGTTTCGTCAGTTGGTTCCGTGGTTTGGTACTATTCGAGCCAACTGGCTGTGCTACACTTCTTGTGATAAACTTCTTATGCTAAACTTCTCGTTCTAACTTGTAGGCAAGAACTGACAAAGAGATGCAACCCGAGCTAAGAAATATTGCCAGGGGCTTTAACCATTCAGTCGACACGTTCAATGCTTATGACGTGAATGGGTATCGCTTCCATACCCATGAATACACAACTAGCCGGCCCAACCGGAAGACAACAAATAGCGGGGTCTTTTGTGAAGGCTTAGATGGCCTCCAGTACTATGGAAGATTCGAGGGTATATATGATCTGAATTACGGTTTTGGCAAAGGGCTAAATCCCGTTGTATTCAAATGCCATTGGTTTTACCCACATAAGGTGAAACGGGATCCTGAAATTGGACTGGTCGAAGTTAAGAGAAACTCCGTTTATGTGGGAGATGATGTTTTACATTTTGGCTACTCAGGCCTTCCAAGTATTCTATCTTCCGTACCCATGCTAAAACCCGACAAAACGTCTACAGGACTGGGATGTTGTGATGACGGTACCGACACGCAATAGGCCGCCCTTGCCAAACAAGGATGATTACCGCCACCTAGACCCCTCAACAAATGATGGCGAGTTTTATCAGGAAGAAGGGATCCCCGGGCAATTCACTATCGACTTGTCCGCCGATGGTGACATGGTCGTAGACGATGAGCAAGAAGAAGCTGAGGAGGAAGACACTGCGCAAGATGAAGCTAAGGAGGTTCACAACCAACAAGATGTGAGTTTGCTCGAGGAGTTCCATGCAGGCCTTGATGTCAATGATCCACAGGGACCACCTCCAGGTTTCGTGGATGATTATTGGTGGCCGGAAAGTGATAGCGATGACAAAACCTCTCGTCCAATTCATAATCCCGACTCAGGCTTCTGATCCATGCATGTAGTAGTAATAATCTTTGTAGTAGTGTTTGCTATTTAATCCCGCCGGGCTATGTAATAAAATTTCTTTCCTTTTGTCTTTGTATTTGTAAGAACTCTATTCTATGTAATAAAATTTCTTTCCTTTTGTCTTTGTATTTGTAACAACTCGTAGCCCCAAAGTCTCGAGAGGACAAGTATTTTCGAGATTCATATAGCATGGGGATGTGACGGTGGCAAGCCCAGGAAAGGATTCTCGATCCACGACAATGATTCATTTTGAGGAGTCGTTGCCGTGGAGACAGAATCCTTTCCTTGGCTTGCCGCGTCTCATACCCATGCTATATGGATCATGGAAGTATTTCTCTTCTTTCGTCTTTGCCGGTACGAATATAGATTAGCTAGCGTGACTTAAATGGAATAGATTAGATAGCACTAAAGTCGAAAGGAAAGACATTACTTCACTATTCGTATAGCATGGGCGACATTGTTATTTGAATCGTGAAATGGTTTCTTTCCTTTCGTCTTTGGAGAAACACAAGGAAGGCTTCATCTCGTAGCCCCAAAGTCGAGAGAGGACAGGTATTTTCGAGATTCATATAGCATGGGGATGTGACGGTGGTAAGCCCAGGAAAGGATTCTCGATCCACGACAACGATTCCTTTCGAGGAGTCATTGTCGTGGAGACCGAATCCTTTCCTTGGCTTGTCGCGTCTCATACCCATGCTATATGGATCATGGAAGTATTTCTCTTCTTTCGTCTTTGCTGATACAAATATAGTGTGTGTTTAAAACTTGAGTATTATTATACTGTTATGAATCTTGTGTCACTGATGTGTACTAATAAACTATTCTTTTCACTCTGTTTTGCAGGTGATTGAAAGATGCCGGGGGGAAAGGGAGTTACAATAAATCTGAAAAGCTTGGCAAAACTTGTGACTGGTGGTTCAAAAGATGTCAGGGGAAAGCAGCCTACTAGTTCTACTGCTAGTGCTCCACCGCGCACTTCACAGCGGCGGGGGAGTGGGAGGCGTGCGAGGACTCCTAGTCCCCCTCCGGTCTTCGAGGAGGACGAGCAGGAGCAGGAGCAGGAGGGAGAGGACGAGGAGGAGGAGGAGGAGCCAGTTCGGCGTCAGGAGGATGAGGGGACGCACTCGGATTCTGACGAGGAGGAGCAGGAGTAGCAGCAGGAGGAGGAGTATGAGGGGTTGGGGTATTTACCCTACGAGGTTGACACGTCCTTGAGGTGGGCGCCTCCGGAGGATGAGACGCAGTACCTTGAGGAGTACGTGGCCATGGACCCGAGCCTGGTGCCGCGGGAGAAGGCTCCATATCGGCGTGGGGTTTCGAGACTCCCCGACCTACCTTATCCCTATGCGGACAAGGTACTCGTGCCCGCTGGGTCGAGGTACATGATTTGACCCTAAACCATACATTGTAATTTTATCACATACTGACCTTGTCTTTTCATTTTGCAGTGCCTTTCTATATGAGGATGGGATCAGGCCATATCGTGGCTACTCAAGCGTCCTTGGAGCCTTGGTTAGAAAGTATTTTCCTGGGATTGTCACTCTCCCAAATGGTTCAAAGGATGTGGCTTGGACTTGGAAGCATTACCACTATGTCAAGATCCGAAAAAAGTACACCACCATCGCGGAGAAGGTTCAGGTTTTGTTCTGGGTAAGTTTGTTTCGCTTGTCATAATTCAATCGCCTTGAGGATGAAATATACTTGAACTTATGGCTTTGACCCGCCTTTTTTCCCTATGTGCATACTTGTAGAAGTTCTTCGACATGGACAGGACGCGCAAAAGGGAGTGTTTGATGATTGTTCACGAGCTTGCCAAGAGGAAGGTGCAAGACATGCACTACGAGGCACGCGTGAACTGCGTCTGCAACTGGTTTGGCGATCGCAAGATTTGGATGAACAAGAGCCAAGCCCGGGAGATGCTCTTCGAGCCGCGATTCCGAGTAGTTGAATTTTTGTTTTATTGATTTCTTGACCTTATTCTATTTTCTATTGTACTAATACGTGTGTCTTGTGGATGTAGAACCCTCCTCGGTTCATGGGTAATGATCAGCGGTGCTTCACGGCAATGGTAGCGTGGTGGACACACCCCAATTACCTCCAGAAACACGCCGATGCAAATAAGCGGCGAGAGGAGATGGGGGGTGGATCACACCGCCAAGGCAGCATCCCCCTCGCCCTTCTTAGGCAAAAAGAGGTGAGAAAATGCTTTATTTGTTCTTGCTTGTAATTTTATTCTTTACTTCTCCCTTTGGAGTCCCCCTTCACTTAACTTCATGCTCTTTTGTGCAGAAAATAAAGACAGGTCAAGAGCCGTCCGTGTTTGCCGTTTGGAATAAGACACGCACGTTGGACGAGCCTATGAACGAGAGCCTATGGATGAACGAGGGAGCCAGGCTCCAGGGTGAGAAGTACCCTGAGAAGTACAAGGAGGTGCATGGAGAAGATTCTAACCCTGAGACCGCCCCCTTCGACCCCGAGGTCGCCGTGCTGACGGGAGAAGGCCAGAAGAATGGTCGCCGATGGATCGGTCACGGGTCCGTCGACCCTAAGACCGTTTCATCTATGCGACAGGTCCGGCGTGGTAGGACGAGCGACCAGCCTGCTATAGAGACCCGCCCACGACCTTCGGTTGTAGCTCTCGAGCAGTTACGTGTATGTTCTTCCTCGGTCATCTATGTTTTACTACATGTTTTGTGTTGCAATGTTCATCTAATCGTGGCGACGCGACGTAGGAGAAGATGGCCGCTGATAGGGCACGCAGAGGCCCGGCGATGGCGAGAGCTGGAAGCAGCGATGGCCCATCGAGGGTTGCTGGAGCAACAGGGGCAGATGATGCGGTGGATGACATAGCAAATGCTCATCAATTCTCAACCAGGGACTCTTCCCACTCCTCCTTTTGCCTTCTCGTGGGTAAGTGATCAAGTGTCTTATTGTCCAATGCTCGCAATTTTCAATCTTGCCTTATTGTCTAATGCTCACAATTTCCAATGCTGCAGATGTGACGATGCGATGCCGCCGCCTGGTGGGTCCGCGGGTGGATCGAACAACTAGGTGCCGCCGTCTTTCACCATCAACAATCCGTCGGTCGTCCGGAGGCTGAATCAGAGTCCTCCAGGTTTGTTTTCAAATTTAGCCATGCCATCGCATTTGTAGAAATAGCCATGATATGACACTTGTAGAAATTTTAGCCTTGGCATGATACTTATAGAAAATTTAGCAATTCCATGACACTTGTAGGAAATTTAGCCTTGCCATGATACTTATAGCAAATTTAGCAATTCCATGACACTTGTAGATAATTCTATGCCATTGTCAAAATTTTAGCCATGCTATAATACTTGTAGAAATTTTAGCCTTGCCATGACACTTATAGAAATTCTAGCCTTGCCATGGGACTTGTAGATATTCGTGATTTTACTTGTCATATTGATGTAATTTGCCATGAGACTCGTCAAAATCCCATGTTATTGCCATTTCCATCAACTTGTCTAGAAACTTGTACATATTGATGATTTTACTTGTCATATTTATGTACTTGTCTTCAACTTGTAGGATCTCACGATGGAGCATGAGCTTGTGGAGCACTCGGAGTTGATGGTCTTGTGGGTGGCAAGAATAAACTTGTAATATTTGTATAGTTTAGGGATTGTGCACTTGTGTAATAAACTTGGTATTGTGTGATATTTGGTAGTGTTTGTGATGATATTATGATCATACTTGTGATATTTTGGTGTTGGCGATGCATTTTGGTGTTGGTGATGCTTATATTATTGTTGTTTGATGCAATTTGGTGCTGCTGATAATCTATATGATCATATATATATATATATTCTATGTTTTGAATTGCAGGAAATGTATGGAAACATTTTTTTTGAATTGCAGGAAATGTATGGAAACATGTTTTGAATTGCAAAGTGCCACGTGTAGCCCACCTGTGTGCTGGTGAGGTTATACACAGGGTCTTTGCCGTGTGCGCTATGCCAAAGGCACACGGCAAAGGATGAACTTTGCCGTGTGTCACCACTGAGAGGCACACGGCAAAGGGGAAGACACAACAAAGGGCAATACACACGGCAAACCCTGAACACATGGCAAAAACCAAAGCACACGACAAAGAATACACACACGACGAAGGCAAGACACACGGCAAAGGTAGGACACACGGCAAAGATCAAAGGCACACGACAAAGGTCATACACGGCACCGATATGTTGGCTCCGTCAGATGGACGGAACCGTCAACTACTTTAGTGTGCCGTGTGTGATCAGAAAACACACGGCAAAGTCTTTGCCGTGTTCCGGGCGTCAAGACACACGGCAAAGGATCTTTGCCGTCCCGATCATTGCCGTGTTGCTTTTGCCGTGTGTAAGCACACGGCAAAGGGTTTGCTGTGTTCCGGGGGGCCTTTGCCGTGTGGATACACCCACACGGCAAAGAACCTTTCTCCTGTAGTGAAAAAAAGGCCTGCACGGTAAAATGACCTAGGCCTCACGACAAAGCAAATAGGCACGGCAAAGCTTAGGAAAGGCACCCGACAAAGAAATAACGCACCACAAATGGAACAATCAGCGCACGGCAGAGAAAATGCACTGTCACAGCGTCACGTAGGGCCCACCACTTCGGCGCAATTGGCGGAGCCGTGGTGACAACAGGGCTTTGCATACTAACCCAACTTGTACTCACTCTAAAATTTTCTTGATAGAACCACTTCTTTATTTTTGTTGCTTCCGTAATTATTTTCATTTGGATACTTTATTTTGTAATAAAAAAGTCACTATAACATGGGAGGTGGTGTTTTGGCTCACGAGTACAAATGAACCTATCATAAAAAAACAAAATTTAAAATGTTAAAAATAATTGAACAAAAAATTTGCATGTATATCTGAACATTCTATGTTGATACACAGGTTTTTAGAAAATTAAACATTTTATGTGGCTTATGTAAAAATGACAAAATAAATGTCCGTGAATAGTCACGTTTCAACACTGAAATTTGTCTTTTATACATAGGGCATAAAAAATGTTCTTTTTTCGCAAGATCTTGTGTACGAACATATAATGTCTAGATGTACATGCATATATTATTTTCTAATTTTTTTACATTATAAAATGTGCTTTCAATGGGTTCATTTGCACCCGTGAGCCAAATTGGATTTCTGCTATAACATGGTATCAAGAATTTTTGTCATATTCTGTCAGTACTAATGGTGTGGACCACCCTAAAATCACAACAAAGTACAAGTATAATAGCACTCACCCTAATTCATACATATAACACAATAATCATAGAACCTAGAACACTTAAAATATTATAAAGGATCCAAAATTCATTGGATACAAATCTTTCCTTCTCCCAAGGAGTTGAATATGCAACTAATGCAAAATTTTAATTTAACTAACATGCATGCATAAAAATGAATATGCTAAAACTTATGAGATAGATTACAAGGTTTTAATAGATCTCTCCAAGCTTGGAATGAAGCCAGGTGGGATCACATAACTCCTCGTGAGTACCTATTCTTTCTTTGGGGTAAAAAATGCGTCATCATATTCCTCCTCTCTCTTCAATATGCAAACGAGAAATACATGAGAATCGAGTGTATTGTTCTGTAATGTTAGCTTGCCGATCTTTCAATATTTTAGGGAGTATCTTCCTATCATCAACCATCTCAATAACAATTTCAGCTAGGATTTTAACCCTACCATCAATGTCATTGACCTTTTTCTCAAGATCTTCGCCCATCATCCAGTAGGAATCAACTCCCTCACTAAAGGGGTGTTCGCAGCCCGCGGCAGGTCTCAGACCCTTTAATCCCGGTTTATATCTTATACTGGGACTAATGATGTCTAACGGGCTGGAACAAGTGGTTTGTGGTGATTCGGGTCGTCCGATGCGGGAAGAGCATCTCCACTCGCCTACCCAGGACGCCGATCCGGACGCCGAAAATCGGCCCAGTCGCGTACCCAGGGAGTTGTTTTCGTCCGGATTTGGGCGTGTTTTGGTCTGGCCTACCCAGGCCGAACCCAGGTTCCTGGGTACGCCCTAGGGACATCGGGCGCCGCAAAAAAGGGAGTGGGCCAGCTCTATCGGCGAGACAGTCCCATTTCCACCCACTCCCACTAGTGCAGAGCCCCCCCTTTAACTTCGGTTGGGAGGGCCCTCTAACAGCGGTTCCCCAACCGCTGTTGAGGGTTCGGTGTTAGAGGGGGGGCCCCTTTAACACCGGTTCCTATACGAACCGGTATTAAAGGGTGGCGACGGGCTGCCACAGCTCAGCCCCCTTTAACACCGGTTCGTACCGAACCGTGTTAAAATTCTACTGTGGCGAGATTTAGCCGTTTTCCTGCGTGAAAACGCCTAAATCTCGCCGCGACCGCCTCGCCTGCCCGTTAGGCATATTTCATGAGGGGGGGAGGAAATCGATCGACCGGTATACTTATAAATCGTCATCGGTACATACGAGTACATGAATAATTAAGCAACTATTATTATACACAAACATCGTCATCGGCACATACATCGCCATCGGCACATACATCGTCATCGTTCATTTTGGTGGATATCTAAAGAGTTCTCCGCCAGGCGTGACGACCTCATCAAGTATGAACCCCGCCAATTCCTCTTGAATGGCTCGTATGCGTTCAAATGGTAGGAGTTGGTCCCGCATCCGTTCGATCTGAATATATATGAAGAATGGGCCGTCAATATATATATAAGAATAAAACTCAACACAATTGATGGTAATAAAATAATGTTGTGGACTTTGTTTACTTACTCTAAGTTGTTCTAGTGCGGCTTGGCCTGTCGCACATATCGTGTTTAATGAATTCGCAAACATAGTACCCATAAGTTATTGCCGTGTCCTTGATGCGCGCACTTTACGAGAATAGAGAGTTCAATCAAAATAATAATCAATAAATCATGATATAATGGAATTGGAAGCTAGCTAGTATTACTTACATTTTGGTCTACAAATTTTAGTTCTTCTGAATCACCCACGGCCCTGCCCGTGAACATTTTCCAAACCACGTCCGACAAAGAAAATGGATAAAGGAGTAATTAATTACTTATTGTCACGAAAGTTGCCGATCTAGTGCGATAATATGATTGAAATTACCTCTGGAGCATCTCTAAAGTCTGCCCATAGCTCTTTTTCTTTTAACGAGTCCATGACAAGGACTTTTCCTGAGTCGGGTTGAATGACTAGCGAATAAAGTGGAACCTACGACGCATAACTCATCATCGATTACACTTAACATCGAGTAAGTCAAGCAGAATGTGTACAAGAGAGAGGGTAATGACTCACGAAGTTGTAAGGCAATAGTATTTCCTTTTGGTTTGTTGTCTCGTAAAGACTTTAGCAAGTAATCTTCTGCTTGCCGGTTTGTCTCTTACCACTTCTTCATGAACTCTATTTGGTTCAACGAACCCAATGTCAAAAGGGCCTCCTTTCATGCATTCCATAACCTTTTTCCTGCATAATAGTATATACATATATGGTGAGCATATATATATACATGCAATTAATGAAGTGAATGAGTTGAGATAAAAATTACAGAAATAGTACTTACACACAATAAAGGCTGATGGCAGATTTGTCGAGTTCCTTCTGATTGAATAGAAAATGCAAGTCTTGAATGTTGAAGTCGATCGCGTCGTCTTCGCACAAGAAAATCTCATCTCTTATATGCGCCGTGATCCATTCTTCTTTTCTCGTCTTGCAGAAATGAAGGTACCACTTGTGCAATTTTCGCATCTTTGTTGGTAGATTCTTGAGCTCCTCTTTCTTGACGAGATTATTCCCATACTTCCATGGCTGTATGGGGTTGACATCGCATTTGGGCAAGTTGTCTCCCATGACGTTCAAGTATGCAATGTAAGTCATCCCCATCTCATTGGCCTTTCTTTGTAGCTACTCGTAATCATCTACGGAGGAGCGTCCCGTTGTCAAACATTTGGAGCGGGCGCATGATTGGTTTTCCTGCTCTCCGAGCATGGGAACTGTTTTCAGGGTGCCTCACGACTGCTACTTTCAGTCTCCCACGGCGCCTTGCATCTGCCTTCAAAATCTGGCTCGTAGTCCGCACAAGTGGGGTTTCAGGTTTCAAAGATTTTTGTAAAACTTCCACCACCGCCGGATCTATTTTCTCCTTTGGCTCGCCCGTCTAGGTGCAAAGAATTTCTTGACCTGTTCTCGAGATCCTATTGGTCTCCTCGTCTGCGATTCCACGTAAACCGCAATGGCTTGGCGGAAGGCGGGACGTAGTTTTTGAACTCTTTGGCGTCACGGTTTCTGCGGATTTCTTTGTGGCGATTACCGATGCTCCTCGTGGCAGTGCTCTTCCGCTTACGTGAGGAGATGGCTGAAGCACCGGAGATGGCCGACGGGCGGAGATGGCTGCAGCAGAGATGGCCGACGGCCGAGATGGCTGCCACAGAGAGATGGCCGACGGGCGGAGATGGCTGCAGCAGAGATGAAGCGGCTCGGGCTGCCGACGCTGAGACGCGGGGGGTGCAGTGACCTCCAATTTGGAAGCACAATGTGTTCCTTCTTCCAAAGAATGGTTGTTTTCACTGCAAATTTGAGTTGAGTTTCCCTTCACCGTAGCATGGTCAAGCTGCTTCCTCATATTCCTTCACAACCTCATCCACCCGACAATAGCATAGCCATCTGGAATCGGTCGGTGGTAAGTTCCACCAGCTACAGGAGGTAAGGCATAGCCGACCACCTTAATGGATAAGCCCATTAATCTCACATGCAGCTCAGCGTGTTCGCCTCCGTGATCTCATCAACGGGTATCGAGGACCCGCATTTCAAGCGTTGGCTGCACGTTCTCCGTGGAAGCCACTGCTTCCGCACAGAGTCCGGCCGGGCAGCTTCCAATGCAGGCTCTTCATGCCGCTGAGATGGGCCGGTAGCTTGATGGCTTCATGTGCATTCACTATGCTCTGCGCCGCAAGTGCATGTTCTATCTGTGTCATCCGCTATACGCTTTTTCTTTTCTCGCCGCCATCTGAAGAGTCGCCCATGGCAAACCCATCCTTCCACATCATACCCCCGTGCCTCGTGCATGTCCAGGGTGTTCTTTTTACCGATGGCGCGCGGTGAGCTGGTCATTCTGCCGGGATGGAAGATCTGGCGGATGTTTCCTCGTATGCCGTGATGAGTTAGGACGGTTTGGCAAGGATGGTTGGGAAGATACACAATCTGCTTCGGGTCCAACCTTGCCCCGATTCCGTAGAGAACCAAGTCTTTGCACGTAGGTCCCACCCATATGTCTGGGTGATCCTCTCTCAGTAGGCCCTCTCAGCTTCCTCCCACTTAGGCCTCGAGATATGTAGCCACCGACCCCGTCCTCCGTGATATTCCTTCTTGAGGGGCATTAAGCGTATTTCGACCTCTTTTTAGCTATAGCACTTTTTTATATGTCTCAAATTCGGGCGGTGAGGTCTTATCTTCGCATAATATCGTCTTGAAATTTGAGTCTCATGAGCTTTGACAAATTTGTTCAATTTTGTCTTCGATTATGGAAAGCCTCAGCCATCGTCTTTAGAGTCCACTCTTTGACCTTTTTCTTTATAACGGTTGTTTTCATCCTCCTCTGGGAAGGGTGAAATTTACCAACAACGAATTCCAAAGCGTTTCTTTGGATCTTTCATCGACAAAGGTACAAAGCCCTTCTTTGGCTTATTCAATATTCAATTATGATTGGGATTTGGTCCCTAACAAGAACTCCACTGACGTATAAATTTGTTCGCGGCCTTCTTGGGCTCCATCGCCCGCCATCAACACGGACGCTTGATCGTGAACTTTGCACGATCTTTCAACCGCCGGCTCGCGCCGCTTGCTCTTTTCAGAAGAAGATGGTTGTTGGCTGGTCGATCCAGAGGGCTAAAAGAAGAAAGAAGCGTTAATTAATACATGTAGAAGAAGATTGTTGGTGGAAGTCATTGAGGCTTAATCAATGCATATACCTCGCGGACTTTGTAACCATTAAATTCGTTCACCGAGTCTTCATCTTCTCCATGACTAGTACTTGAGCCGTCGTCATGTCCCTCCAAGTTCAGATATTGTGAGGTGTCCTCATCAATAATGTTCTCCATTATTTCTTCTTCTTCAAGGTTTCTACTAAGTGGATCCATAGTTTCTAAAACAATAATATTATCTAGAGTAAGAGTGTAAACATTCAAGTGGACTTGGATTCATACACAAATATACATATTATTCATACCAAAATACACAAATAAATACACAAATGAGTCGAGGTCCAATTTGTATACAAGTTTTAATCTATGCATGTAGTACAATTTATCGAGCAAACAAGTTTTAATCAGGATGAGTCGAATTAATCACACGTGGCGTACGCGGCGCCACCGTGGGGTGACGTTGGTCTCGTCGGCGGTGTTTCGTCGACGGATGCGCGGTCTCGTCGGGCCGGTGCTAGCGGGGCTTGTCGAGGCGGGCGGCGTCGGCGTTGAGGCGTGGCCTCTGAGTTCGGCGGCGGCGGGCGAGACGCCTCTGCACGGTGTCGAGGAATGACCACGGCAGATGCAATCGGCAGCGAGTAGTAGAACGAAGGGCAATGGCGGCCAGCCATCTGCGGCGAGATGAGGCGGAGACAGGTTTTACCTGAGTTCGCCCGGAGGGTAAAGACCTACTCCTGCTAGATTGTATTATGGAGGTGTTTACAATGGGCGAACTCGGCGGCTAGGCGGCGAGTTGCTTGGGCGTATGAGGGAACGTATCTCTACTCACCCCTTAGGGAGGTTTATATAGGCTTACCTCCCCTAGGGTTTACATATCTCAACCGATTCGGTTACAACTTTGTCAATCGTTTAACTTAGACCGACTGGGCCTATCCACTCGCCTGGGCCTTCGACCTCCAATCGCCTGGTATCCTGATGGGCCTTGATCCACTCGCCGTTCTGCAGGCCCACTCGCCAGCCTTTGGGCTGCCGGAACGCCCCGCGAGGATACCCCAAGAGGCATATCCCCATCGAGTCCCCGAGGCCGTCGTTGATTAGGCGCGGGTGGCTGCTGGCAGTCGGAGTATACGGCTTCAAGTTGGCATCCAGTCGAATCGTCGGCGGGCTCCTGTACAAAGGAAAAAATCCGGCGAACCGAGTCGCGTTTTGAGTGTACCGAACCAACGGATCGCGGCCTCGGCGAATAACTCAGCGAGCCGAGTGGCAGGAGGCGGACCGTCGGGCGTGGTCAAACTAGCCGTTAAGGTAACTTAACGGTAACTTTCGGCGTAATCATCGCGCGGTAACGGCCCCCTAATTTGGCGGGCAGCTCTCGCTATATAAGGGGAATGGTTGGCCATCGGAAAGCCAACCGCCCACCATTTCTTCCGAGTACGCACATCTTTCGCCCGTTGATCTCGCGACCCGCAATCCTCCGACCTCCAAGCAAATCCTCAGCCATGGCCCTCTCCACCGAACCTTGGGTAGATCCAAGTGCAAGAGCGCAATCGCCTTCGAGGAGGCCGGAATCCTGCGGGCCGGCTGTTGGCGAATCCCCGCAGCCGGAGAAACGATCCCGAACCCGCGCGCGAGAGAGTTCATCTGCTTCACTAGTCACCTCGAGCGGGGTTTAGGGTTTCCCACTTCTCTGTTCTTCCGCAACTTACCACGGATCCAGCCCTCGATCTGGGTCCCCATAGTATCGAGCAGCTCGCCATCTTTGTGGCGTTCATGAGTGCTTGGGCTGCCGGCCCTATTTTCCCTTGTGGCAAGATCTGTTCCATGGACGGATCAGCCGCAAGGAGGCGGGTGGCCCAATGCTAGCCGCGGGCGGCTTAACCTTCCAGCTGAAATCCAAAGCCTCCTTCTTCGACCTGATGCTGCCGGCCAAAGCAGCGAGCGACTGGAAGAAGTCTTGGTTTTACGTGACCGAGGCGACCCCAGAAGACGAGGCGGCGATCCCACGGTACTCGGCCGACCGCTCCGAGCCGCGCAATCTCCGTGTCGCAGCCCCGACCACCGGATGGTCGTCGACGAGATGCTCCGGCCATTCGCGTCTCAAGAAGAAGGCTCCAGACGGTGAACTGTACAACGCTGGCTTGGGCGGCGTTCGTTCCACTCGCCAACGCGAGCATTATATGTACCAAGACACGGCCGAGAAGACTCGACGAAGGCCTGCCGCCGAGTGGAAGCCGGAGGACTACCTCTGGCGCCAAGAGGATCACCCAGCGGCATACACGGATGCGCAGCCGGCTCCCTCCATACACCACGGTCCCGCCCCAACGGTAATAATGATCTCATTCGCGATGCAGCGCGCATCGCGGTAATTCTAACTTTGTTCCATGTTTAACGCAGCTATTTCAGGTGGTGGAAGGGTGGCTCCCACCCGCTGATGACGAGAGTTCTGGGCCATCCGCCCAGGACACAAGCGAGTCGCCTCCCGCCGAGGCCAATGAGGACGACGAGGACGAATCCGAAGAGGAGATCGCCCCACTGATCCGAAAGACCCGCGGGCAACGTCAACGCGAACTCGAGGCGAGCAAGAGCCTCGAGCGTCATGATGATGATGAGGAACTCCCGGAGACCACCTCGCTCCGTCAAGCCACTCCCGCAAAGAAGAAGGAGAAAGAGGCGAGGGCCCCCCTGAGGAAAAGGACGAAGCCGCCGAGGACGGTCTCACCGCCGCGCTCGGCGAGCGGCTCCGATGCCCACAGCCGCCGACGACGGGCGGCTCCGCAACAACCGCCTGGATGCGCCATCCATGGAGGCACCTGGCTTCACTACCTCCGCCTTCGGCCGGGTCTCCGGGCTAGGCGGCTCGGCCGAGGCGATTTCGCCGCAAGGAGGTCCCGAAGGCGGTTTCGCCTCGCGAGGAGGCTCCGAGCGTGGCGGTCTCGCCTCGCAAGGAGGCTCCGGCCGCGGCAGCTCCACTTCACGAGGGGGCCTCCATCGAAGGTGTCCCGGAGGCACCAACCGCTACCTCGACGTCAAAGAAGCCCTCCAGATCTTGGGCCTGGCGCCTGAACTGGGCTTAGTCGCCGATCGGGCCTCGAGCCGGAGAAACCGCCGCCTCCGTCTTGGGCTGCGCTTCATTCCGTCGCCAAGTAAGTGCACTGGCCTTCATCTTCCTCTCTTAGTATTTAGATTGTTTTGACTGAGTTGTCTTGATACACAGGACCAGAGTGAAGAAGATGGGCCACCCGACGGTGGCCAAGGTGCCCTCCGCCGCTAGCGAGGAGGACCCTTCTCGTAAGAGGAAGGCGGACAAAGTCGCCGCCGCCACGGAGGGCAAGAAGGGCCAAGGGCGGCGACATTGTCGCCGCTCTTCGACACGGCGACCGCTGCGGCTGGGCCCGCTGTGGAAGCAACCGCATCCACGAAGGGGGGCATTTCGTTGCCTAGGCCGGAGGAGGCGAGCTCCCTTGGAGCGGGCGCGTCAATCGCTACCTTCCCCCGCTTCATGACCAAGGCGGCCACGGCGAGCGGCCGCGATCGCGAGCCCTGCTCCAGATCGCCGGCGCCGAGATTGACTAACGTCGCGGACACACCGGGCGCTGCTTATGCTCAGGACGTGCAATCGCACGGCATGCTTGGCGCGGCCATCCAGGTACCTCCAGTCCCCGAGGATCAGGTCGGTGTTTTGCAGCGGCCTGATTCTTTTTTAGTTATTTGTTTTGTGCGTTCGAGTCCAGTCCCGAAAGCGCATCGCTAAATTATAGCGGTGGGCACCGAGTATTTTCGAGCCGCTCCCCTCGAGTGCACTCCTAAATTTTAGCGGTGGGCACTTTAGGAATTTTCATGTGTGCTGACTTTGAAGATGTGCAGGGTCTGCAGCTGGAGTCGGCAGAGCGATTGGCTGCAAAGCAGCATGCTGAGAAGGAACTGGCTGCTCTCCAGGAAGCGAACAAGGAACTTCAGGTTGTGGCTGCAGCGGAGGTGGCTCGCCAAGAGCTTGTCCTATTTGGGCTGGAAGCGCGATCTGCATTGGGCACCGCCGTAAGATCGCCGACCTCGGCGCGAATCGAGGGAGGCGAAGAAGAAGCGAGTTCGCTACGGGCGGCGAAGGCTGCCGTTAGGCCGCGGAGGACGATCGAAGGCGTCGAAGCCATCATTGTTGGGCTTCGAGCGACCATCGCCGCTCAAAGTTTCATCACGGGCTCGCCGCCTTTTGCTTGGTGAGTGCGTCTTCCTTGCCTTTACGATTGTACTGTTTGTGGTTTCCATTGTACTCATAGTTGTCTCCTTCTCGCAGGTCGTGATCGGCCGCCAAGAAGAAGCGGACTCTCTTGACGCGAGGGAGTGCGTGAACATGCTCGTCGACTCGGACGCCGGGCGACCTGCACGCTACCTTCCAAGAGATGTCGCCCACGAGGTCATTCCCAGTGACCTCGTTGAGGTGTGGGAGTACTTGGAGAAGGCACCCGCGTCAGAGAGTTCATGACGCTCGGTGTTTCGTCATGAGCATCGACGGCCTTGAGCCTGGGCTCGCCCACTTCAAGACTTCGATCTCGATGTGACGAGTGGATATCCTTCATCGACTGGCGCGGTGGATCTGTCCGAGGTCCTAAAGCTGCAGGAACGTGCCGCCGCGTACTCGGAGCGCGTCTGGTCGATGGGCGACCTTCTTCCTTACCAAGAGACGGTCGTCGCGCCAAACGACCCCGAGCCGCCGCATCGCGACTTCAAGGTTGAGCAGCCTTTCCGCTCAGCAATGGCGGGCGAGCTGACGACGTATCCATCGAACCCATACACCGCGTTCATCCGTAAGCGCCGGGACGCTGGTGCCTCTTCTTCGAAGCCTGCAAAGTAGTTTAGTTTGCCCAAATGTGTTAGCAGCAGTTCTGCCGAGTAGGCATATCTTGTAATGTAAGACAATGCAAAATGCGATTGAATGGAACGTTGTGTTCATTTTGCTATTTTTTTGTGTTTTGGGTTGATTTTGGGTGAGTCCCGCGCGCCCGCCTTTGTTGGGTTCCCCTTCTATATGATGTTTTGTTGTTTATCATGTGTATGTTGGTTGAGTCGACTACCGAACTCGGAGAGTCGCAAGGCGACTCCTCGAGTGCTCAGACTTTACCGCTTTTCCCAGACGCGAACGGGCCGGGTGGCCGAGTCCCCGGCGTGGTACTTGGTAGTTCAAGGCGCGACTCGAGGGTGGTTGAGGATCGAGCAGGTGTGCTGCCGCCGCCTCGCCCGTGGGTCAGGCGTGGCGAGTCCTGGCATGCTCTCTTACTTGGCGTTTTCCTGACGATCGAGACGAACGGTATTCAGTCCCCGGCGTGGTACTTAGCCGCTCGAGTCGCTATGCCGAGGATGCAGAGGACCGGGTCAGTGGGAAGCGAGGACAGATGTCTTGGTTCGTAAAACCAGTCGAGCTAGGCGACTCCGATGGGGCTCCGGATTGGCGTTTTTCGTGGACGATGCAAGACCTGAAATGATTCAGTGCTCCTACATCGCACTACTTAGCCGTGGTCGCCGTGCCAAGGGTTGACTTCAGATTGTAGCATGACGCCGTAATTACGAAAAGCGAGTGGCACAAGGCATGGAGAGTAAACGAATTTTGCGGAACCGCTTTTATTCATAGCGACTGGAGAGTACATATGTGGGGTTCTAGGTATAGAACTTCCGGAGGAGATTTACATTCCACGGCCTCTTGACGTCGAGTTCGCCGTCCCCGCGGACGTCGACGAGGTAGTAGGCGTCGTTGCCGAGGACGCGCCCGATAGCGAACGGGCCTTCCCAAGGGGGGGAGAGCTTGTGCATGCCCTTCTTGTCCTGGATGAGGCGTAGCACCAAGTCGCCTTCCTGGAAGGTGCGGGTTTTCACCCGTCGGCTGTGGTAGCGACGGAGTCCTTGCTGATAGATGGCGGTGCGCGATCGGGCGGTTCCCCTCGCTTCGTCGAGTTGGTCGAGCCCATCTTGGCGGGCCAATTCGTTTGCGGCCTCCGTATAGTGGACGATCCGCGGCGAGTCGTGTTCGAGGTCGGTTGGCATGACGGCTTCCGCGCCGTAGACCATGAAGAAGGGGGTAAATCCTGTCGACCTGTTGACCGAGGTGCGGATTCCCCAGATGACGGAGGGAAGCTCTTCGACCCAGCATCCGGCGGTGCGCTCGAGTGGTACTTGGAGTCGTGGCTTCAGGCCGTGGAGGATGCTTTGGTTAGCTCGTTCCGCCTGGCCGTTGGATTCCGGGTGTGCGACTGACGCGAGGTCGAGCCGGATGTGATGCTCCTCGCAGAACTCGGCCATTGCTCCCTTGGCGAAGTTTGTGCCGTTGTCCGTGATGATGCTGTTGGGGAAGCCGTAACGGTATATGAGCTCGCGTAGGAACTTAGTGGCAGTCTTCCCGTCGCATTTCCGGACTGGCTTGGCTTCAACCCACTTTGTGAATTTGTCGACGGCGACCAGCAGGTGGGTGTAGCCAGAGGGGGCCTTCTTGAAGGGGCCTACCATGTCCATGCCCCACACGGCGAATGGCCAGGTGATGGGGATTGTTTTGAGCGCCGAACTTGGGACGTGCGTCTGGTTGGCGTACTTCTGGCACCCGGCGCATCGCTGGACGATATCGACAGCGTCGGCGTGTGCAGTGGGCCAGTAGAAACCGTGTCGCATGGCTTTGGCGACCAGGGAGCGCGCGGCAGCGTGGTGGCCGCAGTCGCCTGAGTGAATGTCGTGTAAGATTTTTCGTCCTTCGGCTGGTTGGACGCAGCGTTGGAACACGCCGGTGACGCTGCGCTTGTGTAGCTCGCCGTCGATGATGGTGTAGGACTTGCATCGGCGAACAATCATTCGAGCGCTTGTCTCGTCTGCGGGCAGGTTGCCCGTCTCCAGGTAGGCGATGTAGGGCTTGGTCCAGTCGTCTGGCTCGGTGACGAGTGCGACCAAGGTTGCCTCTGGTTGGAGCGGGACTCCAATGTCGATCTCCTTCGGAGGAGAGACTGACGGCGTGAAGATGGTGTCGAGGAACACGCCGGCGGGTGGTGCGGATCGAGCTGACCCGATGCGAGAGAGGGCGTCGGCCTCCTCGTTTTTCCTCCTGTCGATCCACTCGACCGAGTAGCGGTGAAGTGGCGCCCACCTTGTCCACCTCTTGGCGGTATGCTGCCATGGTAGGGACGGCGTCGCAGGTGCGGCGACTTGACCCTGCAGGTCGGAGTCTCCATAGCACGAAGGCGATTGACGCTCATTTCGCTGCGGCTCGCATGCCGTGGAGTAGGGCCTCGATTCGCCATGTTGTTGGTGCGGGTGTGAATTCGAGGCGGAGGATGTAGCGTGGCTTGTCGCCTTTGGTGAGGTCGGTACTATCCCGCTCTGCGCCGTCCGCGTTCTTGGACCCGTCGAAGTGGCTCGATAATGGAGGTACGGCGGCTTCTCGCTCTTGGGCCTCCTCGATCGGCGAGGAAATCGCCGGTGCCTGCGACTTGATCGCCCTCCGTGGCTCGTACTTAATGTTGTGGGCCGATCTCGGCGGCCACTTGGCGACTCCCGTCGCCTCGCGATTGCGGATGATGTCTTGTAGTGGAGCAGAGGAAACGACCGTGATGGGGTGCTCCTGGAAGTAGTGCGGCAGGCGTCGCTGAGCTCTGAAGACCGCGTATACCAGCTTTTGGTACTGTGGGTATCGCTGGCGCGACTCCGTTAAGACCTCGCTGATGTAGTATACCGGCCGCTGGACTGGGCGCTCTTTTCCTTCCTCTGGTCGTTCGACGACCATTACAGCGCTGACGACGCGCTCGGACGCCGCGACGTAAACCAGCATGGGCTCCTTGTCGACGGGTGCGGCGAGTAGCACCTTTTTGAGGTCGCGGAGCGCGTCGTCCGCCTCCTTGTCCCACTGGAAGGTGGGATTCTTGCGCATCAGGCGGTATAGTGGCATCGCCTTTTCGTGCGGGGATGAAGCGGCGAGCGCTACCGCCCGGCCAGCTTCGGGCGTCGCGCGAGCACTCGGGTTTGCCGAGCGATCGTGTCGATCTTCGTTGGGTTTGCCTCGATCCTCGTTTGGAGACGACGTACCCTAGTAATTGCCGGCGGGTACACGAAGGTGCACTTGCTGGGTTGAGCTTTATCTTGTACCTCCGCAGGTTGGCGAAGGTCTCTGCGAGGTCGGCGGTAGGTCGCCTTGGCGGCGGATTTTACGACCACGTCGTCGATGTAGACGTGGATGTTGCGCCAATTTGGCTCGCGAGGCATTCTTGCATGCACCGTTGATACGTTGCTCGGCGTTTTTGAGGCCGAAGGTCATGGCGGTTTAGCAGAAGGCTCCGAATGGCGTTATGAACGCCGTCTTCTCCTCGTCCTCAACAGCCATTTTGATCTGGTTGTACCCAGTGTAGGCGTCGAGGAAACACAGCGACTCCGAGCCCGCGGTGGAGTCGATGATCCGATCGATCCGGCGGAGGACTGCTCCTTTGGGCGGCTGTTCAGGTTGTGTAGTCGATACACATTCTCCGGTCCGTTTTCTTTTCGACCAGGACTGGGTTTGCCAGCCACTTGAGTATTTGATTGGCGAATGAAGCCGCAGCGGTAGACGCTGCACTTCCTCGGCGATTGCCCGAGCGTTCTTCGTTGAATGGCGTGGCGACTTTGATCGGTCGCACTTTGGGGTCGGCGTTTAATTTGTGCTCGGCGAGCTCCCTAGGGACACCGTGCATGTCGGAGGGTTTCCATGCGAAGATGTCCCTGTTCTCACGGAGGAACTCGATGAGCGCCTTCCTATGCTGGGCTCATGCTCCCCCGATCCGTCTGTCGCGGGGTCGCTGGACCAGCTCGGCCAGTGCGGTGTCGTCGTGGCCTCAAAGGTTGAGGTGTTTGTGCCCTCGAGTTGGGCTTCTTAAGTATTGTGGGGTCGTTGTTGACCCTTTCGCGTGTTAAGCTCATCGGCGTGACTAGCTTCCGCCGCGATCACGGCGTCGGCGAGTTCGGCTCCTTTGGCCTCGCATTCGGCCATGTCGGTCGCCGTTGATGGTGATGACGCCGCGCCCGGGGAGCTTCATCGCGTTGCAGCGTAGTGGGTGCCGCCATGAATTTGGCGAACGCTGGCGCCCAGACGCAATGGTAAGGGCTGTCGAAGGGCACCAGCTCGAAGACGATCCGCCGATGCGGAAGTTCGCGGAGTGAAGGTGACGTGGCGTGACCTTGCCGATCGGGTACGCCTTCCGACCGGGGCGATGCCGTGGAGCGTGGTGTGGGTTGTCTCGATCATCATTGCGGGAGCCGCGATCGCTGAAGGTGTCGAGGTAGAGGATGTTGATGGAGCTGCCGCCATCGAGTCTTGGGGAGCCGATGACCTTGGGCTTGACCACCAGGCGACTCGTCCCGGTACTCGATGCGTGGCGAGTGGTCTTGGCTCGGTGATAGGCTGCTCCGACCAGTTCGAGGCGGGGGCGTCTGTCGGCCACCGCGTTGCTGGCGGCGGCGCTGGCGATGACCTTCTTCTCGCTTCGTGTTGAAGCGGTGAAGGTGTGGAGCGGCCACTTTGCCGAATTTTCCGCCATTTTGCGGTCGTTGTCGGTGTCCTCCCGCGCGTCGTGCCTTCTCGATCTCCCCGAGGGTGTGGCGGTCGGCGGTGGTGTGCGTGGCGGGCTTTCCTTCCTGCTGTAAACGCACATGGTTGGTTAAGGAGGGCGCGGGATCAAACCTTGGCTTGTTCTTGTAATTCCGTCGTCGCGTCGTTGCCCTCCGTCAGCGGTAGCTCTTCGGTCGCGTTATGCGTGCCGGCATTGGCGACGAAGTCGACTCGCCCATCGTTGCGGCGTTTGCTCGTGGCGGGTGCCAGTATGCGTGGTCTGCTCGGCGGCCGCCGTTGCCGCCCGTCGTCGTTGTCCGCGGACTCGCCGTCGACGTCTTGATTGGGATCTTCCTCGGCGTGTCGTTTGGCGATCTCGAGGAGGTCGGGGATGTTGTCGAGTGTGCGGGCGTGTCGAGCTTGGCGACTAGAGGCTCGTGGCACGAGGTCTTGAAGCAATGGATGGCGGTGTCGGGTGGATGCCGACCGCGTTGTACGAGCTCTTGCCACTGTTGGACCCAGCTGGTCGACTCGCGGGTCCTGGACGCGTTCAGGTCCTCGATGGTGGTGGCGGGTGTAGGAGCACTTTCGAAGTGCTGAGGCGTCTCGCATTTCCTCCCGTGAGTCGATACTGTCCGGGGAGCGTGTTGATCCATTGCCCGCACGTCCCTCCATCATCATGGGAGGTAAGCGGCGAGTAAGTCGGTGTGACCCGCGATCCCCATTGCCATGAGGTATGTGTCAAGCTGCCGGCGGTCGTCGAGGAGTCGTATTTTCGATCTCCTTGGCGCCTTGAAGTTGGGTGGGTACTTTTCGCCGGATCATTGGTCCAAGCACTTGGGCCCTAGTCATTGGCGACCCCATAGGCTCGCCATCGCGGCGAGTAGTTAGGGTGTGCCGCGGTCGTCGGGCTGGCGTCGCGCCAGTTGGTTGATGATATGAGTGCGGCGTCGATTGGCTCTCCATTGGCGGCGACGAGGTTGGTCGCCGCTGGGATCGTTGTGGAGAGGCCGCGTCGGGTCGCCGTTGGAGCTGTAGTGGCTCCGGCGGGCAATTGAGGGTGTTTGCCACCGGGGCGGCGCTTGAGGCCGCCTGCTTCGAGGAGCGCCGAGTACACTCGCCCGCGGTCGGCGCCGCTTCGCTGTTCCACGGCCTTCGCGAGTAGGGCCTGACGTCTTTGGATCTGTAAGGCGCCGCCACCGTCGCCGTGATCTTGTCGACGGCGGCTCGGCCTGCCACGAGGTTGTCCATCGGGTGGAGAACGGTGGAAGGCCGTTCGTCGCGCTCCGTGAGGAGCGACTATCCGCGGCTGGTCCACAGGAGGTGCGGTTGGGTGGTGGTGGCACCCATCGCCGTTTATCTGGCGGCGGTTGCTTCCTCCTGGTGGCGCGTTCTCGCAGATCGCGCGCTCGGCTATGCGAGCCGGGTCGTTCTCGTCGTCGAAGTTCAGGGCGCGCCCCTGAACGGTGGGGTTCAGGCGTGACCTGATCCGCTGCTGGTGGTAGCGCGACAGTTCCTGCGCTGTCACCTGCTCGAGGCGAAATTTTTCGCGCTCGGCCTGCTCCTTGCGTACTGCCTCCGCCAGTTTCAGGCGGAGTTCCTCGACCTCCGTCGCCGTGGCGTTAGGAGGGATCGGGGTGGAGAAAGGGTCCTCCGGCGGATCGGTGCCGGTAGCCATGTAGGCCGCGGCGTGGCGACTGGCACCGTCGTGGAGGTCGGCGGAGTTCTCCGACCCGGAGTCGGAGTCGAAGATCCCGAGGATGGAGGGGTCCTCGAAATCTCCCGCGTTGGAGACCTGAGCGATGGAGCCCGCGGTGATGGATCCGGCGAGTGACGCCGGGGTCGCCGAGTCGGCGTCGTCGGTGAGGGTCGCGTCTTCCGCGGCCGCTGAATTCTCGGCCACGTTGCTGTGGGCCGAGTCGTACTCGGAGGCGAGGCGGTGGATCGTGCGGATCTGGCTCTCGGAGAGCCGATCGCGTGGTGGCGACTCGCGGATGCGAGCCGAGTCCTCCGAGGTGATGATGTCGGTGAGGCCGACGAAGAGGCTGATCGTGCCGACTGGCAGAATCACGCTGTGCGTGACGGGTCGCGCCGCCGGGACGTAGCTGCTTGGCAAGATCTGGAGCATCTCGCCAATCGCTATCATGCGGCCGGTGGCGACCGTCTCGTTGATGGGCAGATTGGATCTCGCCGCAGAACACCGGCCAGACCGCCAGGCCCCGGTGGGCGCCACTGCGAGGAATGACCACGGCGATCTGCAATCGGCTGAGTAGTAGAAACGAAGGGCAAGGCGGCCAGCCATCTGCGGTGCGAGATGAGGCGGAGACTCGGGTTTTACCTGTTCGGCCCGGAGGGTAAAGACCTACTCTGCTAGATTGTATTATGGAGGTGTTTACAATGGCGAACTTCGGCGGCTAGGCGGCGAGTTGCTTGGGCGTGAGGAACGTATCTCTACTCACCCCTTAGGAGGTTTATATAGGCTTACCTCCCTAGGGTTTACATATCTCAACCGATTCGGTTACAACTTTGTCAATCGTTTAACTTAGACCGATAGGCCTATCCACTGCTGGGCCTTGACCTCCGATCGCTTTGGTATCTGATGGGCCTTGATCCACTCGCCGTTCTGCAGGCCCACTCGCCAGCCTTTGGGCCAGTCGGAAACGTCCCGCTGAGGATACCCCAGTAGGCATATCCCCATCACACGGGGAAGAGAGCGAGATGGTCAGGGCTCCTCGAAATAGGCTTGCGCCCCGCTATATTAATATAGAAATCACAAGATACAACGACAATGTTCCTGGGGTTTGTCCCTCTGCTCAACAAGCCTGCCGCATCTCCCCTCTTCGCTTCGCCGGTTCCCACCTCCGAGCGTCACCCGCACCCTCCCCATCGAACTCCCCTGCATCCACCACCTCCGCCAGGCCGTCGACCCACCCCGCCAGCTCCCTATAGTTGCCCCGTGCCGGCGAGCCCGCGGCCTCCCTCCGCTCTGGCCGTCCGCCTCGCCTCTGCTTTTTTCTACCTCTCCCGTCGCCACTCGATGAGCTCGCTGGGCCGAGCACCGCGCCCTTGCCTCGCCCTGGCCGCTCGTCCTCGGCGCCTAACCTCCGCCCAGGGCCTCCCACACCTCTTCTGCGCGGCCGCCATCGGGGCCGGCGCCGCCTCCACTTCCCGACGCCAAGCCCGAGCCCGACCACGGCCTCGCCACGCCAACCTGCGCCCTCGCCAATCGCGAGTCAGGCCCTCAGGCCTCAGCGCACCGGCTCACCACCGCCACTGGCCGCCAGCGCCACCGCTCACACCGCCACCGCCCAGCGCCCTCAGCGCCACCGCCCTCAAGCCACCGCCCGGCGCCCTCCAGCGCCACCGCCTCAGCGCCACCATCCTGCGCCCACGTTGCCGGCCTCCTCGGTACCGCCGCGGCGACCTTCGCCACCGTCGTGTGGAGACATAGAGGAGGAAGGATGCGGGAAGAGAGGTCGAGGCGGACTCGAGCTCAAGCGGCGGCGGCGGGAGACGGTCGAGAGCTCCGGCGGCGGCGGGCAGGTCGAGCGGAGATCGATCTGGCTCGATGGGGAAGAAAGAAGGGAAGGAAGGTGAAATAAATACACCCCTTTAACACCGGTTCGTGCGAACCGGTGTTAAAGGGGTTCACACAAGATTTATTACCTCCCTTTAACACGGTTCCACCACGAACGGTGTTAAAAGTGTTCACAGCGCATTTAACCCTTTAACACCGGTTCGTGTTGGAACCGGTGTTAAAGGTATCTTGTGAAGCATAAATGCCCCCCTTTAACACGGTTCCTGCGAACCGGTGTTAAAGGGACATTATTTCATGCATTAAAGGGCTTTAATTCAAAAATATGATATGAAATTTAGAAAATTCATATCTTTTTCATTTCAACTCAGAAAATATGAATAATATATCATAATTTTCAGAAAAATAATATCTATCCATTCATGTAAATCATTTTATATTTACTTTACATGAAATTTTTAAAATAAATAAACACTTATTTCATGCATTAAAGGGCTTTTTAATTCAAAAATGATATGAATTTAGAAAATTCATATCTTTTCATTTCAACTCAGAAAAATATGAATAATATATCATAATTTTCAGAAAAATAATATCTATCCATTCATGTAAATGATTTTATATTTACTTTACATGAAATTTTTAAAATAAATAAACACTTATTTCATGCATTAAAGGGCTTTTTAAGATATATAAAAGAACTGAAAATTAAGATACATGGCAGATTAAGTAACAATCGCCTAACTGGAACTGAAATTAAAGATACATAAAAAACGAAAAATTAAGATACATGGCGATTAAGTAACAATCGGCGAACTTGTTTCGAATGTTGGAGTGATTTAGTCATGCTCACGCCACATGTAATACTACGCCTTTGGTCGTCATTACTCGCCGTCATCGCTATCGTCGGGTCACCGTAATTGAACCTCTGGAGAGTACGCGTGGGCTGGACTTGAGGGTAGCGTGGGCTGGACTTGAGGGTAGCGCAGACGGGGTTAGAGTCGGCGGTGTCATAGGCCATGGCCTGGAGAGTCCGACCGCGCCACCATAGCCGGCCGGCCTCGTTGAAGTTAGGAGGAGGTGGGCCTCCTCGTGCCTGGCGGCGCCCTCATGCCGATCCACGAAGAAGGCTTCCCAAGTAGAGAAATAGTCGGGATGCCATCCGGATTCCTCCGCTGCTCGGCGTGAGCTCAAGTAGTAGTGGTTCGTGATGGCCATCCGCGCCACACCTAGAGGGAGGAGGAACCGGCACCTCGACGCCGGCATCCAGCCGTGGGACACAAGAGTGGCAGCGGCGGGGTAGTTCGAGGCGCAGCGCCTCCGCCTCCCAGGGGTTAGTGCTACGGTGGAAGCCATGGGAAAGAGTGATGAGGTTGCGATATGAGTCTAGAGATGTGCAATGACAATGGAGGCCAACCCCTACATATATATATAGTGAACTAGCGGGAAGAACTGGAGGGAAGAACTGCGGGAAGAAAAATGGCGGGAAAAATGGCGGGAAGAATGGCGGGAAGAAAAATGGCGGGAAGAAAATGGCGGGAAAAATGGCGGGATGAACCTTTAGTCGGTTGGAGACACCAACCGAAAAAACACGAGTCAAGACTAATAATAGAGGTGAGTGCATGTCGACATTATGTCGTATGGCGTGTACCTTGTCGGATGGTGTCACCAACCGGGACTAAAGATGAACCTTAGTCCCGGTTGGAGACACCAACCGGACTAATAATAGGGTGAGTGTCGACATTATTTTGTAAGTGTCAACACTATGTAGAGCTTCTTGTACTATAAATAGGCATCCTTGTGAGTCCAGTCCTCCAGCCGTTTGAGGCGGGGACACCACTACGGCCATTGTGGAGGTGCCGACGAGCCAGCCTCCGGCATTTCGAGAAACTGGTCATAGAGGCACTCCTAATATGTGAAATTAGTTAGCTCCTGGTGTATTGATCTAGTTAGACAAGTTACAAAGCTGCAAGATGGTTTCGAGCGAGGACACCACTACGGCAGTTCGGGGAGATGCCGCGGAGCCTAGTCCTCCGCAAGATCTCCAAGAAACTGGTCATAGAGGCACTCCCTAATATGTGACTGCGTTTGGAGATCGATCTTAATGGTAAGTAATGGTCGGGACAACTTCTTCTCATACTCCGGTCCATCCACAAAACATGACTAACACTCAAGACATGTATTAATATTAAAACATGAACTAGAGTTACATAATATGAGCATGAACTTCTTGGCATATGCCCTTCCTTATGATCGCTTCAACGTAACCATGGAGCATCTTCTTTACTTAACGAATGCTTGGGTTTTCACCGTGAAGGCGGAATTACATCAAACTTATTATAATCTTCTGACATGTCTGTCTTGTCCTCGATTCCCACGATGTTTCTTTTCCCTGAAAGAACTATGTGACGCTTTGGCTCATCATATGATGTATTCGTTTGCATATTTTTCTTTTTTCGGTCTGGAGGACATGTCCTTCACATAGAAAACCTGAGACACATCATTGGCTAGGACGAATGGTTCGTCTAAGTTCTTCATAAGATTGTTGAGATCCACCGTTGTCATTCCGTACTTCTTGTCTACCTCAACCTCCTCCTGTTAGCTTGACCCATTTGCATCGAAACAAGGGGACCTTAAAATTAGGTCCATAGTCAAGTTCCCATATCTCCTCTATGAACCCATAATACGTGGTCTTTTGCCCATTGTCTTCGCTGCATCAAGCGGACACCACTGCTTTTGGTTGGTGCTCTTTTATCTTGGCCTATCGTGTAAAATGTATTCCCATTTATCTCGTACCCTTGGAAAGTACATGATCGAAGACGGTGTCACGCCAACAAGTACATCTTGATCCCCAAGCAGTGGTGTTATTCGTGAGAAGTCTTTGCAGCCCGCCAAAACTCGCCATGTGTTCACTTATAATCCATTCATCGGGCCCGGTGTTTGAGTATTAAATTCTTGTGTTTATTGATATACGGGCAACCAAGATAGATCTTTGTAAAACCGTGTAGTGTGCTTGATTGAGAGAATGCCCGTCCTACATATCATTGCTTTACATCCTAGGGTGCCTTTTCCATGCAGTCTCCCCTCATGTGATTACGGAACACCAATCGCCTTAAGGTCAGAATAAAATCAACAGAACTCAATGACCTCCTCATTACATAGCCCTTGGAGATGCTTCCTTCGGCCTAGCACGGTTATGAACATATTTCTTTAAGACTCCCATGTACCTCTCAAAGGGGAACATATTGTGTAGAAATACAGACCGAGAATGGCAATCTCTTCTACTAGGTGAACCAGGAGATGCGTCATAATATTGAAGAAGGATGGTGGGAACACCAACTCAAAGTCGACAAGACATTGGGCCACATCTGTTTGTAACTCGGTAGGCTTTCCGGATCGATTACCTTCGAGATATTGCATTGAGGAATGCACATAGCTTCACAATGGGTACTCGAACATTTTCGTAGAAGCCCCTCAATGCAATGAAGCAATTGTGTCATAATCACGTGGCGTCATGAGACTTCAGGTTTTGGAATTTTTTCGCCATATTTATTATTCCTTTATATTGACGAGAAGTCGACGGGACCTTGATACTACTCGAGACATTCAAAAAGATTTCCTTCTGCTTTGGTAAGAGCGAATGGCAGGAGTTAAGTGGCATCGTTTACCCTTCTCGTTCTCGTGATGCATAGGCTCTTGAGGGCCTTGACGTTGCTGGTCTGTCGTGCTTCCGGTGTATCTTTTGTCTTCCCATACACTCCTAGAAAGCCTAGCAGGTTCACGCAAACATTCTTCGTCACGTGCATCACGTCGATTGAAGACCTCTAAGACTTTCCAATAGGGTAGGTCCCAAAATATAGATTGCTACTTCCACATGGGCGCGTGTCCGGCATCGTCATTCCGAACAGATAGACTGCCAGGACCTTTTCCAAAGATTACTTTTAGGTCCTTGACCATACCAAATATCTCCTCACCGACGGAGGACAGGCTTCCTCGGGTTACGCCAGACGTTTGAAATGCTTGCCTTTCTTTCTTACTGGATGCAGGTTCGGAAGAAATCGACGATACCCTAGGTACACAACCTTCTTACATTTATCCAAATATACACTTTCAGTCTCATCTAAATAGTGTGTGCATGCATTGTATCCCTTGTTTGTCCGCCCTGAAATGTTACTAAGAGCAGGCCAATCATTGATGGTTACGAAAAGCAATGCTCGTAGGTCAAATGGCTCCCCTTTGTGCTCATCCCACATACGTACACCTGGTTTGGCCCACAGCTGTAAAAGTTCTTCAACTAATGGCCTTAGGTACACATCAATGTCGTTGCCGGGTTGCCTCGGGCCTTGGATGAGCACTGGCATCATAATGAACTTCCTCTTCATACACAACCAAGGAGGAAGGTTATAGATACATAGGGTCAGGCCAGGTCGGATGCAGCTCTGCTCACCAAAAGGATTCATGCCGTTCGTACTTAGACCAAACCTTAAGTTCCTTGCGTCACGTGCAAAGTCCGGTACTCTCCGACTTTTCTCCACTGTGACCCATCGGGTGTCTCAACATCGCGTCTTTCTTACTGATCTTCCATGTGCCATCGCAACAACTTGGCATGCTCTTTATTTCTGAAGAGACGTTTTAACCGTGGTATTATAGGAGCATACCACATAACCTTGGCGGAACCTTCTTCCTAGGGCCTCGCCCTCAACATCGCCGGATCGTCTCGTCGATCTTATACAGCGGTGCGGCATACCGGCATGCATCCAAATTCTCGTACTTCTCACCGGTAGAGGATGCAGTCATTAATGCAGAGCATGTATCTTACCGTGACGCCTAATCCTAGAGGGCGACAACCTTTTTGCTTGGTATGTACTGTCAGCAACTCATTATTTCTTGGAAGAAGATTCTTCATTTTACCAACAACTTTGAAAATGCGCGTCACCATTCTCGCCTTCCATTGCAGCAAATCCAGTGGCACCTAGCTTTTGTGGCCATCTTCGCAAGTTGGATACAACAATGTTTTGTGATCCTTTAACATCTGCTCCGACTTCTCCTTCTCCTTTTCAGTTTCACATTCTTCCTTTGCATCAAGAATGGCCCGACCAAGATCGTCATCGGGCCCATCGCTCCTCTTGATCTTCATTATCTACCTCCGTTGCATTATCATCATATTCAGGATACATATTATGATAGTTTTCATCATCCTCTTCTTCTTCGTTGTCTTCCATCACAACCCCTTTTTCTCCGTGCTTGGTCCAACAATTATAGCTGGGCATGAAACCAGATCAAGCGGTGGGCGTGAATGGTTCGTATTTGAGTAGTCTTTCTTGTTCGACGGTGAACACACGGACACATAAAACCATTGTGACCACGGTTTGCATTAGCCACAACGATGAAATTTTGGAGGCCCGTAATGTACTCGGAAGTGCGGCGGTCACCGTACATCCATTGCCGATTCATCTGCATTAATATGTAGTATATATCAAAAATAATAGGAGATGACCATTTATATATATAGTACATCAATGACACATGAAACTATAGTTGCCGACCTCGACCGAGACGGAAGAGCAACAAGAAAGCTTATTTTGAGCTCTCGGGCATTTCACCGAACACCTCTAGTGCATATGAAAAACACAAACTAGCACTCTTCACACCCTCTTGCTAGGCTCCAAAATGTGAAAGAATGGAAGAGTGGGGTGTGTGGGCTGGGGTGGTGTCTTATAGCCCCACCCTTTAACACCGGTTCGTGCCACGAACCGGTGTTAAAGGGGTGCGCGGCCATCGGTGGAGGACCTTTAACACCGGTTCGTGGCACGAACCGGTGTTAAAGGGGCTCCTTTAATGCCGCAGGCCACGCTGGTACGTTCCCTTAACACCGGTTCAGAAGAACCGGTGTTAAAGCCATTCGGATCAACAAAGCCCTCGTTTCACTAGTGTCCACTCGCCGCATCGGGCGATCGAAACTCTGTCGCCATGACTTCGCCGGCGGATCTCCCCCGCGTCGAGACATGCCCACGCCTCTAGCTACGCTCGCCGTCGTTGCCGCCCAGCTCCACGCCTCCTCCGCCGCCGCTTTCGCAGACCTACCCTCGCCGTAGCTGTGCTTCGGCTCCGTGCGCCCACCACCACGCCCGCTAGGTATTCGACATTTGGCCGGATTCGGCCATGGACTCCGACGGCGACGAGGTGCTGTGACTCTGACGAGGGCGAGATACTCACCATGGATTCCGACGACGAGGAGTTACTCGCCGAACTCCTGGAGGAGGAGAGCGCCGAGGTCGCCGAAAGTGAAGAGCACTTGCAGATTCTCGCATCGCTCGCCCAGATGTACATGCAGATGGCGAAGCCAAAGCGCGGTGGTTTGGCGCCAAGTCGCATGAAGTGCAAGGCGAGACAGAGGATAGAGGGCTATTGCATGTTATACGCCGACTACTTCGCCGACCAGCCACTCCATGGAGAGGACGTGTTTCGCCGCCGTTTCAGGATGAGCCGGAAGCTCTTCCTCAAGATCGTCCATGCCATCCGGGAGTTTGGCCCATATTTCCTTTGCAAGAAGGACTGCACCGGCTTGGTTGGGTTTTCGTCGCTTCAGAAGTGCACTGTGGCGATGAGGTTGCTTGCATATGGAGCGCCGACTGATGCTGCCGATGACTATCTCCGCATCGCCGAGTCCATCGCCCTTGATTGCTTGTACAGGTTCTGCAGGGCAGTGATTGTAGTGTTCGGGGAACAGTACTTGGGATCACCCACTGCTGAAGACACTGCTCAGATCCTCACAGTCAATGAAAGTAGAGGATTTCCTGGTATGCTTGGAAGCATAGATTGCATGCATTGGGAGTGGAAGAACTGTCCATTTGAATGGCAAGGAATGTACAAAGGCCACAAAGGAGGATGCACTGTGATACTTGAGGCAGTTGCTACACATGATCTTTGGATCTGGCACTCCTTCTTTGGCATGGCAGGATCGAACAACGACATCAACGTTCTCAACTCCTCAACTGTCTTTTCCAAGCTTGTTGAGGGTCATGCTCCCCTTGTGGAATTTGAGATCAACGGGCATCACTACAACAAGGGATATTATCTAGCAGATGGCACCTATCCAAGATGACCAATATTTGTGAACACTATCTCAGGCCCAATGCTACCCAAGCATTCTCACTTTGCCAAGGAACAGGAAGCTTGCAGGAAGAACGTGGAGCGGGCATTTGGTGTGCTCCAGCAGAGGTTTGTAGTTGTCCGGTTCCCTGCTATGACCTGGTCAAAAGATCAGATGTGGGAAGTGATGAACTGTTGTGTGACCTTGCACAACATGACCATTGAGGATGAGAAGAAGGATCCAATGAGTTTGCTCGAGGAGGACGAGCCATACCATCTACAGGGTCCTCTTGCCGAGCCTGATCATCAGGTGCCTCCAACATGGGATGCATTCATCGAATGCGTCAGGAGATCTGAGATTTGGCGATGCATCAACAGCTGCAGGATGATCTTGTCGAGCACCTATGGATACGCAGGGGCAACACGACGTAGATGCTGAGCATGAACTGGCCGAACTTGGCCGAAATATGTTGTAATTTTATTGCAGGCCGAACTATGTTTAGAGTACACCGAACTCAGTTTAAAATTTCACCGAACTTTGGTCTCAAAGTGTTATGTATTCATCGTATAACGAACTATTCCGAAATTTGGACGAACTTTAGCCGAATTCTAGCGGGAATGGGCGACCCGGGAACTCGGCCTGAGTACGCGAGTGGGAAACTGGACGTACCCAGGCCGAAAACTTGCGCCGTCCGAACGAAGTTTGGTCCGAATTTCGGCCTGGGTTCGGCCAACGAGTGGAGAGCCACAGCCGAGAATAATGAGCCTGACGAAAGGGTCCTTTTCTACTAGTGTCACCTGGCGATTTGATCCATTTATTGTCGCCGGATCATAATCATTTTTGTGACCTGGCGATTTGATCCTGAGATTGCATGCGGTGCGTAAAATTGCCAGCCTCGCACTTTCCATTTTGATCACGGGTCATGAGATTTGATTTGACGAGGACGATGCGTCAGCTTTAATCACACACGGGGACGGGGCGGATCACCTGGGGATTTCGTCCCGGCCGCGTCTGGTCCAAAGATTTGCACGATGAGTCAGGGTTTATTTATACCACCAAAGGAGAATTTTCTTCCATTGTTTCCTTACGACTACATATATCTCTCCCTCGCGCGGCCTGGTGCACACACATCCACAGATCCATCGCTCGAGATCTCTCTTTCTCACCACCGCATGGCATCAATGGCGTCTCATCTGCTGCTACCGCTGCTGCTCTTATCCGCCATCGTCTCCACGACCGCCGCACCACCAGCAACAGCGCCGCCGGCTCCACTGGTGCGGTCCACCTGCAGCGCCACCTCCGACTACGACCTCTGCGTGGCCGTCCTGCTCGTCGACCCATCAAGCTCCACCGCCGACATCCGCGGCCTCGGCGCCATCGTCCTCGCCGCCGCCGCCGCCAACGCCTCCGCTACCCAGGCAGCCCTCGCCAAAACCACCACCACCACTGCCTCCTCGCGGGTAACGCTCATCCGGGCCTGCGCGGACAAGTACGGCGAGGCGATGGTTGCGCTGGTGAAGGCCCGGGAGGCGGTGGGGCAGGCGCTGTACGGCGAGGCGTTGCTGGACGCCGGCGTCGCCTCGGAGTACACGGCGATGTGCCAGATGCTGTTCATGACGAGGCGCCAGGCGTACCCCGCGAAGCTGGCCGAGAGGGAGATGGGGCTCGACCGCCTCTGCGCCGTCGCCAGCGACATCATCACGCTCCTCATCTCGCAGACCTAGACTAGCCCTAGCTTGCTCATTATATTGTCGATCGTATAGTCAATAACCCCGCTCAGTCAATTTGGTCTATATATGTCTACTAGCTTTGAGCAGATTTCACCAAAATTTCAGATTATTTGTCTGAAACTTGTTATTTGACGCTCGTTCAGTTTTTGTTACTATTATTTCAGATTGGTCTGAAACTTATTTGCTTCGTCAGATGATTGGTTTTCATTCGACGAAACAAACCCCTAGTCGATCGATCAGCTCACAAAAGACTACATGCATACGTCTGCGCCTCCCATCCCTGCTTGGACGCCCATCATGGGTGGCTTTATCCATTTTTTAAATCTTTATTAATTTTACTACTCCTGTCGTTTCAAAAATTTATCAAATATTACACCAAAGATCTACACATCTAATTAGGGTTGATCTGAGTTTGAGACCACCCTGACATGCATGTCATGAGACTGCTAATACATATTTGCATAAACCAAGGAAACTAATAACAAACTAGTGTAGCAGAGAGCAGGATATTCCACTTATTTTGATTGCAAAATAGAGCACGAGATCTGGTCCGTCCATTGCCTATGTCCATGCCGTAACCAACAGTACAAACATTCATTAAAAAGGTATATATATTTTTAGTCCTGCAACTTGCATGGTGGGAGCGTTTTAGTCCCACATCTTGCAAAAAGTGAGCAAAATTAGTCCACAACTTGCAATCCAAAAGCATTTTAGTCCAATTCAATCGAATTTTTGCGATTTTAACCAAATTTGTCCACCGATAGGTCAAATGTGGCATCGAACTTTTGCAAAATACCCCCTGTGTATTATTTCTCTACACTTGTGACCTTCGCGCAGCCTGACAAGCGGCCCCCACCTGTCAGTGGATGTACAAATAAGAAAACAAATATAAAAGATTTTACATATACTAGTAGAAATCGATCTCACGATCTACTATAAAAGAAATTCTAGCTTAACCACTACAACACATAAGGATATGCGATAATTTTTAGAGCGCTTCCTTATTATATATTATTTTTTGGCTGAGTTGCGTATCATTCAAATAACAAGCTAGCTAGCTTTTATTGGCTCACACGTGCAAAAGGAAGTTACTGGTACTAGCGCATACATACAGAGTGAAGTGAAGCTTGATTGATTGAGTGTACACACGGACTACATGTAGACTTTCTTTTGGACATTTAAAAATACATGTTTTATAGCTATGAAAAATTCTCAAAAAAATACAAATTTTTAATCCAAAAAATTTTGTACACAAGCGAGCATTTTTACGTGAGTGTATGTTGATAAAAAGATTAAGAAAATTTTCAATCCAAATTAATATGGTAAAAAAATTATGCTGACAGTTGAACAGTTGTACGTGCGTCTATGGTTTTAAATTGTACTAGTATAAAGAAAATTACGTCCTTAAAATTAGCAATTACCTGCTTTGGCGTAGTGGCTTGTGGGGTATATAGCGAGTAAACGGTGTTGAGTTCGAACCGACAGTTTCTAGGCTTTTACTTATTTTATTTGCTCATCTAATTACATGTAGACCCTGCCTGTCAGTCCGTAACAAGGACACACATAATAAAGAAAAATATATAGGGATTATTTTAAAAAATTACCACACCATAGGTGGAGAAATTTAGCCAAACTTGCTAAAATTCGGTCAAATTGGACCAAAATGCTCTCGGCATGCAAGTTGTGGGACTAGTGTTGCTCATTTTATAAGACGTGGGACTAAAACATTTTTACAAAGCAAGATGTGGGACTAAATATGTATATACCTCTTCATTAAATATCGTACATGGAGCTACACGTGAAGGAAGAAGCATATGCCTTGCGGCTGGGTCAGCAGGTGGAGAGAGAGGAGGTCGTCCATGCTAAGGAAGAAGAGCACCATGCGTGTAAATCATTTAAGACGTCTCTCGGAAAGTTTGGAGAGTCCATTTGATTAGACAGCAGAGACTCCAAAAAGGTTTACGCAACCTTATCTGAAGATAGGGTGGAATATTAAACAAAATATATAAACTTTGTCTTATATCAAATAACCTGAAGAAATTAGTGCTCAAAACCCAAGTAGTATGTACACTACCGCACACAGGTTCTTTGTCGTGTGGCCATCCGTACACGATAAAGGCCACCAGAACACGGCAAAGCCATTGCCGTGTGTATACTAAATAAGACACGGCAAAGGCCCTTTGCCATATGTTTTCTAAATAAAACACGGCAAAGCCTTTACCATGTGTCTTACACGTAGACACGGCAAAATAAAGTGAGATGACGGTTCCCGTAGAGATGAGGGTGTTTATTCTTTGCCGTGTGTCTCCTCGAAAAGTACACGGCAAAGAGGCTTCATTTGCCGTGTGTCTCGTGGAAAAGTACACGGAAAAGATACCGCATTTTCAAAAAAAAAAATCAATTGTTTTTCCAACTTTTTTTAATATTTTTTACACATTAATCTCATATAGGATATTTTAACCCTAAGTATGCTTAATATTAGGTCTAATTGTACTTATAATCGAACTTTTCCTTTGGTCACACATCCTAACACTACTCTAGCACTAGCACGTTAAATTTCTTCGTTCCTTCGGAACGAGCTTTCGAGAAATAAATCATACCTTATCGATAATACTTTCATATAAATCCTATTGACTCTTGGACCATGATGTCACACATCTCATTTTTAGATTTCAAACAATTATTTAAGTAGAAAACAATAAATAAGTAATAATAATATTGAATCCAAATAAAAAATAAAATGATTTTATTGTTTTGCCTTTTCTATTTAATATAGAATAATTCATATATTTAAATCCGTAAATCAAAATTCGACAAATAAAATGTCTAAATCAATCAGAAAAATGTGAGGAATCCAAATATGACATCCATATAATCTTTTGAAAAATGTGGTGGTAGCATATTGAATTAGCCATTTGGTGGTTGCTTCATAAAATTCCCCTTTTTGCACTCGGAAAATGGAAAATGCCTTTTTGATGCGACAAAAAGGAAAACTTTCTTCTGAAACATTGTTCTCCATCCCATGATACACATGCATGCACAATATGGGCACATTATCAGAAACTATCCCTTGATTTTAGCCACAATATTGGTCATTTAACCCGAAAGCGAGGAAATCTCGAATGAGATAAGTCATTTTGTGAAGGTATTTTTGAGACATAATCAATATACCAAGTTTGATATTTTTCTTCCAACTATGTCACATAATATGACACCACGCGAAGGTTTCGCATTGTTTCGATCATTTTTAATTTTCTATGCCCATTTTAAACTATCGTCAAACTTTGTTGAACGGCGGACAAGAAGATTATTAGCTCAGGGCTGAGCCTCGCTAAACTTATATTAGAACTCTGATGAAATAGAATATTGTGAACCTAAAAATGATTTTTATAAAAAAAGCATGAGCATCAGATCATGTACTTATAGTTCATATCTGACCCACTTCCTACTGATTCGGTAGGAATTTGTCTTTTCCACCTAGGGTGGACGGAAAGGTTTGAGATCCCCCCGTTGAGAAATTGTCCAAGTAAGGTGGTATAGTTTTTTTTAAATGGGGTGGTAGCATTTTGAATTACCCATTTGGTGGTTGCTTCATAAACCCCCTCGTTTTTACGCTCGGAAAATAGAAAATGGTTTTTTGGTGCGACGAAAAGGAAAAATTCCTCATGCAACATTGTTCTCCATCCCATGTTGCACAGGCATGCACAATATGGACACATTATCATAAAATATGCCTTGATTCTAGCCATAACATTGGTCATTTAACCCAAAAGCCAGGAAACCTCGAATGAGATAGGTCATTTTGTGAAGGTATTTTTGAGACATAATGAATATAGAAAGTTTGACATTTTTCTTCCAACTATGTCACATAATATGACACCACGCGAAGGCTTCGAATTTTTTGGATCATTCTTAATTTTTTTATGCCCGTTTTAAACTATCGTCAAACTTTATCGAATGGCGGGCAAGAAGATTATTAGATCGGGGTTGAGCCTCGCTAAACTTGCATTGGATCTCTGATGAAATAGCATATTATGAACCTAAAATGATTTTTGTAAAAAATCATGAGCATCAGATCATGTACCTGTAGTTTAATATCTGACTCACTTCCTACCGATTGCATAAGATAGTGCGCTACAAGATTTGCACAATAAGTACCACTATAACTTTTACATCGAGATTGCGCTTCCTATTCTATATGAAACTTATTTCTTTCCCTCTTTTGATTTTTATTTCCTTTTCATTTTTTCTTTCTTTATTTTCTTTTGACTTTTATGTGTGCCAACAACTATACAATATGACTATACGATATAGCGCATACAACGATTGCTCAGAATTCTACAAGGTATCAAATATGCAAAGCCCAATTAATCGCAGAAGGAACTAGTCTTAATAGGTATTTGTAGGTCACAAAGATAGTTTGGCTCACAAAGAAATGCAAGTGGGGAGATAATGCAGGATTTTTATACCTTTCATCACAATATTCACCCTTTATTTGTTGGTTCTGTCCTTGCTCACAGAAGTTTTGTTGAACAAGATAGCATGGAAATCTAGATGATGATGTATAGATCCTTCTACTATTCGAAATAGGCGAAAAACACCAAAATTCGAGTCTATATGCAGAATTTATGCTCAAAACAGTATGGAAGCTGAAGTTGTCGCGTGGCCTTGGTGTCACCGAATGGCCGAACAGTTTGAAGTGAAACCGTCACACCGGTCTAGGTGCCAAACTAGTCGGCGGTGTGTTGGAGCTAGTGGTGGAGCCAATCGAAATTCTCAAAAAATGCAATGTGTGTGGAAAAACTCTAAGGGAAACTCCAAACCAAAGGGATAGAGGGTGGAATCGGGCTATCGGAACACAAGGGAAGGTAGATCAGCAATTTTTGCAGCGGATCTGTGGATCAAAACATACCAAAACATACTCAATCTCAGATCGGTTAAAAATCAAGTTTGGTCTATTATTCATGGAAAATTTTCAAATTGGAAGAAAGTTTTGTGGAAACACAAGGGAACAAATTCGTGGAAACCTATGGTCTTGATACCATTTGATAAGGGTTCCCCCTTTAGGGTTGGCGCGATCTTCACGGATTCATCTGGGATTCGAGGTGGAGGCGACGAAGAACACATGCACGAATGGAGATAAATAACAAAGCAAACCGTAATATCAATCCCGACAATAACCTCCCAACGTAGAAACCTCCGGAACTTGAAAGACAAGTCAAAATTTCCTCTAATTGAAACTGATTCCTTATTATCAGTTGGTCCACCGTTCCAATATATCTCTAGTAAGAAAGAATATCAACCAATAGAACACTATGAAAGATCTGCACTACTCGAACCTTGGGATAGTGGATTGGCACATGCAAACTAGAATCCATACGTATAGGGAAAGAGTAGCTATATATGCAAAGAACCTGAATCATCTCCATAGGAGCCATGGAAGAATCCCATAGCCCTATCTCATCTCTTCATCTAATCCACTCTTATCTCAAATTTGAGCTATAAGGGCATATATTTAGTACTAGGGGTCAAGTGGTAGGTAAAGGGGACATCTCGGGCATCAAACCCAAATCTATGCACATATAGGTTGTTTCAGCGATAATGTTATTATAGCGCGTTCGAACCGATGATTGGAATGGATATCGGTGGTGTCAGTTCAGGCACCGGTTTGGCCGTCGGACCTAGCGCCTAACGGATCGGCGCGGCGTCACGCTGCGCTGGTACTAGCGCCAATTTGACCCTGTTAATCATCCCTGTGGGCATCGGCGACACCGGAGCTAGCGCTAGATGGATCGACATGGCATCGAGTTGTTACTTAGCTGGCGTTGGATGGATATGCGGGGAGGTTGGCGATGCCAGAGCTAGCGCCGGTTTGGTCGCCATTTCGGTGTGAAGGAATCGGCGCTTTTTTCTTCCATCTTCTCTTCCGTCATGCTTGGTTGTCTTTGGTGGCATGATGATGATCATATTCAGGGATGTATTAATTGGCCTCGCTAATTTACTATTATATGTAGGCCCAATATTGAACGAATGCATAAGTAAGCGCATTATTATTCCTCTTATATACCTGACCGAACAAATTATGGTACCGAGGGTTAGCCGTGACAGCAGAGTTTCATAAAAACCTATTACAACGGGAGAGGCTTTTGGATGACAGAACTATTAATGATGACCACTAAATGTGTAAATGATCAACATAATTACCTACATATTATGCCAGTTGCAAAGATTTTATATTCTTAAATTGAAATTGGTGCCCGTCATCTTCACATTTTTCGCCTATCGGGCAATTTTACATTTAAGCCCCTCAAACATCGACAATGAACCCACGATCTAAAAATAACGGTTTGTTTCTTTCTCTTCCAATCGACCGAATGAAAAGAAACTCCATAGTTTCCTCCCCATCCCATGGACACTCCTCGATCTTGGGAGCGGCTGATGACCCACAAGTATAGGGGATCGCATATGATCTTCATGGTAGTATTACCCAATTTATTGATTTGACACAAGGGGAGACAAAGAATACTTTCAAGCCTTAACAACTGAGTTTTCAGTTCAGCTACACCTGGAAATAGTTCTTTCTCATAGAATTTTATCAGTAGCAATAGTTTGTAGTAGCAAAGCAATAACAACGACAGCAATAACAGCAACAGTGAACAGTAGTAATAGTAACAGTAATAATAAACAGTGGGATTCGAGTGCGGTAGGCATAGGGATGGATGGACGGGTGTTGCATGGTCGAGTCTAAACATGTTACTTCAAATAACTAGGGCATTGCACATAAATAATAACAAGCATCTAAGTACTAAACAATACTAGGCATGTGCTCCAAATATAGCCATACATGCTCATAATGAGAACTTGCACAACATCTTACATCCCCAGCCCCTGGCAGCAAGGCCTCTAGGAACTCTTGGAAATTAAGGTGCTCCTTTTAATAGAGCACCGGAGCAAAGCATTAACACTCCGTGAATACATGTGATCCTCACACCATAGCCATCCCCTCCGGTTATCCCAATTATTGTCACTTTGGGGCCTATGGATCCGGACAATGATATGTGTACACAACTTGCAGATAAGATTATAAACAATACTATCATAATCATTCAATAATAAGTTCAGATCTGAGATCATGGCACTCGGGCCCTAGTGACAAGCATTAAGCATAACAAGTTGCAACGAAGTCAAATAGCACTAAAAGAGATACTAGGCACTATGCTCCAACAATCATATTCGATTACATGATAGAACTCATCCAATCCCTACCATCCCCAAGCCTACAGCGGGGGATTACTCACTCATGGATGAGGGAAACATCAATGGTTGATGGAGATGCGTTGGTGATGACGATGGCGATGATCCCCTCCAAATTCCCTGTCGCGGCAGGGTTCCAGAACGGAGTTTCTGGATCCGATTCTTGGTTTCTAGTGGCGGCGGCGGAGCAAAACTCTTTCTGGAAAACTATCGAACCCCCCTCTGTTTTTAGGTCAGAAGGCAACTTATAGATGCGGAGGAAGGCCGAGGAGCTGCCTGGGGTGGCCAAACCTCCTCCAGGCGCGGGGTCAGTGGGCCCACGCCTAGGATGGGTCTGGGCCCCCTAGGCCTCCCCTATGTCTCCCCTTATGGCTCCGTGGATCTTCTGGTGAAATATAATTTTGGCATATTTTCCGGGATTTTTCCTGATAGTTCATTTTCTGCACAAAAGCAAGACACCAAGGTAATTCTGCTGAAAATAGCGGCAGTCCGTGTCAGTTGTATCCAAATCACACAAGTATAGAGGAAACACAATAGCAAAGTGTTCGAGAAAGAATATACGTTTTAGACGTATCAACTCCCCCAAGCTTAGCTTATTGCTTATCCTCAAGCAATTCAGTTTCAACTGAGTGCAATAAAAGAACTTTCAGGAACACTTTGCTTCATATGATGTAAATATTCTCAGCACAGGAGTAGATGCTTAGACAATTCATAATAAAGAGTATGCAACTAAGTCTACTCAATAGTTATTGCAAGCTATGTAGCATCCCAGTTGTCTAACACCTGTAATGCTACTTGTTCTAGTAATAAAAGGGCCACTTCCTACATATAATTGTTGCATCATCATCATATCATGCTCATGTCATCATGCCACCTTGCATTTGAGCATCATATAAAACCCCTTCTTGTTTGGTTCTTATCTCATGTGCATTCTTAATTGTGTTTGCCTCTTGATATTGTATTTGGTTCTTGATATATTGTTAAATGCCCAAGTTGATTTGGGGGCATATCTCTTATTAACTCCACCACCTTTCTTTCACCACCTTATAATTCCACCATCCAACTAAATATGAGCTTGGCATTTATGGGTTTACTTCTAGCTCATGTGGGTTGGGATGGATCCATTTCTTTTCCACATGTACATCTTGGCATCATTTTGTTTTCACATTATTGATGCATGAGAGCCACATGGCCACCTTTGCATGTCTTGTGAGTGGGACCATTTTCTCCCTAGCTTCCACATGGGTGTTGTTGGGGTTATCATCATGTGGGGATATTTTGTGGGCTTATTAAATATCTAGTGGCATATACACACTAGCAAGTCCCAAATATATTCCAATGTGATCATCTCCTCATACTCCACTTGGAATTCTTCCTAATTTCTTTTGCTTGGGCCTTATTCCACACTTTGGAATGCATAAGAAAATGCCAGGTAATTAATCTTGTTTTCACAAAGATAAATATGGTACCAATTAACTATGCATGGCCCATGCAAGTACACCCTTTGGCTTGCCCTTGAATTTTATCTGTTTTCTTTTGCATGGATCATCTCTTTTCCCTTGCTTGAGCTTGTTTGTTTTGTCCAAACTAAACCCATACCCCACCAAAACCCTCCTCTTAATCTAAACCTACCCTAATCACCATCCACATACATGCATGCACATGTGATCATGTGGGTGTGCATAAGCCTAAACCCCTTCATCCTTCTCCCTACCTCTTTTCTTTTTGATCTTGCTTGGTCTTTGAATGGAGCATGCATGATTCAAAATCTCTAGCTCTCACCCTTCTCTCTCTCTAATCCTCCACCTAGATCCCTCTCTCACCGTACCCCCTTCCTCTACCCATCTAACCCGAGCCACCACCTTCCCATCTAACCCTAGTCCCCATCAAACCCTAGCCCTACCCCTCTCACCCACCCAGCTCGGACCCAACCTGACCATCACCCTCCCATGTGCTAACCCTAACCCCTCTCTCCCTCCTAAACCCTAGCCACCCGAGCCACCCCTCTTTTGGCATAAAGTAGCCCCATGTTCTTTCCTTCCCCACGCCATCTACCTGCCCCTCTCGTTCTTATCCTTACCCCTCGCTGTAGGGTTCGCAACATAGAAAACAAAAATTTTCCTACGATGTGAACTATATACCAAGATCTATTTATACTAGATACAAACAACGGGCGGATGTATATCCGTAGAGAACATACCCTTGAAGACCGACAAAGCTTAACGAGTTCAACTCGTGGTTGATGTAGACGATCTCTTGCCGATCTCAAGATCGAGAGGAAGTCCTAGCGCCGCAAATCAGCGCGCATCCGTGCTCGCACACACGTTCGAGGCACCGAGCAACCTCCGCCTCCTCGCTCCAGCGATGCAGGAAGCACTCTTTCTTGCCGAATAGCCACGGGAACATGTATCTCGCTAGTCCGAGACCATGGGGATAAATTCTAGAGGGGGAGAGATCCTTCACGAGGAGGTGTGAGTGAGAAGTGAGAGGAGGGCTCCTTTTATAGGGGGGAGGGGGCAGCCCAGGGGCATGGCACGCGGCCATGGAGGGTGCCCCACCTCTCCCTCATTCATGTGGGTGGACACTCCACTCACAAAATGGCCTTCAAATTTCTCCACTCAAAACCCACTCAAAATCCCATCAAACTTCCACCAAATGTAATGCAAACTCTCATTAAATAAAACTCTTTTATTTTATTCAGAATTTTGTCAATTACTTTAATGACAAACATTCACAAATAACCTTGCTAGAATTCTATTTCACATGCATAACCACTTTATGCAATTTCACAAAACTTTGTTTGGTATCTAGTGAAATAAATTCCTGCGCTTGTTTATTCTTTCGCATGAAACATTTGCTCCAATTGGATGTCGGTGTCTCTTAAGTGTGTCACCCTACGGTTCGTGAATAATGCGGACATGATCGAGACCCTCTCGGATCAATAATCGAAGCGGGATCCGAGACCCATCTTGACTCCCACACATTCAACGATGACTTTCTTGTGATCGTCGGAACCTTTACGCTAGTATCTTAATCCCTTTGTCTCACGATATATTACATGTCCGAGATTCGATCATCGGTATCTCCATACCTAGTTTGATCTCGTTACACATGCACTCTTTTCTCGTTCTGTGATATAACATTCTAGTGATCAAATCACTTGCTTGCAAGCTAATCAATGTGATATCACCGAGAGGGCCCAGTATATCTATCCGTCATCGGGATGAACAAATTCCACTCTCGATCCATGAGCCTCAACATAACACTTTATTAGTTCGAATCCATCTTTATAATCACCTCATTACGGTGTGACGTTTGATGTTATCAAGAAACTCTTCGGTGTTAGTGATTGACATGATCTCATGGTCTAAGGATTAGGATCACTTTAAGTTATAGCAATATAAACTCAATGACTATGATCGTAATGCTATACTTGGATGAATGTTCATCACATCATTACACTAATGTTGTGATCCGTTATTAACAACATCCAATGTCCATGATCGAAACCTTGATCATCTTGTTAATCAACGAGCTAGTTTATGAGAGAGGCTTAACTAGAACTTTCATTTGTTTATTAAACACACATGTATTAACGTTTCGTATTAATACAATTATAGCATGCAAAATAAACATCTATCATATACTTGGAATACACATAATAAACAATTTATTATTGCCTCTCAGGGCATATTTCCTTCAGTCTCCCACTTGCACTAGAGACAATAATCTAGTTACATAGTGATATATCTAACACCCATTGAGTTCTGGTGTTGATCATGTTTTGCTCTAGGAGAGTTTTAGTCAACGGATCTGCTATATTGAGATCTGTATGTACTTTAAATCTTTATATCTCCATCCTTGACATGCTCATGGATGGAGTGAAACGGCGCTTAATGCTTGGAATGCTTGTGAGACCTTGGCTCTTTGGCATTGGCAATGGCACCATTGTTGTCACAATAGATCACCATTGGGTCCAACGCGTTTGCCACAACTCCTAGTTCGGATATGAACTCCTTCATCCAAATCGCTTCTGAGCCGCTCAAGCAAAGAACATATTCGCCTCGTTGTTGATCCCGCTACCAGGTTGTTTGGAGCTCCTCCAACTAACGCTCCGCCATTCATGAGAAATACGATCCGGATTGAGACTTAGAGTCATCCGGATCGGTGTCAAAACTAGCGTCGACATAACACTTAGCGAGCTCTTCTTCACCTCCGTATACAAGAAACATATCCTTAGTTCTTCTTAAGTACTTAAGGATATTCTTGACCGCTATCCATGTTCGAACCTCGGATCCGATTGGTACCTACTAGTCAAACTAATAGCGTGTGCCACATCCGGTCTTGTACATAGCATGGCGTACATTATAGAGCCTATGGTGAAGCATAGGGACTTTGTCCATTATCTCTCTCTTTCTTCCAAGCCGGACTTTGAGTCTTACTCAATGTCTTGCCTTGCAACATAGGTAAGAACCCTTCTTACTTCCGTCCATTTTAAACTTCTTTAAAATCTTATCAAGGTATGTACTGCGATAGCCCTATTAGGCGCCTAGATCTATCTCTATAGATCTTTATGCCTAATATGTATGACTTCACCTAGGTCCTTCATTGAAAATTTCTTTGTTTAGATAACTTTTAACACTGTTTAAAGTTCTATATCATTCGATCAATAATATGTCATCCACATATAATATCGTAAATGCCACATTGCTCCCACTCACTTTCTTGTAAATACAAGCTTCTCCATAAGTTTGGACAAATCCAAACTCTTTGATCACCTCATCAAAGCGGAGATTCCAACTTCGCGATGCTTGCTTCAATCCATAGATGGATCGCTGAAGTTTGCACACCTTGTTAGCATCCTTAGGATCGACAAAACCCTTCGGTTGTATCATATACAACTCTTCTTCAATATTACCATTGAGAAACGCGGTTTTGACATCCATCTGCCATATTTCATAATCGAAATATGCAGCAATTGCTAACATAATCCTAACTGACTTTAGCATCGCTACGGGAGAAAAAATCTCATCGTAGTCAACTCCTTGAATTTGTCGAAACCCCTTTGCGACAAGTCGAGCTTTATAGATGGTCACATTACCATCAGCATCAGTTTTCCTTTTGAAAATCCATTTGTTCTCCACGGCCTTTCGGTCGTGAGGTAATTCCACCAAGTTCCAAACTTGATTTTCATACATGGATTCCATCTCGGATTTCATGGCTTCTAACCATTTGTTGGAATCCGGGCTCATCATCGCTTCTTCATATGTCGCAGGGTCATTATTTTCATCAACCATGAAATTTATGACAGGATTTCCGTACAGCTCGGGAGCTGCACGCATCCTGTTTGACCTGCGAGGTTCGGTAGTACTCTCTTTCGGAGTTTCATGATCATTATCATTAGTTCCTTCTTCAACAGGTGGAGCCAACTCCGGAACAACTTTCGGTGCTGCGCTACTCGCCATACTTTGAAGAGAAGGTTCCATAACCTCTTCGAGTTCTACCTTCCGACTACTCACACCTTTCGTGAGAAACTCTTTCTCTAGAAAGGATCCATTCTTGGCAACAAAAACCTTGCCCTCGGATCTGTGATAGAAGGAATACCCAATAGTTTCTTTAGGGTATCCTATGAAGACGCATTTTTCCGCTTTGGGTTCGAGTTTATCCGGTTGAAGTTTCTTCACATAAACATTGCAACCCCAAACTTTAAGAAATGACTTAGGTTTGTTTCCAAACCACAATTCATACTGGTGTCTTTTCAACGGATTTAGATGGTGCCCGCTTTAAAGTGAATGCAGCGGTTTCTAGTGCATAACCCCAAAATGACAACAAATCCGTCGGAGACATCATAGATCGAACCATATCTAATAAAGTACGATTCGACGTTCGACACACCATTTCATTGTGGTGTTCCGGCAGGTGTGAGTTGTGAAACAATTCCACACTCTTTCATGTGAGTGCTAAACTCGTAACTTAGATACTCACCTCCACGGTCAGACCGTAGAAATTTGATCTTTCTATTACGATGATTTTCCACTTCATTCTGAAATTCCTTGAACTTTTCAAAGGTTTCAGACTTGTGTTTCATCAAGTAGATATAACCATATCTACTCAAATCATCCGTGAAAGTAACAAAATAACGATATCCACCTCCCGTCGACACTCATTGGACCACATACATCAGAATGTATGATTTCCAATAAATCTGTCGCCCGTTCCATTGAACCGGAAAACGACGTTCTAGTCATCTTGCCCATAAGGCATGTCTCACATGTATCAAATGATTCATAATCAAGTGATTCCAAAAGTCCATCCGAATGGAGCTTCTTCATGCGTTTAATGCCAATATGACCTAGACGGCAGTGCCACATATATGCGGATATATCATCATTAAGTTTAATCCTTTTAGCATCAACATTATGAATATGTGTAACATTATCATCGAGATCTAATAGAAATAAACCATTCATCATCGGTGCATGACCATAAAAGATTTCATTCATATAAATGGAACAACCATTGTTCTCAGATTTAAATGAATAACCACTTTGCATCAAACATGATCCAGATACAATGTTCATGCTCAGTGCAGGCACCAGATAACATTTATTTAAGTTTATGACTAATACCGACGGTAAGTGGAGAGGCAGCGTTCCGACGGCGATCACATCAACGTTTGATCCATTGCCGACGCATCTTGACCTCACCCTTGCTGCTAGCGGTCGCTTGTTCCGCAGCCCCTGATTCGAGTTACAAATATTAGCAACGAACGGTATCAAATACCCGGTGCATCTGCGAGCACTAGTCAAATACACATCAATAACATGTATATCATATATACCTTTGTTTGCCTTGCCCTTCTTGTGCGCCAGATACTTGGGGCGATTATGCTTCGATGGCGGTCCCCTTACAATAGTAGCACTCGGAATCGACTTAGGTCCAACTCGGGGTTTCTTTTCAGCGGCAATGTGCTTGCCGCCCTTACTTCCTTCCGTTTTCCTTCTTGTCTTTCTTGAAACCGGTGTTCCTATTGATCATCAACACTTGATGTTCCTTTTGATCTCCACTTCTGCAGTTTTAAGCATTGACAAGCTCGGGAGAGACTTCTTCATACCTTGCATATTATAGTTCATCACGAGCTCTTATAGCTAGGTGGCGAGACTGAACACGATGGATGCCTAAGTCAATGGGAATCGTTATTCCCAAGGACACAAGCTTATCGGTAACCCGACATCTTGAGTACATGCTCACTAACGAGCTATGCTCTTCCATCATGCAGCTAAAGAAATTTTACGAGCATTGTAGCTCTCTAGCAGCATGTGTGTCGAAAATAATTTTCAACTCACCCATTGTATCAAATGCATTGCCGTTTTCGAAACGCTTTCGAAGTTCCGGCTCTAGCCCATACAATATGCCGCAATGAACTAAGTTGTGGTCCCACTGACGAGGCTGATAGACATTCTTCTCCTCGTCAGGGCATCATCAAAGGTGGGGGGCCTAGGCGCTTCTAGCACATATTGCTTTTGTGCGTGAGAGGAGAATCCTCAAATTCATGGCCCATTCAAGAAAGTTGCTACCGTTCGTTGCTAGTTTCTCTTTCTCCATGAACGCATTGAAATTAAGCGGTGGTGCCATCTACAACAGAATTTGTAAAGTTTAGACTAAGTGTATGATAGATCGAGTTCAACTAATCTATATTACGAATGAACTCCCACTCAAAAGCGACATCCCTCGTGTCCTTTTGGTGATTACATGAACCAAATCCACTACACCAAGTCCCATCATCACGTGAGTCGGTATAGCTTCAAAGGCGAGCATCAAATGGGCATCATATCAACTATATGACTCATGCTTAACCTTTGGTCCGTGTTCCGAGGCCATGTCTGTACATGCTAGGCTCGCCAAGTTAGAACCTTAGTATTTGCGTGTGTAACTGTTTTACACCCGAAATATGGTCGTGGATCCAAGAACACCCGATCATCACGTGATGTCTTGGAGCGACGAAAACATAATCGGTGCATACTAAAGGGAGAACACATTTTTATCTTGATATTTAAATGAGGGATCATCTTATTATGCTTAACAAAGCGCTAAACAAGCAATATAAGATGTAATCAAACATCATATGTTTATTAGTGAAATTATATGGTTCCCGCAGATGATCTCTATCATGTGCATCGTGGTATGATCACTATCATACCTATATGTGTAAATCCAAAGTCTATGGATATTACACGCTATGTGTGTTGTAAGAGTATCATCTCATACTTCTACTTACAACACTACCATATCATAACACTAGCCCAGCAACAATCTAAACTAGACGCCTCTAATTTATCCATTGCAAGTTTTACGTGGCTTAGGGCTTTCGAGATAGAACCGTTCTTACCTACGAACATGAACCACAACGAGGATAAACAAATTGTTGACAACTCGCTTGCAAAATAGATATTGACTATAGTAGGAGAGACAGACACCCGCTAGCCACTTATGCAAACTAGTTGCATGTCAAGCGTGGAACAGGTCTCATGTGCGAGGACATGTAAAGTTTGTCGGCCGCTTCATCCCACTATGCCACCAATATCCAAAATCACAACAAAGGAGCAACAACATGATCATCATCGCCCACATACTCATATGTGTACTACCGTGTAAAGTATCTACGCATAGATCCGCTCGATACCTTTGTAGGGTTCGCAACATAGAAAACAAAAATTTTCCTACGATGTGAACTATATACCAAGATCTATTTATACTAGATACAAACAACGGGCGGATGTATATCCGTAGAGAACATACCCTTGAAGACCGACAAAGCTTAACGAGTTCAACTCGTGGTTGATGTAGACGATCTCTTGCCGATCTCAAGATCGAGAGGAAGTCCTAGCGCCGCAAATCAGCAGCGCATCCTTGCTCGCACACACGTTCGAGGCACCGAGCAACCTCCGCCTCCTCGCTCCAGCGATGCAGCGGAAGCACAACTCTTTCTTGCCGAATAGCCACCGGGAACATGTATCTCGCTAGTCCGAGACCATGGGGGATAAATTCTAGAGGGGGAGAGAGATCCTTCACGAGGAGGTGTGAGTGAGAAGTGAGAGGAGGGGCTCCTTTTATAGGGGAGGGGGGGCAGCCCAAGGGGGCATGGCCGCCGGCCATGGAGGGTGCCCCACCTCCCTCATTCATGTGGGTGGACACTCCACTCACAAAATGGCCCTTCAAATTTCTCCACTCAAAACCCACTCAAAAATCCCATTAAATTTCCACCAAATTTAATGCAAGCTCTCATTAAATAAAACTCTTTTATTTTATTCAGAATTTTGTCAATTACTTTAATGACAAACATTCACAAATAACCTTAGAATTCTATTTCACATGCATAACCACTTTATGCAATTTCACCAAAACTTTGTTTGTATCTAGTGAAATAAATTCCTGCGCTTGTTTATTCTTTTTTCGGCATGAAACATTTGCTCCAATTGGATGTCGGTGTCTCTTAAGTGTGTCACCCTACGGTTCGTGAATAATGCGGACATGATCGAGACCCTCTCGGATCAATAATCGAGCGGGATCCGGAGACCCATACCGACTCCACACATTCAACGATGACTTTCTTGTGATCGCTTAACCTTTACGCTAGTATCTTAATCCCTTTGTCTCACGATATATTACATGTCCGAGATTCGATCATCGGTATCTCCATACCTAGTTTGATCTCGTTACCGACATGCACTCTTTTCTCGTTCTGTGATATAACATTCTAGTGATCAAATCACTTGCTTGCAAGCTAATCAATGTGATATCACCGAGGCCAGTATATCTATCCGTCCGGGATGAACAAATTCCACTCTCGATCCATGAGCCTCAACATAACACTTTATTAGTTCGAATCCATCTTTATAATCACCTGTTACGGTGTGACGTTTGATGTTATCAAGAAACTCTTCGGTGTTAGTGATTGACATGATCTCATGGTCTAAGGATTAGGATCACTTCGTAAGTTGTTATAGCAATATAAACTCAATGACTTTGATCGTAATGCTATACTTCGGATGAATGTTCATCACATCATTACACTAATGTTGTGATCCCGTTATTAACAACATCCAATGTCCATGATCAGGAAACCTTGATCATCTTGTTAATCAACGAGCTAGTTTATGAGAGAGGCTTAACTAGGAACTTTCTGTTTGTTTATTAAACACACATGTATTAACGTTTCCGTATTAATACAATTATAGCATGCAAAATAAACATCTATCATATACTTGGAATACACATAATAAACAATTTATTATTGCCTCTCAGGGCATATTCCCTTCACTCGCCTCTAGCCTCCCCCAGATCCCCCCAGGCCTCTTCCTCCCCTGCCTCCCTTCTGCCTCCCCAACAAGCAACCTCTCCACCATGCCCCCTCAACCCTAGATCGGCCCCCTCTGCTCCCCTTCGCTCCAGAACACTCCGAGGCGAGCCAGGAGCACCAGGAGCTTCGCCTGCTTCCCCGAGACGCCTAGGACCGCCGGAGTTAAGGGAGCTCGCCGGAGGATCGTCGCCCGCCCGCGCCCATGAACCCCGCTCAGGATCTAGCCCTGTCCCGATCAGCAGCCTCTCCGCCTACCTCTCACCGCCGACGACACGGTGAGCTCCTCCAACCCTAGACAACCCCTTCCCTCGCTAGTTCGTCAGTGCCGCGCGCCGTGAACGCCATGCCACAAGGCCGCGCCGGCAGACAGCGGCAACTCTGCGACCGCTCTGCGTCGCTCTGCCTGCAAGGCCGGTCCTCCCACGCCAGCATTCAACCAAAGTTGTAGGCCGTGATCCCTTATCATTTTTCATTTTGGGGTCGTGTCGTTTAGATCGGTGACGTCGCCATCGTCGTCTGACGCTGGTCGCATAGATGTCGGCGAAGGCGCCGCTGCCGTTCGACAGGAATTGACGTTTGCGCTTAGGTCCTCAAGTTTCTCCCGCCTAAACCCGCTGGTCCCTTGGATCCCCACATCGTCGTCGGTGTTGTTTTACAAAAGGCTCCTGTGTTTGGTGAATCAACCCAGTCCCCTTGTCGTCACCACTGGCGTGTCATGAGTTCTGGCCCCCACTGTAGCGTCTGGGTTAAATAAGGCTGAGTATAAAAAGTTTCCTGAGTCTGTTTAAATTCAAATCTTTTCCTAATTATTTCAAATTCAAATATAAATCTGATTTTAAATAACTTTTCAATTATAAATCCAAATAATGCAAATGATATATGTTTTTGAATCAGAAAAATGTGAGGATTTCAAATATTCCATTCAAATTGCCTTTTGCACATTTTAAATTCCAAGTTGAATTAAATTACAACAAATGCCACTAGAACTTAAATAATTAATAACTTTTGATTTACAATTCCAAATCTAACAAATGATATGTCTAAAATGATCAGCTCGACGAGACCTTTCTGTTTATGCTATCCATGACTTCAATTGCAGCATGCATCATATAAAAATATAGTGTACAGCAATTATTATGGCAACAAATGTGATCCAGAACCCCATTAAAATGTTATTTCTTGTCTTCCACACCTTACCCATGCCATGCTACTTTATTGCCATGCAACTTGTGCATCATTCATCATGGCATGATTTTTTGCTTGACGCATTTTATTCCTATGCTTGTGCACTTTATTTATATGGCCCTTGCTTGTTTGGTTCTTCTCTCGAATAGACGCTGAGCAGGGGATATATCAAGAGAACCAGGAGCACTACCCAGATCCGTCCCTCGCTTCAACTGAGTTGCCAGGCAAGCACTTCCACATGCTTGCATACATACAGTACCTATTGCCTCTATCTTATTCTTGCATCATTGAGTCGCGATTGCATTAAATTGAATCCCAAGTATGCATAGCCTTTACTTTTAAACCCCACCAAGCTTGTTCCTCCATCCCATGAGCCATTACTACAGGAGTTGTTTGAGCCATGCGAGTCGTAGAACAGCATGTGTAGGGTATGTGAGCGTCTGATGGATAACGAGGTACCTAAACAACTTAACCTGAGTAGTAATGGGATAACTAATGAAAGTGGCACCGGTGAGCAATATCTGCGATTTGGTTTTTCCTGCTCACTTGTGTCCCGTAAGACCCCGAGTACTTGATTCCTGTTCCGAGATTATTTCGCGCTATCCACATCCGGGAGGTATATGGGACCCCCCTGAGCCAGAGCTTGATTCCGTCTTATTTCTTGGGGCCACAAACTAGTTTGAGGTTTTCTTTACTATCCTGTACTTATGCCATGCTACTTCTGTATTTACGATTGTGCGAGGAGCACACTGTACTGTTTAGGATCGGGACACGATTCCGCGGTGTCGACAAGCCCAGTTTTGGGTTCCCAGTCGTTCACAGCCGTCCACCCAAACCTTGAGTCCGTCTCGGAGCTAGCTTACTTCGTTGCGGGAAGACTCCAAGGGGTGGCCCCCTGAAATATTTCTGAATCCTGTGATTGCTTTGTCGAGAAGGCCTCGTCGGGTTTTGATTTGGTTTTTCCGAGGTTGATCGAGCCTGTGTTGCTATGTGTGCACCCCGGCCGGGTAAAACTTTCTGAAAGCCGTGTCCGCGGTTATGGACGACTTGGAGTACAGTTTCTCGATCATAGACAAGCATAACTAAAGTACCGCTTTAATCTGACTAAGTAAAGTGACTAGTAAATAGTGTGACACTCATGGAATGGTTAATAAAATTGCCAACGGATGGGGGGTTGTTCGTCCGCTTCCTCGTTGGTAAGCGGGGAGGAGGATGGATCTGTGGAGATTACTATTATAACTGTTGTCATTAATTCACGGACATCCATCTATCTTTGGTTAGGCGGATGGTTAGCGAATTTCTGTAGAACTACTAGGGTTTATCTTTCGCTGCAATTGCGTCACCCCAGGTTGTGTCCCCTTTAGAGGCATTAAGACTTGCTGAGTACCCTTAGGGTCTCACACGATAAATTATTGGTTCAGATGAACAGGTACCCTCGCGGATCTTTGGGTGGAAGAGGCTGATGATGCGGGCAACGATCGTTCGGTGTAGAGATTCCGGGAACGGGGATCCGTGAGATCTGTGGGCGGGATGTGCTTACTTCTATGGCATCTTATGCCGATTTGCTTCTTATCCGTACTCGGACTTTGTTTGCCGCTTCCGCATGATACTCTGATGTGTGCTGTATGAGGAAGTATCCTAAAATATTAGATCTATCTAGGTCATTTGAATCTTGTATGGCGTATGCTATATTTCCTTTCTTTCTAGATAGTATGGCTCGATGTACTCTTGTATCGTGGCTTGCATACATACCCACTTGTGTATGTAGTTGATCCTTCGCTTTGGATTCGCCCGCCCGTCTGAGTCCCGCTGAGTTGGTAGTGGTTGGGACTGCCGAAAGGTCTACCCGTGAGTGGCTTTTGGGGCCCCAGTACTATTTCAACCACTACCGCTCATCCAGGCTTGTATCTAGGAGCGTAATTCACCGAGGTAGTTACAATTGGTATCGAGCCATCCCGACCTTGAGGTTTCATAAACGGTCGTTGTCGATCTAGCAAATATTTTGGTAGTTATGTATACTAGGGAAAAACAAAAGCGAGAGTAGGACTTCCACTTTTCTTCTTACCCACCCACCCACCCTTTTCTGGTAAGGAAGTGCAACGTTTTCAATCCTCTTCTCAAAATTCAAACTAGGATTCACGTGTTCTGGGTTTCCGTAGTACCATAGGTTGTGTGTGTGTGTGTGTTTAATCCCTTGTCTATCTGTTGCATCCAAGTTGTTATCTTATCTGCCTTTGGTTATCAACTGTTGGTACAATCCATACCGACAGGCTTTTGCAAACCGACGCAATCTATCTTCCTCTTTGTATCCGACGCTATCTTGTTTGGGGTGTTCGTTTCCGTAGTTACCAATCTTTAGGTTCAACGTGAGAAGAAGGGGTTAGGATATGTGTTCCACTTGTTCATGTGCGGAGTAATGATTTGAGTGCGGGATGGAGTCGCGACCATACCACTACTCTTATCATTCGCTTTTGTATATTGAATCGGTAGAGTCACTAATCTTGATTCGTTAAGTAATTTTGCGCATCTATTGGTATTTTAATGCCGAAATTTGTGGAAAATTTTTCTTTGATATATTTGTGTACCACACTCCTTTTCAGTCGTGTGCGATATGCTTAATATGTTCTAGGTGCTTTGAACTTTGTGATATTTTAATATCATCTCAGTAATTTGTATCCTTTAATCTTGGTTAATTCCATCTTGGTACTATTTTGGATTATTATCATCTTCCATTATAGTACTGACTTGAGTTTTATATCAATGACAGGATGGCTCCACCACGCCGTACCGATGAGGACATACCTCCGGAACTGGGCTCATTGTCAAACATCGCTAATGCTTTGGCAGCAATGCGTGAGAACCAGGCAGCTTTGAGGAGAGTGTCGAGGAACGAGTTTGCTCCACTACCTCCACCTCCCAAGCGAGGAGACATCAAGAGCTTCGAAATTCAACCTCGTCGGTTGATGTTTCTAATCGACTGACGCCGGATGATTGGCTGCGTGAGATGTCAAGGTTGCTCGAGACCGCTGATGTTACGAGCAGAGGGTCAAGTGTGCTACTCACCTTCTGAAGGGAGATTCAGCTCTCTGGTTGGAGAACTACTTGAAGGCAAGCTGCACTGGTTTCCAGCCAACTTGGGAAAGGTTCACTGGAGCGTTCAAGGAGCAGTCATCGGAGATTGTAATGGAAAGGATGAAGGAAGCATTTCTCAACCTGAAGCAAGGAAATGATAACGTCAACACCTACATCAGGAACTTCATGAATCTCTCTCGTTATGGTGGAGATGAGGTATCTGATGACAAGAAGAAGCAGAAGAGGTTCAGGCAAGGGCTCAATGCGTCGATCAAGTATGCGATCACACATGCAAGGCCGCAACTTTCCCGAACTCCAACACACTACCGCAAGAGGAAGCAAGCAGCAAATGTTTGAGGAGTCCAAGAAACACAACAGGATGCATCAAGCTCGCAGCTATGGCAGCTCCTTCTAAGCGGCGTGTTCGGGTTCCTAACACCCCACCGTCGCTCCGGCTCCACCAAGACACGCAAGTTACGCCAAGGCCACCAAACTTCACCATCGCGGCTCCTGGGGCTAACCACCACTACCTCGAGCTCTGGCGGAGTCCTCAGCTACTGCTCCACGCCCACCGGTGCTCGCTTCACGTGGAGATCCTGGACATCTCAGCTGGAACTGTCCGTTGAAGAACAAAGCTCTTCCTCCACCCCCGCCAAGATCTGCAACAAGCTCTCCTATGGTTCGTGCACCCCCACCTCGGGCTCTCAACATCAACACTAAGCCCGGGTCTGCGGTTGTTCGTGCCAACTGTGTCAACGCCACTCAAGCCGAGCATGCACCTGGAGTTGTGATGGGTATGCTTTCCGTTAACTCAGTCCCTGCACGAGTTCTCTTTGATTCTGGTGCATCGCATTCTTTTGTGTCTCACAAGTTTGCAAATGAGAATGAGTTAGTCATGGTTCCTCTCCTTAAGCGGTTGATGGTCCTTTCTCCTGGAGCAAACATGAGGGCTGTTCATATCAGCCATGGCAATCAAGTTGAGATTGGTGGTTCCTCGTTCTCGGCTTCCTTAATTGTTCTGGGCAATTCTGACATTGATGTCATCTTGGGCATGGATTGGTTAACGGCAAATGCAGCTGTGATTGATTGTGCTGAACGCTCAGTTTCTCTGAAGATTCCTGAAGGCCATATAGTCTTTTCTCCAAGTTTGACTCCTGCTGTCCAGCTCTTCTCTTTGGCGGCTCTGAATGATGATTCTATGCAAGCTATTCAGAGTGTACCAGTGGTCTGTGAGTTCCCAGATGTCTTTCCTGAAGAGTTGCCGGGTATGCCTCCGGATCGTGAGGTTGAGTTTGTGATTGAGCTTGAACCTGGAACGGCTCCTATCTCCAAGCGGCCTTATAAAATGGGTCCTTCTGAGTTGGCTGAACTCAAACGACAACTTGATGAACAAGAGAAGTTGGGTTTCATTCAACACACTTCGTCTTGGGGTAGTCCAACAATCTTTGTGAAGAAGCGTGTAACCGATAGACTATGTGTTGACTACCGGCTCAATGCTAAAACCATCAAGAACAAATATCCCCTTCCGCTGGATTAATGATCTTTTCGATCGCCTAGTGAGCTGGTGTTCTCTAAGTGGACTTGAGAAGTGGTTATGACCAAATCAAGATTCGCAAGGAAGATGTGCCCAAAACAGCTTTCACCACCCGCTATGGCCTGTATGAGTACACGGTTATGTCTTTCGTTCTCACCAACGCACCTGCTACCTTCTCGAGGCTGATGAACTCCGTTTTCATGGAGTACCTTGATAAGTTCGTTGTGGTCTATCTGGATGACATTCTGTCTATTCTAAGTCCAAGGAAGAGCACGAAGAACACTGCGTGTGTCCTAAACAAGCCGTGTGAGAACCGCTTGTATGCAAAGTTCTCAAAGTGTGAGTTTTGGTGCTCAAGTAACATACCTGGGTCATGTTATCTCTGCCAAGGGCATTGCAGTCAACCCGGAAACGGTAAAGACAATAGTTGAATGGCTTCCTCCTGTGAATGTCAAAGAAGTGCGGAGTTTTCTTGGTTTGGCTAGTTATTGCCGCCGCTCGTCAGAACTTCTCAAGATAGCGAAGCCTCTTACCGATCTCCTCAAGAAAGGCAAGAAGTACCTGGACTCTCGCATGTCAAGAAAGTTTTGAGACACTCAAAGAGAAGCTCACTTCCACACCAGTCTTGGTTCCTCCGGATACATCTAAGCCTTTCCAGATATTCTGACGCCTCTTTGCAAGGATTGGGTGCGGTCCTTATGCAAGAGAAATGTGGTTGCTTATGCCTCTCGTCGCTTGAAGACGCGTGAGATCAACTATCCCACACATGACCTCGAGCTAGCAGCTTGTCTTTGCTTTGAAGCTATGGAGGCACTACTTGCTTGGTAACCGCTAGAGATCTTCTCGACCACAAGAGTTTGAAGTATATCTTCACACTACTGATCTCAACCTTCGGCAGAGGAGATGGATCAAGCAATCAATGACTTTGACTTGACCATCAACTACACTCCGTGCAAAGCAAATGTCATGGCAGATGCGCTTAGTAAAGCTTATGTCAACAACCTCATCTTTGGAAGAGCAACAGCCTCTCTTGTGCGAGGAATTCCGCTCAACCTCGAAATTGTGGAACAAGGGCATCTCTGAACCTTCCGATACTCCTCTTGGAAGAAAAGATTCGCTCTCGTCAGCTTGGTGATCCGCACACCAAAAAGCTCATTTCTAAACTTGAGCTTCCGAAGTATGAGTCCTTCCTCGTGGATGATCAAGGCACGCTTTTCTTCGAACACCGGATGTTTGTTCCGAACTACCCGGGTTTGAGAGAGCAAGTTCTCAAGGAGGCGCATGATTCGGTTCTTTCTATCCATCCTGGCAGCACAAAGATGTACATGGACTTGAAAACACAATACTGGTGGCCTGGGTTGAAACGGTATTGTGCAAAGTATGTCTCAGAATGTGATGTCTGCCGCAGAGTGAAGGTTGTCCATCAGAAACCATTCGGTCTTCTACAACCATTGAAACCTCCGGAATGGAAATGGGAGAAAGTAGAGATGGACTTCATCACTGGCTTTCCAAGGTCGCAGAAGGGCAACAATGCAATTTTTGTTGTCATCGACAGGCTTTCTAAAGTGGCTCATTTCTTCCCAGTCAAAGAAACAATTTACGGAATTCAGTTATCGAGCTCTATATCAATGTAATTGTCTCTGTATGGGGTTCCGCTTGAAATCAGTTCACCGTGGAAGCATCTTCACTTCAAAGTTCGGGAAAGTTTCCAAAATGCTTTGGGAACAAAATTGAACTTCAAAGACTGCTACCACCCTCACCGCAAGGACAGGTTGAAAGGATCAATCGATTCTGGAGGATATGCTGCGTGCTTGCGTCATCTCCTTTGGCATGAAGTGGGAGGAATGTATTCCTTATGCTGAATTCTCCTACAACAACAGCTTCCAGAAGAGTCTAAAGATGGCACCATTTGAGGCTCTCTATGGTCGCAAGTGCAGAACTCCGATTGGGTGGTCAGGTGCAGGAGAAAGAATCTGGTTTGGCCTCGACATTGTAACTCAGCAGAGGAGAAGGTGCATATCATTCTTGAGAACTCAAGATTGCTCAAAGTCGCCAAGAGCAACTATGACAGAAGCACACGGATATGGTATATGCCCGGTGATCTCGTCTACCTTCGTGTCACTCCCATGAGAGGAACACACCGCTTCAGATCAAAGGAAAGTTGGCTCCTAGATACATCGGTCCTTTCAAGATTCGTGGTAGAAGAGGAGAAGTTGCTTATGCCTGAGCTCCGGAAAACTCAAAGTCCATGATGTTTTCCACATCTCTCAGCTCAAGAAGTGCTTCAAAGATCCCGGCAGGACCGTGGATCATGAGCTAATCGATCTCCAAGAAGACCTGTCTTATCAAGAACACCCCACCAAAATCCTTGAGACCGCAGAAGAAGGACTCGCAACAAGTCCATCAAGTTCTGCAAGGTGCAGTGGTCACACCATTCTGTTGATGAAGCCACTTGGGAGCGTGAAGATGAACTCCGTGCCAACCATCCTTCTCTCTTTGTGTCTTCTTCTTCTTCCTAGAATCTCGGGTAGATTCACATTAGTGGGAGAGTTGTAGCATCCCGGTTGTCTAACACCGTAATGCTACTTGTTCTAGTAATAAAAGGGCCACTTCCTACATATAATTGTTGCATCATCATCATATCATGCTCATGTCATCATGCCACCTTGCATTTGAGCATCATATAAAACCCCTTCTTGTTTGGTTCTTATCTCATGTGCATTCTTAATTGTGTTTGCCTCTTGATATTGTATTTGGTTCTTGATATATTGTTAAATGCCCAAGTTGATTTGGGGGCATATCTCTTATTAACTCCACCACCTTTCTTTCACCACCTTATAATTCCACCATCCAACTAAATATGAGCTTGGCATTTATGGGTTTACTTCTAGCTCATGTGGGTTGGGATGGATCCATTTCTTTTCCACATGTTCTCATCTTGGCATCATTTTGTTTTCACATTATTGATGCATGAGAGCCACATGGCCACCTTTGCATGTCTTGTGAGTGGGACCCTTTTCTCCCTAGCTTCCACATGGGTGTTGTTGAGGTTATCATCATGTGGGGATATTTTGTGGGATTATTAAATATCTAGTGGCATATACACACTAGCAAGTCCCAAATATATTCCAATGTGATCATCTCCTCATACTCCACTTGGAATTCTTCCTAATTTCTTTTGCTTGGGCCTTATTCCACACTTTGGAATGCATAAGAAAATGCCAGGTAATTAATCTTGTTTTCACAAGGATAAATATGGTACCAATTAACTATACATGGCCCATGCAAGTACACCCTTTGGCTTGCCCTTGAATTTTATCTGTTTTCTTTTGCATGGATCATCTCTTTTCCCTTGCTTGAGCTTGTTTGTTTTGTCCAAACTAAACCCATACCCCACCAAAACCCTCCTCTTAATCTAAACCTACCCTAATCACCATCCACATACATGCATGCACATGTGATCATGTGGGTGTGCATAAGCCTAAACCCCCACATCCTTCTCCCTACCTCTTTTCTTTTTGATCTTGCTTGGTCTTTAAATGGAGCATGCATGATTCAAAATCTCTAGCTCTCACCCTTCTCTCTCTCTAATCCTCCACCTAGATCCCTCTCTCACCGTACCCCCTTCCTCTACCCATCTAACCCGAGCCACCACCTTCCCATCTAACCCTAGTCCCCATCAAACCCTAGCCCTACCCCTCTCACCCACCCAGCTCGGACCCAACCTGACCATCACCCTCCCATGTGCTAACCCTGACCCCTCTCTCCCTCCTAAACCCTAGCCACCCGAGCCACCCCTCTTTTGGCATAAAGTAGCCCCATGTTCTTTCCCTTCCCCACGCCATCTACCTGCCCCTCTCGTTCTTATCCTTCCCCCTCGCCTCTAGCCTCCCCCAGATCCCCCCAGGCCTCTTCCTCCCATGCCTCCCTTCTTCCTCCCAACAAGCAACCTCTCCACCATGCCCCTCAACCCTAGATCGCCCCTCTGCTCCCTTCGCCCAGAACACCCGAGGCGAGCCAGAGCACCAGAGCTACCGCTTCCCCTCGCCTAGGACCGCCGGGTTACGGAGCTCACGGAGGATCGCCGCCGCCGCGCCCGCCAGCACCACACGCTCCAGGGTTCCAGCCCCGTCGCCGATCAGCAGCCTCTCCGGCCTACCTCTCACCGCCGACGACACCGCGGTGAGCTCCTCCAGCCCCTAGACAACCCCTTCCCCTCTCTAGTTCGCCGTAGTGCCGCGATTCCGAACGCCCGCGGCTGCCAAGGCCGCTACCGCCGACAAAGAAGATCCGCAGCTCGCTCCACCGCTGTTCGTCGCCCTGCCCCGCGCGCTGCGGTCCTCCTCCGCGCTAGCATTCTGAACCAAAGTTGTAGGCCGTGATCCCCTTATCATTTTTCGCTTTGGGTCATGTCGTTTAGATCGGCCGCGGCCGCCATCGTCGTTCAACGCCGGCTGTCATAGCAGATGCGGCGGCGCTGCTGCCCGGCAGTGAATTGACGTTTTCGCTTAGGTCCTCGAAGTTTCTCCCGCCTAAACCCGCTGGCCCTTGGATCCCCAATTGCCGGTGTTGTTTTACAAAAGGCTGTGTTTTGGTGAATCAACCCAGTCCTCGTCGTCACCATCGGCGTGTGGGTCATGAGTTCTGGCCCCACAGAAGCGTCTGGGGTTAAATAAGGCTGAGTATAAAAAGTTTCCTGAGTCTGTTTAAATTCAAATCTTTTCCTAATTATTTCAAATTCAAATATAAATCTGATTTTAAATAACTTTTCAATTATAAATCCAAATAATGCAAATGATATATGTTTTTGAATCAGAAAAATGTGAGGATTTCAAATATGCCATTCAAATTGCCTTTTGCACATTTTAAATTCCAATTTGAATTTTTACAACAAATGCCACTAGAACTTAAATAATTAATAACTTTTGATTTACAATTCCAAATTTAACAAATGATATGTCTAAAATGATCAGCTCGACGAGACCTTTCTGTTTATGCTATCCATGACTTCAATTGCAGCATGCATCATATAAAAATATAGTGTACAGCAACTATTATGGCAACAAATGTGATCCAGAACCCCATTAAAATGTTATTTCTTGTCTTCCACACCTCACCCATGCCATGCTACTTTATTGCCATGCAACTTGTGCATCATTCATCATGGCATGATTGTTTGATTGACGCATTTTATTCCTATGCTTGTGCACTTTATTTATATGGCCCTTGCTTGTTTGGTTCTTCTCTCGAATAGACGAAAGGGATATATCAAGAGAACTGTGAGCACTACCCAGATCCGCCCTCGCTTCAACCGAGTTGTGCAAGAACTTCCACATGCTTGCATACATACAGACCTATTGCCTCTATCTTATTCTTGCATCATTGAGTCGCGATTGCATTAAATTGAATCCCATGTATGCATAGCCTTTACTTTTAAACCCCACCAAGCTTGTTCCTCCATCCCATGAGCCATTACTACAGGAGTTGTTTGAGCCATGCGAGTCGAGAACAAAGATGTAGGGTATGTGAGCGTGATGGATAACGAGGTACCTAAACAACTTAACCCGAGTAGTAATGGGATAACTAATGAAAGTGGCACCGTGAGCAATATCTGCGATTTGGTTTTTCCCGCTCACTTGTGTCCCAGAAGACCCCGAGTACTTGATTCCTGTCCGAGATTATTTCGCTATCCACATCCGGGAGGTATATGGGACCCCCGAGCGAGCTTGATTCCGTCTTATTTCTTGGGGCCACAAACTAGTTTGAGGTTTTCTTTACTATCCTGTACTTATGCCATGCTACTTCAGTATTTACGACAGCGAGGAGCACACTATCATGTTTAGGATCGGACGATTCCGCTGTGTCGACAAGCCCAGTTTTGGGTTCCTAGTCGCTCACAGCCGCCCACCCAAACCTTGAGTCCGTCTCGAGCTAGCTTACTTGCTATGGAAGACTCCAAGGGGTGGCCCCCTGAAATATTTCTGAATCCTGTGATTGCTTTGTCGAGAAGGCCTCGTTGGGTTTTGATTTGGTTTTTCCGAGGTTGATCGAGCGTGTGTTGCTATTGGTGCACCCCGGACGGGTAAAACTTTCTGAAAGCCGTGTTCGCGGTTATGGACGACTTGGAGCACAATTTCTCGATCATAGACAAGCATAACTAAAGTACCGCTTTAATCTGACTAAGTAAAGTGACTAGTAAATAGTGCGACACTCATGGAATGGTTAATAAAATTGCCAACGGATGGGGGGTCGTTCGTCCGCTTCCTCGTTGGTAAGCGGGGAGGAGGATGGATCTGTGGAGATTACTGTTATAACTGTTGTCCTTAATTCACGGACATCCGTCTATCATTGGTTAGGCGGATGGTTAGCGTTTATCTGTAGAACTGCTAGGGTTTATCTTTCGCTGCAATTGCGTCACCCCAGGTTGTGTCCCCTTTAGAGGCATTAAGACTTGCTGAGTACCCTTAGGGTCTCACACGATAAATTATTGGTTCAGATGAATGGGTACCCTCGCAGACGGACATCGGGTGGAAGAGGCGATGATGCGCAACGATCGCTCGGTGTAGAGATTCCGAACGGGATCCGTGAGATCGTGGGCGGGATGTGCTTACTTCTATGGCATCTTATGCCGATTTGCTTCTTATCCGTACGGACTTTGTTTGCCGCTTCCGCAAGATACTCGATGTGTGTATGAGGAAGTATCCTAAAATATTAGATCTATCTAGGTCATTTGAATCTTGCCGTATGGCGTTTCTATATTTCCTTTCTTTCTAGATGGTATGGCTCTGATGTACTCTTGTATGGTGGCTTGCATACATACCCACTTGTGTATGTAGTTGATGCCTTCACCGCCGATTACGCCTACCAGAGTGTCCCGCTGAGTTGGTAGTGGTTGGGACGGCCGAAAGGTCTACCCGTGAGTGGCTTTTGGGGCCCCACCGTACTATTTCAACCACTACCGCTCATCCAGGCTTGTATCTAGGAGCGTAATTCACCGAGGTAGTTACAAGCTATGACGAGAAACCAACTCAATAATAATAAGTAGCATGAAATATAAACATAAGCAACATTGCAATGCTCATAATAAGGTATGATAGAGTGCTATCTCGCTTGCCTTTGTTTGAAGAGCACAATATAAATGCCAAGGCACCTCTGAAGTTCACATGAAGACTAGAAGTACAGATATCAGAGATACAAGCATCAAAGTCATGACATAATTAACCAAGTTTTGGAACAAACACAAGAATGACAATTATGCTCTCAAGAAGGTGCTCATAGAATAAGTGGTGACTCAACAAAGTTGTGAAAACGGTTTTGTGAAGGTTTGAAAGTCTTCCCAATGCTGAAAGGAAGGTACTCATTAGCTTTGAGCTCTCATTGCCCCTATCATAGGCATCTTCATGTGGTTAAGGTGAAAGTGAGGTCCACTCTGAATTATATGCTTGACAGACCATAGACTGGAAATCCCAAGTCCCTTGAGTACGAGGGCCGCTTCACATGCTACTCAACTTTGTGTTCACCTGAAAGGTTCTTGTCATTGTAAATACATGCATATCATCGAGAACCGCCAACGAGGTATCCCTTGCACATGGTACATGAGCTTTCCCATAACCAAAATGACAAGACAAGCAGACAATGAGCATCTCAGCAATCTTTTTATTTACCATATGCATAGCTTTTTATTGAGGAAGCTTCATAGATGCTCATTATAGTGATGATGCAAGTTTCCACCATGATTAAGCATGGCTTAGGCTAGCCGCTCAGGCGTTTCTCTAACACAATGTATAAACTCCATGAACTAACAACTTCCCCTTTTATTTCATATCGTCGACCTCCGTAAACAAAAGAGCAAAGTATCAACTGGATAGAATTATCCAAAAAGTGTTGAAAGCGTTCCCCGTGACAGCACGGTTCTGCTGACTCCCAGCATATAATTTGCAAGCATATAACTTTCATGGACTAGTCACAATGGTTCAGGATTATTAAGTGCACGGAATAAAGTGTGCCATCAAGTTCGTGAGAGCTTTACTAACTAACTTTCTCAAAACAGACAAACATTTTATTTGGAAGAAAACAAGGCATATAGAATATGCACTGAAATAGCAAATGATGCTAATAGGTAGGTAAGGTGAACACATCTGGCAATATTGGTTTTGGGGAGTTGGAAGCATAGGTAGAGCACGTACTCAGTGCAAGTGAAGGCTAGCAATAGAGAGAAAGCGACAAACGAGAGAGCAATAACTGTCATAATTATGCTTGCAACAAAACAAGACTAACTATAGCACAAAAGTGATATAAGAACTCTGAGGCAAAATAAATCATCGAGGCTTACTGACTATTGATTAGTCATATGTATGCGTGAGCATGTGCCAAGTCAATTCACATGAACAGTCAGAGGAGGATACCACAATATCATACCAAAGTATGAATAAAACAATGCAAGCAAACATTCATATGACATGCTACAAACTATTGACAAGATGGAGCTAATCATAGATAGGCAAGAACTACCAAGCATCCATAATGACATACACCTTACACAAACAGGCTAAGCATGCTCACAATGATGAGTATATGTACAAAAATGAAACAAATAGAGTTAGTTACCAGCCTCTTAGCACACCTCGAGTTGTCTTAATCTTCATTATTGCCCTTCACTTGTGTGACTTGAATAATTAACATGAAAACCAATATCCACTGAGGACGACCGAACCCTGCAAAGAACTCACAAAACCAAAAAAGAAGAACAAATATTTTTGGTGTTTTTGATTTTTTTAGAAACAAGCAAACAAAGAAAAACCAAACAAAAACAAAGAAAACCAAACAAAGCAAAATGTTTTTGGATTTTTCTTTTAAGGCAAACCAAAGCAAAGAAACAAAGAAACAAACCAAGAGAAACAACGAAAATATTTTTGGTATTTTTGTGTTTTTGAGAAAGTAGCAACAAGAACCAAAAAGAAAGCGAAACAATGGATATACAAAGAACCGACCGAACATGATATATAGATGAGTGTGACATCGGTGTACCTCCCCCCAAGCTTAGGCTTTTGTCCTAAGCGGGGCTCAATAGCGCGGATAATAACTCCATGCTGGTGGGTCATCATAGGAATGATCATAGTCAGGCACCTATGATAAAGAAGAAGACGTGTCCCAATCAAATGAGGGCTGCTAGTATGAAGACTCTCCCAAGTTGGAGGACTGAACCTAATTGTCTTCGGCATCCTCTTCAACATTCTCTTCTTGTTGGGAGAGTTCCCCAACATATGTGTCAACCTCCTCCTCCGTGAGTGACCATCCTTGCATGTTATCAAAGTTAAATAAAGCAGGCGCAGGCAAATAAACTATTTTCTCACTCCTACCTTTTCTCCGACCTTGCTGGACAAAAGATAGTTCATATGGAAAACTTCTCACATTAGCCCCCAAAGAAACAAAACAATGCTGAATAATGAGGATCTAAACCATGGAAAGCTAGCAACCTAGAAGCAATGAGACCTCCACAAATTCCAACCTTCTCACGGTTGGTGGTGAGACGGTGAGCTATCAAAGCACCCAAACTATAAGAACTATTCCTATTCAGAGCAGCTGCAATAAAAGCTAGATCAAAAGAAGACAACTTTCTAGCAGTCTTTCTAGCAAGAACACACTTGGTAATGAAATAGGAAAAGTATCTAATAGCTGGGAGCTAGATGTTCCGAATTTTACCACTTTCCTTTGAGAATTCGAAACCTTGGCAAATCTCAGCATACAAATCAACAAGTGACTTGGGCCTCTCCTTGATCTTCTCACAAGGTCCCCACTGAGGTACTCTAATTGCTGCACAGAAATTAGCAAAAGGCAGGTTGACAGGCATGTTATATATTTTGTAATGGACCATGGGATTGGAGGTAGACCAAGTGAACCAGAAGTCCTGCACAAAATCCATGGTTAGCTTAACATATTGGATTGGTTCACCTTCAACAAAGTGCTCCAACCCTGCACATGTAACCAATGTTTGGAAATCTTGAAGGATCCCCGCAGCTCTCATAAATTCATGGCATGGATATATGGAAGGAAAAACTGCCTCCTCACGATGAACCTTCATTGGATCATGCACCATCAAGTCATATTGATGCAGTGAATAAGCACTCATCTTCTTTGCTGAAATTTTTAGACAACCATCAAACCAAGTGATTCCTAAGTTGATAAATGATGAGCGACCATTATAGGAACTTGCTAGAGGACTACATATGCATCAAAACAAAGTTTTTAAGCATAGAACAAGCATGAAATCTCAAACAACCTGTCACCTACAGTAGCAAAATACTCAAGATACAATCTACCAATCACAAATCTAATTGGACAAGTGGAGGAGGCACATACCAAGGAGCAATCCCTCCAAAAATCAGCACTTGAGATGGGCTAAACAAGGAGATCGAAAATCGCGAGCAAGAACAGCAAGAACTCGAGCTTGAGCAAGTTTTCTGGTGTTTTTTGGGAGAGAGAAAGAAGATGGCTTTGAGGAGGCAGCTGAGGAGGCCTGTGGGCTGACCCCTAGGCGCCACCACTAGGTAGGTCGCGCCTACCATGGGTGTGGGGGCCTAGGGGTGGCCCCTGGTCATCTCAAAGCCACTCTGCCCCTTTTTTCGAGGAAAAAATTATTTTGAATTTTCTGGGATTTTTTGGGAAGCTTTATTTTTGGCCAATTTTTAGGTTATGAAAATTGATTTTCTTGCAGAAACAGTTTTTCAGAAGAAGCAAAAGCAAACCAAAAGCCAAACTACAGGAGCTCTAAGAAACTCAAACAAGCAAACAACTAGCAAAACTAAAGCTAAAGCAAAGACTAGGAAGGAAAGGGGAAAAAGAAAGCAAGTATAACCATAGTGGAAACATTATTTTGTTCATAAAAATCCTTTTGTTAACAAGGTTGATCAAGTCTTGTTAACAAAACAATCTTATATGAAACAAAACTTTGCATCCACAAGGTGAGTATGTTACCTCATACTTGATAGCAATGGTCCCAATCATAATAGTTTCAATATTTTCTTGTGGAATGGGACAATATATTTCTCCAACCTTGATGCCCTCAATATTTTCAATGGAATTCAGGCAATAGCTCTTAACAACCTTCTTGGGGAAATAGACAGTGTGCTCTTTGTCATTAATATTGAATGTTACTTTTCCTTGATTACAATTGATGACAATACCTGCAGTTAAGAAAAGGTCTCCCAAGAATAATAGACATATTATCATCTTCGGGCATTTCAAGCACAACAAAATCAGTTAAGACCATGCAATTATGAGCAACCTGAATATGAACATCCTCACATATACCAACAGAAATAGTAGTTGACTTATCAGCCATTTGCAAAGATATATCAGTTGGTATCAACTTTTCTAGCTGGAGTCTCTTGTAGAGATAAAAAGGCATAACACTAACTCCAGCTCCCAAATCACATAAAGAAGTTCTAACATAATTATTATTAATGGAGAAAGGAATAGTTGGTATACCTGGATCACCAAGTTTCTTTGGAATCTTACCATTGAAGGAGTAATTAGCAAGCAAAGTAGAAATCTCCTCATTAGGAATCTTCCTTTTATTAGAGACAATACCCTTCATATACTTTGAATAAGGAGGCAATTTAATAGCATCAGTCAAAGGAATTTGCAAGAATAAAGGTTTCATCCACTCACAAAACTTGTTGTAGTGTTCCTCCTCCTTTAACTTATGTTTCTTACCTGGAAAAGGCATAGGTTTCTGCACCCAAGGTTCTCTCTCTTTACCATGTTTATTAGCAATAAAATCTTCCTTTGTGTACCTAGTGTTCTTAGTGTGTTTTTCAGGTTCTTCCTCAACTTCCTCCTTATCAGGAGACTCATCAATGTTACCACTCTCAGTTTTAGCATCAGAGACAGATATACTATTAGGATCTACAGGAGGTTCAAGTGGTTCCTCAACTTTCTTATGTTTCCTTTTATTCCTCTTACGAGGACTACCACTATCCTCACCTTGTTGGGAATCCTGCTCTATTCTTTTAGGGTGTCCTTCGGTATATAAAGGATCTTGAGTAGCTGCACCACTCCTAGTTCTAATTCCATAAGCATGTTTATTTCCTGAAGCATTAACTAGCATATCCTTTTGTACTTTAGCAAGTTGATCAAGTTGGCTTTGAACCATTTTAAAGTGTTTACAAAGCATTTTAATATCATTTGAAGTTCTTTCCACAATATCTTTCAACTCATGGATAGCTCTAGAGTTTTCCAATAAATGATTCTGAACTTGTCTATTAAAGTGACCTTGTTTAACAATAAAAATGTCAAGTTCCTCTAAGCATTGATCAGGAGGCTTACCATAAGGAATATCACCTTCATCAAAGTGTTGGAGAGAGTGTACCTCAATAGTAGATGAGTGGGGAATTGTCTTACATAATTCTTCTATAGGAGGTAGATTCTTCACATCTTCAACTCTAATACCTTTCTCCTTTAGACACTTCTTAGCTTCCTTCATCACTTCATCGTTTAATGCAATAACTCCCCTCTTCTTTGTTGTTGGTGTTGGAACTGGTTCAGGAGTAATAGGATCGGGTGTATTCAGCTCAGTCGAAGTCCAATCATCGTAATTCTTGCTTATCTTGTTCATTAATTCTTCAGCATCTGTAGGAGTCCTTTTTCTGAAAACGCAATCAGCAAAGCTATCTAGGTAAGTCCTAGAATCATCAGTTAGTCCATTATAATAAATATCAAGGAACTCATTCTTAGGTAATGGACATCCAGGATATGGATGAATCAAGGAACAGAATCTTTTCCATGACTCAGGCAATTTCTCTTCTTCTTCCTGTTTAAAATCAAAAAGTCTCTGCAAAGCAGCATGTCTAGCACTGGGAGGAAAATATTTATGGAAGAAAGAAGCAATCAAACAATCAGGGCTATCAATGGAACCAGGAGGTAATCTATTAAACCAAGCCCTAGCTTCTCCTTTTAGTGAAAAAGGGAAGATCTTAGCAACAAAGTATTTGTGCATCTTAAAATCATCAGAGAACAAAGCACTCATAGTAGAAAGCTCATTCATATGAGCCACAACACTCTCGTTTTCGGTACCACGAAAAGGTTCTTTCTCAACAATGTCTAAATAAGATAAATCAAGAGAGAAATCATAATCTTTATCTTTAATATCTATGGGAGAGGTGGCAAACTTAGGATCATAGGACTTCTTAGGTATAATAGTATGTCTAGCAAGGAGACTCTTAATAGAACTAGCACCATGTGTATTTCGGCACTCTTCAACAAATTCATCAGTGAGCTCAATGTAACCATCATTAATATCAAAACTTTCACTAGACTGTGTGAGCTAACAGTGTAATGTTGTCTTCACTAGGAGTTTCGGTATTTCCTAGACTAGCCATAGTAGCATCTAGAAAAGGACCTAATGAACCACTCGTGATCAAGCACAATAGAAGTAACATCATGAGTATCAAAAGCAGTTTGATTCAGCAAGATATTAGCAGTGTGTGTAGCATGAGCATGTGGTGGTGGTGTGACAAGCTTACATATAACAGATGGTGAATCAAGAGCAACAGAGGTGTTTAGGATTGTACCTCTTCTTGTAGTAGATGGTAAAATAGGGAACTTTACATCACGAGACTTCCCATGATGAAAGGAGTAAGGAACAATAATAGATCCAAGTGAACTTACAAATAAAGCTATGCTCCCAACAAATACCAGTAAAATAGTCTTGATGACCCACAAGTGTAGGGGATCGCAACAGTCTTCGCGGGCAGTATTACCCAATTTATTGATTCAACACAAGGGGAGAGAAATAATACTTGCAAGCCTTAACAACTTAGTTGTCAGTTCAATTGCACCTGGAAATAGTTCTTGCTCACAGAAGTTTATTAGTAGCAATAGTTTGTAGTAGCAAAACAATAGCAGCAGTAATAGTAACAGTGAACAGTAGCAATAGTAACAGTAACAGTAAACAGTGGGATTCGAGTGAGGTAGGCATAGGGATGGATGGACGGGCGTTGCATGGACGAGTCTAAACATGTAACTTCAAAGAACTAGGGCATTGCAGATAAATAATAACAAGCATCCAAGTACTAAACAATCCTAGGCATGTGCTCCAAATATAGTCATACGTGCTCGTAATGAGAACTTGCACAACATCGTCTATCCAGCCAGCCCGTGGCACCGGGTCCTCTAGGAAACTACTGGCAATTAAGGTGCTCCTTTTAATAGAGCACCGGAGCAAAGCATTAACACTCCGTGAACACATGTGATCCTCACACCACAGCCATCCCCTCTGGTTGTCCCAATTATTGTCACTTTGGGGCCTTTGGATCCGGACAATGATATGTGTACAAAACTTGCAGATAAGATCCAGGCCTCCCCTCTATCTCTCTTCTGGCTCCGTGGATCTTCTGGTGAAATATAATTTTTGGCATATTTTTCGGGATTTTTCCTGATAGTTCATTTTCTGCACAAAAACAAGACACCAAGGTAATTCTGCTGAAAACAGCGTCAATCCGTGTTAGTTGTATCCAAATCACACAAGTATAAAGGAAAAACAATAGAAAAATGTTCGAGAAAGAAGATACGTTTTGGACGTATTAGTGACACGGTCTTCCTCATGTGGCTAGTAGAATGGAGTGGTTGTTGCTCCTAACCTACCTTCCTGACCCTCTCCTCTGAACCCCTCTTCGGCCTCTCTCTCCTCTCCGTCAGTGGCGGCCAGGCTAGCCACAGCGGCCAGTAGAACCTAGCTTCTAATCCCCCTTCTGATGTTGGCCGTAGAGGTTGGTCAGGTACTTTAGGAGGATCACGGTCCCTCTAATCTTTGGTGTGGATTCCGTACCACTTCAAATGCATCGTGCCCCGGCTCCACCTCCAAAACTCATGCCATATCTGCAGCTACCAGTTGACCAGTGGGAACGAGGAGAGGGAGGTGCCGATGATGGTGATGTGAAGACCATTGTTATGGAACAGAGGACTCGGACAACGTATGGGAGTATGCACGTCACATGCACGAACACAGTAGGCTTGAGGCGGGCAGCACTGGCGATAATGACCTCTTGGCCATCCAGTCTTTCGTTATGATCGATCTGCGCTTTTTTGTCTCATTCCTTGTGTGTCAGGTGTTTGGCGACTTGCTACGCCGGCCTCGGCAAGAGGGGTGGTAGCACTAGAGGTCTTCATTTGGGTGTTTCTCCTCGATTATTGAGTTTCGATTTTGAGGTTGAAAAGAGAAGATCTAACCTTCACTACATATACTTGGGAATAACCTTGTGCAAGGCATTGTTTTGGGAACTCGACCTTTCTCTAGGGTGAAAAACTAAGATCTTCGATTGGACAATGACAACGCTTATGCATTGCTTTCTTTTTGGAGGCATTGTATTTGGAGGATCTCTTTTGTAGTCCGGGTGTTGTCTTTGGTGGTCATTAGAGTGTTGGTGTTACAAGTGATTGATCATCGTGGCGGAGTCTTTTATGTCCCCGAGTTTTGTTGGTGCAGAAGATGAATGTAATTGATATCTTCGCAAAATTAGTATATTTGCTTTATTGAAAAATTGCATTTGGTATTATGAATGTTGATATGTTTTCTATATCTATGGTTAAGTTTTAAATAATTTGACTTTGACTAAACCCGAAAGAAGTACTCCCTCTGTCTAGGAATAGATGTCTTGGGTTTTTCAAATTTTAGATGCATCTATATACTAAATAGTGTGTAGATTCATTCAAATTTTAACAAATTTGAGAAATCTATTTTGAAACGGAGGGAGTCGTAAATAAATATTTGAGGGAGTACACGTGCATGACATGATATGTGCATGGAAAGGTGTAGATTTTCTGATATTTCTGCAAGGATATATCTGACGCGCACATCCGCGCCTTGTTTTCCGCGTATTAGCTGGTCAATTCCATAACGAACCTAATCAAATCTCGTTTGATTTGGCCTTCTGTGCGACGCTGCGGGAAAGGAAGTCTTTCGAATGAACATGGAAAGTGTCGTGTCTATGGAATCTGCTTGATCGTGCATATACTGGAGCAATCGTAGATCCCATCCCCCGACGTGCATCATGGGTGGCTGTATCTGCAAGCCACAGGCGGCGGCGCCCTGGCTGGATCTGCCGCCGGAGATCCCACGCACGCGCACCATGGTTGGCTGTACCTGCAAGCCGGAGACGGCGGCGCCCTGGGCGGAACTGCCGCCAGAGATCGCCGGCCGCATCTTCTGCCGTGTCCTGTCCCACGACGACCGCCGCAGCTTCGGCGCGGTCTGCAGCCAGTGGCGCCTCGCCGCGCGCCAGCAGAGCCCTCTGCCGCCGGTCATGCCGTGCATAAATCTCGGCCACGGCACGTACCAGAGCCTCATCGGCGGCAAGGTCCGCCGCTTCCCCGCGCCCAAGGGGTACCGTGCCGGCGGCTCCTTCGGTGGCTGGCTCTTCTACTACCACGAGGGATCCCGCCGATGCTTCCTCAGCGGCCCTTCCGCCGACGCCGCGATCAAGGTCCCGACCTACTATCGCAAGTCGTCGGTCGACTTCCCCACGGCGATGTCATGGGCATCGCGGGAGCTGCCGCGCTCCGTGCTCATCTGCAAAGACATGGACATGAAGATGATCGTGTGCTCGTCTGATCTCGTCGTCGCCCTATTTCGGCACCCCCACCACGGTTTCTTCCACCCAGACTCCTACTTGGCATTTCTCCGGGCAGGGCAGCTAGAGTGTCCCGTATGGTCATTTGTGGTCCAGCCCCATGATCCCCCGGCCTATGTCTACACCGACATTGCCTTCTACCAAGGGAAGGTCTTCGCTCTCTCCTCTTGGGGAAAGCTCTTTTGCCATGAATTGCTCATCGCCGATGATCACGAAGACATGGACAACAATTCGCTCCCTGCAGTCATCTACCGTGACACGGATGCTCAAGTGTTTATGCTTACAAACTGCTACCTGGTTGTATCGTCCGACAAGCAAAAGCTACTGATGGTACGCTGGAGAAGAAGGGATAATGACGAGCAGGCGATGGATCTGTGGGTGTTCGAGGCGGATTTTGACGAAGCTCGGTGGCTGGAGGTGAAGGACCTAGGCGACCAAGTCCTCTTCCTTGGCAGGAATTGCTCCATGGCATTTGCGACAAGCTCGTCGGAGCATTGGGGCCGGAGGTTCCGAGGAGGGAACCGTGTCTTTGTTCTAGGCACCGACTGGGCATGGTCGTCGGAGCAGCTCGTCCCCTGCAAAGATATTCCTAGCTATTGCGTGTATGACATGACCAGCGGCGAGACTAGCCTGGTTTCGCTCCAAGGAGCTTGCTACATGGAGAGGTGGACGCCAGGATGGTTCTTCCCCTAAGAAGCTCTCTGCAAATTAAGAGCCATTTTTCTTGTCTAATGTGATGGCTTGTGGCATTTACTATTATTACCCCTTGTAAGGTACAACTTTTTATGGGTTTTTTTTCTCTTAAAACATCGCAATTGTGGTTCCGAAATTGCAATTTCAAGTTGTCTCACATTGATATTGTTTGGACTCAGTTAGTAGTTAATCAATTACACGTCCCACTTATGTAAAATTCTGATTCTATGTTGGCAATTTTTTTCTGCAGACAAAAGTTTAAATCATATAGCAGAACAGTAAAACTTGATGTACTCTGTTATTTCGGATGATTATTGTGGATCTTCTAGTTGTTATCTATCCTACCACAGTACAATTGTACAAGGAGAAAAACAAGATCTCCTTTTTCTATGCAAGTCTCGCTCCGTAGCATCCCCGTGCAATCTCTGTTATACTCCTCCGTCATCCAAGAATAAGGTTATTTTTTTGCTCTAAATTAAGTCAAACATTTCAAACTCTGACTAATTTTATGGGACAATGTAGCTAGATTTATACTCCTTGTAGAGTTTCATAGTATCCCAGTCCGATGTCATATATGTTACTACTTTTTTCTATAAAGTTGGTCAATTTTAAAAAAATGATTTAAAACAAAAGTTAAAAGTAGGCTTATTCGCGGTGTTGCAACTGGGTTTTCCTGTATAAAAAAGTTTTGTAGTAGTTACACATTCTATTTTTGTTTACATCTGCCATCTGTGAATGGTTTCAACACTTGACCACTTGATTGATTCAATTTTTTATTCCGTCCTTTTTATGCGCTGTAGCTGCCATATGAAGCTATATTGTCCCAACTTCTAGAACATCGGGGTAAAAAATATGGTTCGGCTTAAATCTCCTGGTACAAGATTGGTCAGTAGAGCTGCTAATGTTGGAGATCCAGATCGCCTCTTTCAAACTGTGAAGTTCTTAAAAGAAAAAAAATATTCTGGCTGAGATATTTTGGAAGCTTATCCCATATCCATTCTGTCATGACAATGTTTTCCAGAGAAGATCATCTTCTATCGATTGCTACTGTTAAAACATAATTCTAAGTAATTTATAGTTTCAGGAAGAGTTGTCACAAAATTCCATCAACTTATCTTAGCATCTTTCATTAAGTTATGGTTTTCAAAATAGTTTTACTATGTAAATTATTTATCTGCCTACCCCAACTTGATTGGGAATAAAGGCTTGCTTGTTGTTGTTGTTGTAAATTCAATGAAGGCTGCATGTTGGAAGTTTTATAGTCCTTCCCAGAACTCTTGGCAAGTTTGTTCTTGGAAATTAGCAGACATAAACATTGCCCTTATATGTACAAAAGATATTGATTAAAACGTTTGGGAAATTATCCAGGCATTCTCCCATAAAGATATCGATTTTCTGCTCAAACAAAAAAGTCAGAAGACAACATATAGGTTCAGCAATTTTTCCCACAAGGAACAAGAATTCTGTTAATAAAACTAAAATTTCACAACTAGCTACAGGTACTTATTATTGCAGTGATAAAACTAAAATTTCACAACTAGCTACAGGTACTTATTATTGCAGTGATCCCACTGTCATCCACAATAGTTATCAGACACCTAATCATTGCAGAAGATGTCAGGCAATGATACACAATGTACGAACCAAGATCAAGGCTATTACGAGCAAAACCCCTCACAACTCAACTGTACAAGTTCGTTCCATCTCTTTCGACACGCCCAAAACACACATATATCACCTCTTGAGCCATTCGCCTTCTTCCAGTCTCCAGTTTGACAGGGGAAAAAACGAGGATCCCTTGCACAGACTTATGCCAAATCGGCAGTACACTCACTCCAACCTTGCTGAGGAGGGGAAAAAAATCACACCTTACCAAGAAGCCATCTTTTAACTACACATCACCTCTTGGCGCTTGCCGCCACCGACGCCTCACCGGTTGAGTGGAACTGACTTTCAAGGACATCATTTACATTGTTGAGTGGGCACCGGTCAGCTTGATTCCTAGCTTTCATCTGGCAGAAGCACTCCGGCCATGAGTTTGTATAGAAAGACTCTGGATGGAAGCGCCTGTGGGGGGCACCAAAACGGGTGCTCAACATGACCTGCCTGATCCTCTCCTCATATCCAGACGCATGCCCTTCCTCCATGTCCATGAATATCGGAGCAAGGGCCTTCCTGTTTGGTGTAATTGTGGTTCGAAACCATGGTATAGGCGATGGCCCATGAGATTGTTTGCAAAGTTGCTCGGGCCATCATATGTGGGTATAAAATGTCCGACAGGAGACAGACCATGTAATCAACTGCTGACCCGCTAGCCCTTGGATATTTTCTTCCAGCTTTCCACTTCCAACCATACTATGATTTTCTAGACGGAAACATAGCCTTGAATGGTTTCATGAAGCGTTCCCCACCAAAGAGCTCGCCAGAAGCAAGGTAAATCCGTGTTGTGTTATCAAATCCCATAGCACGTATAATAAAACCTACCTGCAAAACAGACAATTTTTTCCGTTATTTATGAAACAATTATTGAACAGAAAAGTCGGGTATGGTATATTTTTCAAATACTGTCATTTATTTACTTTAAATGAATAATATTTGAAGGAACAAGGTCTAATGTGGACCTCAAACTAACCATTGCCATGTGTGGACCAAAAATTTCCCAGGGCAAAAGTTCTCTGGTGCTCTGGTTTTGTGGTTCAAGAGGACCAGAAAGGTACGCATCCACGGGCTCACATGTTCAATATTTTATGTAAATTCCATATTTTGGAAGTTTGGAAGCACCATTAGAAAAGCATTCTTAGAAGCTAAAAAAATGAACGCACATCCATACTTAGAACGTGATACATATCCATGTTAAGTTCGAACGCAATCTGGATTGATGTATGGAAAGCAACAAATTCAGCTGATTTTATCAATTTTGTATCCACTAATCCAAATTGAGTTTGAACATGAAACTTGGCATACATGTCATAACATGAAGTATGGTTGTGCTGAAGTTTTTTTTTTTGGAAATATTCCAACCATACCACCACATCAAGTGCACTTTTCTTTTAAACCATCAACATATATCAATGACATATAAGACCAGTCCCCACATGTCATTGACTAGCTTGATGGTATAAATGAAAAGTGCATCTAGTTTTGTGGTATGGATGCAAATCACCCCCTTTTTAAGCTTCTAGGTATGTTTAATGGAATTTTGAAATTTCCAATTTTTAGGGTATGTTCGCCCTAAATGCATCCTCATTTAATGCCAAGAGCAAGGAATAGTAAATGGTGTTTAAGCAATCATGGAAACTAGAACAAGATACATACAAAAGCAATATAATGTAGATCACGGATTGTGTGGGTCTTGCTTTTAGTGAAGTATAAATTGTCCACCATAGTAAAGAGACAGTACAAACAATAGCAAATACTTCCCTAAAAAAAAAACAATAGCAAATACGCATCAAGAACAAGTATCCATGTTACCTATATTTAGTAACCCATTGTCGGTCACTTAAATTAAAAATGTAATATAAATACAAAAACGTATCCATGGAGCTACGCTGCAAAATGTGGTAGCATGCGCTTACCTGACTAGGTACTGATCCTAAATTTGTACCCACATCCAGAGTAATTAACTTTTACTGTCGGCTTACAATTAGATTATATATTAGCAACTCAACAAACATCAGGAACAATGTCTATAAGAAGAATCAGTACCTCTTCTGGAGTTAAAGGGCACTTTCCAATGATCCTTCTTTCCCTGTAGACAAGTTTCTTTTCTGCAAAATGTTCTTTCCGATACTTCAACAGGATTTCTTGTTCTTCAGGTGTGAATATGTCGATGCACCTGCAGTTCTCATTTTGGAAGTAAGGTATATTCATGTCTAACAACACAAATACGAAATACATGGCAAGACACGCAAGTAATAACCACGGAACAGAACAAGAATTTCATGTAAAGGTTATCAACAATAGTCAAATTAATGAATTGAATAAGAGAATAGTTTTCTAAAATTTAAGTATCAAGGACTGAAAATGGCCACTGTGACTTTATCTTAATAAATTGATATCTATGAATGCATAAATGCTATGGGTTCCCTGTAAGGACCATGTTTGGCCCTCAGCAAGGCTGCTTTCCTAAGCCTACAACAACAGCAAGCCTATTAGTCCCAAACGAGTTGGGGTGGGCACTTTCCTAATCCTACTACTGAAAACAAAAATCCAGGGATAGGCTTTTCCATCAATGGATACACTTCAGAATTAAGCAATCACACACTTTGGTTTGATCAGAAGTCCTACCCGGCGTATGCAAGCATATCCAGCTCAAACCGAAGATGAATTGACATGAAATGGCCTTCTGAACGGAGGTTATTCACTATATCACTGCTTGTTTTCCTGATATTTGGCTTAAATTGTAGTGCATGATAATTCACCCTGCATCTCAATCTCTGGAGCTCTGGGTCATCAATTTCTTCGGCTAATCGGTGTGCAAAAGGAGTTAAATATATCGCACCATAATTCCTTATCTTCTCCAGAGCAGTTGTTTTGTACCAAGTAACTGGTGCATCTCTAGGTGGTTCAATCTGTAAGGAAAATTTTCTCCATAAGTAAAGAATATCTACAAGAAAATGACTTTGCAAAGATAGAAAAAGCGACATCATATTTCACCTTATATGCTTTGAGCTTCTTGGTCTTTCCCTGTGCAGTGATTTTTGGAAGGCTCGTAACAATTCGAACATCATATTTCAATGTCTTGATGAAGTGGGGAACATCATATGTACCTACAAAACCACTGGTCCCATACATAAAACAACTTAGCTCACAAGTCATTATCTAGTATACTATGAATTTCAGGCCACATGGTGAAAAGGCGACAAACTGGAATGTCCTACATAAGGGTTCGTAGACTATAATTTAACTGTAAAGGTTCCTCCTAGAGTCCTATTAAGATGAACTCATCTTCAGATTCTTTATCTGTAGAAGTTCCTCCTAGAGTCCTACTGCAACAAACTAAACTAATCTTTCCAAACATATTCTAACACTGCAAATTTTAATAAATTAATTTGGATAGACACCTTTTCAGCATTCTGGAAGTATGTTTTTTCCAATAACCTGATTAGTGGTTATGAAGTGCTAATTATCTACTATCACCTGGACTCGAATACTTCTACGAAGTTAATCAACAAGACTAGATAAAACACTTGGAGCATGCCAATATCTTATGGTATAATGCACATTAGGCATAAAAAGCATTATGAACTATATAAATCAATTAATGCAAAATGAAGAATATTTTAAGAAAAGTTCTGCAGTGATCATAAAGAAGAGAGGGTTTGTGGTAACTTTGCATGCAATGGTCTTCCTGCATGATAGACATTTCTGTTTTACGTACCTCTCATCATGCCAGAATGAGTTTGTGTCTAACTCTGGCAGCACTAGTGTAGCATTCATGATCCGTGCTACAACAACAGCATTACATATCTACAAAATCAAAGCAGCAGTGATCTTAAATCTCTCAGCTATGTTGCCATGAATACATAGAACTTGCATGATGAACTACGCTACTATATAGACAAAGTTTCCTATATTAATCATACTGCAGTGCGTTGTTGGGTCAAGCCACCATTGCACCGGACACGCAAGTACCCATTGCTCTCAGATTCAGTTGGTGGAGCTGCAAGTAGAGAGATTGCATTTCAGGATTTCATTTTTCCATCACACAGAATGGCGTAAGACTGGAGTAGTAACTTGTGTTTCTGGGAGGATACAGAGAGAAACTTACGAGGCCAATAGGTGCGTGGTGCAGAAGATGCTCTCCAACCATTTGAATCTGCAGTTCTCCACAGCTCATTTACAGAAAAATCCTTGAGTAGCAGCACTAATGTCAGTACAAGATATAATTTGGCAATAAAAGTTCAAATAAGCAATTGGGGCATTTAGCATAAACTCAATCTATGTATAGGTCAAGCGAACCAAAACTGAAAATATAAGTGATGCGCCAATAATTTATGTAAGAAAGTCTGGGGCATTTCATGACAATGCTATCTACCACACCAAACAGCACAATGAAATCACTATAAAAACAGGCATGGGAGAGAGCACACCTGGACCATGTAGGTATCGAGGAGGACGATGGAGGAGGACCAGAGCCAGATGGTGCCGGTAACCAGCGCCGCTATGGGGACCCACAACCTGCACAGTAACTTCGTACTCCTGAGGCCCCTGCGAGCATGGTCTGCCGAACCAATCAAATCAGCAGCACAAAATGAAAAAAACGAAACACGGGAAAGGAATTGGGGGCAGGATGGACGCTGGAAGCAGGCGGTGCTCACCTGCGCATTGGGATCAGGCGGTCTGGACTTGGCCGCGGGGGCGTGTGCGAGGGGGCTCAGATCTTCTAGTGCTCAGCTTGTACAGATCATAGTGTCATACGAAATTATTCAGCGTGTGCAGATCATCGTGTATAAATAAATCAACGTAAGCTGTGCAATGTAATTTTTCTCGGCATGTACGTACAGATCGCAAAATATTTTCTAGTGATCACCGTGTACAATGTATCAACATAGGCAGCAGCAGCAGCATTTACAGATGACAAATATTTCCTAGCGGTGATCATCATGCATACACAAACAGAAATGAACAGGGACGCAGAGGTACAGGGGGGAGCATAGGGGAATACCTTCCGGCTGCTGGCTCCTGGATGTCAAGTACAAGGGGCGGCGGCGACGTCCTGGTGCAGGAAGAAGGCGGTGGGGTCGGATGCGGGTCCCTGTTGCAGGTGGCCGACGGTGGGGCGTCCCTCGTGCAGCCGGGCGTGGAGAAGGGCGGGTCGCTAGTGGGTGGAGGAGAGAAGGGAGGTCGGTACGGGAGACGGGAGAGGGATCACAGAGGTCTCCGGAGGTGGTCTAGAGGGCGGGGATCTCGCCGGAGACGGTGGCGGCGGCGTGCCCTAGTCGCCAGTTCGCCGTCAGGGGGAGGGGGAGGGGGAGGGGGAGGGGAGAGTGGAGGAAAACGCTTGCGGGTGGCCGGGTGAATGGTTGGGGTTAGCTGCGTGGCATTGGTTGGTAAATACGCCCCAACTCGAGGGTCAGACGGATATTAGGAGGACGTGCGTGGGACCGGGACCGGGAGTGAAGCTGCTGCTCTGCTTGCTCGCTCCTCGCCTCCTCCAATTCCCCAATCTCATTCCTTCAATCTCCCTCCGCCGATCCGCAGCGAGCCTCGGGTTGAGAAGACAGGTACGGCGATGGCGGAGGAGAAGGCGCTGCTGGAGCAGATCCTCAAGTGCGTCCACGAGCAGTCCGTGCTCGCCCAGCGGCGCCACGAGGCGCAGGCGGCGTTCAACGCGCAGGTGTCTCAGCAGCTGCGGTCCATCCGCGAGCAGGCAGAGGCAGCGTCCGCTCGCCAGGCCGCCGAGTCGATGCTGGCCAAGGTGGCGCTCGAGTGCGGCGGCGACATCTCCGCCTGCCAGGAGGAGATCCTCGCCAACGCCTCCTTCCTCGGCGGCGACAACGCCTACTCCGACGAGGAGGAGGAGGAGGTATTGGCCACCACTCCTCCTCCTGATGCGAGACAGCAGCAGGGCCAGGGCGACCCTCGTCCTCGTCTAGCAGCGCCTCAGCATTACCTTTTTAAGTAGAGTAGTAGTAAAGTAGCTCGTAACCTGCTACCGGATGCTTATTGGTTTCAGACTCTGAACAAGTGGATGTGTGTTTTGTGAGTGCTCTGGTTTACCTGCTACTCTACTGCAAATTGGTACTAACGTTTTGAGCGTCTCCTTACTGAATAATTAGCTAGCGTCTCATTACTTATAATATATTAGTTGCATTGGTGAGATATGATGCCGAGCGGTGATACTACTTGGGGTTAACCGGACGGCTAGATGCTGCTATTCGAAATTGGGGATGTCTATCGACCTGTTGTTAACCTTGCGATTGGTTTAACCTTAAAATTGCAGTAGGTTCAGAATACTGAACCGTGGAGTAATCGCTGAGTGATACTGCGATATGATGATTGTCCTTGTCCTAATTAATAATCATGACAGTTCCAGCCACATATCGTCGAGTAATCGCCGCTGAGGCATACTTGCGGCCTGAACCGGTTGCAGCCCTATTGTCAATGTCTGTTATACTCTGCCTTTTTCGCGTTCAGTGAGCATGGCCAATTCAGTGATGCTTACCAGAAGGGAGTTCAGATAGATTCCAGCAATTCAACACTTTCTGTGTCTGCTTTCGTGTCATGCTGATGCCTACTTTGTATTTCTACCCTCTGAACACCTAAATATTAACCTGTTTCACGCAATCTTTTCTCCAGCGTGCTAAGCTATTCATGGTTAAGATTTCTGCTTTACATGTATGCACACAATCTTTTCTCCACCGTGTTATAACCTGTTCATGTATGGTTCACATCTGCAGACAAACAATGAAAGTAATCTTTTGATTGCTGAGGGTGCATGGCCTGTTGCCTTCAGTTCTCGCCTACTTTACTCTACTTGTTTGATACATCATTGAAATTGTTACAATTGCGACAAGAAGATAACGAAGAACGAAAACGAAAAACACAGCAAGGGGACACAGATTTAACGTGGAAAACCTCTCCAACAAAGAGAGGAAAACCACGGCGCCACCAAATAAACTTCACTATATCGAGGAGTTTACAAACGCCGGGATTTCACAGATGCAACTCTCCCAACCGGCGCTTACAAGGGTTTATATATCGGTGGAAACCTAGGTCTTCGACGATCCGTACCGTACCGCTCCAGTCGGCCCAAGCCTCCGGCGACGGGCCTCGCTCCACTCGTCAGAAGTTGGCCTATACTTTGTAGAATTTGGATCAACATATAACAAACTCCACCTTGAGACAAATTTCTCCTTGTAGCATCAACAAAGAACCATCTCCTGAACAAACAAAGCAAATACTTTCGCCAATAGCCACTTGGGCTAATCAGTTAACCAACTAAGTTCGAGCAAAGCTCAAACTTAGCAAATGTAAACAGTTTAGTCATCATATCGAGGATTATCATGAGTGCTGATCTTGCATACCTTTAATTTACCTTGAGCAACAATGTCTCTAACAAAATGGTACTTGACATCAATGTGCTTAGTTCTCTCATGGAACATCCGATCTTTTGTAAGGTATATGGCACTTTGATCGTCACAAAACAAAGTAATGCAAGAATCATCTCCACAAAGCTCAAAGAAACAAACCTTTCAACCAAACAGATTCTTTGCAAGCTTCAAAGAATAGCCATGTATTCAGCTTCAGAGTGGATTGTGCAACAACGACTGCAATGTAGCCTTCCAAATAAAGACAACCTCCAACATTAAACACATAACCTGTGAGGGATCTTCTCTTATCCAAATCGGCAAAGAAAATCTGAATCCACATAGCCAACGAGTCCCTCACCGGTCCCGCCAAACTTTAAACAAGCATTGGAAGTGCCAAGAAGGTACGAAAACCCACCAACAGCCTTCCAATGTTCTTTACCAGGATTAGCCATGTATCTACTTATCAAACTCATAGCATATGATAAATCAGACGAGAACAAACCATGGCATACATCAAAGAACCAACAAGACTAGAATATGGCACCTTCGACATGTACTCAAACTCTTCATCAAGTAGTAGGACATTGAGAACCGACAATTTAAAATGAGGAGCAATAGGAGTACTAACTAATTGGCACCATCCATATTAAAACGATGAAGAACTTTCTTAATGTAACTTTGCGACTAAGAAATAACAAACCAGATTTTCTATCTCGGTAATCTCCATACCTAAGATCTTCTTAGCAAGACCAAGATCCTTCATCTCAAACTCACTACTTAGGTGTGCCTTCAAAGTAGTGATTTCTTTCATGCCCTTGGCAGCAATTAACATATCATCAACATATAGCAGCAAGTATATAGGTGACCCATCAACAAACTTGATATAAACACAACTATCATATTTAGACCTCTCAAAACCATGTGAGATCATAAATGAATCAAACCTTTTATACCACTGTCTTGGAGATTGCTTTAAGCCATAAAGAGACTTCTTTAATTTGCACACAAAATCCTCTTTACTGTGCACTATGAATCCTTCCGTTGGTCCATGTATATTTCCTCATCAAGCTCTCCATGCGTAAAAGCGTCTTGACATCTAATCGCTCAAGCTCAAGATCACGCATAGCCACAATACTAAAGAAAGTACGAATGGAACTATGCTTCACAACCGGAGAGAACACATCATTGTAATCAATACCGAATCTGGTGAACCCTTTTGCTACTAACCTTGCCTTGTACCTTGAAGGCTCTTTGGGAGATAGACCTTCCTTTTTCTTAAAGATCCACTTGCAGGACCGCCTTCTTTTGTTTAGGCAAGCGCACAACATCCCATGTGCCATTTTTCTCAAGCGATTGCATCTCTTCTTGCATAGCGTATACCCACTTCTCGCGTCAACGGATGCAATGGCTTCATTATATGTAGCAGGTTCTAATCGTTCCAATTGCTCAAAGACAACTCAAAGCATAATGTACAAGATTACACTCTTCAATTAAACGAGGACGAGGACCACGATTACGCCGGTCTATCGCAAAGAATGGACTCATGTGGCTGCCGCAAAACAAGGTGAGTGCCGAACAACAATATCATCAATGTTTTCCTCATGTGTATCTTCAACGATAGCATCATTATCATCAGCTTTCGCAGGTTCTCCACCGCACATTAACTCTCCTCTCCAACAGAACAGGAGAGGTATCCGATGGCAAGCTATCATGATACATAATGCACTCATTGAAAACAACGTTTCTACTTAGCAAAACCTTTTTAGTTTCAGGATTCCATAGTTTATATGCTTTAACTCTGAACCATAACCAAAGAATATGCACTTAACAGCCCTAGGCTCTAACTTTCCATTATCAACATGAGCATATGCAGTGCAGCCAAAAACTCTCAACTGTGAATAATCAGCAGGCGAACCAGACCATACCTCAATGGGAGTTTTCTTCTCAAGTGGAATAGAAGGTGACCTGTTGATGAGGTAACACGTCAGGTTGGTCGCTTCAGCCTAAACGCCTATGCATACCGCATTAGACAACATACAACGAGCCCTCGAGATGATGGTTCTGTTCATGCTCGCCACGCCATTCTGGCCGAGGAGTATATGGGATGGTGTGATGCCCGATCATGCCATCTATCGCAAAACTCCTCAAACTCATTAGAATGTAATTCCATACCATTATCAAGACGTAGTACCTTTACCTTCTTCTCAGTTTTTCAACCATAACTTTCCACTTCTTAAAAGCATCAAAACATCAGATTTATGCTTCGTAAAATAAGGCCACACCTTTCTTGAGTAATCATCAATAATAGTAAGCATATAATTAGCACCACCAATAGAAGTCTTACGGACGGACCCCATACATCAGCATGCACATAATCTAATATGCCTTTGGTGGTATGAACGGAAGCATTGAATTTAACTCTTTTATGCTTACCAAAGATGCAAAGGCTCATAACTCAAACTTACTCAAGTTGCAACCATCAATCAGCTCTCTTGACCAACTCGCCATGCCTTGTTCGCTCATATGCCCAAGACGCATATGCCATAGATGTGTTTTACCACAATCATCGAATCATTAGAAGTAACAAAGCAGCAATACCTGCAAAGTGCTACCTCTAAGAACATATAATTTAGCGTAATTCATATCACCTATCATGTGAATAAGAGAACCTTTTGATACCTTCGTAACTCGATGCCCACCGCATACTTGTATCCATCAACGCCCATGGTACTCGGGGAGATCAAATTTCGCCATGCTTGGTATGTGCTTCACCACTCAACGTCGTGTCACGCCATCATGTGTCCTAATCTTAACAGATCCAACACCAACGATATGGCATGGGTTGTCATTCCCCACACGCACAAAATCTCCATGCCGCAGACTCATATGAACTGAACCAATCTTTGTTACAAAGAAATATGAAACGAACATGCAGATCAAGTATCCATTCATCATCACGAGAAGCACAAGCAGCAAAACAGCCAAGCATTCACCATCGAACTATCGAAAACAACAGAGCCTTACCATTGCCTTGATCCTTATCTTTCGTTGGTAAGCACTGCCTTTTCTCCTTATTCGCAGCTTCCAAAGAATCATCAATAACATGATTAGATTTCTTACAATACCGCAGAACTTGTCCTTTCCCTTGACTTGAACGACCTCTGCCTTTGCTCTTATCTCTGCCATAGTTGTTGTACCTCTGCCGTCCGCCACGAACCTGCAGAGCCTCACCTTGGATGACGCCCCATCCGACCCTACCATAGTTTTCATCTTTTCCTCTCCGCTTGAGGGTCATGTACTTCGGCAAGGGTTAGTTCATCACGGCTCAACAATATTGTATCACGAAGTGTGTATAGGAACTAGGCAACGAGCATAAGAGTAGAAGAGCTAAATCCTCATCATCATATTTTACCTCCATAGACCGCAAGTCCGAAACAATCTCTTTAAAACAGATATGTGATTCATTACCGATCCACCTTCTTGCAGCCTGGCGAGAACAACTTCATCTTCACGCTCATCTTCTCGGTTAGATCCTTTGACACACAGATCGCTTCCAGCTTTTTCCCATAGGGCAGCAGCAGAGATTTCATCTCCAAGACCTCGCAAAATATTATTGGACGATGAAGTTGAATCAAAGACAAAGCCTTACGGTCCTTCCGCTTCTCTTGGCGGACCAGGTCTTAGCATCCTTTTCACGAATCCATCCAGCGCTTCATCCAGATCAAGTTTGGGCGAGAATCGCCAGATCTTCACCGCCACAAGGAGAATCTTGTGGTGTAGTCCACCGTGGTAGATCGAACTTCAATGACGACATGTCGCAAACCCTAGATTAGAACCGGGCTCGATACCACTTGTTACAATTGCGACAAGAAGATAACGAAGAACGAAAACGAAAAACACAAGAAGGGGACAGATTTAACGTGGAAAACCTCTCCAACAAAGAGAGGAAAACCACGGGCGCCAGCCAAATGAAACTTCACTATATCGAGGAGTGTTTACAAACGCCGGGATTTCACAGATGCAACTCTCCCAACCGCGCTTACAAGGGTTTATATATCGGTGGAAACCTAGGTCTTCGACGATCCAGACTGCAGATGGGGCTGTCGGCCCCGCACTTACAAAGGCCCCGTTGGCGGTGGGGGCTTCAGACTCGTTACACTCGGCCCAAGCCTCCCGGCGACGGGCCTCGCTCCACTCGTCAGAAGTTGGCCTATACTTTGTAGAATTTGGATCAACATATAACAGAAATAACCATATGCGCTTCAACCTTGAATTAAATGAACCTTGCATACTCGATAGATCATCATCGTGCTGTTAATTTTGTCTTTGCGTACTGTGCCTTGCTGTCCTCCTTGTAGCCATTTTTGGTCTACTATGGTTGGACTGATGCCTTCAAACTTTAATTATTTTTTACTTGATCTGCCTGTCATTCTATCGAATACATTTGAACATGTGTATTTCCCTGGGATTGTTTTGCTTGGCACAGTCAGCCACCGTTTATTTTTTGTTTCTAGTCCGAGAAATTGGAAGTTTCCCAGAATTTGGGGGGCATTCTGCTCCAGTCATCTTAGCTAAGAAGCACGAATAACCATTTGTTTATATATCTGGAAAGCCGTGTAATAAGAACACTTACGAAGATGGAGTGAGATACTACCTCCATTCCAAGGATTAAGGCATATAACTATTTTCAAAAGTCAAAACAACTAAAATTTGACCAAGTTTTTAGAGAAAAATATTAATATTTACAATATGTAATTCATACCCTTTTATATACTTCCTCCGATCCATATTAATTGACTTGGATTTGATAAAATTTGGATGAATCTAGACACTATTTAGTATATAGATTCATCCAAAATTTGACAAATCAAAGTCAATTAATATGGGCCGAAGAGAGTAACATATTGTCACATGGTATCTATATAATATAATAGTTTTTTCTAAAAGTTTAGTCAAACTTTACATGACTTGACTTTTCAAAAAAGTTATATGCCTTAAGCCTTGGAATGGAGGGAGTATATTACAACAATTATCCCCGCAAAAGAAAGATAGATTACCACAGTTTGACTCTTTCTGTCTCCTTTCATCCCCAATTTTTTCAATTCCAGTGTTCATAGCATGCTGCTCTGTAGTCTGTACTTGTATTTCCGCGCTCTGCACACCTATCTGTAAGCCTGTTTCATCTTTCAATGTATGGTGGCCACTACTTCCGTGCAAAGTGGTGTTCGTCTTGCTGCACGATGCGCTGAATTGCTGGCATACTTTCCATGGAGCATTATCCGGACCCTGATTCATGATATTTTCTCCACCATGTTTAGATGTTCATGGTTAAAAAGGGTTACCTCGTTCAACTTGTCCTTTAATTCTGCTAATATCAAGAGACCCCATCCATTCAAATAACCATCAGTGCTTGTTGATTGATGGAGAAATTTAACACCAACATAAATGTTTCTTGCATGCTTAATTGTTTTGTTTCCTTTTTTGGTTGTCGGCTTGTCGTCAGGGGCGGATCCAGGATTTGACCATATGAGGGGCCGAGACGACAACGACTATAAAATAGGTTTATAACAACACTATACTAAATCTTAAATATATGTAGTTTTGTTATCCGAACACATTTTCTATAACTAAAGCTTAATTTTATTTGCTTTACCACTACAAATCTGTTAAATAACAAGTCTATGATCTTATGAACGGTAAAATTTACAGAAATTTTCCTTACAAATACGAATAACTAATAAGATTGTAGAAGAATACTAAATAAATCAAGGGCCACATCAGTGGTGGGAAGAAGAAGAAATTCACCATAAAAGAGATAAACATTGAAACTATACCAAGTTTTATTGTGTATACTATGGATATCAAATTGGAACATTATATGTTTTGCAATAAAAAAGAAAACTACATTCCACTAGTTTGAGTGTAGGTCTATGGACAGAGCTATCAAATAACTCGATAACACAACAATTCAATAATTATTTAATCCCTAAATACTTTGTAATAAAATTGGTGCATATAATCTGCAATTGATTTGACTAAGCAATTTCTATTAGATAGGGTAATCAAGCTAGCAATTCCAGTAGCCAACATGCATATATCTGGGGTCATACCTTAGGACGACCACTTCACGTATTGGACATGCCGTGTGTACGAAGCATGCCATAGTTGATAGTTTCTAGACGCATGGGAGTTATTCTTTGTGTCTTCACTAATCAGTAATCACGGACACGCCGACACTTGAATACAAAACTCCGATGTCGACGGTGGTGCCACAGCGGTGGCGAAGAAAGGGGAAATAAGCCGATTAGATCGTCGAGGGAAACCGAGTAGAGAAGAAATTCATATGTGTCCCATGGATCAGTTGCTCGATATGTGGTTTTGCTGATACTTCAATACGTATGTACTATCCCTTGGTAGCTAATGTTTTGGGCTTGTCCCATAAAACTTGAGCAATCAACACATTGCACATATTGGTCTAGGCTAATGGATAGAGTATTACAATTAGTAATTGAACATAAAAATTAGTGCTAGCCCCCATTGCATATCCTTGAGGAGGGCCGAGCCATAGGGGGTCCTGGCCACCCCTCTCCCCTCCCTAGATCCGCCCCTGCTTGTCGCATAGTGTGCCTTTCCGTCCTACTGATATCTTGGTGACTATGGTTGGAACCTATGACAAAAGACATTCTACGACTAATCTATATATAACAGGGGATTGCCATTTTCTGCTGGTTTTTGCCATGTTGTATGAGTTGTCGATTTGATCTTCAGGTATTGACATCTTTGTTCCGGATATATGGCAATTGTTTATTTTATGTTTTTGTTTCTAGAGACTGTGTATGTGGTATTATTCTTCAGCTTAGACAAAAGGCAGTAAGCCCCGATTTAAACAAAGCAAACAAACCAGGGCCTGCTGGGCAAAGCCAGCTTTAATTACAGATGAAGCGTGGCAGAGGGCCTGTCTTGGCTAACAATCTTAGAGTTACTCTTACCTGTCTTAAACAGGTGTCTGGTACGAATAATGTTGTGGATATAGGAATACCTACGGCATAGTCTCATTACCAGCAAGCCCGGGTGGCCCACAGTTGGTGGTTAGGCCTATGGCATAACCGGGCGGCCCAGTTGCTGATAGGAAGCCGGAGGCCCGGCTAAGGGATGGAAGGCGACGTGCCACCGCCTTGGATGGAAGTCGGAACCTTGAAAGACACGAAGACTAGTTAGTGTTAGTCTAGGATTTTGTAATCGTATCCGGCTGGGACTCTCCATATAACCCTAGGTCCTGACGCCCTTATAAGCCGGCCTACGCGAGCCTTTAGGGCATAAAGTCAATAATAGACAAGTGCATAGCACTAGTCGTATACAGCGAATCCCACAATCTTGTAATTCGGCGTATTATCATTATAGTGATTTATAGCAGGAGTAGTATCTCGTCACCGTCGTGAGATCTGAACCTAGGTAAACTGTGTCAGGCCTTCCCAGACGCTCTACGCCTTCCCCACGTCTCTAAACTCGCCGTTGGGATACCCATATGGCATACCATAACGGCAATACCATAACAGTTGACGCCCACCGTGGGGGCAAGAGACGCTTACAGCACTGATCCGGGCGGGATCCCTCACTATTTTCAAAAGCGGCTAAATCGCATCTCCGCCGATGCGCCGGCTTCGTAGTCAATCTTGAGAGTTTGTAGAGGATCTATCATCTCTCCTCTCGGGCGTATAGCAGAGTCAACGACATCGAGAAAATCTACATCAACGCGTTTATCGCATCGCATGTGATAGCTGCACGGTTGATCAAAAATCAACAAGCACAGATCCAGCGCAAATTCCGAGGTCGTAGTCGTCAAAGTATCCACGCTATATTGATCCGCGTGTCCAATATGGGACGCAATCGATTTCCTCAGCGTTTGGCGGCCTTTAGAGTTTACCTTCGGGTTTTGACCGGATGCCAGATCCATCTATCTATTTCAAGGGAAAAAGCAGACCAGCCGGGCCCATGCTCGTTTCAGTTGAATTGGTGATCGTAAGGTGGTGCTGCACACGTACCGATCATGTCAATTCAAACAAACCTGGCCACAAATCAACCAAAGCTACTACTACTTTATATGGAGAGGAAATCAAATCAACCAAGCTAGCTAGGTGCATGGAATTCTGTCCACGGAGTGACTGAGTTATTTCCCCAGAATCTTGAATCCGCTCGTGGTCATTGTCGGGTTTGGTTTGGCTTCTGTTTTCGTGTTAAGCTCATTCTGATAGATGAGTTCGATGGAAACAACCGACGGTCTGGTTTATTTCCACCAACCTTCAGGGACACTTTCGCCATAGACGGATTCACGCCGTGTTGATTTAATTTATCTTCGGCGTGAGCAACACCCGCTTCGCTCAAACAGCTAAGTACCATGTTTATATTTATTATTTAATTATTTATGATCATTACATTAATATTGGTTCACTTATATTTTGAGTCTTTTACCGCTTTCGATTTTGGGTCATACTTTTTTCACGATTTGCCTTGAGCTCGTGAGTATAAAAATTTTATTGGCTTGTCGTTTAAAGGCCCCAGTACAAAACACCCGCCTTCGGACGTTAGCTTAAGTTTTCTGGTCAACACGTTTTCTGTTGTTTTTATATGGAGTCCGGAGTAGTGACTTTTCGGCACTCAAAGTCGGCGATTTGGCCTTGGGTTCTGGATGGTGACATTAGGCATCATCATCCAAGAACATGGTTATGTGCTGCGAGTCTTCCGTCTCACGAAAGGTCAAGCATTAAAACCAGAATAATGGTTAAGCCAGCACTTGTTTAAACAAAACTCTACATAAACTGTTCAAATTAGTTGAGTTTTTTCCTCTTAAACAGTTTTATGTTGTCCAGCTGCTGCATTGTTTCAGCTCTAAAGCATTTGTTCAAATGCCATATTTGTTTTTCCTTATATTTGTTTGTTGGACACGATTAAAGGAACAATTTAATATATTTGTATTTTTATGTCTATATTTCAGGTACATGACGCTTGGACATTGCCATGTTCCTCGGATTAAGGTGTTTTTTCAGCCGGCTTTGCACTAGACTCGACACCTCCGGGGTTGCAATCGCAGTTGTTGACCAAAACTTGAGTCGCCTTTGAGGAAGTCGACTCGACACTTGGGGGGTTGACATTTCTAACTTAAGAGCTTTGTCCCGCCCTGCTGTAGGGGGGTCGTAGCATGGAAAACAAAAAAATTCTACCGCATGCACACAAACAAGCCAAGATCTATCTACTAGATTGTAGCAACGAGTCGATAGAAGCACTCGCCCTTGAAGATTCCAAAGCGGTTAATGAGAGCAGATTCTCGTGGGTGATGTAGTCGTACACTTGCCGATCTCAAGATCGCGTAGACGATCCTTCCGGCGCTGCGTTCCGGCAGCGCTTCCGCAGTCGGTCACATGTTCGGTACTCGATGAAGACCTTCATCTCCCTTGTTCCAAAGAAAATGAGGTTATAGTTCGCTCGCGATTCTGCAAAGACGACGCGTGGTGTCGGAAGTAGAGGGAAGATCCCGCAGGGTTTCGCCTAAGTCGGTGCGAGTTATGGTGGATCTAGGGTTTCCTAGTGGTCTAGGGTTTAGAAGACCGGGAGGAGGAGGAGGTGTCAGCGGCGGCGCAGGGCGGCGACAGCGTGGCGGCGGGGCAGCGGCGGCGGCTTGGGTGGAGAGGGGCTAGGCTTGGTGTTTGGGGCAGCCCTCCCCTTCTATTTATGAGACGGTGGGCAGTCTTGGGAGGGGTGAGTTTGAATCCACTTCCAAACCCAAGTTGGAAGGACTCTGAAAGGGCATGTATGCCCCATGTGTGGTTTTGATAATTAATGACAATCTCTATGGACTAATGTGTAAATTGAGTTTCACTTGTAGGTTTGTCCATTGGCATCGCTTGGGCCATGTGTTGGTCTCAAGGTTGGAAGATGAAGAAATGTCCAAGGGCTTTGTGCCCATTGGAATCATGAAGAAAGAAGGAGCTTGAAGGTCGATCAAGGCATGTGCAAAGAGTTGCATCAAGATGGATCAACCTCAAGTAGGGATGAAGAAGGGCGAGCTCAAGATGCGCCATCTCTAGAAGATCTCATGCTTGAAGCTTGCCATCCACGTGCTCATGGAATGATGAAGACAAGTTCAAAGAAGAGGTTTCCCCATGGAGTATGGGGGAGCAATTTGCAAGTCTTCATCTTCATCAAGCAAGAGCATCCAAGAAAGGTATTCCCACTATAGAAGAACAAGACGGTCTACATCAAGTTCAAGTGGGATGCTCAAGGCAAAGGTATGTTCTTGATAGGGCTTTTCTTTTGCCGGTCTCGTATTGTTAGTTGGGAGACCGGGTTTAGGATAGATAGCCGTGCTATCAAGAGGGGCTCTCAAGCGGGTGTCTCGTCTGCATCGTTCTGAGAGAGCTCAAACCTTTGCATTCATAGCATCATCTTTCTTGGTTGTTATTTGGTTCTTGTCCATGAGAGGATATAGAGCTTGTGGTCACCATCATAACAAGCTCTAGCTCATCATCTAAGGATTTCACTTGCATATCTTATTGCGGTTTTTGATCTTGCGAGTTTTCCGGCTCCACACCTTGGGGGATAGTTCACATATATATTCATGATATTTTCTCCCAAGGTGATACCCAATATTTCGGTATACCAAATAGGTATACCTACGGCATAGTTTCATACCGGGGGCTACTATTGTGGATATACCAAATAGGTATACCTACGGCATAGTTTCATACCGGCAAGCCCGGGTGGCCCATGGTTTTTGGTTAGGCCTATGGAATAACCGGGCAGCCCAGTTATTGATAGGAAGCCGGAGGTCCAGCCAGGAGATGGAAGGCGACGTGCCACCGCCTTGGATGGAAGCCGGAGCCTTGGAGGACACGAAAACTAGTTAGTGTTAGTCTAGGACTCTGTAACCGTATCTGGCTGGGACTCTCCATGTAACCCTAGGTCCTGGCGCCCTTATAAGTCGGCCTACGAGAGCCTTTAGGTCATAAGGTCAACAATAGACAAGTGCATAGCACTACTCGCACACATCGAACCCCACAATCCTGTAATTCGGCGTATTGCCATTATAGTGATTTATAGCAGGAGTAGGATCTCGCCACCATCGTGAGATCTGAACCTGGTTAAACTATATCAGGCCGTCTCGGATGCTCTCCGCCTTCCCCCACATCTCTAAACTCGCCGTTAGGATACCCCTATGGCGTACATGTCGGCAATACCACGACAAATGAACTTTGGTAAAAGTAAGCTCATACCTATTAATATGGATGCTGAGGAATCTACCATCTTTGTGGATATCTTTGGTTGTGCCCTTGGGGAGTTCCCCATTAAATACTTAGGCATTCCCCTCCACTATGAGAAACTGAGAAGAGAGGACATTCAACCTCTTATTGATAATATTCTCAAACGCATTGCAGGGTGGAGGGGGAAACTAATTTCTTATGTTGTTAGATTAGTGTTGATTAAGTCCCTCCTTGCAAGTATCCCCATCTACTTGCTCTCCTTCTTCAAATTCCCTAAGTGGGTATATACTTGATTAATAATCAGATGGCCAACTGTCTCTGGAATGATTTTGAAGGACATAGGAAAATCCATTTGGCAAATTGGCCTCTAGTTTGTATGCACAAGGACTTTGGTGGCTTGGGCATCCCAAACATTAGATATTTAAACATTTGTTTGCTAGGTTCTTGGATTAAGATACACTCTCTTGATGATCAGAATCTTTGGAAACATATTGTTGATAGAAAGTACTCTGCCTCTTCCCCTAATATCGTCTGTAATGAGGACACCAATACATCTACTTTGGAAAGGTGTGATGTGGGCTGCCCAAGCTGTGAAGTTTGGGTATAGGTGGAATCTGGGTGATGGAAGCAAAATAAGATTTTGGGAGGACACTTGGTTTGGTACTTCTCCCTTAGCCATCCAGTTTTGGGCTTTGTACTCTATCTGTAATAAATAATGTAGTACCATTGCTCAAGTCTGGGATGGTTCTATTTTGAGGTTAACTTTTAGGAGAAATGTTCCTCCTTGCTTGTGGAGCTTTGGTATAGTCTGGAGTCTATCATTCATGATGTTAGATACCGATGCTCTGATGTGGACATATAACACTTCTGGGTCTTATTCGGCTAGTTCTTTGTATGTTGTCATTAATTTTAGGGGGGTCAAACAGATTTTCATACCCGATATTTGGAATTTGGTCATCCCTCCTAGGATACATATTTTCTTATGGCTGGTTATGCATAATAAGATTATGACTAGAGATAATCTACACAAAAGGAATCTCAATAAGCCTCTAGATTGTGTGTTTTGTTCTAATCATGAAACAATCCACCATCTGTTTTTTGATTGTATAGTAGCTAAACAAATTTGGGGAGAGGTTAGTATCTATAGTCGTCGCTAGGTGATCCATAGAGCTATTTGTATTTTTAATTACTTTTAAGCCTCTTTGTATTGTCGTTGATGATTATTAATAGATAAAATTTTCACAAAATTTTGAAATGTGTCAAATTTCTTAATCAGGAGCAAGCAGATAGTAACCATCCTTTTCAGTATTGAGGGAATACATACGTTAGCAAATAAAGACCAACAAAAAGTGAGAGCGTAAAAAATATTCGAGGACCAACTACTAGTTGACACACCATATATAATCTAGAATTATCTCCTTAGTTGCAACTGAGTTCAATCTTGTACTTTAGGCTGCCAAAAATTACTTGCTATGGTTATACATCATAAAGCTTCCTAGTTTTTTTAGGTATTTAATGATACTAATGGGAAGAGTAATAATGTTGGTTTGGTAAGTGAAACACTTTGTAACATAAGATCTCAAATAGTTAATAATTATTGTAACCAAATAGAGTTTCGGTCCAACACCGAGGATAAATATTAGAAAACTATGAAATATATGCGTTTGAATTAATATTTATGCATGTGTTTACATTGGCGAGTCTCCCAGTTATACTAGGAAATAGTATGGAACATACTATGAATCGAAGACAGAATATTTCTAATGATAGGATGAGATTTCATCAAGTAAAAAAGTTTAGTACAAATAGATCAGAATGTTGATATTTACACAATGGTTATTTTCCTGTTTCATAACTCTTAGACTGTTCAGAGTTAGTCATATCTAATCGGGGGAGTTTGATATGCACTGTCAGGCATTACCATATGAAGTTGTGGCATTCAGATATAGGGAGCTAGGTTCAATTCGCCTCTACGAGTCCACATTGCATGTCGGGATGGCGACACTAATACTATAGGACTTTCTTTGTGAGTTGTAAACAAAACTTAAAATCGCCCTAAAGCAATTGATGGGATATGCATGGAATGTCTTGAAGCATTTTATCAATAAATGTGTTGAGAAAGAGAAAAGCACATCAATTTCTGCCCTTTCATATTTTTCTACTTAAAAAAGAAAGGTGTGGATGGCTATTACATTTGTCGATATCATTACCGGGAGTTTGTTTATGAGAGTAATATATGAAAAAAAAGAGAAGTTAATATGTAAAGAGTTAATGTAAATATAAGTTTATCTACGTTAAGTTCAAGTCGAATGTTTCGTCGCGCTTCCCTGAGAAGTGGGCAAAAGGAACTCTGCCCAAAGTACCAAGGTTGCTCACCGAGTCCGATAGAGAAATAGTTGAGGCTCTGGGCGGCGATCCGTGTGAGGACCAGTGCATGACGCACATGCGTCTACACCTTCACACGTTCACTTTACGAAAAACTGTTTTGCTATATTTGATATTTACCCTCTCCCTTGATATAAGACAGATGTACATTAATACAGAAAAGAAGAACTGAAAAGATTTCTCCGAATGTGGATGACTACATGTCGGCTATCGCATGAAACCTAGCCTTGTCACTGCAGGAGGAGGCAATGTCCAACTTCTTTCCCTTTGTATAGATTTCTTGACATGTTAGATTATTTTTCACAAACTATAACATCGTATTTCACATTTACATATTTTCCCTGATACAATACAAAAGGTAATAATAAAGTTGATCTCAAAGTATGAGCAACAGATTAAAGAGCTAAACCAAAAATTCAATGTCAAGTCTCCAAAACAGATTAAACAATTTTGGGCCAGCACCCCTATGAGATGCCTAGCTAGAGATGAAGATCCTCCAAAACGGCTTGAGGCTGGAGGAAGAACGATCACTTGAACTTGGTCGAGGAGGGTCGCCACTCAACCATGAAAAGTAGAGATAAGATGAACTCATATGTCGCGCGTCCTCTCGATGAACTCGAGGCATGAGCAGAAAAGATCCCGCCTAATAGAGCACAACAGCACCATTTCATCTCTCCTCGTCTCCATCTCCTCGATAGCTGATGAAAAGAAGAAAGGGCATAAACTCCACTGCCTCCATCACAGGCTGCACCTCAGGCTGCACTTCGAGCTTACTAAAAAGGAGCACCATAGACCTACCTCTTCTCATCTCTGGCTCCGACCTTTGAACCGCCATTGTAAAAAGAAGCGCCACTGTTGGCCACCAGCTGCATCTCGGTTGCACCGATGCCCTCACTCCTTGTGGCATATCACCAGACTCCATAAGTGTCAAAACCCGGATTTTTAATCCCAGATGCCTATTATGCCATACATCGCAATCCCAGGATTACCATTTTTGCGAGACATAACAGATTTGGATATCACAGTACATCATCCATTACAAACCATACATAAGTTCTTACACAAATAAGGATCTCATGATCCAGTTCTTAATACAACTCAAGCAGCGGAATAACGTAATAGTAACGATAGCGTAGATGAAGCTCCATATTCGGGGTCACAGGCAATGCTGACGATGAGAGACGATCCTAGTTGTCGTAACCTTCCTGCGGTCCGTCATCTTGATACTCCTCTTCATAGTCTGGCCACGGGAATAGCCAGGGACAAAGCCATGAGTACTCTTTAAGTACTCATAAACTAATACTAACAAGTTAAGGGCGTTTTTGTGTAGTAGGATGCTAAGCTTTAGGGTTGTTTTGCAAAAAGCCAGATTTACCTCTACTAAGTTCAAAAGCAAAGAAAGCTAGTTGAAAGTTTTATAACACCTAAGTGGGAATTTGAATTTCATATCACAACTCTGTTGTGGTCAAGTCAAAGTCTCAATTCATTTCATAAGTCATCTTGAAAACTGACGGGGGAACATTATGGCCACTCCAACTGTGCATAACCGCGGACGCGGCTATTCGAATAGTTTAACACTCTACAGATATTGTACACTTTCACCACAACATTCGAGACATCCGTCAGGAACAATCCTGAATTCACCATACTCAGTATGCGGATAAGCAATCCTAACCTTTCAATTACACGCCCTAGTATAGGCACCTCTCCTGTGAGTTTGGCCTCCTAACCATGACCAACTGTCATCTTGGGTACTACGCAGGTGGACAATCTTCACAAGGTAGCCTCAGCTCAGACCTTGGCCGCGAGGGAACCCATACTAAGGTATATAAATTTCCAATCAAGCCCTACCCAATTTTCGGGTATTGTGGTTGTACGGTAAAATTGGAATGATATCACATCCAGACAACCATCAGTTTTATCAAGGGATAAGGCTCATGCCTCAACATTTTCATCATCAAAATCATCTGGTGTTCGAGAACACATGTCAAAACATTTCAGTAGAATGACTCATCATTCTAAGGTTTTCATAACCATTTTCACCAAGTATTCCTATCTAAAGTGGATCAAGTTTTTATACTTAGCACTAGCATCTACAAGTAGGGGTAACTACTAATTGAGAGATGGTGAACAGGTGGGACTTAGTGAAGTTCAATCTCATGCCTTAGGATGACCTCAAGATTATCTAATTTAGGCCAAATTTTATGCTCTTTATGCTACCTTCCAATATCCTTCTAATATCTACAAGTCATTTTGTAAACTCTAAGAGAAGGCTTTGATAAAGAAATAATGTATAAAGTTTGCAAGTAAAACTAGGATTGGATATCAAGTGGGTGTAATCACATATGCTTAAGGCATATAGTTGGCATAGTAACAAGCAAGTATTAGCTTGCATAATTGCAAGTATAAGCTTGCAAAATTCAACTAGTAGTATTAGGCTTGCATAGGTAAGGTAACTTGCAAGTGTTAGCTTGCCTTGTGCGAGCAGTGGTTGAAGTTCTCCTCGGCTTCTTCCTCGTAGTATCCTCCTTCCTCCTCGTATCCTTGGTCGGTACTAGCGTCTATAAATAAATACGAGGTACACAATCACCAAACAATACTTAACTATTTTCAATCATCACACAAAGGTGCACTATAGATGATCTAGCATCATCACTTAACATTACCAGATTAAAGCATTTGTCTTATTTATTTTAATTTGAGAAAAGTAATTTCTACTAATTGAAAAACTACTTAAGATTTAATATTCTCCAACTCAAACATGGGATCATGTTGACACATGTCATCACCACATATTTCAGTACATGGGAATGTGATTTAAAGTGGTGTCACAATTTAATAAGGTTTAACCTTTTTATTTTAAATAAATAAAGTGACTTGAAATGCCTATGTGACATTCTTTTATTACTTGAATATTATTTATGTAAGTAAACCCATATGTTTTTATATATTCTGAAAGGTATGATCAAATATGATTTTTTAGAGTTGGAATCAACTCAAAAGCTCTTACGGTTGAATTTTGAAAAATGTTTGAATGCAGAAAAGCTTCTGCCTTGTTATTTTTACCAAGGTTGATCTACAGATCCAAATGATTTGAATCCAATGGGCTTGGATTAAGCATTTCAGTACCTTTCTAACAAAATTGGTTTCATGCATTTTGGTTCATTGAATCGAGCTGGGTTGATTTTTGAATCTATGTACAGAACTGTGTTTGAAAATAAATGGAAAATCTAAATTTAAACTGTTGAGTCGTGTGGGAGACGCTAACGGGCCGGCCCAGTGTCACTCCGCAGCGCGGGGTTCAGCTGACATGGGGGTACACCAGTTAGTGGCTCATGACGCGCGAAGCGGTACGGGGCGGTATGGGACGTTGGATTAGAGTGGGGATCAACGGCTGTGGATCGTCATCGACGACGGACCTGTCGCCGGCGAGCTCTAACCCTAGCGGCTCGGTGGGGGTGCATAGGGGGCGTACCAGGGCTCCAGCGACGACGGCGAGGCAGGCAAACGAACTGGTGGTCGACGGCGAGCTCAGGGACGGTCGAGGCAGCTCCGAGGGTGGTCGCAATCAATGGCGCCCTTCTCCTCCCGAGGAGGCCTGCTCCGGTACACCCGCGAAGTTGCTGCCCCCGCTCGGCCAGAGGTGTGGGACGATCGGTGAGGTGAGGGAGTGGTGGTGTCTGCAACGGTGGGGTGCCCTCCTTTTATAGGCTCGACGGCGAGACCGAGAGGGATGGGCAGGCGATGGTGGCGACATGGCTACGGGCTGCTAGTGGCATGGCTGAGGGTGGCGATCAACGCGCGGACTCCTGGCGGTGCTCTAGGACTTTAATGCGGGCTTAGGGGCGGTGGTAAGCAGTCGGGCGGAGCTGGCGCTCTGAGCGGCAGAGGCGATGGCTTCGACGGCGAGCGGTGGTTGTGAGACGTTGGACGGCGAATGGGGGTGTCTGGCATGCTCCCTGGGTCGTGGCGACGCGGTGGGCGCAGGATGCGGTCGAGTGGCGGTTTGTGCACGCGTGCCGGGTGCGGCGCTCTGGCGCGTGCTCGGCATGGCGCGGTGGCACTAGGCGCGGGGATTTCTCGGTGGTCCACGGCTGGGCCTGGCTCGGGGAGGAGACAGTGGGCGGTGGTGAGGTGATGGTTATCTCCTAGACATGGCGAGAGAGGGGGAGGCGGTCTGCTACGGCGGCGACCAAGTTGGCCGGCAAGGTGGGGCTCGGCTTGGCATGGCCATGCTGCTAGGAGGTAGGGGATGGGGTAGTTATGCCCTGGTTTTATCCAGAGGGGACAATGTGAGCAAATGGGGGTCAAATGGGAGACAAGTTTGGCCAGAACACTATTCAAAATAGTGAATTTGGTTTTGTTTGAATTCTGTCTGCCAAGTGTTTGATGAAATGGCCGCAAGAAACTTCTTTTTGAATTTTGAAAATATTTTTGGTGGGTGTGCTAGGCATAAGCTTGAGACTCTGTGGTTGCTTGGGTTTTGAAAATTGAGCTTGTTTGAGTGGTTTTTGAAATAGTGGGATCTTTCCATATGAAATAGATTCAATTTTAAACTGTCATTTAAATTTAGCATTTGAATGTTTTTGGCAGATCACAAAGTGGGCTTTGGTACCTCATTATGTGTATTAGCAAGGGGTGCAAAGATCCACAATTATTTCTGTTAAGTTTTGAGTACTAGGAATAGCCAAAGTAGGCATGATAGTTAATTTGGAAAAAATGACCATTCACTTCATTTATTTATTTTGAGTTGTTTTTCTTTGGGAAAAGTTTGGAAATGATTTAGATGATGTTTATTTTATCTAAGAATCATTTTACAAGCAATGAATCACAGAACCATGGAAATTCAAATGAACTCCTAATTTAAATACACATACACATGAATGCTTTCATATTTTGAGATGGAAAAGTTTTTATTAACCCTAATTTTGATGATTTAGATCTTGCTCAACTTGGATTAAAGTTTTGGGATGTTACAATAAGGGAAACACTCCTTAAACCTAGACTACTATCTACAGAGAAGGTTCTGCCTCCCCTCTTTCTCACTCCACGTGTCGAAGCCGCCGGAAGAGGGGAAGAGAGGAGCCGGAGATGAAGGGGCGACTCTCAAAGCGGTTGAGGAGAGTGTTAGCACAACCCCTGCCGCCGAGTACTTTCCGACGACACCGACGATGAAGTTCTAACGAGACGACACACGTACGAGAAACTCCTGCCGAGACGCGATGCACACGTATCAACAGTTAACCAGCCGGATCGATTCTTTTGATCAGCTAGATGAACTCTCACAACTCACGGTACGTGAAAACCAATTGATTGCCACACGGGCTTGTCGCTCGTGTTTTTCCTTGTATTGATTTCCCACGGTCTTTACAAGCCTAGCTTACACACGTATATATACACGCTAGAAGTCATCTATACCAACTCAACTCGGTTTCTAATCCTAAACCGATACATGCATGCATAGCTCACGTAACACACGTACGTGTGCTGGTTCCGTGTACTGATAGGAGATTCCAACTTGTACTAGTTGGACTTATATTCGTATACGAGCCGTATACGACGGATAGAGCGCACGGCTCCGTGCCAGGACGTGCTTATTTCCAACAGAGAGAGAGGATATCTCTATACTATCTAAAAAGTGTCCGGATGTTCCGTATTCTTCCACTACGTCGTCATCTTCGTCCAACCTCCTTCTCGCTAGCAAATCGCGCATTAATTCAGAAAACAGCGTACGTCGTGATCCTGGCGCGCCGCAATCTTCGCGTCTCCAAATTGAGATTGCAAACTGCTCCTCTCGGACATTAATGCACGAAAACTCAGGACACAATCCCCTTAATTACGTCGGTAACAGAGGCGCGACAGTATCAGCGAGCATCACAGGACCGCTGCTGCGACCTTCGCCATCAACAGGTTCTGCCCTCTCCACCTGATCCAGTTCGTGCCCCCTCCACAATCATATCCGTTCTGTTGTTCTTTATTTCAACAGAGCGTGTTCATGTGACGTCTTAAATCAATGTATATGCAGTAGCGGAATCCCCTATAGGGAGGTCGCCGGCGGGGACCCACAGCCTCGTGCCTAGACGCGGCGGTGGCCAGCGTCGGGCTCGAGCTGGCTGTTGCGTTGCCGGTCGACAGACGTAGGTGGTACAGTCACCGGCGCAGCAAGTTTGTCGATTTCTCTGTGTTTTTGCCTAACCGGATATAAATTCTTGACTAGATTAATTAGGTTGCCAGCAATATTTTCCTCTTATTAATAGGCTCTCACCATATGCTTTGCATTTGATCAATCTTGCAGGAAATTCAGGAAACACGAGCATGCTGCTCCTCCGCATGCTACCACGATGCCTGCATCGTCTCCTTCTCAAGCAACACCATGACCACATCATCCTCGAGCATGCATCCTCTCCCAGGGAGTTCTTCACTTCAGCACATATGTCCTGTATATGCCCCCGCCGTATCAAGGTCCAGCTACTGACCAATCCCGATAATTCATAATGTTCCTTTGGGTAGAAGTTCTACTTCTTTAAATCTCTATGTTTTTTCACATGCATTTGGCTGATACTATGGGCAACGTAGTATATTTTCTGTCAAAAAAAATACTCCAAAAAAGAATGATCAGTATAGTGAGAATTTAAGAAAAGGACTGCACTGGACGGGAAACTGATGTGGCCAATATATTGGTTAACGCACGTAGACATGTTTAGTTTATTTGAATTAATATTCCTGTCAACCATCTCACAGAGATTGCAATGTGCAGATCATGTCAATTTTCAGCCAATGATTCATGACGTTCCTTGGCATGAAATGCCAATCCTTGGTATCCTGTTTCTGGATTTTGCAGAATCTTTTCTTTTCAAGATAAAATCTCCATGGTTTCCACATGGAATAGCTTGAATGAAATATGTGGATCCGCAACAAGGTTTGATCTAATGATTCATATTGTTTCTTAGGTGTGCAGCAAAGCTTGATTTCACTGTCCTTTATAAAAAACTTGATTTCATTGTTGTGGTTGACGAATAGTGGGTACTAATCACCTTAAACATTTAGAAGTTCTACCTCTTGAAATCTCTATGGTTTTTCACATGACTTTGGCTGATATCATGGACAACATAGTATATTTTCTGTCAAAAAATTACTCCCTGCACTCGCGCCGCCGCCACCCCCTCTCGCTCTCCAAGTCTCCCTGCACGCCATCGCCGCCTCCACACGGGAGGTCGCATCCGTCAACGCCCCTCATACCGGCGGCGCAACCGGTACCTCGGCCGCATGTCGCATGCTCCATATGCCCCCGGCAAATCCTTCCGCGTGCGCCCTGCTTCTTGAACTCGGCAGATAAGATGCAATAGGAGCAGATATAGGTTCGTCTTCAGATTTGAAAGCTTTAGGTATGAGCTAATGTCACGCTGCAGTGATAAGATGCAATATATAGGATCAGAAATCAATCTAGACTACACTTACATGGAGCAGTGCATTCTGATGTATTTGGTTGGTGATTCATTACTTGCAAGAAAGATTCATGTTGTTGTGGGATGCAGTAAATGATAATCTGAATAGGGAGTGTAACTAATCTGTTTGCAGATTCGGTCAATCATGCCACTGCAAATTTTGTGCTATACTATGCTTATTACGGAGTATTTATTTTCTCTTTTCTCTTTTCTCTTTATAAAATAGGCATATAGTGATGACCTCCATGGAGCGGCAGCCCATCAACACGACAGCTGCGTTTGAGGCACTGAATAACCTCCGACAGACTTGTCAGTTGTAATGGCCCTGCTGCAATGGTAGCATGAAACCTTGACTGTCATCCAGTGTTTCAGCTAGGAAGTCAGCAGCACACAAGAATGAAACCTGTTGTGCAATTCCCTTTCTGTTCTAGGAATAAGATCTCTCATGTTTGTTCCTCAGAAGGGCTATATTTATATGGTTGAAATCATAGTGGCCCTATACCTTAATGGCTTAACAGTTAGTCTTCTATGTGTACAGTAGAGCATATTTTTAGTCAGTGCTACTCAACTAATCTAGTATTCATCTAGGCCATCCCTGGTGCCAAATGAAGGATGCACCAATTACTTACTTTGATTATTAAAGCAGTGTGATCTACGTAGTATTTGCTACTTGATATTGATTTGGGTCAACGATGCAGTATGCCTAGCCCATATGCCAGTGGGTTCTTAATTTTCTTACACATACTCGTTGTTGTGTATAGATTGCACTACAAAGTGGATAAAGCAATCATGAATTGTTACCAATACTCGTGTGGATAGCTTGAACTAAGAGTACAAACTGGACAAGCTAGGTACACTGGCAGAAACTGAATACAAGTTAAAACTGGCAAAACTTAATACAAACTAACAATGTTAAAACTAAATCTTCAAACTGCGCCATCATCTTTGAGCCCACCATTCCAAGGACACCTAACCGGGTGGCCGCCTTCTCTGTTTCGTCGCCGGGCCTGCTGCCGTCATCCGGCCAAGCCAAACTGGAACCGATGCGTCCTAGTGAGTGCTACAAAGTGTGCAGCTCTGGTGCCAGCGGCAAATAAAGGCTCGTCGAAATCTGAACATGCCACCCACCTGTTGAGGTTCTGGGATCGCTTCGGTGACCGTCTCGCAGGAGTTGAAGAGTTCCAAGATTGGCCTGAAGAGTTCGCTGGAGCGCTGAAGAGTTCCGAGATGACATTCTCTAGTTAAGGAGGAGTGATCTTAGAGTTCTCATTCATCAGTACTTGGCGTTGGATGAGCATGCTGCACAAACAGCAGATTCAGTTATTATTACACATTGAATTTTTTTAATAATTCATGCATATAACGCAGAATAGAGTAGTACAAAATAGTTTACCATGTAGAAAGTAAAATAACCTTTTGAAATTGGCCTGGACAGCCCTTGGTCTCAGAAAGGAGATGGAATCCGTCTAAAAAAAAGGAGATGGAAGCTTTCAAGAGTTGACTGCAGTTGCAAACCCTTCATATGACCATAAGTTGCGATAAGAGGATTCTCACGAGCTTATCTACCTTTTCTTCTTTGCACTCCGGTAAACCTGAATTACCTTCTACAAACATAAAGGTTGTTTACTAAAACAAGGGGCTGATGAGCCTGTCACCAAGGATTAAATCCGTTAGTGTCAGACCAGATAACAACTACTAAATGCTTCCATGCTGCCAGAGATAACAACTAAATTTCGATTTAGTAAACCTACATAATGACATGTGGTAGTGACAATGTTCTTCGTATACGAGTTCATTCTTCTCCTTGCCACTGTTGAGCACGATGAGCTCCACGAGCGCCATGGCGCTCATGGAGTCACACCTTGCCACGCTGGTCGAGGAGACCCCACTGTGAATCGTGCCAGCAAACTTCCCAGCCAACGCCATGGCCACCACGAGCGCGACCATCCCCCACTACCCACGCCCTCGCCGTTCAGCTCAGACAGCGGACGCGCGTCATCGAACCCCTGATCCAGGAACCTCGTGACGATATCAGGAAGCGGACGCGCGTGCCTTGGCGAACGAGGAGGTTGGCGCTGTGAGGTCTTGGATCGGGGCTTAGCCGATGGCGAGGGCTCCACGGGCGGGACGTCGCTAGTGTTGGGGTAGGAGGACAGGGCATCGAGTAGGTGGCGATCTTGCGTAGGAGTCATACATGCCGGCTGGAGGGTCCGAGGCGGCGGAGTGCCGGAGTTGTGCATTGGGAGATCGGCGGCGGCACCAAGCACGTGGTGGTCTGGTGGACTCAAGGAGACGAGGGTTAGATTGTTGTTTAACTCTAACCATTGCACATAACACTCAAGTTGGACTCTCCTGGGCTGTTGGGCTAGGCCCGTCTACGGCCTTTTCCTGTGCGGTGTCTAAATTTTCCAGCAGTATGAAACATACTTGTCACCGTTTTGGCACAAGTATAAATTATTATAGGCCTTTGGATGGATAAAAATGAAAGGCTATTATTCATTTGAAGGTACTACAAAACATCTCATTATTATATATGAGCTCCAGAGCATGTGAAAGGTAATAGTATGGTAGTGTAATATTTTATGTTTTTACGCCTTTTCTATTGGTTAAACCGTGTTTATGAATAAATTCAGTGACATTCTCGATCTACCATGTCATTCCAATTTAACTTGAACTTTCTATCCTGAGTTGAAAGATAATGACACACCACTTTAAGTCAGTGTTTAAGTATTTATAGACAGGATCTAATGCACAACATGAAAACTAACTGTACTCAAATACATTGATTAGCCACGCGAAGAAGAAGAATTGCATACATGTCAATTTGTGATCAAAGGAAAACTCGGTTCATATATTCCTGTAAAAAAAGAAACCCCAGTTCAGATATAATCCTTGCAGTTTGATGTGTATACGGATGTACCTTGCGTCCCATGGATGTACTCTTTATATGACCAGAAACATGGATAAATCCACTTCAATTTGTTTGGCTATGTCCAAATTGTATGTCCATTGGTGTTTTGAATTAACATTCTTAGTGATGGTGCATTATCAAACAGATATCAGATCTTCCTTTCATCTGCTATATTTTATATCACGTGACAAGCTAGAGTTGGAAGAGAATTTCTGGTCGAGCTCGAATTTCTTGATGTTGCACTGATTATGTGGAGCTGGGGAACATGCCATAATATATCCATGATGAATTTATTTGAGGACGATAACAACCTTCAGTTAATAGCAACAGGGCATAGTTCATCAATTGTGGAAGACATCGTTTTGTCACAAAAGAAAAATAGCAAGTGTATGTCCTAGGTACTACTCTGTTTGCACCTTAATCGAAAAATGTAGTATTAATTATTCCTGCTGATTCAATTGGTTTTGTTATGTTATAGGAGTAAAAAACACTTGAAAAGAAGTATAATTTTTATGCACCGGTGAAACTCAAAGGCTGTTGTTGACATTGACATTGACACTGAAATTGTTGTTCTGCTACAAGAGTTGGTACTAATATTTAATGGAACACTTGTTGAAACTTATATATGCAAGTGTTATATTTATATAGTATGAAAACACGTTCAAAGTAGCGTTTCAACTATTGGTAAATGTATATTGTTGATTAGCTTAAAATAAATGTACATGGAGTGTGTAATATAACCGATTTATGGAGTTACATAGTTTCGTATCTGTCCATAACAATATGAAGATGAAAAAATAAAGGAGTTTCTACTTCAAAAGTGTATTGAGTTTTGTATTATAAAATGCATACTAAGATGGGGGCATATTGATATGGGGTTCAAGAATTTTGTTGATTCTAGAATGGCGCATGACCTTATTTAGCATGCATTTAAATTTCCCTATCGTTTTATTCTTCTCATGGAATAAAATGTTGAGATCCTTCAAACATTTTTTTATGTTGCCATAATTTTTTATTACATGGTATACACAAATAATAGAAAAAAAATGATATTTTGAACATCGAGTAAAGTCGATAAATCATCTATTTCCACACACAAAAACCGTCTATTGTTGGAAGTGATAGAGTACATTTACATATTATGACTGATTTGGTATTTGTTGTAATGCATTAATTTTTCTTTGTTAGATTTGATTTTTGCGATGCTGGTTGGTTGGTATCCATGGGGATTTCACTAGATCGTGGGTGCTTTGATGTGTAGACAATTGGACAAGATCAGGATTGAGAGTTTGACTGACAATGGCAAGTTGTATGCGTAGCCAGAGGTGTTCATCCACATTATGCCTTACAAGTCCATGAACACACACTCACACTTACCAACAATGGTATTGGCATGACGAAGAGAGAATTCCTTATTTGACATTACTTCCCTATATTATTCTTTATTTGACACTGTAACTTTTTTAGTTCCTTATTTGACCACTTGTGTAAAATTTTTGCCTTATATAACACTCTAGTGTATTTTAAAAGCTAACGGAGTTAACTAGGGACATACAAAGACGTTATTGCCCCTAGTGCATAATGTGCCAGAATTAAAGAAATGTTGTGTGTGATGGAACCAATTATAATTCAAAGCATATGTTGTCATGCTGTTTACGTGTGATGGAACCGATTACTTTGAGACTTGCGGGGCGGAGCCCAATGAGACTACCGTAATGCACAGGAATACGGCTCCAAGAAAAAATTTAATAGCACTTAGCAAAATGACTATGGGCATCAGGTTAGGCTAGCAGCAGATTCCGAGTGAAGTTCATTTGTCATAGTGTAGCTCTTGTAGCAGCGCTACATACAAATTTGTCAGTTTGCCTTAATGCAATGTTACACTACTGTCTTTACTGTGTCTTCTGCTTATCACACAACTGGACATTCCATCCAGGTCCATATCAAGCTGCTGTTCAACTCTGGTAGGTCGATAGCTAACACGATGAAACAGCTTTGACAACCGGGTAGTTTTACATAGTGGTATGCATGGCAGCAAGTGCTCCTAGCAAGCAGCTCGTCGAAGCATACTGAAATATGCACATGCTTTCTCCTCAACCTTCGTGCATATCCAGTTCTCCTCAATCTTGTGCTCTCACGGCGGCAACCCATGCCGCAAGACGTCAAACGATTGAATCAGGGGCATTTGGGTCCGGCCGCAAAAAAATTAACGGAATCTTTGAACGGAACTGACGGTAGTGTCATATAAAGCAAAGAAATTACACAAATGGTCACAAAAGGAAGTGAAATTTTTTTAGTGTCAAATAAGGAAACATATTGGGAAGTAGTGTCAAATAAGGAATTTTCTCCATGACGAACTCAGATCTTGTGAACAACCTTGCAAGGATTGGGACGAAGGAGTTCATGGAGTGGCCTGACTGAAGCGGCGAGTAGAGGCCGGAGGACGAAAGAAATGATGGCTTTCATGATGTGAACGGAAGAATGTTTTCTCTCTCGTTGTAACGGTTTCCTAGTTGTACTATAAAAGAACCTATCATGTCTCATAGTTAATGAGAGAGAGAGAGACAGTTTTCTTATCTCACACGGAGACAATTTTGTCCAGCCGGATATGCAATATTGTAGTGTGTCTAATTACATGATTTTTTAATATATTGTAATACTGAAACTCAGATAGTTAGAGCTGGAATAATAATAATAATAATAATAATAATAATAATAATAATAATCACATGTTCTGCAATTTTATTAGCATGTCATAGTTGTGTCATATCATGGTTTAGAAATCTTAAACTAGTGATTGTAGATATAATTATAATCAGCGATGGGTACTCGTCAAGTTGAATGTGCTGGCTAAGTATATCTAAAAGGGGAATTCTACTTTCAGACCGGTTGGTGGTTTGCAAAACCTGGAAGGAAGTGTGAACACGTGTTGTCAAGTCAGTTTAGAATCATATAAAAAATTCAAAATGTCTTGTAGATCAAACCGTTTGTCTGATTTAAAATTCGTTTTTACCATTGGACTAGTCGCGACGAGATCTTCAAAACTAGATCCCATGTTGATATGTTTCGATGAAAAAAATTTGAACCCAAAATTTATTCACCCCAAACACGTGAGTTATCCATGTCATAATATGTAAGTTATCCACCCAATAATACATAAGTTATCCATCAAATAACATGTTGGATAGAGACGTTCTCCATACGTATTGAGTAAATTTAATTGGAATACGGTAACCTAATTGTTAAGGTACTGAGATTTCATTGCCATCAATGTGTTAACGTCGACGAACGATGAATACTCGGTACCTTAAAACCTTTCGAGCCTTCGTCACACATACGCCATGGTAGCAACAGCGGACGACGAAGTCGAGACGCTATACTACTGATTGCGCTTCATGTTGTTCACCGTTATTTAGTGTGGTGGGTGGTTGGGTTATAAGACCCATTTATTTACATCGTATGCAAAAAAGCTTAGATTTAGTTCTTTAAGAAAAATTATGTTTGATGTTTGACTCAGTAGCCTTTCGAGGTTGAGTATTCCGTATACTGCGAGAACGGCGAAGGACGACGAGGCCGAGCCGTTAGGATAACTTTTTATATTCTATCTATGGATAAATTTTTATAGTGATGGATAACTTACATGTTATTGGATGGATAACTTACATGTCAAAGCATGGATAACTTTCGTGTTAATGATGGATAACTAGTGGGTAAATAGAAAAGGTTATTCATCCCTAATACATGATCTATCGATAATTTTGTAGTGATGGATAACTTACATGTTATTGGATGGGTAACATACATGTTGAAGCCCGGATAACTCATGTGTCATTGGTGGATAACTTTTGGTCAAAAAAAAGTTGTCAGAACATAGCAATATGAGATTTAATTTCGAAGATCTCGTCACGACTAGCCTAACGATGAAAACGGATTTTAATTTGGATAAATGGCTTGACCTAGAAAACATTTTAAATTTTCGTATTTGAATTGAGCTAACTAATTAAAAATGTTATGGTTTAGTGTTTAGAAAGGTAGTGTGCATGCAATTGATGGACCAATTTCTATCGGAATGTCTCGCCAGGTTTTCAAACTTGTAGACCGGTCGGTACCTAGCAAAGTCCATCTAAAATTAACTTTTTAGTCTTGTTGATACTAAACTTATTTTTCTTGCTCTAGAATGGTAAGTTGATCAGTAACAAACTGGGTTATTTAAGATCGAGTAAATGACCCCGTGAGTCACGTGCATTTAAGTCACACATCTTAAACACCGAACTAACCGGTCACACAACTTGCAATCGTGTGCACCCGTGGTTGGACGGCTTTTTACAAAAATCGGTGACGTGTCCAACACGTGAGTGTAAAAGCATACAGACTTTTGCAAAAACCATCCTATATTTCTGTCTTGTTACATAACGATTCAATCACCATGTAGTTCATCCCTATTTTTTGTTTGCAAATACGATTCCTGCACTGTTTTGTATGTGGGGCCCATTTGTCAGCGATGGATGGAAGAAGTATTCAAAATAATTAAACCGTGTGGGATTCAAATTGTTGATCTGCAGGCGCGACAAGCATAGCCTATTCACTACACCAAACAGCCTTGCTCTTATATTCTCCAAGAGAATACGTAGATGGATATATTAGTGAAAAGCCTTTTTTCTTTTCGCAACCCTACACACAAATAGATTCATTCTATTTATCTTTGTAACACTAATTACAAGAATTGGGCCTATTTGTTTTCTTTATAGACACAACACACATGTATTTGCGCTATCTATGATTTTTTATAAAATGTTTATATAGTTATATAAATATTCGTAAATTCACTTTAGAGGACGGGCTCACTCGAGCCCCTTTTTGATTTTTTCAAAAACTATCAAATATTTTCAAAAAATATACCTACGTGTAGCCACTAATACGAAATACATGTATGCAAATATTATTACGAGTGCAGAAAAAAGATAAATATCATAAAATTTTAAAAAACGGAGGCCCATTTAAAATTACACGGTTTACTGTTTACGTTTAGATCTGAAATCTTCACTTTTTTACCGAGGATAGAATACAAAATATTTTCATATGAGTTTTCATATACGTGTATTGTAAATCATATTGATAAAAGAAATATAGGAAGCTCTTTTTGCAAAAGTCTATCTGCTCTTACCCTCACGTGTTGGGCACGTGTCCGGTTTTTGTCAAAACCTGGCTAGTAGAACGGTTTGTGACCACGAGTGCACATGATTGTAAGTTGTGTGACCGGTTAGTTCTGTTTCTAAGATATGTGACTTAAGTGCATATGCATGACAAGTTCAGTGATTCATAGTGCTATTTACTCTTTGAGATCTACTTGCCAAGTCCTCTGATCTGTTCACGTAGTACATGTATCTCTACGCTAGAGCGGTCGTGAGATGCAAATCCTGATATTTTCACCCTTACTTCTTTTGTTGTCTATGAACCCAACTTCATTGCAATGATCTTACATTTGTTAGAGTACGCCCCACGGTTAGATCATGAATTGATATTTGGTAGCTTAAGATTCTATATAAACAGCCCAAATGCTCTCAGTATAATCACAATCTAGTCTAGCAATGCAATCAACTGTTATTGCCTTCAATATCTAGTACAGGATGGCTGTGCTGTGCGCGCGCTACCTTGACCAAGCCGATCGATGCAAATGGAATTTAGTTGCAGAAAGAATGGTCTGTCCAATGCAAGTATTCCTTCACTTGTGTCGTGAGATCACGGGGACCTCCTCAACTGTCCCTTGTGCTCTGCTTCCCAGCCACGACGGCCTCCCGTATGCATCGTTGTAGTCTGTTGTTGCGTAGGGATAGTGGTGCTCATCTTTTTCAAGGATATGCATTCTAGGAGACGTATCGTTTTTATAGAAGGAGGACCAAAAGGCCAGAGTTATACAACATGGCGTGGTACAGGGGTCACGAACGCAACCCCACACTGCCCACAGCTTCATCGACCCAGCTCCTAATTGCCAAAATCAAGGAAGAAGCATCTGCATGGATCCTAGCAGGAGCCAAGGGGCTTAGGTATATCAGCGTGTTTGGCAAGCGTAGGGAAGGGTAATGGGAATTTAACGCCAATTCCCTTTCCCCATCTTAATTACCTGCCCTCCCCCGGTAAGAGATCCGTAGGCGTTTTACCTTTCCACCAGTCGAAGAGCGAGGATTCAGTGGATGGTGGAGTTCATGAAAGACGCAGCCAAGCCAAGATCTCGTACCAGACCTACCGGGAGAAAGGGTAGCCGATCAGCATATGGTGCATTGTCTCCATGGCTTGATCACAGAGCATGCAGCGTGGCGCGGGTGGTGCTGCAGCTGGCGCCTCACAAGCCTCTATGTCGTCCAGCGATCCAGGTTTGCTAGCCAGTGAAAAAACTTGACGCGATTGTGCGCCCAGCTTTTTCAAATTAGCTTCCAAGCTGAACATCTGCTAGATCCTTGGAAGGCTGCTCTGTAAGCTGATTTGGTCGTGTATTCTCCATCAGCGGTCCACTTCCATATCAACTTGTCAGCTTCGGTGGTGAGCACCATGGGTGATATACGGCTGCCATAGTTGCAGGTATTCTCCAATTTCCTGTATCCCAAGTACGCCCTGGATGTCTCGTGCCCAGCGATTTGCTTGCCCAGTTGCGCGGTGCCATAGTTGCGCGGTGCCGGTCAGCTCAAGATCCTGGATCCCGAGGCCGCCGAGCTCAGTTGGTCTTCAAACTCGCTTCCAGTTTACATGACAGCTTCCTCCCTTTGCTTATTTCTTCCCTTCCCAGAGGAAACCCCTCTCCATTCTTTCCGTTCCTCTGACAGGTGTTTGTAGGTGGAGGTGGATAATATGTGGTCATTGTAGCTCACTTTTTGTTTGCCCAGCTGTGGACTCGCACTACTACTCCTTGCATTGTTATCTCGTTTAGCTCGTGTGTACCCACGATTCCTCGGTAAATAATCTTCTCTTTAAATTGGTGTCATTTGCAAGTATATATATATCCCGGTCACGATAGCGTTTACGCAGTGCAAGATTCATCGGTATGTCCATTAATTGGTTCAACAATATGATGATTTAGCTCAGTAATTTAGGCCATGTTTGTGCGGAAATTCACTTTGGCTCCTAGGTGTAGATGCACCCACCGCCAAAATTACATACTTCAAATTGTTGAAAATTTTGAAGAAAAAAAATCCGGATGTACATGTTGACGTTCTATGTATGTACACCAAGTTTCATGAATAGAAGATATCTTATGTTGATCATGTAAAAAATATAATTTTTAGTGTTTAAAATAGTTTTTCACGAGACATTTTTTTGTCTTTTTGTACATACCTCAAAAAATGTCTTCTGAATGCAAAACTTTGTGTGAGGACATAGCATGTCGGGATGCACACCCGGGATTTTCTTTCAAAAAAATTCAATATTTTGAAATTCATATAAAATACATTTTTCATAATAGGTGCATTTATACCTGGAAGCCAAATCACCATGTCCATGTTTGTGTACATAACAAAGGATATGTCATTTAGAAAATAAATAAATTTTAAGCTATATTCAGGAATATGATTAGAGTGACAAACATAGAGTACTGTTTCGTCTCCAATGACGTTGAATTAACCATAGGGACATTTTTTAATGAGTTTGTACTTCCAACTGAAGGGACCTCCTACATGACTATCTGCATTCATATAATGAGCATATAGAACTGGTTGAATTTTTTTAATGAGTTCTTCCAACTGAACATACCTTCTATGAAATTATCTGCATCAATACGATGAGCGTATATAACTGGATGAAATCAGTTTTGCTCAGAACAGTAGACACAAGATTAAAGATTGTGTACTTTCTTTGGGGAAAGGGTTCTGTACCTGAGACTGATGAATGAGAAGCAAATCAGTCTTTTTGGCACGAATTCAACACAATGTTTGAATACGAAAAATCACGCTAACGCCTGTCGGTGTCATCGTGGCTGTCATGTAGACTTGCAGTGTTAGTGCCCTCATCCATTCCCCATTCTTCTTGACGCCGCCTTCTTCGCCAGAGCGGCGATCTGTGGTCGTGGCCAAGGTGCGAAGCTGAGAGGGCAATTTCTTCAGGGGCGAGATCCGGCACCCGACTGAACCTGCTATGCTTCGCTCTCCTCCCAAACTGGAGCTCGCCCTTGCCATGGCCGCACCATGGCACGGCGCCTGGACGAGAATTCATTCCCGAAGGAGATCTGTCACCATGCTGAACCTCCTCGGTCCAGCTATCCTCCTCCTGAATGGGAACTCGCCGTCGTCGTGGTCGCAGCCGCGCAAGCCACCGCCATTGTCTGTCGTGAGTATGGCGAACTTTATGGCAGCCCGAGACCAATCGGGTGGGCGCTCTTGCGGGGCGCCACAACAACGGTGATGTGTGGCACTGCCATTGAGGTGCCAGACATGACCTGAACATGGTAAACTAGCCGCTTGTCTAGTCTATGCCACCTGTGATGAAGATGCACTGATGATATTCAGCCCTAGAGCCAGGACGTATGGCTTCAGCAGGCACCGGCTTGGTTGGACGAGATGTATGATCAGGGCAGTGAACCAGTGGAAGATTGGCATGTTTGGCTCATGGCGTCTACCTGTCAGTGGCGATAGGAGGTGCATAAGAAAGATCTTCTCTAAGGGTCTTTGGAAAAGCTTACTCGTAAGAGGACATCGGCGAGACCAAGTCAGAAGGATGTCATGGGTAGAGCTTCAGAAGCAATGATAGGGCAGAGCGGCCATGTCCCCTCTCCCCAACTAAAATAAGTTTTTCATACTACAACACTATGTATTTAGCACTATATTTTATAAAATACTTAAGTTTAGCCCTCCTTAGTTCTCATTTAGTCTTTCTAGCCTCTTCTATCACATTGGTCAAGTGGTCGTCCACTGAGTCGGTGCACATTGTGAGCATCAATCCACGGTTTGTCGTTGTAGAGGGTGGACATCGATGGGCTATTGTTGCTGGTTGCACTCACAATTGCGATCCCTTTGTCCATCGTGTTGAACTGTGGCTGATTAGCAAAGAAGAACTAGCAACAGAGAAAGTAGGCGAAAAATCTTGTTGCGTGATTATGCAGAGCAAACAATGTGAAAACTGCATAGAGTCGGTGTTGTTAGAAAAAAAAAATCATCTGTTTGTGACGCAAAAATGTCAACCCTTCAAGCAGAAATTCAGGAGACCATGGGTATACTGCTATTTCAGGTAGCAAAAACATGCCGTTTTGAATTTTCTTCCCGATATTCCGGATAGGACAATAAACAAACTTGGTGCATAATTAGATAGCTCCAAAAATGTGAAAAATCCTAGAGTCGGGTGTTGTAAAAATAAAATCATATGTTGCCACGCACGCATGTGTCCTGCTAAATCATAGCTGTTGTAGATTGGTCGACGCATCCTGATCGGGTGTTGTTCCACTTAGCAAAAGAAAAATCTTGGTCCATGATTAGAGAGAACAGAAATGAGAAAATTAATAGAGTCGATGTTATTGCAAGATTAAAAATCATGTGTTTCCACACACATGTCATCTCATCCAGCAAAAATTTGGAGTATCATGGTTTCATGCTAATTCATGTAGCATAAACATAGTTGTGGTAGGATTGGTCACTACATGCACATGAATTCACCAGCTTTATTTGTGATGTAATTAGAGAATACATATGTTATTGTGCGATCATATAGCCTGGGAAGTTCCTGTGGATTGCTTGAAAGAGATTCCTATAGTTCAGAAAAGGTAGGTAGAGTGTGAGGCGGTTCAGATTGTGAGAAGATTTTTTAGATGAGGACACCAAAATGTGTTTTGACCAAAATTTGAATTTCTTATTAATATTATCTTCTTTTTTTCGCAGGGTTCGGGCAACGAAAGGACACGTTGTGCTGCAAGGAAAAGAGTGCACTTGAAAAACCTTGTGCACACTAGCATATGCATATTTATCAGTAACTAACTTAATGATATAATATCCCTTTATACTAAACTTTTTTATATATACTAAAAAATTAATTTGTATATAGCTTTTAGTAGAAAATCTATTAACTTTTTAATTAGCGCAGCTTTAGCACATTGTCATAACTATTTTCTCTCTGCTTTGTTTGCCAACCACTAACAAGATGATATGTTCCTTAAGTTAAAGTCAATATTGACATTTAGAAAACGCATACATCAACTATGATGAATACACTGATGTCAAAATAGAAGCATGTTATATCGTGCAAAATAGTTTTCTATTGCAACATACAGTTTTAGACCTTTCACTTGAATGAATTATGTTGATCAAACAAGCTCACCAAAGATGACAAAGTACCATTCCTCTATAGAATAATTTATTCCACTTAGATGTACCATGTTGTGTTTATATGCATTTTTGTCCAACTTTGCAACTCTAGATATCTTTCGTAGATTGTTCTACAAAGTAGGAATCTAACAAATATCCTAACATGGTCGGTAGATTAAGATTTGATAGCATAAGCAATTCTAACTAATAGAAATTCTAAAAAGCACGTGAGGTGCGATTTGTTATAGAACATTGTAAAAGATTTTTGTCTCCGGCTCTGGAGGCGTCAACCAAGTCTGCCTCGCCTAAAGTAATTGTAGAGAGATATAAATATAATAATATACGCAATAGTTTTAAGTTCGATCACGGAAAAAATACGTTTGATCCCTGCACGAGGTACGAGTGCCTAATTGATCTCGATCGTTGATTTCAATAATTAGTGGGACCAGGGTATTATTAGCACATGCAAATTAACCAGATTGGCCAGCCATCAAGTTTTAAATAGAAGGCTGAAGCCAGGATTTGTATAAAAAGCCAAGAGTATACATGGCTAGGCCCCAACTTGTCGGCAGGATACGGATACGGATTGGTCACCGTGCTTATAGAATACCAATTTAGGTCACATACTATGCATACGCTAATAGGAGACGCTAGGATCTAATTCCTCGTAGTTAGCCCTAATTCACGGTCACTCTCAGGTTCTAGGCTTGTGTCGACTCTTAATTTTGTCGCCTACGCTAAGGCTCTTTTATTCCCTGCAGGTGGCAGATTTATCGCTGCAGGAGCGCGCGGAAGCTAAATTAGCAACCCAAATAAACGCCGTGCATTGTAGGCCAAGACGTTACCGAATAATTCTTGGTTTTTTCATATATTTTTTAATCGCTTAAGCTGTTGGATAAACGCCTAGCGTTATACATGCTCTTACGATTACAAAATACGAGTTCCATGTTCACAGACGGTCTGACATGGCAAGTTATGGACCTGGCATGTCGAGATAAGTAGGTCAGTAAGTGTATTTTTGTTTTCAAAAAGCCCCCAAAATTTGCTTCCTTCTAACTTCTTCTCTTCCTTCTCTCTTCTGTCTTCACTAATCCCTCAATCACATGGCTCTGTCCATAACTTCTAACGGGAAGAACCACCTCTGCCACCGACCAAAGCCAAGCAACCAAACGATGATTGGAACATCAACCTCAATGAGGACGAAGGCGAACACCACCACCATTGTCAATTTGGGTGTAACCCATGCAGGTCCACTTTCCCTCAAGGCACGTTAGTCGAGCAGCGTGCAAAGCAACGGTTGTGTTCATCTCGAACACCCTCTTCTTTCTCACCTACATCTCTATATAGAGAAGTCAAGGTCAGCCCCCTCACACCATGCCATGCCGGTGCCGGACAAGGGCATGTAAACAAGCACAGAGCGTTTTGCAAACGATAACATGCAAGCGTATAGTCTCCCACGTAGCAGATTCCTAAGTGCCCTGCAAAATAATATCAGCTGCATATTCTGCAGCAACGACAATACATGCACAGCAACACAAACCAGAGAATCCGAGCAGCACACCATGGGCAAACAGCTTAGGGTACATAGCATACATAAATATATTTGTAACATGTTCTAACACGATATCTTGAGGAGCAGAGCCATCGGATCTTGTCCAAACAAAAACACTACTGCCAGATTCTTTCATCTCCATCACTAGGACCAGGACACACAAAGACAAAGCTGACAAAAACCACGGCATATTTAAGCGTAAACACGGCAAGGAAGGAAGGAACTATGGTAAGCTACTGCTGATGATAGATAGATGGCAGCAGCACGGGCTTAGAACACCCGGGCCGGCTTCCCCATGGTGCTCTTGATGTATAGGCACCTCACCTGCAACACAAAAGAAACAGCAGTTATCGCGTCATGTTTAGTTGTAGTTTCAGCCCCCCAATTTGCTTGTTCGTCTGCGTATTTCACTCGATGCAAATGAAGCAGATGGAACAGAAACCCAAGGGTACAAAGAAGGTTCAACACCACTCACGTTCTGCCAGTTCTTCTTGAGCAGGGAAACCAGGAAGTTGACGCTCATCTGGATGTTCTGCTGGATCTGCTTCTCCTCCATCGACAGGTTGCCCACCGCCACACCCATGCACAGCACCTTCTTCAGCTGGAACTTGATAGTGGCCTTTGTCTCGTTAACCTTGGCTTCCAGAGACTCTGAGTGAGAAACCAGAGTCGGGAACTTGCCTGTAATACCATCAACACACCATGATCAGTATACAGGATCACATATTCAGAATAAGGTTGCTGAAGAGTTTATACTATGCACAACAAGGAGATGCTACAAACCCTCATCATATACATTTAATGCAGCAACTACCAAAAGACTATGCATCCCTGTGAAAATGAAATAGGGCTGTGCGCATGATCTCACCATATACACACCTGACAAACGACACTTTTCATCCATATTGAGAATGCAATATAAGGGATCGTGCTTACAAGATTCATTTTGGCAGGCAATTCTTAACAGCAATAATGATTGTATTACTCCTATATAAATTACTCCCTCCTATCCATAATAAGTAGCGCTGAGGGAGTAATAAATATAAGATGCACATATACAAGGTAAGATGAAGTCATGAACAAAAAAGTTTGTTCCAAGTTTTAATATGACATCAAAACACAGTGATTAATATGCAAGGATCAGAGTTCAGAACAAGGATAGTGAAGGCGTTTATGCTATGCACAACAAGGAGATGATGCGAGCTTTCAACATGCAGGGAACACAATGCAATATAATGCAGCTACATTCTACAAAAATCAATGCGATAAAATGACTTTACAAAAACTATGACATTAAAAAAATCAATGTGATAATGAGGCTGTGTCCTGTGTATATGGATCTCGTCAGATGCAAATCCACCTGACAATACACGCTTTTCATACATATCGATATCAGGAATATACTGCGGTTAAACAATATAATTATAAGGTTCTGCTAGCAGACAATTTGGTTACAACAATAACCCATCATTATAAAAATTATTAAGTCCAAGACAGAAAACATATCTGCCCAATGAAAGGTTTTTATAACTCCTATTCGTGAGACGTTGAGAAGTAAATCAACCAGCTGAGAAACAAGTAACTAGTAGATGACAGATCAGATAACTTGCCTGCCTTGTTGAGACCAGGACCAAGGAGACGGGGAATCTGCTTGATAATAGCCTCTGAGGCCAAGAAAGCATGATACTTCTTGGCAAGCCTCTTGACAAGCTTCTTGTTCTTGTTCATCTTCTTAAGAGCTTCAACATCCATGGAATCAAGACCAATCTTCTCAGCCTGCAATCAGGAGAATAAATAAATGTAAATATCAACAAGTTGCGTAAAGATAAAAACAGAGACCCAACTAACATTCTAAAATGTCTACAGTTCATACATGCAAATAACATTGATATGGTGTAACAAAAGTTGGCTGTCATAATAGCAAGATACCGATAATAAAAGAAAGTTCTATGGCATCCCGATATTCTCACTGCAGGATGCAAAAAACTTTTAACATCACAATCTATGTTCATAGAGAATGAAGAATTACTCAGCATTAGTTCAAAATTTCAGTGAAAAAGATTTCTCATGGCCACGACGCAATAGCAATAACAGCACCATCTATCTATGTTACAAAAAAAGGAGAGTTACTTATCAGTAGCGCTAAACAGTGGGTCCATACCTCCCCCACATGCTGGGCGTCACCAAGCATGCAGACCCTCATCTTGGGGCGCGGGACATGGGGCAGCTTGACGGAGCCGCTGAAACGCTTGTCCTTTTGCGGGTCGTAGTTCTTGAGGCCGATCTGGAGCTCGATGGTCTCGGTGAACTTCCTGTTCTTCTCCTTGGCCTCGGTCACGACCTGGGTGATGGCCTCCTTGAGGGCCTCGGTCGACAGCTTACTGCAGAGCAGGGTATAATGAGTCAAGATGAGAGCATCTGAACGCACAATAAAGCACGATTTCACATCTGAACAGTTTCTCTGCGCTAAACGAGGCCAGAACCGGCGGATCTCAGGGTACTAGTACTAGAAGGTCAACTACAACGACGAGGAGATAAAGCCCAGCAAACACTCGCACGAGAAGAAGCGGGAGATCAGTGGCGGCGGAGGTACCTCATGGCTGCTTCCGATCGATGAACGACGATCCACCTGCAGACAAAGGGAACACGGGATGATACGACGATGAGATTAGGGGCGCAATCAGTGGGGATTCGAGGGATTTCGCCGGGGGAGGACGTACCTGGTTTAGGGTTTGGGGAGGAGGAATGGAGGAGGGCGGCGGCGCGAGGAGGGAGGGAGTGGCTCTGGAACGAACTTTAGCTTGAGTGAGGGAGGGTGAGAGATGGCGGGCGCTCTGGCTCCGTGGTTTGCTGCCAGCCGTCGGATCTGGATCCTAGAAGGGGGTGGTGGCCGTTAGATCGTCCCGCGAGGCGGAATGGGCTGCAGAGCCCGCGGGGAATGCACAGACAGCACTGGACTCTTTGTCGGCCCAAACTGATTTGCTAAAAACGGCGAGTTCAAGTTGAAGCTGCAAAACAGAGAACTCCTGTTCGGATTTTTTGAGTTCAAACTACTCCCTCCATTTCAAAATATAAGATGTTTTAGATTTGTGAAGAAAATAAATCTAGACTTTTTTTCGTGTGTAGATTCATCCTAAACGGCGAGTTCAAGTTGAAGTTGCAAAACAGAGAACTTCTGTTCGGATTTTATGAGAACATTAATCTAGACAAATTCAAATCAATTAATTTGAATCGAAAGGAGGAGGAGTAAGCAGGATTCACTTTACTGGTCACTTTTATCGGTGAGGAGGCGGTATCCTCTGCAAGCTATTGTTGTGGCAGATGTCCAGCATGGAGCATTGGCTATGCCCCAAGTGTGTCGTTGATTTAGTATAACTTTTTACTAAACCAGCGACACTTATTGTGGATCGAATGAAGTATATACTTTTTAATTCAAATAATATTCTACTTATATTATATATATAGGAGCGAAAGCATGAACTGAAAATCAAATAAAGACATTCTATGTGTCATTTGCCATAAGAATGAGGCGGCAATGTGCGGGAAATAACAAATCGCCACAGATTGGGGGAGGCGAGTATTGTAATCCATCCATCCTTCATACCGATCACTAGTATCTACTTCCTTCGTTTCAAAATATAAGATGTTTAAGATTTGTGAAAAGAAAATATGTAGACTTTTTTTAATGTGTAGATTCATTTCAAACATGAGTGAATCTACATACATAAAAAAGTCTAAATATTTATTTCACAAAGTCCCACATGTCAGATCGTGGTCAATGATCTTCTTCATGAGAGCAAACTAACGTTATCATGGAGATCTAGAGATGTTGCAACTAACCTCTACGCAATGATTGCACGGCTCATTTTCCAGCCATGATTCTGCAAGGTCACGAGGGACGCCAATATTTGCGCCTGCGTGCAGCATGCATTCTATGCGTCGTCCTGTTATAACTTATAACCATTGGAGTTTGTTTCCACGAGGAAAACTTATCTCGTGTAAACTCATGAAAACTTAAATATAGCACGTAATAGACAAAGATTGGGAGGGGGGCATTTGCCCCCTACACCAAAGCATTTGTAGTCTCTCCATCCAACGTAGTAAGAAACTTGGTCAGCATGTACCTGGGCAATCACCACGCGCGACCTAATAAAATCACAAGTACTAATGACTCGGTGCTTGGCGGCGGCCTAGGTGGAGGCACCGCGAGCATACTTCTCATTTTCTGTGACTGCACACTCGTAAAAATGATTCCGCTTGGTCGGATTGTAGAGTCGCCAGTACGTTTGACCGACTAACGTATTAGTTTTTTTTTCGGGTTACCCAGAAGAGCAAGGATAATGCATCTTGATGCGTTTTTAGGAGGCCGATCTTACAGCACGATACGTAAGATAGTAAGCCGATGCTTTCTTTACTAGATGCCCTAGTTTCTCAGGAGGGGCCCGTATGAGATTCCGGTGACTATTGTGTGAGTTAGTAAACACATATTCATGAAAGAAATGGAAGGAGAGACAAGGGTTGAGACGGTAAAAGTAGACGAAAAATAAATTGTATTGAAGTTATTAATTGTGTGTTTAATTCAATTGGCTGGCACCCCTCATAACTTATATTGGGGCGGCTTCTATATCCGTACAAGGCTAGAAAACTACTACACGAATATGATGCGGATTTATTAGTAAAAAAAACTATTCTAAAGTATGTAGCTAACGCCGGCTTCATACTGGACCAGGGCTCCAAGCGCCAAGTAATTCCTTAATAGAATCACTTTCCTTCTGTGTTGCCGTAGCTTCCATGGTTTTCAAGGTTCTTTCCGGCTAAGTCATGGTTTTTTTTGGGCATGACCTTCACCGGCTTCTAGAATACTCCGTTAAATGGATCTGTCGATGCTGGATATTTGCCTACTATTTGGTCCGACTTCTAAATAGTTATCTGGATCTTCCTTCTACGCCCGCTATCCTCAGCCATCAACCAACGATTCTGGACTGGATCATGAAAAATGCGCCCATCTGCGACCTAGGTTCTTTGGCTCAAACCACTGTATTTTTTATTGGTTCAAAACGAGGGTTGACATCATCGTTGCATGTACTTGTTTTGCTAGCGATTCAAGAGTAAGCGCAAGCATCTGGCTCCTACTGCGCTCATCGGTGCATTACATTTGTCACTTGGCTGCCTACTTCAATCGATGGCATTCCATTCCCTAGATAGCCAGACGTTTTGTTCAGGCCAGCGTTATTTTTTTTCAAGAGCACGCCAAGGCGTGCCATAACTTTATAGAAGACAGAACAAATATTTACAAGAGTCCTTATAGTCCTGCGAACAAGTCTCTCCGGCGTTATTTAACCGAGGAGGAATCACCAAGCCTCTCCACGCCGCACATCCCGTCGACCACCCTCTCGAACACGCACAACATGTTCCCACCACCAAAGAGACGTAGCTCTTCACGAAGCACCTCCTTAATCACTTGCTCGTGCAAGAACACCTTTAGGGCAGGCGAGTTTGTGGGTCAGCATTTCGTCAAACAGGTGGTAGCCAGTGGTTAAGGTGGGTCGTGATAGGGAAAAGTTCGATGGCTCTGAAAATGCATATGGAGCCCATGCGAATGGGGTGGGTTTTTTTTTCAAGAGCAATCCGTATTTCATTAATAGAAAACCAAGTTGCATGAGCAAAACAGACATGAAAACTAACAGACAGAATAGGAGAAAACAGATATCCTAAAAACTTTGAAGAGAACTAACCCTAGTGTTTTCTGCAGCCGCCACCAAGTACCAACGCCGCCCAGACGTGCATCAGAATGGATGCAAAGCCTTACCATTGTTGGATCTAAGGGAGCACCATCGCCAACAAGGCTTTGTGAGTCGGTGAATAGGCCCGCAGCAAGCAGCAAGGCACATGTCGTTGTGGCATGTCGACGGGGGGACGTCCTCGTGCTACCTTGAACCAAGATCCGTCGCATCCAATTGACGAAGTCGAGGAATAATGACAAATCCACCACCACCGGACCAGCATCCTCGCTCCAGAGCATCAACCTCGCCCTGGCCCCCAGCGCCATCGTGGATAACGACGAACGCCAGCAACACGTCGAGATACAGATCTCGCCAGATCTGAAGATCCGCGAGAAAACCAAGCCGCCGATTTGAAGGATCGACGAGCACACGTTGTCACAACTCCGAGACGCAGCCGTGAAGGTCGTCGCTGGTGTGGGAGTAGAGTTGAGGCAGATTATTTGTCCAGGCGCCGCTCCCACCACCCAAACGGCGCACAATAGTAGACATACCCTAATCCTAACTACTAAGCGGAGAAACAAGGTCCCCTCTCCCTCCTGCCACCGAAGAAGCAAGCGGAGGGAGAGGGGGCCAGCGTTCTCGACGGCTTAGTACTGGAGGAGGGAGGGAGTTGGGTCGTTGCCGCCTGTAGCTGAGGGAGAGACGCGGTGTTAATGTGGTGGGATGTTTCGACTAAAAGATGCTCAAGTGTTGAGGGTCATGAGGACGGGGCATGGCTCGCGACACGGTACGAGTACTGAGAGGTTAAGGGTGACAACGACACTGCTGCTAGCGAGATGGACGACGACGTTTATTTTTCTTCATCTCTGCGGTCTACGCAAGACTAATGACTTGGATAAATTTTGGGCACATTTGCCAGAGGGTAAGTTTATAATTTCATGTGAGAAAAGTCAATCTTTCCGTCGGTACCTTTTTCGCCCCTTAAAATGCATTTTGTTGGCTTTTATCCATGTTTTAAAAGGTGACGTTTTGAGGGATTTGCTAGAGATGCTCTAAGCCAAACCGTTGTTCTGTCATGCGCCCTACCTAGCTTAGCTAGCTGATGGCCAACAACATTAGCCTCTCTGCTAATCTTAGCTATAATAGTCTCTCTTTCCCTCATAAACTCACATATTACATTAATTTGAAAAGTATATATTGATGTATTTGGACCGGACGATTTCATCAGCTCAAGCGCTTCCGCATAGTCCGTTTCTAGGGTGAAGCTCGTGGACGCGGCACATCTCAAAACAATCTCTTGCTATGCCAATGAATGTGGGATCTTTAATGCAGTCAGGGGCAATCAGTCCTTATCCGTGAGGTCCTAACAGACACACAATTGCAGCGAAATCGGGTCCAATCGAGACCAAATCAAAAATCTCCAAATCGGCAGCAAGCCCTAATCCTATAGATGAACTGGGGAATTAAGCTTACCCCTAGATACGACTGCGTCAAGCTCTCGCCCATTTACCTCGGCATGGCAACTTTGGCTGCCGCAACGAAGAGGGTGCAATATTCTCGGCCGTTGTAGCCGCTGATGATCGGAGATGACTGTTGTGTAGCGATTAGGGAAGGGAGCTCGATGGGGGCGAATGGGAAGGGGGGGGCATCGCATTTTGAGTTGCTATTTGCCGTTCATATCATGTCTACATGGTTACTTGACCGAACTTGCAGCAAATATGAGTTGTTGATGCAATATCTACACCAAACCAACAAATTCACTTCACAGCACGATCATGTTGACATTCATCTGGAATTTTGTAGTGAAAAAGAAGCTAGTCAATAGCACAAGCAACTCAAGTTGGTAACATAACGACGTACAACACTTGTAAACAAACTGGGTTGCCCACTTACCACTACCAACGCTCATGTACAACACATACTAGTACTCTATACTACTCACTACTAAAGTTCGAATCTTAGATCAACAGAAATCCAAACACTTCATCGTCATCATCGGCAGCTCTCTCCTCGGCACTCAGCAGACCCCGAGAGCAAGCAAGGGTACCACAGGGAAGCAGGCGATACAGCTTCGTTTCGCTCCTTAATCAGCTGCGCCACAATCAGGGCAGCTTCAGCCAAAAGCGAGTCAAGTGCCAGGTCCGGTACTCCCAACGGGGCACCTGCATGTAGCAGTTCATCACTGTCAATTTTCAAGTCAAAAGGAACAAGTTGAAGAAGCAGAGTGCATGTAAGGGGACTTGGACTAACCCAGGCCCTCATCAACTATCCACGTACTGGATGCCCCCATTCTCTTATCTTGTAGACCAAACATCGCCCCTCATCTTCCAAGGAGCCATAGGTATGTGCCCCTCTTGCATCTCACATCTTTTTTTTTAGAGATGTGCATCTCACATCTTGGTATGCAAGGAACCACAGCGCCGAGAACAAAGACAGACAAGGACTGCTCTGCCCTCCACTTCTCAGCGTCTCTATGCATTGGACTCGAGATGCAAGCAACGGTCTGCAGTTTACGTCACAGACAATGGACTTGAGAGCCCCCTCCCGCATCAGAGTGCAGGGAGGAACCACACCAAGAATCGCAGAGCATGATAAGATCAAGCGGATGACTTGCCCAGCCCTGCGATTCTTGGTTCTTTCATGCCTGCTCCTGCCAGCCAGAGATGAGAAGGATATCTCGTCCAATTTGATTTGCGGTTCGGCGAGTGCTGGCAGGAGCAGGCATGCCCAGGCCCCTCACCGGGGCCGGGCTAGGCGTAGACTAGCTTCAGCTTGTTGTTGTTGGTGAGTCTGTACAAACATGGTATAGGTCAGTCAAGCGAGAAGGTAACTATGCAACTTGATCATACAGATTAAGCTATATACTTTATTCATTATCTCAATTTCCACCTTCCAACTTGAAAAATACAACCACCATAGTGTATACCAGATAAATTAGGTGTGTGTACAAACATAGAAGCAGATTGACCAAAAATAACTATATGTATAGCAAACAGGACGAGTAAAATGAAAGCAGGAACCATGTAATATAATGGACAGTAGGTAACAGCAAATCATATAGAACATTGTGTGTTTTACACTTGTAGAACCGTCTAGTAGGTAACAGTACTCAACTCAGTAAGAATGATAAGACAAACCAATACAGATCTTAAGTGCGCATGCAGACCTGTGCAAATGGTCGCATGGAATCCTGTGGATGTACAAAAGTGACTCCTGGGCGTGAAGGCATGGCATATTGCTGGGAAGCATGCATGAAAACAGAAGACCTGACAGGAGCACCAGCTTGACCAGGACTGTAGGGTGACATTACACCATCTGCAGGCCGGTAGCCAATTGCATTAGGTGACTGGGCTGGCGACCAGGGCCCAGGCATGTGCTGAGCCATTGGATGAGGCTGCTGTTCAACAGCAACAGGAGACATTTGTGGTGACCCAAGCTGGGGGAACTCAGTGTTGTAGGTAACAGCAGGAGCATACAGAGGTTGAATGGTGTACGCGCCTCCATTAAATCCAAATCCAGGATCAAATCTTTGCATGTACCTGAAATGGCAAGTCAACGGTGAGTGAACTTGTAATGAAGTCCATATCAAAAGGGTGTGCATGTCCTATCTATGAAAGCAAGAATATTAACAAAAAGTTCAAGACCAGGGCATGTATATGTACTTCTTTTATGTAACATTGACAAGTATCTAAAATACTACAATTATGGCTTAATGGTCTTCATCAGAATACATGTGAACTACTTTGATTTGATTTTTCACCATTAGACAGCCATAACATTTTACAAATTCTGACATGACAGCCAGTGTTTACATGTTACACATATCCCCTCTATCCCATCTACCTATAAATCTAAGTAAGCAGATCATATATCCATAACCAAAAACACGTCAAGACAGATCAACAGAATTTGGCCAGGTACTTTAATAGTTTACAGAGAAAACTTTGCAGAGGAAGTATTTAAGAAAAATTCAACAGCAGCAGAGCAAGATCTTAAAATATGGGACTACAATGAAGCATGGTGTAGATCACTCAAAACATTCTCAGAAATCACAGTACAGAGAAAACATGCCTACATAGCAACAAACAAAAACCATGTTATGTGGAGCAAACCTGTCATAGCTTCTGTCATAATCAGGATCCTTGCGTTCCGAGTCACGGTCACGAAATATTGCCACCCTATTATTGCCTTGCCTGCCCCTATTGGCTGGAGGCTCCTTGTCAATCCTGCTCCTATTTGATCTGCTGCTAGATGCTGTACTAGTCAAACTCCTTTCAAGGGTAGGTTCAGACACTTCAGCGTACCGGGTGTTTGAGTTCAACTCCAAGGAAGTGGACCTATGTAGGGTACTGGGCATGATCACTTCATCAACTGGTGGTCTTCCATCAGCCACATTACCGCCACCAGTACTGCTGTTAAATATGCGAGCACGTGCCTTGTTGTACTCCTCTTTCCTCTCTTCAACACTCTTCTGAAGGTTGCCTCTGGACAAGTTAGCGCCTGCACCTGCGCCACCATGGTAGTTCTTCTGGGGCCTCTGCTTAATAGCTACTTTGGTGGCCGCAGCGCTGCTCTCTTCCTGAGGGAGGTTTACTGGAATGTCACACAGGCGGATAGCAGGCAACCGGCATGCAGCCGACGTTTTGCGAAGGATAATCCGGGAACTGGTTCCGTCAGGCAAGCTGGTGTCTGGCAGGGCGATCGACTGCAGGAAGTAGTGCTGGGCCAGACGGTGCGCGGCGAGACGCAGGTACGACGTCGGAAGGCCCTGGAACTCAAACTGCGTCTGTCTTGGGTCATGAATGAACTTGAGGATTTCTTGCTCCATTCGTAGCACTGCACAATGAGATAAGACCGGCATGAGACGCAACAGTTCAAGCATTGCTCAACTTGAGCATATGATTATTAGGAACTTAATAATCAAGCTGTAAGAGCAGATGCAGAAATATGGCGGCTGGTCAAATTGGAAAACCATATAACTATGAAGCAATTCAGACTGTGTTGATTCCTTTTTTTAGAAGGAAAATTGAGCAGCCCCATAATAAGACAGATTTACACACTAGGCGCTAACTTAAACACATGCTTTTGTTAACAGTATATAGTCGGACTTATAATACAGGCTGACAAGTACTGTGTGCGGAGCAGAAGAGACATCTCCAGCTAGATACCCAACCTAGTCTACTGAATATGACCACCGCAACTGCAACAGGGCCCGGAAGAATCGAACATCGCCAAAGCTCAGCTCTAGCTAAGGACGCAGATCGCCAAAGCTCAGCACTAGCTACAGACGCAAACGAGCAAGCTAGCAGGTACAAGCGCACGGTCCAAAACAAAACAATTGCACGACCCCGTAAGCGAATTACTCCTCCTCCTCCTGCGCAGGTAAAATTCAACATGGAAGCTAGCTAGCTACCCAGCCAGCCAGGCAGCCAGCGACTGGCGCCGGAAACTAGAGGTAGGCTTTCGCGTAGCGGGACGAGCAGTGAGGAGGCGACCGTGTGAAGCGCGTGGGAAATTATTATATACCTGAGAGGCGCTCTCGGGGCTTCTCGAGTGCCTCCCGGAGGAACTGGTCGACCTGCGAGAGTAGATCGTCGGGCCTGGGCGGATCCTGCAGCTGCTGCTGGGCGTGCGTGGACGTGGCGGTGGTCTGGTCGTCGTCGGTGTGGTGGTCGTCGGCGAGGTCCGGCGAGGACGCGACGCGGCGCGCGGAGGAGGATGAGGAGGAGGTGGAGAGGAGCAGGCGGCTCATGGCCCCGTCGAGGTCGGCCGTCTCCCACGACTCCGGCGCCGCGGCGGCAGCCGCGTCCTCCGCCGCCTCCATGGCCCGATCTGCCGTCGCGCGCGCGGGCTAGCTGGCTAGCAGGCGGCGAGTCGGGGAGCGGGGGGGCAGGTCGAGGCCATGGGAGGGCGAGGAGATCTGGAGGAGGGGAGCTGGGCTAGCTAGGGTTTGGTTCTGGATTGCGCGGTGTGCAGTGCAGGGGAGGGGAGGGTAGATAGATAGGACAGGCCGTGGTGGAAGGGGAATCTAGTTCTAGCTCCCGAGTAAAGACGACCCGGGGGAGGGAGGGAGTGGCACGCCAAGTTACCTTCCTGCCCCCCGCGCGTGCGCCTTTGACCCGGGGCGTTTCCGGTATTCCTTTTGACAACCAGGGGTCCGGGTCGAGCCCGTGTGCCCGTGCTTCTCCCGGTCGGTCGGGCTGCGCGTGGTAGCGTTACGCGCTCAATCATGCATGGGGTCACAATTCAGCTAGCTAGAGCTTATCACGCGGTGGTCATGGATGACTCCGCGTTCTTCGGCCGGCTCAGCGGTCCTGTGAGGCGCCAAGATGGCGCTCAGTTCAACCTCCAAGATGGAGGCCTCTCCTGGTGCTTCAGGTCGGAGCTCCCTCCTTCTCGCCGCCAAGTGATTCGTTCCCGGCGGAGTCAAGAAGGCCGACTTCGGAAGCCCTTCTTCGGTGGTGACGACCAAGGACTTGATTGCATTTTCCAGTTTCTTCCCAAGGTCCTTTGTGCACTTGTTCAGGACTGCTTTGCATTGTCATCTTTTTTTAGGGTCCTGTTTGTAATTGTTCCCACCGCTTAATGAATGTCTGCAGCCTGGGGTCTTTTGACCCCTTCCTTGTTCAAAAAAAAAAAAAAAAAAAAAAAAGCTTACGCGCCAAAATATTCTAGAAACAAAACCTTCGGAGTAGCGTTATGCATATATTCCTTTCATTCTACCGTTGCAAGCAACGTCACCGGACCGGATCGTTTCATTGCACCTAGCGCCACTCCACATCCATGTATGCTGCATGTGTGTACATATGTATGTGCATCTATACGCGTATAATTAACTTTCGTGTGGACCGAAATAATGCATTATTTCCGGTTAAGAACCAACAATTTATTCTTTTATTATTCGTGTTCCATCGCGATTGCTATCAAACTCTTAGAGCAACTCCAACACAAACTGAAAACCCCCGCGCTTGTAAATCGCTATGCAGCGCGCGTGATCCAGTTTTACCGCTTCTCCTCCGACGAAATCGCTAAATGCGGCGCGCAGAACTAGAGCCAAAATCCCCTCCCCCTAACTGGCGCGGCAAAATGCAGCACACAGCGTCGACGCAAAGGGCTTTCATGGTGTATATATGCATCAACAAAGATCAAACAAATCAAAATAAATGGAACAAAAAATGTCTAGTTGTTTTACAACACAACCAACTAAATGGTACATGAATAATACAACAAACATAGGAATTGTTTTCACGATACAACAAACAGCAAATAAAAGAAGACCTCGACGTTGTGCCCCACATCATTTCCACCGCTCCTCGATTAGATCTTTTTAAAGATTATCAAGGGCCTCGTTGTCGCGAATGGCATGATACGAGACAATGAAACGTGCCACCATGTGCTCTCTCTTATGCACTTGCACGGGAATCCCCATCAAGTCATACCGGTGGCTGCGATCTATATCTTTGCCACGATCATCCTCTATGATCATGTTATGCATGATGACTCAAGCTGCCATGAGGTACCAAAGGCATTCTTGGTCCCCAAATCTAGCCGGTCCTCTAACAATAGCAAATTGGGGTTGCAAAATCCCGAAGGCTCTCTCCACATCTTTTCTAGTCGCCGCTTGTGCGGCGTGGAAATCATTTTCTTTCTTACCTTTGGGTTTGTGAACCAGCTTCACAAAAGTTTTCCACCTTGGGTAGATGTGGTCGGCAAGATAATAGTCATAGTTGTATGTGTGGCCATTTGCTTCAAACTCCACGTGTGGACCTTCACGCAGTGGAATCTTTGACATAAGAGTAGATCGTTGAAGAACATTGATGTCATTGCAGAAACCGGGCATTCTAAAAAAATGCATGACAATCCAAGTCTCATAATCTGTCACGGCTTTAAGGATGATAGTGCAATCCTTCTTGTGACATTTGAATTGCCCATGCCATTTCGCAGGACAATTCTTTCAACTCCAATACATACAATCAATAGAGCCAAGCATTTCAGGGAACCCCCGAGCCTTGTTCTCCTCCAAAAGCCTAGTCATGTATTCGGTATTGGGGGCTCTCAAGTAGACGGCGCCAAACACACGCACAATTGCAACGGCAAAGCGCTTGACACACTCAATGGCTTGCCTCTCACTCATTACCAAGTGGTCATCAACGAGATCTGCCGGTATATCGTATGCCATCATAAGCAAGGCGGCAGTCACCTTCTGGTAGGTGCTATGCCCAAGCTCTCCAGCACCATTGCTCCTCCGCTCAAAGAACCAATTATACTTGGTCACCTCTTCGCAAATGCACCTGAATAAACCGATGCTCATCCTAAAACACTGACGAAAATACTCCTCCTGAAAGGTGGCATTGTCGTTGAAATACATCTGCATCAACCTCTTGTGTCCTTCAATCCTTCCCTCCACAACTCGCGCCTACCAAAAATCGAGCCACCGCGTTTCAGTTCTTTCGTCGCTCGCCAAGATAATAGCATTGATATGTTCTCCTCTTCCTCAATCTCTAGTTCATCGTCGGATGAATCATACGATATCCTCTACAAGCAAACAAATACAATCACTTCGTCTACCGGAACTAAAATATGGCGCGACGCTGGCGGAAGAGAAACATACCTTACATCGGACATTGTGCCGAGCATGTAGTGTACACCAAGTAGCATACCGACTTGAGGATGACATGGCGGCGCGGCAGCTCCGAGATGGCGGCGGCTCCGAGACGGCTGAGGCGCGGCGGCGGTGGCGCAAAAAAGAAGTGCCACGCAGGCAGCTCGCTCCGGTTCGCGCAGCGGCGAGCTCGGGAAAGGTGCGAGGAGGCGCAGCGGACGCGGATCCGCAGCTACTACATGCAGGGAGACGCTTCCGGCGGCGAATCGAAGCGGCGGCGCTGGCGGAATGGGGAGAGAGAAATGGGGATAGCGCGGGCGGGGGTGATTTTTCAGCGGCAGTTGATCTTCCCGTGCGTCGCTGAGAGATAGCGCAGCGTCTTGGCGCAAGCAAATTTGTTGCTTGGGGCTAAAATGTCATGAATTTCTTTTAGTGCGCACAAGTTTGCAGCAGCCGTTGGGGAGGAAAAACAGTCGCGCGCGCTATATTTGTGGTTATTTTTCACGCGCGGGTTATTTTATGCAATCCAGGATTTCAGTTTTGGGTGTACAAATTTTAACTAACACAAAACATAAAGGTCGTGTGGTAGTATAGATAAAAGTATAATTTATGCATTGTACGACAATATATTAGGATTTTTTAGAACATTATCTTAAGAGGTGGTAGAGATTGCATAAAATAAGAAGAAAAATGAAGTTCTATCAATTCCACCACTCCGATGCCACTCGTCCTGTGTGATTTTGTCAGTCCAGTATGTGGATCATCTTTTCCTCGAACGGATAATGTGACGATTGAACCTATAAGGATTTTTTATTTAAACATATAAGGAATAAAGATCATAAATCATCACACAAATTTATTAATGGCAGAACTGTTCCTTGAAAAAGATGTACAACGCTACAGCCTGATGGGCCGCTTGCAACTTACTCCCTTGTTATGGATTATAAGGTCTATAAGGTTTTTTAAAATGTTAGGAATTACAAATCATTTCTCATTTATTATCATCTCTCCTTCAATGCATGGTCTTCTTTTTCTTTCTTTTCTCTCATACATGTACACCTATTGATGCATGTAGTAATCAAGAGGATGAGTTATTGATTTTCTTAATCCTATCAAAATGGTCCATAGACCCTATAATCCTTAACAAAGGGAGTATGTTGTATTTTCTTAGTTTGGAAACCAGGGTCGCGGATACACTGTAACTACACGCTAAAACACGTCTAAATATACGTGTATCTAGACAAATCTACGATACTTATCCTCAAATGGAGGGAGTAGTAAACAAATATATGATTTTCATTTAGTTTATGGTTGGGGGAGAATACTACATATGTTAGTATATACCCATTGTACAACTATACAAGAGTTTTTTGCTGAGAAATTTGGTGTACATATGTACACCCATGCCCTATACTGGATCCGTCCATGCCTGCATGTCTTGCCATCAACGATTTTCCTTTGTGTTGTAAGGAGAGGTAATCCTTGATGATGAAGCCACGCGATAATGAATTTTAGGGCGGATCACCAAGTTTATGTTCGGACTTGCTACCATGCTCTCTGGATGTTTTACAAAGTTCCATGTAGTACCATGATCCTCTCTGTGGTTTTATGAACTTTGACTAGCAACCCTTTAATTAACAATGCCATCGTAAGGTGTAAAAACCCCTGGAGATGCTAGCATATGTCAATATTATCTATCTTTCATTTAAGGATCCGTGGTGACCCAGAAGTGGCGGACACCTTCAAAAGTGGACATGAATCTACGGCCGGTGATCAAGAAGCAATGCACGACCACACCCATAAACTAATCGTGAAATTAATTAGAGGATGGCAACACAAGGTCCTTGAGCGTTTCGCGGTATCCATGCCCGTGTTGTGGACCTATCTAACATAAGTAGTATTATGTAGCAAGTCAAAGACTATGTCAGGGACAAAAGAAAGGAAGGTTGCGTGTTATCCAGGGGGAAACACGCAAGGTTGTCGCCAAATATCTGAAGAAGCTGGTTGACGAGGAGAATGCAAAAAAAGGGTGATAACGTAGACCATCCCGCGAAGAAAAACGTATGGAGAAGTTGCTGTTATTACTAGCTAGTAGTATTTTTGCTATTGATTTGAACCCTGTTATGGTGTTGTTTTTGTTTTTGTTGATATTGAAGAAAAACGTATGGAGAAGTTGCTGTTATTACTAGCATCGAGCGACCTGCTCCCTCCGTCCAGGGCGCGCGCCTCCCGCCTACTCCATACCGCAGCGGCGACATCCCGAAGCCAACGATAGGTTGCAGGAGCAGGGCAGGTCAGTGGCGCTCGTGCCCATTGCGTGCTTGTGTGGCCTTGGACGTCCGTCCTCCGTACGTACGTCGGGTTGATGAGTTTATTGCCTTATCATTACCAGATCCCTCAGTTTACTGATGTATCCCATCGTGGCTTGTGTACAATCAATCTAACTTCAAACTTAGGCTCTGAACTTAGTACCAGATGAATAGGCTCTGATATATCAATCTACTTTACTGATGTATGCCATCGTGAAGAGGCATCATCTACTTCTGACCATCTAGGAAACACCTGAGTTCGCATATAAGATTTATAATATAATAGATCAATGTTAGCCACTTAATGGTCAAGCCTTGTAATGTTTGATTTAGAAGTACATGCATGGTGACATTTGCGTACGTGTGAACTACCCTCATATGAGAAGGACTTAGATATCAGTTGTTGGATCAAATTAGGGTGGTGTACAACAAGGTCGGTTGCTCATCTCACTAGGTAGTGAAACTGAACAGGCAGTCCACATGTGTTTAGTGCGGAATTACAACAAGGGTTGTCTGATAAATTGGTTTCTTTAGATCGCCTTTGTGAGCTAGATGACATCTTTTCGACCTTTTATTCTTCAATATGCAGTTGTATGCTATTACATAGTCTAGGTTTCTAACACCTTCTGAGTAAGTTTAATAAAAAAAACATTGCATGTTCAAACATCACCTCTTTATGTTCCTGTACCTGATTGTTGTGTCATGGTTGCCTCTGACCGGATGCCCTCCATATTATTCTGGCTGCTGTTGTTGTTGAAACATCAGAGGATTCAATGTCCCTGCTTATGAAAACCAACATTTACTAATAGCAGTAGCAGGCTAGTTGTATACACACACTAAATTTTCTAAGAAGCACATTATGCTACTCCCTCCGACCCATATTAATTGACTTGTGTTTGTCAAAATTTGGATGAATCTAGACACTATTTAGTATATAGGTTCATCCAAAAAATTGACAAATCAAAGTCAATTAATATGGGCCGGAGGGAGTATGATGAAAGTAGGGTATTAATTAAAAGATACGTATATAACTTTTATTTTTTACTTTGCAGAAATTGATTCACAACATTGACATAACCACTGCAGAGGATTTTGATAATCGACCTTCAGAAAAAGAAAAAAGTTCTGAATGTTTTGGATGATCCATTCCCATCACCTACCATCTCAACATCATCTATGATTTCTGAATGTTCTGAATCAATTGGTTTGGAATCAGATAATCAGAGAAATGATGATCCATTGCCATCATCTCTATCACCAACAATGTCGACGGTATCTCCAGTTTCTGAATTGATCAATGAAGAGACGGTTTCAGCAGCAGGGTGATCATAGCAAAATAGATTCAGCGAGCGATAATGAGTAGCCGATGAACCTACATTTTCTATATTGGTAAATGGAGAAACAGTTTCACCAGGTGTTCCATCAAGTTTCAGCAGATGATGATAATAATGAAGATGAACCAAGACATATTAAAAATAATTTAACTTTTTATCTCCCTCAAGGTATATTTTTCACTAATTGTTTTACTTATTGTGTGTACTTCTATACCTATGCATTGCAGATTACACATGGAATATTCAACATATATTTTCTTTTTAAAATATTTTGCAGATTATACATTGATAGAACCAGATGAATGTTCTCATTTAGCAATAGAAGAATCTTTAGAAAAAGATTTGTTGGTCAATATAGATGATATAACTGGATGAATGTGCTCATTTAACAATAGAAGAATCTCCAGAAAAAGATTTGTTGGTCAATATAGATGATAGAACCGGATGAATGTGCTCATTTAACAATAGAAGAATCTTCAGAAAAAGATTTGTTGGTCAATATAGATGATAGAACCGGATGAATGTGCTCATTTAGCAATAGAAGAATCTTCAGAAAAAGATTTGTTGGTCAATATAGATGATAGAACTAGATGAATGTGCTCATTTAGCAATAGAAGAATCTTCAGAAAAAGATTTGTTGGTCAATATAGATGATATATTTGTATAGGGATCAAAGGGAAACGGGCTTGGCGGAGCTGAGGAGAATGAGGGAATCTGAGAACTAGAGTTAGGCGCTTGGGGGTGCGGAGGGGGATTTGGGTCTAGCGGCGGGGGAGAGGGATGAGGGAGGGAATCGTGTGTGGTCGAGAGAAATCATGAGAGGGGATGGGGTCTGGCTGCGCGATGGGTGCGTGCACGTGTGTGTGGGCGGGGGGGCGTCATTAGGTCCATACGCGGGCGCCAAGTGCTCGCAGGGCTCACGTGGGAGGTGTTTTATAGCACCGACGTATGGTGATAAGCGTGTGCGGTAACTATGTAGCGCCGACGCGTGGATCTGGCTGCGCACCGGCGGTAAGTACCGCCCGCACACCACTTATTGGATGTGACAGTGATAGCCTTTTTTCTATAAGCGTTTTTCTAATAGTGCGCTAGTCTGTTCGGACGAGTTCGGATGCGTAAGGACGGGTTGAATCGGCCCGGTGAAGATGCCCTAACGAAAATAGTATAAACAAGATGTTAAACATGGTAGAAAACATGGTGAAAATTGTTAAACATGGCAGATTCTAGTTGTTTTTCCTTTTCTTTTCATGTACTCCACTTTTATTGGTCTTGATTTCTATGTATCTAAATGCAATTTAGTGTATAGATACATCTGAAGCTAAATAAATTCAAGTTAGTTATTTTGGACGGAGGAATACTACTTGTGGGTGGGGAACTCTGTTTCAGAATGCCAAGAGCAAACCACCTGCTATTTTTCCTTCATTTCCTAGTTAACTGACCAACCTGGTTGATGACCTTGATCACCTTCCCAGACAACAGCGTGGCGATCATGATGGCGTTCCAGGCGCCGGGTGTCGAGGTCCTGGGCCTCATCACCATCTTGACAGCTGCACCACCCCCTCGCCACATAGCGCCGATACTGGATAGTAGTACAATGCATCATGGCATTTACACGCTGTCAAATGCAGCTTAAATGTCCACTCGAGGTTTCTTCCTTCCTCACTAGTCTTTACTGGCTGAAAACCTCCATGGCTCATGGCTTGGCAGTGCGAGAAGGCAGGCCGTACCGAGGTTCATATTCCCGTAATGGAAGGCAGCGCCGAGCCTCTCAAGGTACCACTCGCACAACATTCTACAGACAATAATTCACAGAAAACAGGCATAAATCGTTCTAGTGTTCAAATCTTTCTTCTAAAGGGGTGTCTTTGAAAAAACACTTATAAGAGTCAAAAGTCTGAAACTCCGGTGTGTGATGTCAAATGCACAGATAACAGTGCCTGCTTATTGCTCATCTTCGGTCCTTCACAACGCATCATCTTCAGTTTTTGTTACTATAGTGTAAAACAGGCAATATTTTAATCTTGATTAGTTTTCTCAGATTGTTGTAAGTCAAGATCTCAACCCAAGTCTGAATGTTTTGTGTCATGTGTAAATCTACAGCACCTGCTTGACTGTACCAGTTATGGTCAGAGTGCATCATCTTCAGAAGTTGCGCATCCAGTTAAGTTTCTTCAAATGCATATGCATCTGGGATTGAAATTGGAACCACTCGTGTATTTGTCTGAATCTCAGGGAGGATCAAGCGGCCTCGAACGTACTGTTTGATCCCACCACCAAGAAAGCGGACTGCCGTGGTAGATCATGTCGCGGTTCCCGGCGAGGTCTCCATACGTGCTAGCCTTGGGCCCTCTCACCAACATCGCTGGTATGCCATTTTTATTCTTTCCTCTACACACCTCTCGGAATGAAATTCAGTTTCAGGCCGTGTGGCTTTGGCTGGTGATGAGTAGCATTTTCTGGCTCCTTGTCAAGCTATCAAGATGGACCCGACTATAAAGATATGGTTTTGAGGGTTGTTTGTGGATCTCGACCCGGCTATCCACCATCGCCCTCTCCACTCCTCCGTCGCGCTCCGCCTCGCTCCACCGTCCAAATCGCCGTACACCGGCAAGCAATTAGTCGTCGACCGCCGTAGATCCGCCACCGCAGGGCCACGGTGTACTGTCCGGGAGGCCACCACCCAAAATTACCATCATTAATTTTGTGATGTTACGAACATAAATAGAAGAAACGTAATGAAAAACAACATGGAGATAGGGGTATAAAAAATATCGTTTATGTGCAATATTGTTTGATAGAAGATCACGAACTTGTTCATTACATATCTAAATTATCTGTACTCCAACCTCATACGAAAAAACATTTCTTCTACTCAATGAGATATCAAATAGATCATTTAAAGCCCGGCAATTGACATCCCAATCCTTTTTTTTTTGTGAACTACCCCAATCCTTTTTTGACATACTAGGTCCACAACTACGAATACGGTAAAACATAGCACTATTTTTAGTACTAAACTTTTTTATTTCATTGCATTTGCATCTCATTAAATTGTAAACATTTCTTAGAAAATACAATTTTCATACAATTTTATGCAATTTCTATTTCAATTTTTATTGGTCATTTTTTCTGAGTAAAAACTTTCTATAAATAGAATAAAATCAAACCATGGACTTGTGTAAAAATTGTCACCTTCTTTTCAAACATAAAAATATATTAGAATGTCCTCATATGTTTTTTGTGTAAGTATGAGAAATATCTTTGAAGATAATTCTATCATGCACTATTTTTTGTACAAAACTTTTTTACTTCATTACATTTGCATCTCATTAAAATGTAAACATTTTTTAGACAATACAATTATCATACCATTTTATGCAATTATTTTAAAATGTTTATTTTTCAAAATTTTGTTGGTCATTCTTTGTGAGTATAAATTTTCTCTAAATAAAAGAAAATCGACTTGTGTAAAAACTGCACCTTCTTTCACACATAAAAATATATTGGAACGTCCTCATATGTTTTTATATGTTTTTTTGTGTAAGTATGCATAAATATCTCTAAAGATACTTGTATAATGCACAAGTCTATATTGACAAACTTTAATAGAACGTTATTGAGTTGCCAAGGATTCTATGGTTTATGAGGTGATCTGAGGCCCCATGACAGGATCTTGATGTGTTTATTGTGAACGCCACAAAACTTCTTCCTTGGTTTGTGGCTTCTTTTCAATCTCTAGGGTTTAATTAGCCCACGTTCCCTTAGGCTTTTATACCCTCTTCCTACAGCCGCCATGGTAACAAACGTGAGTCGCCATCGATCGGGTGCATTAAAGCATGCGGCCAGCCACACGAGCGGAAAGGGAGGAATTGGATGGCCTCCAGTAGCTAGCTAGACTCGAGATAGCTGAGCATACGTGATAGACTCGACAAATTAAAGATGAGAGCATGATTGAATAATAATATACGTATTACGTACGACCAATGACATGTCTCCATTCAAAAATCAAACTGCTACACCTCCCCTTAATTTGATCGGCAAATGCTCGTGTTTAGTTTCCATTGAGAAATGATCGCGAATATATAGTTATGTACGACTTAATTTTTTTTTTTTTAACGGTTAAGGGTCTCGAGGACCCGAGAAGCCGCAGATTAATAAACATGGCAGGTACAAAATACGGTTGGCCCTTAGCTTTAAGAACTCTAGCCAGGCTAGACAAAATAGAGAAGGGCCTAACACATACAAAAAGCACCCTAGGACTAAAACATAGAAAGCAATCAAGTCCTCGGGGGCCTCGCCCAGTCTCCGGACCTCCGGCCATGGCGAGTCGTGGTCTCTGCTCGTTACGCCTTGAGCGGGAGAAGCAAGCCGCCGACCTTCTTGGCGGAGGACAAACCACTTGTCGGTGCCAAGTCGTCGAGCTCGGCTTCAAGCTTCGAGAAGGGCCTCAATGGAGGTTGAAACCCAAGGCCGCCTTCGCCGAGCAGGCGGCCCGGCGGCTCACCAAAGGACCCGCGAAATAGGATCACGAGTCACAGCATGAAAACTATAGCACCCATATGAAGCGGTCTTGGAATCGCGAAGGCCGAGCTTGAGGAACGCCACTCTCCTCTCGCCACCACGGCGGCGGAGAAGAGCAGCGGAACTCGAAGCGAGCGAAGCGCCAGACACGCGCTTATTACGAGGATTCGCATGGAGCAACATCACCGACGCCTTCCTCCTCCGAAGGTCATCGAGAGTCACCCGCGCGGCCTCTTGCCGCCGCAGATCGTCAAGGCGAATCCGGCGCCTCTTCCTCCTCATGCCACCACCCCACTTGAAACCCTCCTCCCTTGCCACCACGGCCGGGAAGAGGAAACAAGCGATGCCACCACAAGGAAGAAGAGCCGGCGGCGAGCACTGACGACCGGTGAAATCCTCTTCCCCGCCACCACGGCCAAAGAGAGGAGATTCCACCACACCCGACCACAAGCTCAAGCAGGCCTTATTGGGGAGAAAGGGCTCTACCACCGCCACCATCACCGAGGCGAATGGCGTCGAGGGAAAGCCCCACCGAATCTGGCCAGGAGAATCGGGCTCCCAGCCAGAGGCCACCACAACTGTGGACTCAGCCCCAAGACTACCTACAACCTAAACTAGAGAGGCCGCCGCCCCTCACTCAGCTCAGCAACGCGGCGAAACCTTGAAGCGGCAGCCGTGAAGGAGAACTCCCGATCTCATCAGAGCACGTGAGGAAGAAGATAAGAGGTAGGCGGATATGCCTAGCACACACCAAAGTCAAAATAGATGTACGACTTAATGGATGCCTAATAAGATGTATATAGCTGGGCGAAGAAAAACCAGAACCCTTAGATAATAGTCCATGGAGAAACCAAAAAACAAATAAGAAAGTTGCCTAAAACAGAAAAACAAAAAAAAATGGTACTACTTCCGATCAATCTAGTACTAAATCAGCGACACTTATTATAGATCAGATCAGATTGACTAAATATATGCAACGAGAAAAACGCTCCAATAAAATACTGTCATTTTTTAAATCTATTTCATCATTGCTCTAAAAAAAACTTGTGGTCTTAGCATTTCCTGCCCTCGGTTTTTTCGGTGCTAGTGGTTGGGGAAGCAATCATGGAGATAACAAACTGGACAAGGATGTCAGATCAGGTTTGTCTCGTGCGTGCTGACACATGATCCCATGTGTGGTGCTGCTCCGTTCATTCCCGATCTGCCGTCGGTCGCCCTGAATCGGACGGCCCCGATCGAGCAGCGCCGCACCGGCTAAAAACATGACACACTGTCAGACAGTAGCTTCCGCCTCCAGTTTACTTGTCCCAACAAACTCTCTGCCTTGATAAGGCAAGGACAAAGGAAGAAGGAATTCCAGTTCCAGGGAGGAGCAACCGATCGAGGAAGAAGAAGATCGAGAGGGAGGTTCTATCCCTGATCGATCGAGGGATGGGGCAGGGATCCATGGAGGCGAGCAACGGGCATCGGATCCAGCAGCCGGCGGCGGCAGAGGAGAAGAAGATGATGAAGGTCATCATCGACACCGATCCCGGCATAGGTACCTACCTAATCTCCATCCTCCATTGATGTTGCGATCCTAATCTCAATTTACTGCCCCGCGTGCATTCGACCCTACTGAGCATTCCGCGATCCGACATGAACAGATCGCACCTTCGATCCCCCATTTCTTTCTTTTTCTCTTCAATCGTGCTAGCAGCTACTAGTAGCTTAAATTGTACAGCTCTCTTTAGTTCGAAACGAAGGGTAGATGCAAGAATATCCCGATTCTTGGTTCCAGGGCCCTTTGATCAAGCTGCTTAATACTGCATTTGTTCAACATTATTCGTTTACTCAAGTGGCAGAATCTACTCCTTTTTTTTTCTCTTTTCTTTTTATGTACTACTAATACTTACGGTGGACTCTGTTTCTTCATCTTCAGAACACGAAGAGCAAACCACTGTTACTTTTTCTCTCCATCTTATGCTAGTTAACTGACCCACCTGGTTTGATGGCCTTGATCACCTTCCCAGACGACAGTGTGGCGATCATGATGGCGTTCCAGGCGCCGGGCGTCGAGGTCCTGGGCCTCACCACCATCTTCGGCAACTGCACCACCGCCTATGCCACCCGCAACGCCTTGATACTGGCAAGTACTAGTACAATGCTTCATTGGCATTTACACGCTGTCAAATGCAGCTTAAATGCCCACTCGAGGTTTCTTCCTTCATCTCTACAAGTCTTTACTCACAAAACTCTGCTGAAAACCTCCATGGTTTGTGGTTTGGCAGTGCGAGAAGGCAGGACACACCGAGGTGCCCGTGGCGGAGGGCAGCGCCGAGCCTCTCAAGGTACCACTCATGCGCTAATTCACGGAGAACAGTCAACGTTCTACCGCATAAATCATTTTAGCATGCAAAGCTTTCTTCTAAGGGGGTATGTCAAACAAACACCGACAGTCAAGTCTGAAACTCCGGTGTCTGATGCCAAATGTACATACACCTGCTTATTCTGCCTGTGCCATTATTCTTCAGTCCCCCTTAACGCGTCATCTTTTCATCTTCAGGTTGTTTCTAGTGTAAAACATGCAATGTTTTTATCTTGTACATTAATTAGTACCCCAAAGTTTTCTCAGATTGTTGTAGGTCAAGATTTCCACCCAGAATTAACTGCCAAATCTGAATTTTTTGTATCTTGTGTAAATCTACATCACCTGCTTGACAGTAGTATCGTTTATGTTCAGAACGCATAATCTTCAGAAGTTGCACATCCATTTAGTTTCTTTAAATGCACATTCATCTGGGACTGAAATTTGAGACCTTCTTATATTTGTCTGAATCTCAGGGAGGAAAGCCTTCCGTCGCCGACTTTGTTCACGGGTCTGACGGCCTCGGCAATGTACCTGTCTCTGACCCCACCACCAAGAAAGCAGAGCAGACCGCCGCGGAGTTCCTTGTCGATCAGGTGTCACGGTTCCCCGGAGAGGTCTCCGTGCTCGCCTTGGGCCCTCTGACCAACGTCGCCTTGGTATGTTCTTTTTATCTCGTCGGTCAGGGTTGATCTCATTTCCATGACCAGAAAGAGCGTGCATGTGGATTCGGTAACATCATCTGGTTCTTGGCTATTAGGCCATCAAGATGGACCCTTCCTTTGTGAGCAAGGTGAAGAAGATCGTCGTGCTGGGCGGAGCCTTCTTCGCAGCTGGAAACGCCACACCTTCGGCTGAAGCAAATGTATTTATCACTACTCTGCACGCATTCGACTTCCGACCGTCTGATTCTGAAATCCGAATGCCAAACATGCCAAGAAAGTCGGACGACAAGACTAATGCGTATGTCCACACCAACACCATAGTCTGTGTTCTCTGCAGATCCACAGCGACGCCGAAGCGGCGGACATCGTGTTCACCTGCGGCGCCGACATCGCCGTGGTCGGGCTGAACATCACGACTCAGGTGAGCTTCACGGTGGCCGATCTGGCGGAGCTGAGGAGGTCGGAGGGGAAGCACGCGCAGTTCCTGTGCGACATCTGCAGGTTCTACAGCGACTGGCACCTCAAGTCGTACGGCGACCCGGCCGTGTTCCTGCACGACCCGGTGAGCTTGGCGGCGCTGCTGCGGCCGGAGCTGTTCACGTTCCGGGAGGGCGTGGTGAGGGTGGAGACGCAGGGCATCTGCCGTGGGCACACCTCCATGGACATGGGACTCAAGAAGTAATCCATTAATTTGCACGTCTCGCATTGCTCAGAGATTGAGTGTTACCGACCAACGATCACTCACTGTGCTGATGTTTGCGTTCAGGTTCAACACGGAGAACGCGTGGACGGGGTACACGCCCATCTCGGTGGCCTGGACGGTGGACAAGGCCAAGGTCGTCGCCTACGTCAAGGACCTCCTCACCGTTTAAGAGCCAAGGATGAAATGATCCTTCTCAGCGTTGGTTTGATCCGCTGATATTTGAAAATCAAATGATTTGAAATGTAAAACTTTATCGAATTGTACGTACTCCATACATTCGACGCACTGCGAGCATGAAGGCACATTGTCTCCCGATACTACCTATATACTGCCTGTGAAGTGTGTCATTGACTGACGGTCGATTTTTTTTTCAGAATGCTCTACTTTTTTTTTTTCTAAAACAAGACAGACACGTTGATCCTGCAACAACTGATATAGTGCCAACTACGCACGTAGTTAACCTTGGAGATCACACGTAAAACGTACGTACTGACACTGCGAGCTAGTCTCTGCTCCCGCTTAAGCCTGCTTGCACGCGTCTGACACTAGTACCAAACTAATGAAGATTTGTGGTAGCAGCTTTACTAGTACAGTAGTACGTTTTTTTGACTGACTGGTATGAGCAAAACGCATGCGCTGAGGCTGAGCATGCATCTCCCACAGCTAAGATTCACGGCCACACTTGCTTATGCACTTCTAGTCCAGGCATATAAATTTTGTCAAAATTAAAGATTACAAAGTTTGATCCAATATGTAGGAACAAAATACATCAAAGTATGTTAGTATTTCTGTCCATAAAGTTGGTCAAACTTTGACTTTGGATTAAATTTATATCCTTTTTTTTTCAAATTGAATGAACTATTGCAAAACATCATGGCGATCAAGGCATATATATTTCAACAATGACTCCCTCCCAAAATGTATAATCCGGCGACTTGTTCTTAACGGTGAACCCAAATGGGAGCATAAACAAACTGACCCAGAATATGGACATGATAAGAGATATCTGGATGCTAGCCAGATAGACAAGACTCCCAATAAGATAGCGATAACATGTTAATAGACAAGGGATTGCCATAAGAAGTACGGATCTGAACATTGAGTTCCATAGGAGTTCCAGTAGTGCGCTCATCGCTAAGAGCAGCAGGGAGATCCGTATATAATTTCCTTGGGAAATAAAAAAGCAACCAGAGATGGAACAAACCTCAATTCTAGGTAAGTACCGAAGAGGATCAAGATTAGACATACGAAACTTCTCGCTGATATGTGCCTTAAAAGAGGCAATGTACTCAAGAGTGCTTGGTTAAGACCATATTTAGAGATGAATATGACATATCATATCGTATGGGACTGAATACCCATGCTCATGCGCAATGCCACGAGCCACAAGATGAGCTCTGTAACGCACAAGAGAACCATCGGAGAAAGTCTTAATCTTATAAACCCATTTACAAATGATGGGACAAACACGTGGAGGAAGATAAACAAAATCCCATGCGTTGGTGTGCTCAAGAACATCAATCTCCTTTGCCATCAAAAGTTGATATTCGGGACGGACAACATCTTGATGAGAAGTCGACTCAAGTACAATAGAATGACCATAGAGGTCATGGGTGGCAAGGCCGAGCATGGTGAGACAAGGAATGCGTCGAACCAAAAGTACATAGCACGTCAACAGACTCATCCACAACCGTGGACAATAATTATAATGAAATTAATCACCGAAGCTGATGGAGACGGGGAACCCATCGGTGATAAAGTCGGAGAGTCATGCGACAATCAAGTAAGAAGAAACTAGAACTGGATGGCGTCAGATCTGCACAGTGGAACGATAAGGAGGAGTGGGAACAAGAGACACAAAGGGACATGTATCCAAAAAAGTGAGAAAAGATACATGTTTCACTGAAAAGGTCGACAAGTATGGACACGGGTAGAAGGGATGAGACTGACAACAAATGTCACATCCTAGCAAATATGTGTCCGACGACCGACAAGATCACCATACAAATAACTCTTACGCTCATCGCCGAATATGGAGAAACTTTTCATGGGGGTATCATTTTAGATTCTCTCTATTTTCTTGTACTAATTTATCCTAAACTTTTGCACCCAGATTACAAGTTCATGCAAAAAGTCTTAAAATATTGATAACATTTAGTTTTTTTTGAACGGGGTCGGTCCGGAAGGACCGGGAGTTTCCATTCAGGCAAAGCGGTGAGGATAAATTTTATAGAAAGGAACTGCAAGAAAAAAAACAATTACAAAGAAGCCTCTACATTTTGCATAGCGGACCTCAACAAGAAAACTGGAGAAGCCATCGAGGCCAGCTGCTCCTTCTCCACCACAAGCACAGACCACGCGCGTACTCACCCTCATTGCTGCCGCCGGGACGAACCACTTGTTTATTTTTAGATCATACAGAGTCTATATGGTTGTTTTATTTATGGGAAAATCTAACTACAGGCGCCGCACCCGCGACTTCCTTCTGCGACGCATGCCATGCCATGTCCTGCGCGAGGCTCTTGCCTGCTTCATTGCGTCTGCTCCAGTATATAGGACATTTTGTCTAGAAAGTTGACTCCTACTATGCATGTCCTAGTGGTTGTGCATGTCCTATGTCTAGATTACTACCGTTTGTTATACACACGTGCTTTTTTTATACTACCATTTTATTTCTCAAGTGTCTTTCTTTAATTTCTCAAACAGTGTCTTGCTACAACACTTTAGCACCTAGTAAGTGCTAGGAATACAGTCATCTTGTCACACTCATTTTGTATATAATTTTAAATTGAAAAATGAACGATTTTTAAAATGAATAGAACTTCTTCTAGGTACAAAATTTCCGTTCTAACATGTGAACACTAGAGACTGCTTAGGTGATGCCAATGAACACATTTTTCCTTTTATTTTACAAGAATGCCAAAAAAATTGGTAGACCCGCAAAAAATTTTGCAAACAAAATGATATTTCTGTATGGTAGTTTTTGTGTACATCATAATAAACAAGTGCAATAGTTTGATAGTTTTTTCAAAAATCTTTGTAGCTATTTTTGTAAGCAATACAAGAATGCATCAGAAATCTTGGCATTTATTCAAAAAAAAATGGTAGCTAATGATAATTAACATGGCAGCTATTGCTAAATAACCCGGTAGTTATTACTAAGTAACCCGCTAACTATGATAAAGAACCTGGCATTTGTTTCAAGGAATCTGGTAGCTAAGGGTAAATAATCTGGTAGCCATTGCTAAATAGCTTGATAAGCCGTAGCAATTACTAAGTATTTCACCGAGTGTATTTCATAACCTGATAGTTGTTTCGAGAAACCTGGGAGCTATTATTAAATAACCTGGTAGCTATTACTAAGTAAACTGCTAACTCTATTGGAGAACCTTGCGGTTATTTTGAGGAATTTCGTAGCTATTTGTTAAATAATCTTGTAGCTATTGCTAAATAATCTGGTAGCTATGAGTAAATAATATGGCAGTTAATGCTAAATGATATTATATAATAACTATTGCTAAATAACCTCATAACTATATAATCGAAATTTAATTTCGAAAAACAAGGTAGCCGGTAAAAAACTTTGATAAAACCTATAGTTGTTTTGAAACAACATCGTAAGTGTTTTAAGAACTCCATAGCTATTTCCTAGGTGAATTGGTAGTTAAATTTAAAGCCTATATTTTCTAGGTGAAAAGTATTTCTAAATATTAGACGATGCAAGCATGCTAACTGTTTGTATCGTACTCCTAAACTACTATAATATTGCTTGATAAATCTGGGACCTATTTCGAGACGGAAAAGAACTGTTGACTGCTGCCAGCGCGTAAGACTGCCACCGCATGCATGCTGCTGACAGTACTGGTAGTACTGAACTAAATTTAGATTAGTGGAAGCAGCTTTATTAGGTTTGTGGGTGACTGGGACGAGCGAAATGCAAACGCCGAGCATGCGTCCCCTAAAAGCTAAGATTCTGCCGCGCGCGCGTGGCGCACTTGCTTATGCGCTGCCCAGCCGCCGCCGACATTTATTCCGTTCAGCCAGCCGGCTGGCCGTGTCAGACTGTCAGGCCAGGCCAGGCCAAGAGGATATACGTACCTACTCCTTGGAAGTTTCTATTCCATCGCATCTGCTGCACAGGAATCATAATTTACAGGAATATACTATACGTGCGTCCAGGGCGTTCTGAATTCCTAAAATTTTCTTAAGCATTTTTACATTTCTACAATATTTCTCATAAATATGACATTTTTGGAATACCAATTTTTTTTCACACATGCCACAGAAAATGCCTTTCTTTTACGAAAAAAAAGAACGGGACAATAGCTTAGTGGTTGGGTCGCAGTTGGCGCATCCTAGCGACCAGAATTTGATCCCTGCTTTTGGGCACCATTTCGAGTTTCCTCTCAGTTATAGCGTTGGTAAAAAATGTTCCGTCTACAAAGCAATTGCATTGTTTTCTTCCATCGGTCAAACCTACGTGCGAGAAGAATATGCCCATCATGGCGGTGATTACGGTATTTGAATTTGTGTTCCATATTGTCTATACTGGGAGATGTGGTGGTGTTGGCCTGGTAAATGGGTCTACGCCAACACATATGACTTACCGGTTTGATGGTTTCTGATTCCGAGTCCCGAGCTATGTGGGGAAAACTCTAGAACTGATCTTCACTGGTTTCGTAGGTCACGACCTAAGCCAATTTCCCCTTCTCCATCGTTGCATTGCCGCCGCCGCCGCTATAAACAAAAAGGATTAAAAAACTGTGCTATAAACAGCCATTTTTGGAGTACCAAACTTGTTTTTCGCACAGGTCATAGAAAATGCCTTCCTTTTATTTATGAAAGAGTAGGTGCGGAAATGTACATGTGATGAAATTTCTACTATTTTTTTTTGTAAAAATTTCACCGATCTATTAATGATCAAAAGTAATAAAAACTATAAATAAGTCGATGTACCACCTAGCAAAGACTACAAACAGTAGCACGAGCCGAAGACGCGTCGCCGTCCACGCCCTCCATCACCGGAGCCGAGCAAACTTGTTATAATAGAGCTTGTTATAGTACACAAACGGGAAGTCGTCATGCTAAGGTCCTAAAGAACCAGCGCACTAAAGCAACAACTATCGCCAATGATGACATCGGTAGATTGGATGAGACTAACCTGAAATTAACACGAAAAATGACTAGATCCCAGGAGATCAGCCATCAGCCGGACACACGACTTCACGCGCCCTCCGTCAACGCTAGGTGTACCATCGGAGCGAGGATAGAGCGGGGGCAGACTTTATTCTGACTTCAGGATGTAGCCGTCGCCTCAACATCCCCAAAAAGACATGAGAAAACAATCCAATCGAAAAATAAAAACCTCCCGCCGGCGAGAGGCCACGGTCCGCCACACCTCTAAGGCCCTAAGGCCATCGGAGATGGAATCGACCAATGGCGTCACCGGCGGAGGGAAAGAACCCTAGAAGGGATTTTCAGGCGCCGCCTTGGCCTCCTGAGAGCAGCCGCACACACATTTCTACTATATCTTTTTGACATTTGGAGGTATCCCTTTTGGAAAGGGGGTGGGGGGCATCTTCTCTTGGCACCATTTCGGGTTTCCTCTCAGTTATAGCATTGGTAAAAAATGTTCCAAAGGATGTCTACAAAGGGGGTCGGGGGCATCTTCTCTTGGCACCATTTCGGGTTTCCTCTCAGTTAGCTAAAGATGCTGTGAGTATATATTTGGAAGAGTATGAGTTTGGCGATTATTGAGCCTCATGAGCGAGTATATATATAGACGTAGAGGGGATCATCTTGTAGTACAAGTCAAATTAGGATTGTACCTAAACAGATCCTAACTCTATGTAAACTATTGTACCAAATAATACTCAATAATATTGTTGAAAAAGAAAGGTTCAACGGACCCATGCTCATGCTGCCTAACTTATCATGGAGTAAAACAACTGGATCTTGCGCTGGCATGCCGGAATGGGAAACGATGAAGGAACGTTCCTCCTCCGATCCGCCTGCCCAGAGATGGAGGAGCTAGCGAGCCGAGTTAATGCGGTGCAGCATGGTGTGGCCCACACGTCAGCCCCCCAAGTACGAAGCAGCATGGTGGGTCCAACTGACTCGACGGTGCTGTGTGGGCGGGTCGCTTCGGCGGCAGTTGGCCGTCCAGATCAGTCAGAGGACGCGATTAATACCGGGCCGGCCGGCCGTCTGTATTACACGTAAGTACACGAGGAAATACTGTTTTGCATACTACGTATGTATACATACGCGTCCTCGCTTGTGATGACATCTCCATCGGACTAACCTATTCAGTCGTCATAAACGATCCGTTTCTATCTGTTTATGTCGGACCACGGTCGATTTACAGAGAAGGTCCGGCCTAACCAAATTCAAACATAAACGGTTCGTGACTGGAAAAGTTCGAACTTAATTTACATTCAAAATATAATAATCTAATTTAAACTACCAGCCCTAGGTACCGATCTTCGCGCGTCGGCGCCGCCTCGTCCATCTAGCTAGGGTCAAGGTCGATCTCCTCCGGCGGCGGCCAGAGATTGGGCGGCAGGGCTGGAGCGGGAGCCGGAGCAGACGGGTTGACCACAGGCCACGGCACCCAACCGTGCTGGAGGTGCGCCAGCTCCATCCCCACCTCCTGCGCGATCAGAGGCGCCCATCCAGGCAGCGGCGGCGGTGGAGGCAGCTGGGCGTTCGTCTGTGCCACCATGCCGATGAGCAGGAGGGCCTCCTCGTAGCCGCACCACTGGACGTCCTCCTTGCGCGCTGGCCGCAATGGCCTGCTCGATGAAGGCATCCTCGTCGTAGCCCCGCGCCAGCACCTCGCGGTACTTCGGGGGCAGGTTCGCGGCGACGTGTCCGCCGCCTCCTGCTTAATGACGACGTCGTCGTTGCCATCCTCGCTACCGAGGTCGGCGTCACAGTGGTTGTGGGCGTCCTCGTCGTCCGAGTCGATGTCAGGGACGGTGTAGACCTCCCACGGCCGCAGGTCGCCGCGGATGGTGGTCGCGCACCGCGCCTTGTGCTCTCACTCGAGGAACTATACCCAGTACGCCTCTGAGTGGTAGCCCTCTCCTACCATTGGGTCCAGGGAAGGTTGCTGATCCGCCGACGGATCTCCTCTGCCAGCCCTCTGCCCGCCTTGGGCGGTGGCGGCATCGGGACACGGTCCCGGTTGAGGTGCCAGCCGGTGGGGAGGGAGACATTCCTGTGCTAGATGTCGTGACCCTCCCTCCACAGGCGCTCGCACTCCCCGACGCGGTAGTACCGCTGGATGCGACGTTCCCATGGTGGCAGGTAGTTCCCCACGAGCTGGCTCCGGAACTCCTCTGGCCGCGGCGGAGGCAGCAAAGACGTCCTGCGGAGGAAGGACGGCAGCCGAGAGCGCTGGCTTCTAAAGCCAGACGCTTCATGGTCGTTTTTGCTCCGTTTCAGCCACGGCGGAGTATTCATCGTTGGTGGTGGTGGTGGTGGTGGCGGAGACTAGGTTTTGCGATGGTGATAGGTGAGGAGGACAACACCGATGTGCGGAGGGTTAAATAGCCCAGTCGCCCGTGAACGTGCGCAGCTTCCCGCTCCTTCGCCATTAATGTCGGCGTGGGAACACATGTGGCGCCTAGTGGGTCAGCGTGCCGTCTCATCGCCATTGATGCGCGCAGGCTGCCGCCGGCAGGCTTCCATGCAGCACCTCTGAATCGGTGCCGCGGTTGTGTCTCAATCGGTGTTGCTGACCATCTGAATCAATGCCGACAGTGGAGCGCATGGCTGACGGGTGAGCAAGTGGGCGAGTCCGCGCCGATGCAACCCTGGGTCAGATTAGATGCATGGATGGATCGACTGAACGCGTTTGTCCGGATGGATCGGCCCGATGGAGCGTCGTGCACGTCTCGCGTGTCCTTCCTTGCTCACCCGTCATGCGTGGCCCGATGGACCGGTTTGAACAAACTTGGACAGGATGTGTTGGCCGGTGGAGATGCCCTGAGTCCTGCCCATTTCATACACTCATACACGAGTATATACATACAAAGAAAAAGGAATCGGACGAACGGTATGGCGTAGACCGTTGACAATGTACGTATACGGCCACGCATATTTATCGGTTCGATTTCGAGAGCGGTATTGATTGACTGCAGTGCAGACTCTTCTTGATTGCAACATTTTCTTTCTCTTGCGCAGCGTGTCTATAAATACCATCTCGCTCGCTCGATCGTCCCGTCCACCACCACCACCAGTCCGCTGCACGGGGCAGCAAAGAAACAGACAGGCCACGCGACGCCGGCCACACCTGGCTCGCGCTAGGCCGGAGGAGCCGACACCTTCCATCCATCCATGGCCGCCGCCGCCGCCGCCGCCGGAGCCATTCTCTGTAAGCTGCTGCTAATCTGCCATTTATTGCCCAGCTAACCAACCATACACGACGCCCTCTCTTCAATTCGGCCTCTCTGCTCCTGCCCTACCCCTGCGACGCATTCATTCATTACCTCTCTGCTTATATTAATTTTGCTCTGCTCTGATATACTATGCGCTCCTCAAGGTCTTGCGCTGCTGCTGGTTGCGGCGGCGGAGAACGGGTGCAAGAGCGAGCGGGGGAGCAGCGGCGGCAAGAAGCAGGAGCCTCTGTGGGTGTTCGGCGACTCGTACGCGGACACGGGCAACCTGGGGGACCTGGGCCGGGAGCTCACCCACGCCTGGTACGACCCCTACGGCCAAACCTTCCCGCGCCGCCCCGCCGGCCGCTTCTCCGACGGCCGCGTCCTCACTGACTTCGTCGGTAAGTACACTACTAGAGTACACACTACTACTACCGCAGCATGCATCATCTACTATTTAGCTATCCAACAAACTACTAGATCATCTTCTCACTGCTCAACCTAATCATCACTGTTAGTAGTACTACTCCAAAAATCTTTACTCGCCGGCCGGAGAAGTTGACGATGGTGACGAGGATTAAATAATACGTGCAGCGTGTAGGAGTAGTTGGTCGTTGATTCGTCGAAGCGAGTCCAACATACAGGTAGGCCGAATTGAAGTGGTCGATGGGGACGGATCTTAATTCGCTCGCATTCATGGCTAGCTGCCCAATTCAGTTCCCTTCCTGCATACTATGCCACACGATCGATCCTACTGGCCAGCCTTGCCTGCCTCGTACTCCATTCGATGCACGGGGAAAAACATCAGGTGCAGAATACGGTTTCAAGCGCCAACCCATATAAGTCAAATTTAGTTTAAATTAGACTAATTTTGCCGAATTTTTTTAAACTAGAGTAACCAATTTTGACTACGAAGCGGGACAGATCCAGTGCCGCTTGACCACCACTATTCCCGTCGAAACTTATGAAAACCAAGAGAAGTCTCTACTACTTCAAAGTCAAATTCGTTTACTGACATATATCCATGCATGATTGGTTTGTTTTTTCACGACACTCTCAAATGAACATGAGTTTGAACTTGGAATTTCACATATTTTATGCAACACCATCTTCCGAATGCACCGCGTTTCGATGTTTCTATATCCGTAAAACATCGGAACCGTGGTTTTGTTGTTCGGTCCACGGGGTTTTTGTTGTCGCCGTGATTTTTGTTTCCGGGGGATAATCTCTGTAAGTATGGATCCACCGATTCCGAAACGAATCGGGGGTCTACTTTGCAAACCAACCAAATCCTTAGATCGGGCTAGTAATATAGGAGTACCTTTTTTTTCTGCCAAACTTTTGCTGCAACAATGAATACATACATACTACTTGGCAGCAAAGCGGAGCGCGGGTAATACCCCTATTTGCATTTGCTACATTTGGAACAGAAAACAAGGGTTGGGACCAACTACTTTCACAAATTTTAGCTCGTTGATCTCCTCATCCCATGCCGCACCGCCGAGGCCGGCAAAATGGCCTTTTTCATGTGGATCTAACATGGCAGCGGCACACACGCAGATGCACGCCTAACTTTGTGCACGTGTTGTTCCACCTACTCTCCTTGTTACTACTGCTACACAGATTCAGAAAAAGGCCAAACTGCATGACACATCACTGGAACTCGCAGTCTAGTCAGACTAGCTGAAACTTGTCCGAAGCGCCGGCCGACATGGGCCTTTCCAGTCAGTCAAGCCCGATCGACGTTTTTGTTGCACACCCAGCTGACCTCACCGTACCTTAGAGTAGCTCTAGCCTCTAGGTGTGGTGGTGCATCACAATCAAGCTACTGTTCCTTGCTGATTAGCCTACATCCCACACGCACACACATACAGAAACACTCGGGTGAAACTCCATATATCAGGTTCCAGTTAATTCTTCTTCTATTCTATCAAGATAAAAAAAACATGTATGCATATATATGTATACCAAGTTAATTGGGCAGACAGATCTTTCTCGTACTGACTGACGTGCCAGCATTGTGCCACACGCTTTAATTAAACAAAAAAAGTGTCAAAAAGCTAGTAGCAGCAAATCTGAATCTGCTAACAACTACGTACTGCCAGAATTAGTTAGTACATCCATCCATGCCAGACAGGGGAATGTATGCAAGAGATTCCCAGCTCCAACCTAACCCTGACGTCGTCTTCCTTTCTTTTATGCAAGCTCAGATGGGCGAGTTGTTTATATGTAGTAATTCGTACTGTCACTGATTGTGTTCCTGTTTTGTTTGGCCGGTGTGTGTTAACTGGACGCGCCATGCATGCAGCCAGGGCGCTGGGCATGCGGACCCCCGTGGCGTACAAGGTCCGGCGCCGCGCGTCGCGCCAGAAGCTCGCGCGCATGAACTTCGCCGTCGGCGGCGCCGGCGTCCTCGACACCGGCAACTTCCAGCGCAACATCAGCGCCCAGATCGACCTCTTCCAGAACATGCAGAAGCAGCAAAAGCAGCGCCGGCCTCGAGCCTGCCACGGCGGCGCCGACGACAGCAACGACACCGCGGGGACGGCGCTCGTGGTCGTCTCCGGCAACGACTACGCCTACGCCGCCGACAAGGACAACGGCACCAGCGTACGCCTTCTGATCAGTAATCCCTCTACGCTCAATGTCTGTACCTTTTCTGCATCCATGACAGCCGTGTGTACGAATGCAGGCGGCGATCGCGTACATCCCGACGGTGGTGCGGGAGCTCCGGGAGCAGCTGCGGCGGCTGCGCGACGAGGCCGGGATGCGGCGCGTCGTGGTGACCAACCTGCACCCGATGGGGTGCACGCCGGTCTTCACCCGCCCGCTCGACTACGCCGGCTGCGACCCGCTGGCCAACGCCGGCGCCGCGCAGCACAACGCGGCGCTGGAGTCGGTGCTAGCCAAGCTCGACCCCGCCAACGCCACCTTCCTCCTCCTCGACGTCCACACCCCCTTCGCCGCCGTCCTCCTCGCAGACAGCAGCAGTACCAGGTTCGCGAGGCCGCTGCGGCCGTGCTGCGAGAGCTTCAGCCCGGACGGGTACTGCGGCGAGCAGGACGAGAACGGCACGCGGCAGTACACGCTCTGCGACGACCCCCGGCGGCACTTCTTCTGGGACGACGTGCACCCGACGCAGGCCGCCTGGGCCGCCGTCGCCGCCACCTTCAGGGCCACCGTCAAGAGCTTCCTCTCTACACATGGCCATGGCCATGGTTTTGAACGACACGAGCTAATGCTAATCCCAGAACTAGCACTAAACAACACCACCCCCTGTTCTCTCCTCTGCCTCAGCTTCACCTGAAGCAGCAGCAGCATCTTGGCAAAATACAAAGCTCTGTTTCACTTGCAACTTACCAGATCTTTTTTTGTACTATCTCCTTTTCACGTGTATATACAGCTAAAAAATGCTACTACTTTAAATTTCTTTCCTGGCAACGATGGGCATACGTAACTGTACAAGCAGATCCAGCGTTGAACTAGCAACTCGCGAATGCAAACCTTACTCGAAAAAGAATGAAATGCCCCATATCCACATATGAAAGCTAGAAACCGTCGAAAAAGAATTGAACGCCCCACATATGAAAAGCTAGAAACCCATCGAAAAAGAATGAACCCCAGATATGAAAGCTAGAAACCGAGATTGACTATGGACCAAAAAAGAGCTTTAAGTTCATCAGACCATCTACAGATGTACGGTAACACAATCATCATCAGGCGACCTCGCATTCTTTCTTTCTACTGTTGTTACACTCGCGTCACAGCTAACCGGTTACGGTTACGGTGCTCCGCCGAGGCCACCGTGACGACGAACAGGGAGACAGGGAAACTACCACAGCTACAAAGCAGAACCAAAACAACCGGGAAGTTCTCAAAATAGATACGGTGTAACGCCGCTTCTCTCCTATGCTTACCGAGGGGGTCAGTAAATAAATCTCCAGCCCAGCCACCGGACAGGAGGAATGGCAGACGGGCGCTAGGAGAGGGTTTGCAATGCGGCGGCGGCCTCGGCTTCTGTCGCTGGAGGTGTCACGTCCATCTTGTCGACGTTGTTCGCGTCGTCCTTGGCTTCTGTCGCTGGAGGTGCCACGTCCATCTTGTCAACGTCGTTTGCGGCATCCTTGGTTTCTGTTGGTGGGAGTGTCACGTCCATCTTGTCAGCGTTGTTTGCCTCGGCGGCGCTTTCATACTCCGACAGGAGGTCCATGAACTCGTTGAGCAGACGCTGAACTTTGCGGTTCGTCGCCATCGAAGGAAGGATATCTTCCCTGAGAAGCTTATGTTTCTTCATCCCCTGCAGATTTGCCAAGTGCCAACAGTAAGTTTTCACAGACTCAAGAGCACAACGACACCATAATAATGTTGAAGTAAAACATAGGAACTGTGAAGCGATCAAATTGTGGTTTCTGAGCCATTCTATGAATCTAGAAAATGAGTAAAATTGCAAAGGTTCAAATAATCCATCTTCTGTGGATTGTACGTGGATCAACTATTAACAGTTAATGTAAACTGCTATCTAAGACATAACAACTAAATAAAGAGAGTTATGCGGGGGATGTAACAGATAAAGAGACTTACAAGAACATCAGGATCCCATGATGGATTCTTTGAATCAGCAGATGCAGCATCAACCATGCCCAAGGGAGGGCCAAGAAAGCTCTCACAGACTTCACGCAGACGAGATTCGTCTGCTTCTCTGCATGTACAACAAGCATTTCAGCATAGCTTGATACTACTTCAATGAAATCTCTCGATCAATTGAACATATAAAGTGCATCCTTGCAAGAGACACTAAACATAAGGAGATTATTTAGAGATGTATGCTGGATATAATACATAGTGAGCTCACCTTGCCAAAAACCTTATGTAGGATAGGAGGTGTTGGCGATATTCCTGTGAAGACTTCAAAGCCAACGAAGCTGCTAGCTGGGTCTCAAGATGGGCCCGCGTCTGCACCCCATCATCTGTAACCCTGAGGTGGAAACAGTCACACTATTTTAGAGCAAACTCTGGTAACTTCAGGCAATAGCCTGTCACTGAAATTAGTTTCAAGCAAATACAAGACGACAATAACCAATAGAGTTTGCATACCTGGTCCAAATAGGCTTTCTAGCCATGAACTTTCCTATGTCGATCTGCAACTTTCCTAGCTCTCCACCTTGAGTAGAACTAAACGAGGTAGAATAATTTGACCCCGGAAAACAATCATCGGCAATCCTTAGCCAGCACTTCATGCTCATGTCATACAGAAAAGCATGACGGGTGGCAAGGAGAACCAAGGGCGAACCACATCTTGAGAACTTAGCAGATAGAACCTTTACTGTACCTGTCATGTAACAAAAGAAAGGTCAACTTCAAAGAGCCAGCATACAGAAAACACTAACTGAAATCCCGCAATGTAAAATGATGACTGGATTAAATATTTACCAGCATCTTTTGCTGATGTTTCATCTGGAGAGGTTACCAAAGAAGCCAAAGAATCTTGCAAGACGCACGTCCTGTTATAGAGGTCCCATATGTACATTAAACCTCTCCTTGTTACAAGAAGCAATTTCCAGCAGTCATCACAATCTATAAAAACAGCTGAAGAGCCCATCATCATCGCTGGCATTGCTCGCATCCCACATTTTGTGTAAATCTAATCAAACAGAAATAAAATTGATTGGATAGTTTAGAGCTGATTACGCTGTTAGAAAAAACAAAGCCATTAGAAATTTGGGTAGGGGGTAGTAATATTTACCTGCAGGCAACCATCTTCACAGCCAACTGCCCAGAAGTTTGCATTACCGGCCAAGACAGTAACTTTTCCCGAGATGCGGTCCGACCAAAGAGTTTCCGTTCCTCTCGTACATTTAATCTCAGTTTCTTTTGCGGAAAAGGCACCACCGACTCCAATCGTGTCACCTGCAGATCGTTCTACTGGCTTTGCTTCAAGGCAGACAGACAACGAATCCTCATTGTCCTTCTTATTGAATACACTAATAGAAAGCCCAGAGGAGGCCAGCGAGCCTGGAACTATGGATCCAGTGTTTTCAACACTCAACCTTCCATCACTGCCATCACCAGCTGCAGCTTTTTGAATAACAAGACTCTCGCTAATGTTAGCTCTTGCTGTGATGCCAGAGCGTTCCCTAACTCCACAGTTATTACAATTACCAGTAGTACCATAGGATGATCTTATTCCATTTTCTCCAGGGCGCATACGCTGGTCTAGGGATGAGAAATCAACAACCTGATTCTGAGAACGATTGGATATATTTTCCTGGTTTGAAGCAAACCCAACTGCCTCAGGAATTATTCTTTTCCGACCATCAGGACGCCGGTATTCCCTTTGTTTCACTGGACTAGATATCCGGGTAACTTTAGTGGTGTCATCAGCTGCTTGACCTGCTGTTTTCTTCTCTTCTTCCTGTGGAGTTTCAGCAGCTTTCTGATTTTGCACACTCGGAGGTGGTTTAGGTACATCTGCAGGAACTTTCGGGGGCACTTGAAATTGCGGGACAGCGGGTGTCGCCTTCTTGCCAGCCAATTGCTTCACTGATGCTTCTTCTAGCAGCAATTGTGCAGGGCTTTCAGCAAGATTTGATTGCCTCCTCTAACATCACCATATCTACTCCTCTTCAGTTCATCCAATTCAGAATCACTTAGCCTGTACCCGAGCTCCTTTGCTTCAAAGTGAAAGTTGGCAACCGATCCATCCAGAGAGCAGGCGAAAAGTGAATAACCATCCGGGCTCCTGTGAGGAATAAAAAAACAGTTCCACCATGAGCCATATACATGTCGATACTGGTTATAAATACAAGCTTAAAGTCTCTTACCAAGATAAATCAACCACGCTTTGAGAGAAGAAATGCTTAGCAACAAATATTGGCCGTGCACCTGCTGTCGTCCAAACAGTAATTGTGCGGTCTTGACTTCCGATAGCAATAACATTATATGGCTGGTGTTCTTTTGTTGATGCTTTTGATGCTCCATTGGCCCACCCAGCTGGTGCAGCCTTTGCATCTTGACCAGTAGCTAAATGCTTACGGAACATGGAGTGATTAAACTTCACAACCACCACAGGGGCGTTATGTCCCAGAAAGTCAAAAGTTGCAGACCACTCGCCCCGTTCAAGCACTGGGGCTGAGTGCCTGGGTTTCTGGAAACCATGAGTTGTGGTTATGAAGTGGCCACAGGGCGACCAAGCAAGCCGCCTAAAAAATGTCGAACCAAGCTGGGAAAAACATGAAAGTATTAGTTTCAGTAAGAAAGGTTTTTCTGCAAACAAAAAACATGTCAGAGAGAGTAAAGTAATAACAAATGACATACAGATTTTGACCAATGGCCTTCGGTCTTGTGAGCAAGACTCCAGTCACTTGTACGCCAGATGATAACCGTCTTGTCATCTGACTGGCTGGCAATAAAAGATCCAATAGGATCCCAAGTGACTCCTTTAACTAAGGAGGAATGCCCTCGCAAGACGGCAGTGCAAATACCGTTGGTCATGCTCCAGATGTGAACTGTGTTGTCCAAGCTGCCGCTAGCCAACGTCAAGTCATCAGGGGACCAATTCAGATCTACCTATTTAAGCATAAGAAGCAGAAACATGTTTAATATCGAAAAGCTAATGATCGCGGGTAAATGTTCGGAACCTGATCATGCTTTCAAAAATAGGAAAGAAAAATGGCGCAAGCGAAATTTTGGAAGATAATTACCACATCTGCAGTATGCCCTCTTAATGTCATTATGACCTTCCAGTTTTCTACATCCGCAGGTTCCCCACTTCCAAACTCAGATGTACCAGAACCAGCTTTCCTTTCATGAATCAGGATAGCCTGGTCGTCTGATCCTGAAGCAAGATAGCGGCCATGCTTGGCCCATCTCACGCAGTTTACTGATCCAAAATGGTCTCTTATTGTAGCCAACAATCTCTGGTTGGTATCTTCATTTTGATTGTCTCTGCTCACTGATTTCATGTTCCATATCCGAACCTATTTTAAGAGATGCAAACAAATGGAGATTAGGAAAGAGTCGGTTACTTACAAAATAGTACAGAACACATAAGTTAAAACAGAAAAGGTGTACAAAACTTATGAGAAATTCTTCAGATGTGACTCGACAACAAGTTAACACCATCTAAAATGCACAATCCAACCAATATACCACCAACATCAAACAAACTTTTTACCAGAAACTTAGAATAACAGTCAGCTATTTCAGTAACCAAATCATGAACCATAAGCTTCTCTTAGTTAGCTCCTAATAACATTTGTTTCAAGCTCCAGCCACGGAGTAACGACGAGTTCCCAAACTTACAAAACCAACTCTGATCGACGACGACAACAAAGCAGCACGAACCAGCATCAGCACTCGTAGACACAATAGCCACGCAGGTTCCCCTATGCTGGAAACGACAACTCTGAAACTCGCAAGCTCACGCAGGCGACGACATAAATGACGAGCAATGGCTACCGCTACAGTACACCAGCTCGCACTAGCATTCCCATCCACACTCGAACCTCGACGACGAAAAAAACCTAAACTTGGCACAGCCAAGCCAGAAATTCCCGGTCTCTGTAGCTCAAATGATGACACTGAAAAAAAAACTAAGAGCAGAAGAGAAAAAATCAACCTTCTGGTCGCCGCCACCCGTGGCGAAGCGAAGGCCGCCGCCGGGCTGGATGTCGATGGAGAAGATCTGCAGGCCCTCATGGCGAACCCAGCTCGGTTTCTCCGTCAGCATCTCCGCGCCCTTACTCCTTTACCGCCTCCCGCCGCCTCCACGATCTTCAAGCCGAAACGCCCATGCGTGCCCCGTCGGCGAGGGCGACTCAAAACCCTAGAAAACCGCGACGAAAACCCTAGCTTCCGGGGGGTAGGCGTGCGGCCAAGGGGGAGGGGGTGGAAGGCTCGAGAAGCTTGGCGGAGGCAGGGCGGTGGTATTCGGGGACTGGTGAGGGAGGAGGCGGCCGGATTCGGGGACGGCGGCGAGGTGAGGGGGCGGCGGAGCGATGAACACGGCGGCGGAGGGGGACGAACGAACCGCTGGTGTTCGTCGCGAGCAGAGGAGAAAAAATTTCAATTGAAAAAACAGAAACCAAATCGAATCGAATTTAAATTTGGAAACTCGAGAGGCCAAAAAAGCAAAGCGACGTCAGCGGCAGATTTTTGAACCGTGCGATTTAAGCCAGCTGGTGCTTTGAGATTCGCACTCGTGATTCACACTTTTTTTTTTCATTTATTTACAAGCATGATCCAACCGAGGTGTAGGTGCATTGGTGGTTAGGGTAAAGTGCAATGCACCTTGGAAGGTTCTAGACCAGTGCCAAATTTGACATGGGGATTTATGGATGCATTCAGAATTTGGAACCTTCCTCCTCGCCTACGTCATCATCGTCGAATTATATAAAATGATGAACTATTTTGAAACTAGTTGTAAAACATGAATTGCATGAGTTTCAAACTGCAAAAGGAATAGCCTTCACATGATTCTATAAGCTGGTAGTAACTGCTTGTCCAACAAAAGACTACCAATTTTCTGTTGTGTCATGTTTTCTGATGACCATGAATAACTCAACAACAGCTAGCAAAACCTAAATCTAAGACGCCACATTTGTGAAGTACAAGAAAATATGAATCCAATTCAATATTTTAAACAAATTTCACTACCCGGTAAAATTCATTTGTTCGAAATTCCGCCAAATCTATTTTTTGCCTTGTCTATCAGTGAAGTGCGAATAAAAAAGCTGATGCAAACTCTAGTTTATCCGTCCAAATTTAGGATCCAAGAAATTGTGAAACACCAAGAACTTGAGTTCGTTTTCGATTTTGTTTGTGAAAAGAAGCAAGAGAGCAGAGTAGATTCCGTCGGAGGACCCGACGCGAACAACCAGCTCAGATTCAAAGGTCAGCGAGGGAGTCCATTGGGCCCGGCCTGTTCCATGTTCCCGGCTAAATTCTAGATGGTTGATCTATGTGCTGTCCCATGAAAGAGCGGCCCATGGACTCTAGTGCAAACTGTAGTTGGGACTGGCCCAGAAGGATACTAATGTTCCCTGAAAAGGCAGAGTTTTCTTATATTTTAGTCCTCTGAGAAAAGATGAAAAAGAAAAGGACTGTCTAAATCTTCAGTAAATCCTAGTACTCCTCCTCCGTCCCCAACCAGATGTTGTAGATTTATCAATATACTCGTATTTATTTATATGATACACTAAAACGATTATAGATATATAAAAATATAGATAAATTCATGACATCTAATTGAGGACATAGAGATTCTATAAATGATTGAATATGCCCATGGATCCTTCATCTGGGTCATCACACATCACCTTACGTTCTCGTCCAGGTCACACCACGACGCGCGTTGCCTCCTTATTCGTACCCACCACTCCTTGTTTTATTGTTTTCTTCTAATTTCGTCACGTGTGAGTGCTGACACGGGAGAGTCGCTCTTTATTGTCTTGCGTGGCGCCGCTCCCAACATAGGCGGATCCAAAGGGTGGTCGGGGTGGTGCATGAACCACCCTGAAATTTCTACATAGCCTATATATCATTAAAAAAATTAAAAAAATATATAATTAAATTAAAAATCGCACTGTTGGACTATCCTGATGTGTCGAGCTAGATCCGCTAGTGCTTTCCAAGTCACGTGTTGCCACTGCAGTCTGCAGGTGCTCACGTCAACCTCGTCCAGCTATGTTGCAAGGAGGTCGGTGATGCTATGTTACTAGGGGTTGGGGGCGGTGCTACCAAAGGCTTGCGGCGATGCTACGAGTGACCGGTGGCGGTGCTGCCACTGCCAGTGTGGTTGACATTTGACCCGGTAGACACACTTGGTCAGATGGTCTCATAGGTAGGGTCATAGCCAGAACGTGCACCATGCAGCCGTACACTAGAGGAAAAAGGGCCATCCGTTCGCGACCCCTCGGAGCATTAGTCCCGGTTGCGCCACCAACCGGGACTATCTGCCGCACGCGGTTGGAGGCACGGGGCCAGGGGCATGGGTCCCGGTTGGTGGGGCATGCGTTGGTTGGAGCCACCAACCGGGACTAAAGGTTTGGCCCACGTGGCACGCACCTTTAGTCCCTTGTCGGCTTCAACCGACTAAAGGTCCTGCCCTCTATAAATGCAACGCCTCTCTCCGCTCCACTGCTTTTTTTGAATGGTGTAAGGTGTGAGGGTGTGTGCTAGTTTTTTTTCATGCATGCATTGAAGATGTTTGTTGAAATGTTTGAGTGAAAAATCCCGCTGAATTTCTCATAGAACAAAAATATAGAAGGTGTTCGAGACGCACTTGAGCTTTCTCCTCTTTATTTCCCTCGATCGAGGTTAGCAATCTTATCTTTTCTAGGTCATTGATACAATTCATGTGTCGGTGTGAATTGGTTATTTCACTATTTATGATGTCCTGTTTTTTGATAAACTTACTTATATGATGCAGATGAACGGTCGGGAATGGATGTATGACGGTGGCAGGCAGTATATCAAAGGCGTGGATAAATTTATCGATGTGGCTACGGCAAACAAAGAGAATGGATTTATACGACGTCCAAGCGTACAATGCCGGAACAACAAGGAGTACTCATCCTCGAAAATCATTCGCGGCCACCCGATTATGAAAGGTTCCATGCCCAACTATAATTGCTGGACCAAGCACGGGAAAGAGGGGTTATGATGGAAGATGGTGAAGAAGAAGATGATGATAACAACTATCATCATATGTTTCTGAATACGGTGATACCGCTATGGAAGACAATGGAGAGGAAAAAGGTGAAGAACGGGCATCGATGAGCCGATCGATGAACTTGGTAGGGTCATTTCGATGCAAAGCGAGACTGTGAAATGTAAAATGAGAAGTTGAAGTTAGAGGGCATGTTAGAAGATCACAAGAAATTGTTGTACCCAAATTGTGAAGATGGCAGACAAAGCTCGGTACACATCGGAATTGTTGCGATGGAAGGCGAGTGTGGTCTAACCGACTCCTCATTTGAAAAGATGTGAAAATAATGAAGTCAAGTTTCCAAAACATAACGAACTTCCCGAGAGTACCTACGAAGCAAAGAAGACTCTCTGTCCTCTGGGATTAGATGTGCAAACGATACATGCATGCATTAATGACTGCATCCTCTATCGCGGTAAGGAGTATGAGAATTTAGATAAATGTCCGGTATGCAACGCTGCTAAGTATAAGATCGACGAGATGACCCCGGTGATGTTGAGGAGAGCCTCCTAAGAGGGTTCTGCTAAGGTTATGTGGTATGCTCCTATAATACCAAGGTTGAAACGCATGTTCGTAAACAAAGAGCATGCCAGTTGTTGCGATGGCACAAAGAAGACCGTAAGAAAGACGGGAGTTGAGACACCCTGCCGATGGGTCACAAAGTGGAGAAAAATCGAGAGAGACTTCCTGGACTTTGCGGTGACGCAAGGAACTTATGGTTTGGTCTAAGTACGGATGGCATGAATACTTTTGGGGAGCAGAGCTGCCACAAGACTGGCTCGTGACTCTATGTATCTACAACCGCCTCCTTGGTTGTGCATGAAGCGTAAGTTCATTATGATGCGAGCTCATTCAAGGCCCAAGCAACCGGCAACGATATTGATGTGTACCTTAGGCCATTAGTTGAAGAATTCTTACGCTTGTGGGGCAAACCAGGTGTACGTGCGTGGGATGAGAACAAACAGAGCCATTTAATCTACGAGGGTTGTTATTCAGTAACCATCAATGATTGGCTCGCTCTTAGTAACCTTTCGTGATGCATAAACAAAGGATATAAGGCATGCATCCACTGTTTAGATAAGACCAAGGTACATATTTGCATAAATGCAAGAAGGTTGTGTACCTAGCGAATCGACGATTTCTTCCGACCAATCATCCGTAAGAAAGAAAGGCAAGCATTTCAAAGGTGAGGCGATCACCGGAAGAAGCTGAACTCCCATTTGGTGATGATGTATTTGGTATGGTCAAGGACATAGAAGTAATCTTTGGAAAGGGTCCCGGTCAATCAGTTCGAACGACGCCGCTATGTGACACGCACCATGTGGAAGAAGAAATCTATATTTTGGGAGCGCCATATTGGAAAGTCTGCGTGTCCGCTTCAATCGACGTGATGCACGTGATGAAGAATATCTGCGTGAACCTGCTAGGATTCCTAGGTGTATGGGAAGACAAAAGATACACCAAGCACGGAGGACCAACAAATTATGAAAGACCCAAAGAACATGCATACAGATAACAAGACGGATAAAGGGCGCCACTTAAGTCGTACAGCTATGCTCTTACCAAAGCGAGAAGGAAATCTTTTTGAAGTCCTTTACAGATCAAGGTGACGCCGGGCTTCTCATCTAATATAAAGGGATAATAAATATGGAGAAAAGTTCCAAAACCTGAAGTCTCATGATCACACGTGATTATGACGCATTGCTTTCGATTGCATTGAGGGGCTTCTACCGAAAATGTTCGAGTACCCATTGTGAAGCTGTGCATTCCTCAATGCAATATCTCAAGGTAATCAATCCAGATATTCTGCCAAGGTTACGGAAGGATGTGGTACAATGTCTTGTTAGTTTTGAATTGGTGTTCCCACCATCCTTCTTCAATATTATGACGCATCTCTGGTTCATCTAGTGGAAGAGATTGCCATTCTCGGTCCGGTATTTCGCACAATATGTTCCCCTTTGAGAGGTTCATGGGAGTCTTAAAGAAATATGTTCATAACCGTGCTAGACTGTAAGGAAGCATCTCCAAGGGATATGGAACATAGGAGGTCATTGAGTTTTGTGTTGACTTTATTCGACCTTAAGCCGATTGGTGTTTCGACTCGGCATGAGGGAAGACTAAGTGGAAAAGGCACTGGGAAAGAAAGCAATGATATTTAGGGACGGGATTCTTTCACTAAAGCACACTACACGCTTCTACATAATTCCACCTTGGCAGCTCAGATATGGAGGAACACAAGAATATTGTACGCTCCAAAAACCCGGGGAAGCCTGAATCATGGATTACAGATGAACACATGAAGTCTGTCAGTGGTTGGATGCGGACACATCTCTTGAATGACACCACTGTTGGAGATCAGCTATACGTGTTTTCCACGGCACCATCTTCGACTGTATTGAATTTCCAAGGGTACTAAATAAATGGGAATACATTCTACACGATCGCCCAAGATAAAAAGAGCACCAACCAAAATAGTGGTGTCCGCTTTGATGCAATAGACGAGAATGGACAAAAGGACACATATTATGGTTACATAGAGGAGATATGGGAACTAGACTATGGAGTCTCTTTTAAGGTCCCTTTGTTTCCGCAAATGGGTCAACTGAATGGGAAGGGGTAAAGATAGACCAGTTATGGAATGACAACAAGGATCTCAACAATCTTGGTTATAGAGATGAACCATTCGTCCTAGCCAATGATGTGTCTCAGTTTTCTATGTGAAGGACATGTCCTCCGCATCAAAAAAGAAAAAATATGCAAACGAATACATCATATGATGAGCCAAAGGCCACATAGTTCTTTTCAGGGAAAAGAAACATCGTGGGAATCGAGGACAAGATAGACATGTCAAGATTATAATAAGTTTGATGAAATTCCGCCTTCACGGAAAATGACCCAAGCATTCCGTTAAGTAAAGAAGATGCTCCATGGTTACGCAAGCGGTCATAAGGAATGACATATGCCAAGAAGTTCATCATATTATGTAACTCTAGTTCATGTCTTCGCGGTTTGTGGCTTGACCAAGGATATCTTTCATGGTTTGTGGCCTTTAGTCCCGGTTTTGTAGTCTCGCTTTTAATATTAATAAATGTCTTGAGTGTTAGTCCCATTTGTGTTGGACCGGAGTGCCTCTATGACGTTTCTCGGAGATCCGGGGAGGACTGGCTCGTTAAGATCTCCTCAAATCGCCGCAGTGGTGTCCCTTCTCTCGAAAACCATCTTGCAGCTTGTAACTTCACTAACTAGATCAATACGCCTTGAGCTAACTAATTTCACATATTAGGAGTGCCTCTATGACCAGTTTCGGAGATGCCGAGGACTGGCTCCGGCATCTCCAAACTGGCGCAGTGGTGTCCCCGCTCTCGAAAACCATCTTGCAGCTTGTAACTTCACTAACTAGATCAATCGCCTGAGCTAACTAATTTCACATATTAGAGTGCCTCTATGACCATTTCCGGAGATGCCGGAGGACTAGGCTCCGCAGATGTCCTCGAAGGCCGTGGTGTCCCCGCTCGAAAACCATCTTGCAGCTTGTAACTTCACTAACTAGATCAATACGCCTGAGCTAACTAATTTCACATATTAGAGTGCCTCTGACCAGTTTCGGAGATGCCGGAGGACTGCGCTCGTCGGCATCTCCCGAATCGCCGTAGTGGTGTCCTCGCTCTAAAACCATCTTGGAGATGCCTCAAACTGGGAGGACTGGACTCACAAGGATGCATATTTATAGTACAAGCAGCTCGGCATAATGTCGACACTCACGACATAATGTCGACACTCACCCCTATTATTAGTGTCGTCATTATTTAGTCGGTTGGTGTCTCCAACCGACTAAAGGTTCATCTTTAGTCGGTTGGTGACACCATCCGGGACAAGGTACAAGCCGCACGACATAATGTCGACACTCACCCCTATTATTAGTGTTGTCGCCCACTCAAGCGCAATCCTTTTTCAACAAGGTTGGTTTCTCCAACCGAGACTAAATATGAACCTCTCTTTTTATATAGGCATTTCTCTATTTATTAGGTAACACTTAAGACATTTATTAATATTAAAACCGGACAAATCGGGACTAGCTAACACTGGCCTAAAGCCGCCTTTAGTCATAATCATGCCTAGTCCTATAGTACGCAGCTTGTGGTCTTCATCGTCGTCATCATCATCGCCATCGTCACACCGCCACTCGGGATCCTCACCCCATCCATGGCATATACCAGAGCCATTCCAGCCTGGATTCACGGCGGGTGGAGAGGGTCTCTGGAAGGCGATGCGTCCCCTATCTTCATGCACACCGTTCGACCATAGTTAGAAATTCAGATAATTCAAACGGGCATAATAAATTAAAAAAATCCGAACAATGAAAATCCTTCGTGGTGTCATATTATGTTACATAGTTGAAAGGAAAAATACCAGACTTGGTATATTGATCATGTTTCGAAAAAACCTTCACAAAATGACCTATCATGTTCGAGGTTTCATGGCTTTCGGTCCAAATGACCGATGTTATGTGCTGAATCACGGCATAGTTTGTGATGTTGTGCCCATATTATGCATGTGTGTGGACATTGGTATGGAGAACAATGTTGCAGGAGGAAGTTTTCCTTTTTGTCGCACGGAAAAGCCCTTTCCATATTCCGAGCGCAAAAAACGGGTCGTTTTGTGAAGTAACCACCAAAATGCCGTTTCACAATGCTACCGTCCCATTTTCCTAAAATACTAGACCACCTTACATGGACTATCTCCCAACCGGTACATCTCAAACCTTGTCGTCCATCCCGGGTAAAAAGGACAAATGTCTGCCGAATCGGCAGGAAGTGGGTCCGGTTTGTACTACAGGTACATGATCTATCGCCCGTGATTTTTTGAAAAATCATTTTTAGACTCGCAATATGTGGTTTCTTCAGAGATCCAATGCAAGTTCTGTAGGGGTTCGTAGCATGGAAAACAAAAATTTTCTATCGCATACAAACAAACAAGCCAAGATCTATCTACTAGATTGTAGCAACGAGTCGATAGAGGAACTCACCCTCGAAGATTCCAAAGCGGTTAACGAGAGCGGATTCTCGTGGGTGATGTAGTCGTACTCTTTTCGATCTCAAGATCGTGTAGACGATCCTTCCAGCGCCACGTTCCTGCAGGCCCCGCAATGATCGGTCACACGTCGGGTACTGACGAAGACCTTCCTCTCCCTTGTTCCAAAGAAAATGGAGGTTGTAGCACTCTCATGCGATTCCCAAAGACAACGGCGTGGTACCTAAGTAGAGGGAGATCCCGCAGGCTTCGCTTTAAGCCAAGTAGTATGGTGGAGCTTATGAGAGAGGCTATTAGTGGTCTAGTAATTAGACACACCAATTAGAAGGCTCTAAACCAATTAGAAGGCTCTAAACCGTGGCTAAAGCAATTAGAAGCTCTAAACCAAAACGGCTCTAAACCGGAGATCTAGAGGTGAAACTTGTGTGTCTCTAGGAGGAGCCTGCCTCCTTTTATGGGAGGGGTCCTTGGCGCCAGGGAGGGAGGAGTCCCTCCCAACTCGGCCTAGGGTGCCGGCCTGGAGGAGTCCAACCTCCTCCGGTTGGTTCCAACTCCTCTTGCTTGTTTCCCACAGTTTCTTGTTTTGGCGCTTTGACTTTCAAACGGACATTTGACTTTTCTGTTTTAGGATTCAATTTAATCCTTTATTTGGGACAGCAAGAACACTTAGTACATGATGCAATCATTCAATGAGTAATGACACATTCATGTACCCTTCCCCCCCGGAGTGCCGGACAATCCGGAACCTTCTAGAACATTCCCGATGAAAACACCGGAATCATTCCCGAACTCCGAAACGGGACTTTCCTTATATGAATCTTATTCTCCGGACCATTCCGGATCACCTCGTGATATCCCGGATCCCATCCGAGACCCCGAACAACATTCGGTCTCTTTCTCATAATACCATAACTACTCAAAGAACGTCGAATCCTTATGTGTCTCCTCACGGTTCGTGAATTATGCGGACATGATCGAGACACTTCTCCGAACAATAACCAATAGAGGAATCGAAATTCATATGGCTCTACATATTTCTACGATTACTTTGCGATCGAATGAACCACTTACATACGATACCAATTTCCCTTTGTCTCACGATATGTTACTTATCCGAGGTTATGATCGCTTATCTCGCATACCTACTTCAACCTCCATCGATAAGTACTCTTTTTCTCGCTCCTCGTGATATGTGATCCCTTGTGACCAAGTCACATGCTTGCAAGACAATTGGATGACATTCCACCGAGAGGGCCCAGAGTATATCTATCCGTCATGTGGATGGACAAATCCCACTCTTGATCCATGTGTTTCAACCAATACTTTCCTAACACTTAATGCCACCTTTATATCCACCCGCCACGGTGTGGTGTTTGATGTCATCAAAGCATCCATCCGTAAAGGTGATATGCATGATCTCATGGTCGAAGGAATTAGGTTACTATGTATCGTAAAGCATATAGCAATTGAACTATTGAAATGACTTGATCTTTATGCTACGCTTATCTATAGGAGTATGTCCACCATATCATTCTCCTAACGATATGATCTTGTTGTTGATAACATCTCAATGTTCATGATATGGAAACCACAATCATTAATCAACCAACAAGCTAGTGAAGTATAGAGGCTATACTAGGGACTTCAAATTAAGTTTACAAATCACACAAGTATTAATGGTTTCCTTGTTAATACTATTATAGCATGAATGTAAACATTTATCATAAACACAAAGATATAATAATAACTACATTTATTATTGCCTCTAGGGCATATCTCCAACAGCCTCCCACTTGCACTAGAGTCATCTAATCTAGATTACATGGTAATATACCAACACCCATGGCGTTTGGTGTTGGTCATGTTTTGCCCTGGGAGAGGTTTAGTCAATGGATCCGCCACATTCGATCTGTGTACTTTGCAAATCTTTATATCCCCATCCCGGATATGTTCTCGAATAGCGTGAAAACGCAGCTTGATATGCTTCACTTCTTGTGTGACCTTGGTTCTTACGCATTGGCTATGGCGCCCATGTTATCACAAGAGATAGACATTGGGTCCAGCGACTTGGAACCACACCCAGCCTCAGTAATGAACTCTTTCATCCATATCGCTTCTTGTGAAGCCTCCGACCATGTATTCCGATTCATTGAAGATCTCGCCACAACGCTTTGCTTTGCACTCCTCCACTAATCCGCACCATTCAAAATAAATACGATCCGGATTGTGATTTAGAATCATCCGGATCGGTGTTCCAACTAGCATCGGTGTAACCATTAACAACGAAATGCTCATCACCTCCATAAGAAAGAACCATATCCTTAGTTCTTCTCAAGTACTTAAGGATGTTTTGATCATTGTCCAATGATCCACTCGGATCACTTTGATATCTGCTAGTTAAACTAACAAAGATATGCAATGTCGGGTCTAGTACATAGCATGGCATACATTAGAGATCCTATGGCTGAGGCATAGGAGTCTTACTCATCCTTTCTCTATCTTACGCCGATGTCGGACTTTGAGTTTTACTCAAGGTCGATATAGCAACATGGGCAAGAACCCTTTCTTGCTTTCTTCCATTCCAAATCTCTTTAGAACTTTGTCCAAATATGTACTCTGTGACAATGATATTTGGCGTTCGATCTATCTCTATAAATCTTTATGCCTAATATGTAAGTCGCTTCGCCAAGATCCTTCATTGAAAAACTATTATTCAAATATTCCTTGACACTATTAAGAAGGTCTACATCATTCCCAATCAACAATATGTCATCCACATACAAGATTAAGAATGCTCTGAGCTCCCACTCACTTTCTTGTAAATACAAGCTTCTCCATAAGTTTGTATAAAACCAAAACTTTTGATTACTTTATCAAAACGTTGATTCCAACTTCGGGATGCCTGCTTCAATCCATAGATGGACCGTTGAAGTTTGCATACCTTGTTAGCATCTTTAGGATCGACAAAACCTTTGGGTTGCATCATATACAACTCTTCATCAATGTCTCCATTGAGGAATGCTGTTTTGACATCCATCTGCCATATCTCATAATCATAATATGCAGCGATTGCTAACATAATCCTCACAGACTTTAGCTTCGCTACCGGTGAGAAAGTCTCATCGTAGTCAACTCCTTGAATTTGTCGAAACCCTTTTGCGACAAGTCGAGCTTTATAGACAGTAACATTACCATCAAAGATCTGCTTTCTTCTTGAAAATCCATTTGTTCTCGATGACCTTCCGGCCATCCCAGAAGTCCACCAAAGTCCATACTTGGTTTTCGTACATGGATCCAATCTCGATTTCATGGCTTCTTGCCATTTATTGAATCTGGGCTCATCATCGCTTCCTCATATGTCTCGGGTCATCGGTGTTGTCCACCACCATGACATTCATAACGGAATCATACCAACTGAGTGGTACGAGTTCTCTGACCTCCGAGGCTCAGAGCAACTTCAACCAAGTTTCATGATCATCATCATTAGCTTCCTCTCTTATTGGTGCACCACAGAACTTCTTCCGGTCTTGCGCTACTCGCAATTTCGAGAGAAGGTTCGACAACCTCGTCGAGTTCTACTTTCCTTCCAGCCACTTCTTTCGAGAGAAATTCCTTCTCTAGAAAGGATCCATTCTTAACGAATGTTTTGCCTTCGGATCTATGATAGAAGGTATACCCAATAGTTTCCTTCGGGTATCCTATGAAGATGCATTTTTCCGCTTTGGGTTCAAGCTTGTCCTTGTAACTTCTTTACATAGGCTTCAGATCCCCAAACTTTAAGGAACGACAATTTAGGTTTCTTCCCAAACCATAATTCATACGGTGTCGTTTCAACGGATTTAGACGGTGCCCTATTTAAAGTGAATGCGGTGTTTCTAATGCATAACCCCAAAATGATAGCGTAACTGTAAGTGACATCATAGAACGAACCATATCTAAGAGAGTTCGATTACGACGCTCGACACACCATTACTGTGGTGTTCCCGGTGTCAATTGTGAAAGTATTCCGACTTCTTTAAATGCTCGCCAAACTCAGAACTTAGATATTCACCTCCACGATCAGAACGTAGAAATTTAATCTTCTTGTTACGTTGATTCTCTACCTCACTTTGAAACTCCTTAAACTTCTCGAAAGTTTCGGACTTGTGTTTCATGAAATAGATATACCCATATCTACTCAAGTCATCCGTGAAGGTAAGAACATAACGATAACCATCAGCGATGCTACACTCATTGGACCACACACATCGGTATGTATGATTTCCAATAAGTCCGTAGCTCGCTCCATCATACCAGAAAATGGAGTCTTAGTCATTTTACCCATCAGACATGCTTCGCATCTTTCAAGTGATTCAAAATCAAGTGATTCAAGAAGTCCATCGGAATGGAGTTTCTTCATACGTTTCACTCCAATGTGACCAAGACGACGATTGCCACATATAGGTCGAATTATCGCTGATTTCAAACGCTTAGCCTCAATATTGTTGATATGTGTATTTCCACCATCGAGATTCAATAAGAATAGACCATCTATCAAAGGTGCATGTGCATAAAACATATTACTCATATAAATCGAACAACCATTATTCTCGACTTAAACAAGTAACCTCAAGAACAAACAAGATCCCGAATAATGTTCATGCTCAACGCAGCACTAAATAACAATTATTTAAGTATAAAACTAATCCCGATGGTAGATGAAGAGGTAGTGTGTCGACCGCGATCACATCAACCTTTGATCCGCTTCCCACGCCGCATCGTCACCTTGTTCTTCGCTAGCTTCCGCTTATTCTGCAAAGACCTGTTTGAGTTACAAATATGAGCAACCGAACCAAGATTAAATACCTGTGCACTACTACGAGTACTAGTGAGATACACATCAATAACATGTATATCGATATACCTTTCTTCTTGATGTTGCCGTTCTTCAGATCCGCCAAGTACTTTGGGCAATTCCGCCCAAAGGACCTTCTCCCTTGCAAGAAAAGCACTCAAGACGTGCTTAGGTCCAGCCTGGTCTTCTTCGGCGTGGTAGCTTTCTTACCACCCTTCTTGAAGTGTACCTTTGCTTAGACTTGCCTTTCTTGAATTTGGTGGTCTTATTGACCAACAACACTTGGTGCTCTTTCTTGATCTCCACTTCGCAGATTTCAACATGGCAAAGAGTTCGCAACGCCTTGTTCATGTTCTCGCATGTTGTAGTTCATCACAAAGTTCTTGTAACTTGGTGGTAGTGATTGAGGACACGGTAAATCCCAAAGCATTAGGAATCACTATACCCAAGCTTTGAAGTTTGTTTATGCGTGCCTGGACATCTTAAGCACATGCTCACCGACGGAGCTGCCCTCTTCCATCTTGCGCTTAAAGAACTTTTCAAGCCTCATAGCTTTCAATTGACGCATGAGTCTCAAAATCAATTTGAGATCCTCGACAATATCATATGGGTCGACTCTTCAAACCTTTCTCGAGCTCGATTCTAAACCATACAAGATAGCACCTGAACTATGGAGTACCGATTCTTCCGAGGTAAACATTTTTACTTCATCGGAAGCAAGTATTGGTGGGTCACCCAATGTGCATCCAAAGACATAGGTCAAATTACCACCGTGAGGACAATCTCAAATTATGGAACCAATCCGGGTTGCTTCCATTGTTTTTCAACTTTTCTTTCTCTAGGAACGCATTAAAATTGATGGTAGGCTGCCATTGATCTACAAATATATTTGCGATAGGTTAGACTAAGTTTATGACAAATTGAGTTCAAATTAATTAATGAAATTAAACTAGGTGAACTCCCACTCAAAACAATATCCCTCACATTGTTTTAGTGATCACATGAACCAAATCCACCATATCAACACCGATCATCACGAGAGTTGACATAGTTTCAATGGCTAACAATCGACATGTTCATCACATCTACTATATGATTCATGCTTTACCTTTCGGTGATCCGTGTTCGAGACCATGTCTATACATGCTAGGCTCGTCAAGATCAAACCTTAGTTTCGCATGAGCAACTGCTTGCTCACGTTGTATACACTTGCGTAATCTAGCACACCGATCATCACGTGGTGCTTCAAACAACAAGCTTTAGCAACGGTGCTAACTAAGGGTGAACACTTTATGATTTGAAATTGATGTGCATGAGGGATCATCTTATAATGCTACCGCTGCCTACTAAGCAATACAAGATGCATAAAGGATTAACATCACATGCAATTCAATATATATGTGATATGATATGGTTTTTCTTCTTCGTGCCTCCGATCTCCATCTTCAAGCACGAACATGATCTCCATCATCACCGCATTGCATCAAGGTCAATGACGCTTCTCCATGGTTGTCGCCCACCGCTTCAACTATTACAACTACTTTGAATAGACACGCTGGTCTCAACATAAATTAAAACAACCATATTTCGCCGGTTGCCGACTTACAATAAGGAACATTGCATACATCAAATATAATCACAATCATGGCCATATCACATCATCAGACACCCCGCAAAACAAAGTTAGACGCCTCTACTTTCTTTGCATATTTTACGTGGTTTGGGGCTTTCAATAAGTGTCGTTCTAACTTACGAACAAGAACCACAACATTGATACTAGCATTGTTGATCACCCGTTGTAAATTGGATCTTAACTATGCTAGGAGAGACAGCACCCTAAAGCCACTTATGCAATACAAGTTACATGTCAAGCGTGGAGCAAGTCTCATGAACGATGTCATGTAAGGTTAGCCCGGGCCGCTTCATCCCAACATACCGCAAGATGCAAAGTACACAAGAAGTAATCGACAATAAAAGCATCAACGCCCACAATGACCATTGTGTTCTACTCGTGCAACAGATCTACATATAGACACGGCTCTGATACCCTTTGTAGGGGTTCGTAGCATGGAAAACAAAAATTTCTATCGCATACAAACAAACAAGCCAAGATCTATCTACTAGATTGTAGCAACGAGTCGATAGAGGAACTCACCTCAAGATTCCAAAGCGTTAACGAGAGCGATTCTCGTGGGTGATGTAGTCGCATTCTTCCGATCTCAAGATCGTAGACGATCCTTCCGCCATCGCTCAGCAGCGCCCCGCATGGGTCACACGTTCGACTGACGAAGACCTTCCTCTCCTTGTTCCAAAGAAAATGGAGGTTGTAGCACTCTCTCGCGATTCCCAAAAGACAACGGCGTGGTACCGGAAGTAGAGGGAGATCCCGCAGGCTTCGCTTGCTTAAGTAGTATGGTGGAGCTTATGAGAGAGGCTATTAGTGGTCTAGTAATTAGACACACCAATTAGAAGGCTCTAAACCAATTAGAAGGCTCTAAACCTTGGCTAAAGCAATTAGAAGCTCTAAACCAAAACGGCTCTAAACCGGAGATCTAGAGGTGAAACTTGTGTCTCTAGGAGGAGCCCGCCCCTCCTTTTATGGGAGGGGGTCCTTGGCCAGGAGGGAGGAGTCCTCCCAACTCGGCCTAGGGTCGGCGCTGGAGGAGTCCAACTCTCCTCCAAAGTTGGTTCCAACTCCTCTTGCTTGTTTCCCACAGCTTGTTTTGGCGCTTGACTTTCAAATCGGACATTTGACTTTTCTATTTTAGGATTCAATTTAATCCTTTATTTGGGACAGCAAGAACACTTAGTACATGATGCAATCATTCAATGAGTAATGACACATTCATGTACCCTTCCCCGGAGTGCCGGACAATCCGAACCTTCTAGAACATTCCCGATGAAAACACCTAATCATTCCTAACTCAAACGGACTTTCCTTATATGAATCTTATTCTCCGGACCATTCCGGATCACCTCGTGATATCCCGATCCCATCCGAGACTCAACAACATTCGGTCTCTTTCTCATAATACCATAACTACTCAAACAACGTCAATCCTTAAGTGTGTCTCCTACGGTTCGTGAATTATGCGACATGATCGAGACACTTCTCCGAACAATAACCAATAGAGGAATCTGAAATTCATATGGCTCTACATATTTCTACGATTACTTTGCGATCGAATGAACCACTTACATACGATACCAATTTCCCTTTGTCTCACGATATGTTACTTATCCGAGGTTATGATCGTCGGTATCTCGCATACCTACTTCAACCTCGTTCGATAAGTACTCTTTTCTCGCTCCGTGATATGTGATCCCTTGTGACCAAGTCACATGCTTGCAAGCCAATTGGATGACATTCCACGAGAGGGCCCAGTATATCTATCCGTCATGTGGATGGACAAATCCACTCTTGATCCATGTGTTTCAACCAATACTTTCGAACACTTAATGCCACCTTTATAGCCACCCGATTCGGTGTGGTGTTTGATGTCATCAAAGCATCCATCCGGTAAAGGTTATATGCATGATCTCATGGTCGAAGGAATTAGGTTACTATGTATCAGAAAGCATATAGCAATTAAACTATTGAAATGACTTGATCTTTATGCTACGCTTATCTATAGGAGTATGTCCACCATATCATTCTCCTAACGATATGATCTTGTTGTTGATAACATCTCAATGTTCATGATATGGAAACCACAATCATTAATCAACCAACAAGCTAGTGAAGTATAGAGGCTATACTAGGGACTTCAAATTAAGTTTACAAATCACACAAGTATTCATGGTTTCCTTGTTAATACTATTATAGCATGAATGTAAACATTTATCATAAACACAAAGATATAATAATAACTACATTTATTATTGCCTCTAGGGCATATCTCCAACAAGTTCTAACGATGCCCGTCCCCTATCTTCGTGCACACCGGTTCGACCATAGTTAGAAATTCAGATAATTCAAAACGGGCATAATAAATTCAAAAAAAATCCGAACAATGAAAATCCTTCGCGTGGTGTCATATTATGTTACATAGTTGAAAGGAAAAATACCAGACTTGGTATATTGATCATGTTTCTAAAAAACCTTCACAAAATGACCTATCATGTTCGAGGTTTCATGGCTTTCGGTCCAAATGACCGATGTTATGTGCTGAATCACGGCATAGTTTGTGATGTTGTGCCCATATTATGCATGTGTGTGGACATTGGTATGGAGAACAATGTTGCAGGAGGAAGTTTTCCTTTTTGCATACGGAAAAGCCCTTTTCCATTTTTCGAGTAAAAACGGGTCGTTTTGTGAAGTAACCACCAAAATGCCGTTTCAGAATGCTACCGTCCCATTTTCCTAAAATACTAGACCACCTTACATGGACTATCTCCCAACCGGTACATCTCAAACCTTTTCGTCCATCCCGGATAAAAGGACAAATGTCTGGAATCGGGAGGAAGTGGGTCGATCGTACTACATGTACATGATCTATCGCCCGTGATTTTTGAAAAATCATTTTTATACTCGCAATATGTGGTTTCTTCAGAGATCCAATGCAAGTTCTAACGATGCGTCCCTATCTTCATGCACCGGTTCGACCATAGTTAGAAATTCGAGATAATTCAAAACAGCATAATAAATTCAAAAAAATCCGAACAATGAAAATCCTTCGCGTGGTGTCATATTATGTTACATAGTTGAAAGGAAAAATACCAGACTTGGTATATTGATCATGTTTCGAAAAAACCTTCACAAAATGACCTATCATGTTCGAGGTTTCATGGCTTTCGGTCCAAATGACCGATGTTATGTGTTGAATCACGGCATAGTTTGTGATGTTGTGCCCATATTATGCATGTGTGTGGACATTGGTATGGAGAACAATGTTGCAGGAGGAAGTTTTCCTTTTTGTCGGAAAAGCCCTTTTCCATTTTCCGAGCGCAAAAAACGGGTCGTTTTAAAAATTAATATTCAAAAATAGAATATAAGTTAATTCATTTTAAAAGGTTACATTAATTATTTTTTAAAAATAGAATATGTTTTTGAATTATTTATTCAAATCCATACACTTCTTATGTTTAAAGTTTTTCTAAATTCCAAATTGATATTAAAAAAATATAAGTTAATTCATTTTTAATTGTAAATGGTTCATATTTTAAATGGTTACATTAATTATTTTTTAAAACAGAAAATGTTTTTGAATTATTTATTTAAATCCAAACACTTTTATGTTTAAATTTTTTCTAAATTCCAAATTGATATGAAAAAAATATAAGTGAATTCATTTTAATTGTAAATGGTTCATATTTTAAATGGTTACATTAATTATTTTTAAAAGTAAAATGGTTTTGAATTATTTATTCAAATCCAAACACTTTTTATGTTTAAAGTTTTTCTAAATTCCAAATTAATTATCATTTAAAAACAATACAAATTTAAACCCCAAAATAAAAAATAAGGCGGAGACAAAATACAAATTTTTGAAAAGCAGAATATGTCGGTTGGAGCCACCAACGGGACTAAAGACCTCAAGGCCAACGCTTGAAAATATTGAGTATAGGTCCGGTTGGTGGCTCCAATCGACGCTTCTTTAGTCCCGGTTGGAGCCACCAACCGAGACTAAAGGCCCTTCGCTTATAACCGGGTGCCCTCCTCTTCTTCTTCCCATCTCATTCATCGACGACGCACAGGAACCCCCACCCACAACGCCGAAGTCGCTGCCGAGCTCGCCGAGGAGCTCCGCCGTCTTGGCCGGCTCTCACGCCAAAGGAATCGTCCCTCGGCCTTAATCAAGCTCGCAACCCATCTTCCCGAGCTCCGGCCGTCGCCGATTCGTCTCGCTCGCCACCCTTGCTTCCCCGACCGGCATCGCCGTGGTGAGCCACCGGTGCTCTAGCACCTCTTCACACGCCTCTCTCTCTAGCTCTACCGCGACGACCATCGCCCGCCTCTGTCGCCCCGCTGTGCTCGTTGCTCGGCGACCAATAATGGGCAGACCACCATATGGTTCGCCTCGACGAGCTCTTTCGAATGCGCACAGCCCCGCAGTCCCGCGCGCTCCCCAGGGTCGTCGTCGACCACCTTTCTGCCGCGCCGCCCGTCGTGGTGACGTGGTGCTCGCGTGGCTACCGCGTGGGGCCCGTCGCCCGGTCCCACTGCCAGCCTTAGAGGCTAGGTGCCTCTATGGTGCAGTTAGCGTGGCCTCGTCCAGTGGAGGCCGAGGTGGCCACGGCCCTACATCGCCCACGTGGCTAGGTGCCCCGGTCCCTCCGTGGAGGCTGAGGTGGCCACGGGCCCCTCTGTCAGCCACTGTGGCGGTGTAAAAAATGTTTTCTGTTTTGTTTAAATTCAGAAATGGTTTAATTAAATCCATAAATTGATATAATATTGTAAATTCAATAATTAATTATTTATAACTCAGAAAAATACAAATAATATATCAAAATGTTCAGAAAAATGAGATCTAACTATTTAACCTATAATCATGCATTGTTCAACAACTTTCAAGACAAGTTTAATTAGAAAACAAAATCAACCCCTCTCATATACTCCGGAGTTTCGCCGAGTTAGGGTTTTCACCCCTCGGAACCCCATTTAAATTGCCGAGCATGTCTTAGGGTTACTTTTTAATACAAATTAACTTGTCATATCATTATCCTTGTCATACTATGGTGCAAAAGGTTTAAACATTTGATTTAATAATTTCAGAATTTGAATAAAACTTGTAAATTCAATAACTTTTAATCTGTAATTCAGAAAAATACAAATAATATACCAAAATGTTCAGAAAAATGAGAACTATATATCTATGCCATAATCATGCATTGTTCAACAACTTAAATAACAAGTTTAATTAGAACACCCTAGTAACCCTAACAGGTGATTCCGGAGTTCCTTGAGTTAGGGTTTGCGCCCCTCGGAACCCCGATTAACTTGTCGAGCATGCTTTAGGGTTACATTCCAATGCACATTAACTTGTCGTATCATCATTGCTTGATCATTGCATCGATGCCATGTGTTGATTGTTTCCCTTTCTTTCCGGTGATTTGGTTCTTCTCGGTAGAATACAATATCGAGATCGAGATCGATTCCAATATGGTATTTTGTTAGTATCTAGTGTTACCTATCTGCTGGATAGTTTCCCTTTTGTAGCCTTATACTCATGTTCCCCTCTCATATGCATCCGAGGTTTCTCGAACTAGGTTTTACACCTCGGAACTCGAATATTGATTTTAGTTGATTTTAGCTAAAGTTACCTATCTACTACACGGTTTCCTTTTGTGTAGCTAGGTTTAGGTTTCTCTTCATTTTTATTATTGTGTATGTATATATTAGGGTTTCTCTTTAACTTTCTCCTTTAGCCGCTTTGACTTATTCGTTTTCCACCTATGCGTAAAATATGGACCCACACGCCGAGACGAAGAAAAGGAAGAGTTGATCCAAGGTGTGATCCGTGGGGAAGATAATTTAGACGTATCAACGTTTACGAACAACTCGGTGAGGGTGATCCTCTTTTACGGAGTAGACAACTTGTTTGAGGTTGAAGGTGTTGCCTTCCAGCGAGGAGAAGCGATGCCTTGTGTAATCGAGAAGACGACCGCTCGGCAAGGTGCATGTAATATAAATCAATTCATTAATTAATCATCTGCTATCTATATAGAAATAGTGGCGATCTTTCTTCTTTTAGCCCTCGGATCGAAGGAATCTCTGAAAAGAGCGGGCGAGGCCCAACCAAAAGTTGCAAGACCATGAGAGGTTCAGGATCGAAGATGTCAGTAGCAATGACAATCGACTCCGAAGTTGTCGCAACCAAATTTGTGGCACAATGCGGTAATCGTTAGGGACTTAATCGATCACCATTAGAAATTGGAATAGGCCTGCTAATGCGAATGAAGAGGGAACATGTTTATTTGTCCCTAACCACGCCAAAGATTTCTTGTGGAAGAGGCTCATGGTTAATTTCAAACTACGAAGATAGAGCTGGATCCAAATGCGGAGGATCCGATTGAGGACGCCTTACAACATGGGAGAGCCATGGAGGCTAAGGTCAGGAGTGGGCTTTGAAGAAGATGGCCCATGTTTCACCAACTGGAAGAAAAGATTGCACCTTGACTATGTCGTGAAAGAAGACTCGATTTCAAGAATATTCAGTTTGAGAAGATAAAACCATTAGGATGAGTTTGTGGAATACAAGAAATCGAGAAAAAGCTAAGAAAATGTCCAAACGAATAAGTGAATGTCGCTAAGAAGAAGTATCACCATACTATGGGGCAAGGTGGCTGGTGGCATTCCTAAGTGGGAGAAACTTGAGCAGGCTGCGTGATAAAAATATCACCCTGCAGATGCGATTGGGTAGAACGTGCAAGGAATTGGTTTTACGGGCATGGGGGCACGTTGGACTCGGAAGGAGGTGTATATATAACATACGACATAAAGAAGACCCTTGCCAATCGAGAGGATGAGAAAAGCGGTAAAGGCTGTTAAAGATGGGGACTTCATTCCCGATAGAGAGAATGATGAGCTCACACTCGCCCTTGGAAATAAGGAACATGATGGACGAACACGAGGCACAATAGGCTCCCAATCATGGAGGACTGGGTTTCAAGAGAGGAAGAAATATCGATAGAAGCCGTCGGAGGAGTAAGGACAGGCGGCGGTTGAGCGAAAGTCGAGAAGAGCGAATGCGTTTAATTGAAGAACGATTAAAGCAACAACAAGATGAAATTAACTCACTTAAAGATCAAAGTACTACGGCCCATCTCAAGAAAGACACCGCATTCGATGCTACCGGCCTATCGAATAATCGAAAGCATGTGGCTTCCACCGAGGTCCCGGTGATGACAATGGCGATGCCGATGATGCACCGACGATGGCTCCTTGGCTACCCAATGGATGATATCACAGAGATGACACATGCTGCGAGCTACATGTCAAAGTTGTGAACATATCAATGAAGGTGGCGGTGGCTATGTTTACCAATTGGACCCACACCAACTTACCACGATCGTCTGTTCCAGAGGGCTACGCTGTTGTCGTGGATGAAATCATGCCCACCTTTGAGGTTTTGGATCTTCACTACCGCCTTGGTGAAGGGATGTGGATCTTTGGGTGACACAAAAACGTCACCATTCTATGGTCAAGGATTGTATCGTGCTTCAAATCACACGCCAAGGCCATCTTCGCCGCCTCACCCGTCTCCGCCGAGGTCGCCGCCGCGGCAGCCGTCTTCGTCGCCTCACCACGCCCGCCGCCACCAATCTCCGGTGCAGCCATCGCCATGGAGCCATCGCGGCGCCTCGGGATAAAAAGCGAAGCGTCGCCATCAGGCGTCGAAGCGATCGCCAAACGTAAACAAGAGCCTCTTCCAAAAGTACCAACGGTTCCTCCCAAGAGAGCTTATGATCAGATCAAGAGGAGATCGGCGATCGTTGATGCGGAAACGACGGCGTTCGCTAAGTCGAGGCCGAAAGAGCCGAGTTCCCTAGCACCAAAGAAGAAAAAGGCAAAGTGTTGAAAATGCTAAAGACTCTTCATCAACCCGAGCCAAAGCTGTCATCGACTATGAGCGTTCTATTCTCAAGTCACATGCGACAAAAAGCCTCAAGAGCAATCGATGCAAGCGGAAATCTGTTGCCCAGCTGAGAACAAGCAAACAGACTTGCGCCTCTCAAGGTGATTTCTCAAACCAATGTGGGTCGAGCAAATATGGGGCAAGAGCAAGATGATCCAGAGGTAGTTACTGTCTGAGAAGCCGCATTGCTCAAGGTATGAGTATTGCCAGATTTATCCCAGTTAGAGTTCTTCCCGTGAGTGAAGTAGCATACCAATACCAACGGAAAACCTCTCGTCAAACTCGAGGAGGTAAACAATCTTCCAACAAAATGCGAAGATTGCATAATCGGTACATGCATGCCACAAGGGCCGGGCTAATCGGATAGTCTTGAGGGTTACAAAAAGCATCATGGGAAAGAAAAGCGATGACATGATATCCATTGAATTTGATGAACTATTTCAATTATTCAATCAAGACGCCTTGGACAAATCTCTCATGAGTGCCTATTGTCTGTAAGTACTAATTCTAATTAATTTAGTCTCCATCTATAATATTTTGTTTATTGCATGTATATAATCATACTTTAATATGCAGAATGAAGATTCTCGAATGCAGCAGAGGACAAATCTATGACATTGGCTTCATTGACCCATATTGGGTTCATGAAGCTAATCTCAAAATAAGCCCCCAGGATACGGAGGATAATATAGTACACGCGTTAAGGTTTCAAGAAACCAAAAGAGAAATACTATTTCCTTACAACTTCCAGTGAGTGTTATTGTCCTATATACACTTTCTATTTCGCTTACTCGATGTTAAGTATATAATTGATTAGTTTTGCATTCGCAGGTACCACTATATTCTGTTAATCATTCAACTTGACAAAGGGCGTGTACTAGTCATGGACTCGAAACATAAACCCCTTGAGACGTGGAAGGACATGCATATACTTCTCCAGCGGTAATTCTAATCATTACGACACTATATCGGCAACGTTCGTGAATTTTATGATATCAAATACTTAATAACTTATTTTATTCGTTTTCTACGCCGGGCAACGCTTGGAAACGGTTCACCAAGAAGGCTAGGGGTGTTTGGAAAGAGGAGCTTACATTTCAACCACTGGATGTAAGCACCACTAGCTATATCCGCGCATCTCTTTGATTCTAGTTTTGATACAGTTATTATCATGCTTGATTATTATTTTGATTGAACTCTGTTGTCGTAAAGTGCCTGACGCAGGGACCAGGTAACAATCTATGTGGATACTATGTATGCGAGTTCATCCGGCAGACGTGCGATGAGAATGGCAGGAATTTAAAGCAACTCCACGTACGCAAACAATTTATATAGTTTTTAATTACAATCAAATTGTGTTTAGTTTCATATTCATATAGGCTGACTCCTTTTTTAAATCAGATCGAACGTCTACGGGACGGTCTTCTGCCAAAGGATCGCATACGAGCAATACAGGAGGAATTGGCGGGATTCTTGGATGCAGAAGTACTAAACACACAAGAGGAATACTACTCAGCTGTGTATAGACAATAGGAATTGTAAAAATAGCAACTTTCAAGAAATTGGCCGGTAGCATCGAATAGCAACTTTTGTATGTAGTGCATGAACTCGATCTGTGTATTGAATGTAATGTTGTCATGATGATCTTGTGTAATATAAGGTTCCTTCATTGATAAGTGCAAAACACTAAATAAACAATAAAACAACCTAAATGAATTCTCTGCGGCACAAAAAGTGAAAATGCTGCCGCAACAAAATGTGCCAAAATGAATTCTCTGCCATGGCGAAGAAATAAAATCTCCTTGGCAATGAGTTATTAGTCGGTTCATATTACGAACAGGACTAATGCTCCACCCTCGCTACGATGCATCACGTGTGCCCCCATTTGTCCCGGTTGGTGGGGCAACCGGGACTAATGGTTGGAGCTTTAGTCCCGATGTCCCCGTCCCGGTTGGGCAACCGGGACTAATGACCCTTACCAACCGGGACGCATGGGGCGTTTTCTACCAGTGGTACCCATACGTGGAAATTCAACTTGCCTGTCACCGATACATGTACTTATCTCATTCTCAGCCCAAACCGAGTTGTCCACCAGGCACCAGATTTCTGTACTAGGTCCGATTCGCGGGCCAAAAAAAAAACCGCCCACAAGGCCATTCTTGGGCCAGGTTTTTATGCCCAAGTATGTTCTTACATCTCATCCCATCATAGTATCACACTGCTTCCGTTTTATAATATAGAGGTCTATTCTAAATCTACACACTAAAAAAGTTTTATAATATAGATGTTCTTTTCCAACTCATCTTTGTGCCAAGCATTCTTGCACACTGACGGTTTCAGACTGTCGATGAACTCTCCGCCTAGTTTTGCTGTTACTAGTCTCCAAGCTGATGGATCTGGTATTGTTTGAATAAAGCCCTGGAATTTCCTCGCAGAAAAAAGTTCAAACAATGCATCACCTCTCGCCATTGATAGGTTTTGTTATCTCGTTAAATCTGCAAAAGTAAAACATTACTCCCTCCTTCTAAAATTAGGATGCATATTAGTTTTTTATCAAAGTCAAGTTTTGTAAAATTTGATCAAATATATAGAAAAATAATACCCAAAGTTCTTAGAACCATCATGAAACACATTTTCATATATAATGTATTTAGTATTATGAAAGTTTGCACATTTATATATGTAGTTTGTCAAATTTTATAAAGTTTGGTTTTGACACAAAGCTAATATGGTTGAGAGCATCTCCAAGGGAGCCCCCATTGTTAGAGATGGTTTTTCAATTTAAAATTTTAGACCACCGGTGGGCTGGACGCGGGACATTTGGCATGCTTTTTTTTCCCGAAAATTCAACTGATCATCAGCAACAGTGTAAAGAGGGATAAAAATAATAAATATTGCAAATAGATTTATGAACCACCTAGCGAGTTTACAAATATTAGCATGAGCAGAACGCGCTCCGTCGTCCTCGTTCCTCTATCACCGGAGTCGGACAAATCTTGTTGACTTCACTCCATCTAGCAACACATATAGCTCAGTTGCACAGCCGCCCATCATAATTTTGATATTCACATATCTTCCAACAACTGGTCCCTGCATTGATCTCCATCCCCAAACTGATTTAAAGAAAATAAAACGAAACGACACAAAACGGCGCGCCTGTCTGCAATATCCAAGTTATGGGCAGCATATCAACACGGTTTCGTTGTCTCGTTACACCGTACATGGCTGAATATTGATGTGTGCATGCTTACTATAGTCATCACGCGCAAATTACAACTCAGCATAGAAGACCGACTTGTCCTACTAACATGCAGCTGCCGGTTGCATCTGGTCCTGCTCCTGTTGCATTTACGTTCAGTGCATGCATCGCCATTGGGTATATACCAACTTCTGTGTATTTTTCTCATGCTCGTTGACCCAGTAGTAGACGACTCGCTCTGAAGTTTGGCAGTATAGCAGAGCAGATGCTTTGCCTGTCCACCCACTCGACCAATGTTATTTTAGTACTTGCATTACTTACTGACCAAACATTTTTTTTTCTTTTTTTTGTTTGTTGGACAAAACACACACACAACAAATACTACTCGGTATCACAAGCATTAGCTTAACTAGGGTCTTGGTCTCTTGGAGTATTTTTTTTTTGCCCGAGAAAGAGTTTTATTAATTGAAGACATAGTTACACTCAGAGTTTATGATCTCAGCAATCTCTGGGGGAGAGTTCCTGAGCCATGTGGCTGTTCTATTTTGTACTCTACCTAGTTTTGCCAGTTCATGACTAGCGCTATTTGCTGTCCGATGAACTTTCACTACTTTTATTCCTCTCTCTCGTAGTAATTCCCGAATAACTTGGATTCTTGACGCATATATAGAAAAATTTGGAGTGCTTTCCCCTAGCAGATATATTGCCTCAGAGCAATCAGTTTCAGCGATGATTGGGAGTGTCGACCAGTTCAGTGCGAGTGCCAGCCCTTCTTCGAGAGCCGCTAGCTCAGAATCCGTCGCATCTGTACAGCTCCTCAGACTTCTGGTAGCAGCTAGTATCACTTCCCCTTTATCATTCCGCAGCACCATGCTTGTCCCTGCCTCCTGTGAATTGATAAAAGATCCATCAGTATTAAGCTTGACCATACCTGATGGAGGAGGGCACCATTTGATCACGTTTTCCTGCTTCCCATCAGCCGATTTATTAGAGCATGTGAAGCCGAGTGCGTGCACCACTGCTGCCTTGCCTTTGACAGGATCATCAAGTGGCCTCTGTCGAATAATGAGTAAGGAATCCAAATAGCTTGCCAGGAAACGTCGTGACCCTTCGACTGAGGGCATAGGTTTGTCATGTGTTAATTCATTATGCACATGCCAGTTACGCCACAAGATCATTAGTGTCATTGCTCGTTGGACCTCCGGTAATTTGCTCAGCAGCTGTAGAAGCCATTCCGTTCCAGTATTTGTGATCACCTCCTCGGTCGGCAGGGGCCACACCGTGCGCATGGCTTCCCAGAGGTTCCTCGCCGGCGTACATTTTACTAGTGCATGAAAGGTATCCTCGCTAGCGGTACCGCAGATTGGACAGATGGGCACCATTTTCATACCTCGGCTATACATGTTGCTCTGGGTAGGCAGGGAGTTTGTTGCAATCTTCCATGCGAGGTTTCGAATTTTTGGAGGTACTGGGCACTGCCAAATCAGTCTCCAGATGGGTCGCTCCCCTCCCGGACGTACACTAGTTGCACCAACATTTTGTGCTATCATGATCTCTTCTAGACCGAGCTTGTAGGCACTGCGAACTGAGAACACCCCCCGGCTGTCAGGCTGCCAGGCGATAAAGTCCTCTGCATTTCGCCGAGAGGGAACAACCTTCAGAATCGCCTCAGTATCCTCTTGGCTAAACCAGCGCAGCAGCAGCGTTTCATTCCAAGTACCATTGGCATCCAAAAAATCAGCGACCCATTTGAGCCGACACCTACCTTGTCTTGAGAAAGGTTGGTACATTGTCTTCCTTGGGATCCACGGGTCGCGCCATACCCGGATGCTAGCCCCATTACCAACTCGCCAAATTATCCCTTTCTTTAGCAAAACAAGTCCATGTTCAATGGCCTGCCAGGTGGCTGATTGGTTGCTCGAGAACACAGTGTCCAATATAGATCCATTCGGATAGTACTTTGATTTCAAAACCTGCGCACATAAACTATTAGGGTTTTGCAACAGCCGCCATGCTTGGCGAGCTAGAAGCGACTGGTTAAATAGCCTTAGGTCACGAAAACCTATTCCTCCTCTGTCTTTGCTTCTCATCATCTGCTCCCAAGACATCCAGTGTGTCCTACGCTTACCATTCTCCTCGCCCCACCAGTAGTTCCTTATCATTTTTGTTAGATCATCACAGAGTCCAAAAGGTAGCTTGAAAACCCCCATTATATAAACTGGCAATGCCTGGGCAATTGATTTAATAAAAACTTCCTTCGCGGCTTGTGTTAGGTGATTGTCACCCCATTCCAGCAAGCTTTTAGCTAGACTTGATCCGAGTGATTCGAACTTGCCTTTGTTCATACGGCCTTGCGGCGTTGGCAGGCCTAGATATTTAGAATCCAGAGCTTCTTGTTCCACCTGGAGCACCTCCTTTACACTGGTACGTACAAATTCCGGGCAAGAGGTACCAAAGAAGATGGAGCACTTTGCTGGGTTAATCAACTGTCCCGTACTCAGCGCATAGTCCTGGAGAACATGTTTGACTCGCTGAGCTTCCGTAGCACATGCTTTAAAGAATAACAAGCTGTCATCTGCAAACAAAAGATGTGAGATACCAGGCGCCCTTCGGCAGATCCTAAGAGGCGTTAAATTATTATGATGGGTTTCCTTTTGTAAAAGGGCTGACAGGCCATCCGCCACAAACAAGAATAAGAAGGGTGATAGGGGGTCACCTTGTCGTAGGCCACGAGAAGGCGAAAATGAATCCAGAAGGGTGCCATTGAATTTTACCTTATTACTCACCGTGGTGACACACGACATTATCCAGTCAATCCACCGGTGGGCGAAACCCATTCTTTGCATCACTTTCTTTAGAAAACCCCAGTCCACTCTATCGTAAGCTTTGGACAGATCCAGTTTATAGGCACAGAAACTTGCATCTTGGTTTTTGTTATGATCCATAAAATGCAAACACTCGAAGGCAATTAAAGCATTATCTGTTATGAGACGACCAGGAACGAACGCACTTTGATTTTGTGAAATAAGATCACCTAGTATGGGCCGGAGTCTATTAACTAAACATTTAGCTATCACTTTGTACAAAACTGTGCACAGGCTAATAGGACGGAAGTCTTTCAGCGTCTCAGGAAAATCCATTTTCGGAATTAGGACAATTGCCGTATCATTAATACCTTCTGGCATTTTGCCAGTGACGAAAAATAACTTGACTCCGTTGGTGACCTTCTCCTTGAGAGTATCCCAGTTTCGCTGGTAGAATCTAGCAGGGAAGCCATCCGTACCTGGGGCTTTTAGTGGCCCAATTTGAAAGAGTGCATCACTTATTTCGTCATGTGTAAAATCCTGGCACAACCTGTCATTCATTTGCATAGTCACCTTTTCCTGAAACAGGGAAGACACATTAGTGGCATTTAAATTTGGATCTCTTTGGAACAGCTCCTCGAAGTACGATGTAGCCATACGCTCCATAGTCGTGGGGGAATCCTGCCAGCTCCCATCGCTATCCTTAAGTCTCCTTATACTATTCTTCCGAGCTCTCCACACCGCACGTTGATGAAAATATTTGGTGTTTAGGTCTCCTTCTTTAAGCCAAGTTATGCGCGATCGTTGTAGCCAAAACATCTCTTCTTTGTACAGCAGCTCATTCATGTAGTCGGAGACCTTGCGAACTTCATGTTGATCTCCGTTTCGTTGTTGCAAGAGCTCTAGTTGTTTGCGTGTCTTTGCTAATTCTTTTTGAATATTCCCAAACTTCTTTTTCCCCCACAATTGCAGTTCCGTCATCAGGTTGTCTAGTCCTGTGCGAACATCTCCGAGGTTTGTTTTTGCACCTGCACTCGCCCATGCACGCTCTATAATCTCGCCTAGCTCTGGCGAGCGTTCCCATAGTATTTCATAATGCCGTCTAGGTTGTTTATGTCGTACTTGTTTCTCTTCTTCCAAGCAAACATGTAAAGGGCAATGATCAGAGCAAGGAGATGTAAGATGTTTAACATAAGTGTTACCGAAAATATCCCTCCATTGTGGATTTGCAACCACTCTGTCAAGCCTGACCTTGACGTTAGCACGACCAGTACGTCTGTTATCATATGTGAATGGAGTACCTGAAAAGCCAAGATCTGTTAGATCGCAGTTAATCAGAGCGTCACGAAAAACCTCCATTTGCGTTTCCGATCTTGGGGTTATTGACAAGTGTTCCTCCTGCCACATTGCCTCGTTAAAATCCCCCATCACTACCCAAGGTAAATTAGACATGGAATGTAACTGACGGAGCTTCTCCCACATTAGGTGTCGGTTTTCAGTGCGAGGCTCACCATAGATACAAGTAAGTCGCCACTTGGGGGATGTCGGGGACCCTCGGACATACACATCAATATATCTTTCATTAAGATTCTTTACTTCTACATCCAAACTTTCATGCCAAAATAAAGCTAGACCACCACTTTGACCAAAACTACTAACACCAGCAAAACCTTTAAGACCTAATCTATGCCGAAGCCGACGGACCTTATTTTTATTTTGTCTAGTTTCACACAGAAAAACTAACTTAGGACTCAAAGACTGGGAGAGATACATTAAGTCACGAACTGTCGAGGCCCCTCCGACACCTCGACAGTTCCAGCATATACAATTCATTGATCTTGGCGAGACCATACATTAGGCCTCGCCTGTTTGCTAGACGTTCCACGCCCATTCTGTGACCAGCCTTGTCCCCTTCGAGCAGTACCTCTACCCCGCGCCATGTTTCTGCCCATTGTATCCCCCGCCTCTGTCTGCTTGCCCTTCTTTTGACGTCCACTTTGGTGCATGTCGTGAGCCCGACCCAGAGATAGGTCCAGACGGCTCCCCTGGACTTCCTCCTCCTCCGCTGTCCGCTTTCCCAAAACCGAATCTACTATCCCCATTGTTACATCCTCCTCGCTCAGAGACGCCGTTGAAAAGGATAACGTGCGTATTGGAGGTATCATATCGCCACTATGCAGACCACCGGAATGATGCTATCCTGGCTCATGGAACCTCGCTGCATGTACTGAACAAGATTCAGGTGCATTGCTAGGTACGGGGTAGCTTGTTGCTGTCCAGAAACGTGTTTCCCTAGTTCTCTTGGCCCCTGACTAGAGCCTATTCCCACACCACTGCTAGGCGCTCGCCATGTTAGAGCATTTGAGAGGTCGCCTCTTGGTACTTCTTGCTGGACCTCTGTACCGCCGTCCTCCTCATCAGGCTCCTGAATAATTGGTTCAGGATTCCTGCCATACCCATTCTGTGCTGGTCCATCCATGGGCTCATTGATATCCACCTGCATAGCACCAACCTGTGCCGATAACTCCTCCTCAATATCCTCCAGCGGTGGCATCTCGTTCTCGCCTAGATCATCTTGCGATCCCACATGTTCTTCAGACTCCCGACGGCGAGCTCCTCTCGAGTTTGAGCTCTGTCGCTGGCTGGACGACTTGTGAGACTCGGCAGTACCAAAAGTAGCGAAGCTCAGACCACGTCTTGCTGATTCTTGTCCTGCCGGTGGGATAAAATGCGTGCGATGCTCAAACTTCTTGTACGGACTGCACCTGAGCTCATAGGCCTCATAGTCAAGCGATGGTATTCCGTTCCTCATCTTCTCGCACACCATCTTCTTGTGGCCGAGGAATCCACAATGAGAACAAAAGTGGGGGAGGCGTTCATATTTTAGTTTATATATCTTGGTGGCCCAGGGTTTACCCTTGACACCCGCCGAGACTTGTGTTTGGAGGCGGCGATCATATGATATATTCACTCGCACCCTAAGGAACTCATTCCTATCCTGCTCATCATTTGGTACCATAACTTCCAGTGCTTCACCGATCCCATCTCCCAACTTCATACCATATTCTTTCTTCTGTTTACCCCAAGGGACATCATAGAAGCGTACCCATATAGGCACCTTGTTTAGGATCATCTCGGATGGGCAGACATCCTATTCAATGGCCTTCACAATCAAAGCGTTTTGATTATAAATCCATGGCCCTCCCCGATTCACAAAATCAAAATCACCTTGTGAGAAGACCGTAACTATATAGTAGTTGTTCCCCTTCTCCGAATACTTGATACCATTACGGAGGAGCCACACCTCCGTTGAGAGCTTGTCGAACATAGCCTTTGCACTCGGCTTGTAGGTAGCCATGTACCTTGCTAGAAACTGCCATGGTCTACGATCCTGATGTTCAGACTCTGGTACCTCTTCCTCATCATCGAATTATATGTGTGCATCATCCTCCATATCCACGTTCCCTCCTAGCTGCTTCTCCGGCCCCTGATGAAGTCCCGGCTCCTGACTAGTAAAGGTTCCATCATCCCAATTACCATCATCCTCCTCTGTCCTGTCTCGGGATTGGAGAGGTTCCCAGGGGACGAACGGCACCACAGACTTACTGCAGTCCGGCTTCGGGCGGGAAGGGTTCTCACCGAACCCCCCTTGATCGCCCCCACCGTCCAGCAGCATCCCCATGGCCACCATCTGGCTCCCAACGAGGTCCATCCGAGACGCACTAGTGTTACCTTTTCCTTGTTTGCTGGTCCGTCCTCCTAGAGATGTGGTTCCTCCTCGCTGTGGCTTCTCCTTCCTGCTCGCACCCTTCCCGGCCATCTTCCCATCTCCTTCCATCTCGCGCAAGTACTTCAGATCCAATCTGCCGCCGCCGTTCAGCCCTGTTCTCTCGTCTCGCTTAGGGTTTTGGGGTTTGTGTGGCCTCTCGTGGATCGGCTTTATGATGGCAGATCGCGCCGCCTCATCTTCGACGTGCCCAAGACGGACTCCCTTTTCAGATCGTGTCACCCCGATCTCTGCGTACTCCAGGCGAACTCCCGCCGAGACTCCTTCCGGTCCACGTCGCGTGGGCGCCGATGACTCCAAAAACAACTTTGACTTGGCTTTCCTTCGTCGCTCCGACGGAGTTTCGTACCGGGGTGGCGGCGGCGGCACCAGGTCGCCCATGGTCGCCACACCTCTTGGAGTATTTTGACTGTGAAGATATATGTTAAACAACGACTCCTCTCATAGATACTCCTTAACCAGGGTCTTGGAGACCAAGGAGCATGGGCAGCAGAAAATGATTATCAACGTGATTGGATTATTAGTACTCCCTCCTTCGGAAATAAGTGATATGGATATATCTAGATAAGGACGGCGATGTGAGCGAGGGGAGGAGAACCTGCGAGTGACCGTGCATTAGTGTAAAATTGGAACGTCTGAAAATCAATACAACGTAACAGAAGTTACCTTAAACGTCTTATATAAGTAAAAAAGAAGAGAATTACTAAATAACATGTTTTTCTCGTGGAGAATGTTCCATAAGCTAAGAGACACTAGGATTACCCATCGGGTAATTTTAAACAAAAGGAGTAATGAAAGAACACTGCCCATAAAAAAACTCAGAGTTCGAAGAGGTCAAATTATTTCAACACACTAGAAAAGCGATCAATCTGCTACTCCTCAGCAGACTACAAGTCATAAGCATTCTAGAGCATCAAGAAAAAACCGAGCTGGTACATACATAGCCGCATGGAGAGAGGCCGTCGGGAGATAGCTAAAACCCATCTAGAGTTTTTTCCCCCTCGTCGTTCTGCTCCGCCTCTGGTCGCCTGGGGCTTTGGAGGTGTGAGGGACCATGGACTCTCGCCGGCAAGAGGTTTTTGTTCTTTATTTAGCATGTTTTCAGTATCTTTTTCAGATGTTGAGGCGATGGCTGTATCCTGAAATCAGAATAAGATCCTCCTCGTTCTATCCTCGCTTCAGTGGTGCATCTAGCATCGATGGAGGGCGCGTGGAGTCGCTTGTCCGACGAATCTACCGGGATCCGGTCCGTTTTTGTGTTTGTTGATTTGTTCTCAGGCCAGTCTCTTATGATCTAATGGTTGTCATCATTATTGATGGTTGTTGCTCTGGTGTGTTGGTCCTTTATGGACTTAGCACACGACTTCTCGTCTGTCTATTACAACAAGCTTTTCACGGCTTCGTCTTGCACTAGTGTTTGTAGTCGTCATTAGGTGATCCAGTGACCTATTTGTAACTTTTATTACTTTTGGATCTTTTTATACTGTTGTTGATGATTATTAATAGATCGGTGGAATTTCACACACAAAAAACACTCTAGAGTAGCAGCTGATTGGATTTGAAATTTGTGGCGTGCTTTCATCATTTCCAATTACTTTTTTTACCTTAACTAGGAAATAACCTACTCTCTCCGTTTATTAATGTAATACATTTTAGATATTTTAAAATAAACTAGATACACTTTAAAATAAGTGAACCTACACACTAAAACACATCCAAACACATATGGTTTAGAAAAAGCTAAAATATCTTTCATCGGTGACCAGACTGACTAAGTAAGTTTACTCGCTTTATCCATGCCAAAAAAAAGTGTACTCACTTTATCCTAAAGAAGGGCCACGACTATTGGCTACTTGTGCAAAGTGTTGACTTTAGTCAGTTTGAATATTAATTTACTGGGGTTAGCTCTGGTCAGCTGGACGGCCACTAGTAAATACTCCTTCTGTTAGGGATTATAAGGCCTATGGACCATTTTAATAGGATTAAGAAAATCAATAACTCACCTTCTTAATTAATACATGCACCAATAGTTATACATGCATGAAAGAAGAGAAAGAAAAAGAAGGCCATGCATTGGATGAGAGATGGTAATAAATGAGAAAAAACTTGTAATTTCTAACATTTAAAAAAAAACTCTTAGGCCTTATAAACCCTAACGGAGGGAGTAAGTATTATCTTCCTTCTAAGGCTTAAGACTTATAATTTAAACTATCTAAAGTTTGACCAAAGTTTTTAGAAAAAAAATATTAATATTTACAATATGTAATCCATGCCCCTTTCACACATCATGAAAAATGGTATCTGTATAAAATAATAGTTGTTGATATTTTTTCTAAAAGTTTCGATCAACTTTACATGGTTTGATTTTTTTAAAAGTAGTACCTCCATTAATCTATTTGACTAGTATTTTTAGTCATTGCTAGGTGATCCACTAATCTATTTGTAATTTTTTTTACTTTTGGGTCTCAATTGTTGACGATAATTAATAGGTGAACATAATTTCAAAAAAATTAAAATATCTTACATTAGTGAAAGGAGGGAGTAAACACGTTTACTCACTTTATCCCTGAAAAAGTGTACTCGCGTGTTGACTTCAGCCAATCTAAATATTAATTTACTGGGGTTAGCTCAGCTGGATGGCCACCCATAAATAAGTACTACCTCCATTTAGGTTTATAAGGCAAATACATACTTCGAAAAAGTAGTTTGATCATAAATTTGGTTAATAAAATACAAACTATATTTAACAAAAATTATATCATTAAATTCATATTTAAAAGAGTATATTTTTTGGAACATATGATTCATATATGAATAACCCGGAATGGGGAAAGTAGTACCTGGATTAACGTGTCTCTGGCCGGGTGGTCCTAATTTAACGTGTGGTCATAAATTTGGATAAATATCTCCCAACCGATCCCTGCATTTGATTGACACTTGTTCTCTTGTTGACCTCATCAGGACCTGGACATTTGGCCTCTGGCTAGTACGTGATGGTCCCTAATCTAACGTGTTGGTTTATCACACCAATCTCACTCTCGTCCCATGATGCACCTTATTACGTACTGGCTTTATCTCAATGATTCATACGATCGAGAGGCACACGGCGTACGCACACAAATGATGGGCAGCAAGAAGATCTCACACCGTCTAATTAAAAACCTCGCTTAACATGATTACTCATCAGGAGAGAGCAGCAACAACTCAATTATTACAATCTGGCCCCACCTTGCAGTTGCAGTTAAGTTAAGATGGGAATTGGCCGGGCCGACCCGCCTGGTCACTGACTGCTAAATACAGGTCATGATGACAGAAGTATGTTAGCTCCAGCAGAGCCGGCCTTGTTATATTGTTGAACATGTAATATCTTCAATGAATCTAGATGTTTACCTTGTACCAGATTCGAAAAGAATTGAAATCAGACTTATGCTTCTTGTCGTTGTAATCTCTGTTTATTTCGTATTAACATGCCCGCTTAGGTAATTATTTGTTGTCTTGTTATAAAATCTCTTAGAAAATGTTCTCTATACGTATATAGAGCTGAAAAACCTGTATTTTAAGCTAAATTTTGGGTCGGCTCTAGGTACTCAATGGGCCAGCGAGGCCACGGAATATTCTTAAAATGGGTCGACCCATGAATTGGCCCTGGGGTCACACGGCCAGGTTCAGGCCGGCTCATTCCCATCTTGACTGTTAACCTTGGAAAGGCTCACATAATTAACTCACGCCCCTCGTACTATGCATGGCAGCCTCGGTACGTTGACCACGGATGGGCAGCAAAATGGTTTCTCTGTCTCATTAAACACAACTAGCTTAATTATTGACACGATTGGATTAGATAGATTATATATATATTTAGTACCACGACTTGCATTGCGAAAACGTTTTAGTCCCACGTCTTGCAAATTGAGTAAAATTAGTCCACAACTTGCATCTCAGGAGTATTTTAGTCCAATGTAATCGAACGCACTTCGGGAAGAGATAGTTAAGGAAAGGAAAAAGCTTTCTATCTGCTTTCTCTGTATCCACCTTTACTCGGTATTCTGTTCCTGATTTGCATTTCACCACCTTATTTATTTCCTCCATACTAAAAGGTTGAATGAGGTTGAATTTCTGCGATTTTGATCGAATTCGTCCATCTACGTGCAAATTGACCTCGGTGTAGGCGGCCCAATTACCGGTGATTTTTGGTGATTGCCGCAGCTCGTCGAGGACTGATGGGCATGCTCGAAGCAGTTGGACTGCCACGTCGCTCGGGGCACACGATCGCGTCGCCGTGCACACCACCGGGGAGTGAGCTCGTCGACGGTGTGATGGGCATGCTGCTGGAAGTAGTTGCTTCGCCGCTCCCCGGGAACACACACGATCGCGTCACCGCACATGCCGCCGGGAGTACATGATCGGGTGGTCGCGCCGTTGGAGAATACACGATCTCGATCTCGCCACCAAGCCGCCACGCCGTACGCGGTCGAGAAACCGTCATATTATATTGTATACCGTATATGTATGTCAATCAAGTTGGAAAATACGTACAGGATATGGACTGCCACGCGTCTATCTTTGGAGTTGGTCTACGGTGATTAAGTTGTGGATCAGGTCTGATATAATTTTTCATCGTTGATTGGCTGGTACGTTGTCACGCTTAAATCATATTCTACGACCGATAAGTGAATAGTATCGATTCGGAACAACCCATCGTCCCTTTCTCAAAAAAAGAACATCGTCCCTGACTTCTCGTCCCTGTCGCCTTCCCTCACCCCAGTTTCATACGCCCTCCAGCCGATGTATCATGGAGATCCGAAAAGACGGACTCCCGACCACCGAACAGAGATCCCCTTTGTCCTCTGAGCAGCGCCGACCGAGGACAGTAGGGTTGTCAAAAAAGTTCGGGCTTGGCAAACTGTACGAGTTCGGCGTGTTAACAGCTCGGCTCGAGCTTGATTCGTCTCTCTAACAAACCAAGCTCGAGCCTGTTTTCGAGCTCGCGAGCTTAGTCGAGCCGAACTCAAACAGTTCGATAAAGCTCGTGATTTTTATACAGCCGCAAAATTGAGACTGCTATTATTATTCCATCTGTTGTAAGACCGCTAAAATAGTTATGCTGGCATGTTGGCACTATATTACTATTATATGAAACTCCAAGCCATTTCTGCTATTCCGTTTTCAAGCTTTACTATTTTCTTGCTATGTAGCTGCATGTCGATGTACTGAAATTTTCTTATCGAGCTTCAACGAACCGAGCTCAAGCCTACTCGAGCTTTGGTCGAGCCAAACTCGAGCTTAGATGTAGGCTCGAAGGTCAACCTAGGCTCGCTCGAGCTCGGCTCGAGCTTCTACCGAGCTCGAGCCGAGCCTAACAATGTTCGCTCGAGTTCGGCTCGTTGACAGCCCTAGAGGACAGCAACCTCCAGCGGGAAGCAGTGAGGAACTACCCTGCTCCAGATTGGCGCCGGCGATCGCTTTCTCGCCAACCGAGAACCCTGCTTCATCGCCATTGGTCCTGCACTGCCACCTGCGGGCAAGAGGTCCGTCGCTCTGCGCTTCCTTTGATGCTACTGGCCCCGCCCATCATAGTCCCTCCGGCATGGAGGAGCCAGTTGACGCGCATGTGGCAGGTGATTGATTTTGGCTTGCATTGGGTTACGACTTCTGTCGTTCAGTTTATGTGCTTATTAAACCCACTAAGGAAAGAATGTGTTCCTTACAGGATACTGAAGCAAGTGGATCCAACGACAGTCCTGAAGAAAAAGCTGCACATCATGTTTTTCCATGTAACCACATATTACTGGCCATTATTCAGCCATGTCATAGAACATCTCCCTTTTCTCAGATGAAGGATTTGGTGTCTCGAGTTAACGCCATATTGGGCAGCACTTTACTAAACCCCGTCCTGTTTATTCTTAGGGTGGGTTGGTCAGTAATAACCTTTGGTTTGGATTTTTTTACTCTTATATCATTAATGTCCATACCTGAAATAAAGTTTTCTTATTATATGTTTGTTCTGTAGCCTATGATTTTCACATTGAAAAGGATTGAGGAACTTGCAATTGGAAGGTTGTCTACATACACTTTTATAATTAGAGTGTAGCAAATAGGCTAACGTGTTATTTATTGTTATGCTCAAATGCATCTGATTTCTTGGATGATCGTGTAGTTATTTATAGTGTGTCTGATTATTTTTGGTTTAAGCCACATGAGCACATACAGAATTACATGTTTGGGTTGGTTGCCTCATCTAGATGTCCCTTAGTGTTGCACATGTCCACATGCCATAATGCTCACATCGTATATGCGGTGATTTAGTAAGGAATGACACAGTTAACATTTGGGTTTCCGGGAGATTTGGTTTTTTGAGAACCTGACATACTCGACTAAGTTCTGGTAACAGACTAATAATAGGCCGCCTCTGTGGTTACCGAAGATCCAAGTATTCATCTGCTCTGAGATTATTTAATAGTGGAAACCAGAATCGAAGTCTACTAAATAGCTAATCAGTTCATACTTGATGTTGGTGACAATATCAAATGTACTCTCGTTGTTTTATGGGGCGTGCGTGCTTGCGTTGTAACTTGTTTCTCATATATCTTTGTGGGTATATCACTATTGCAATAGGTGAAATGGTGTTGCTGATATTAGTGTCGACTGCTGATTATTGATATATTTAGATAAAATGCTCGAGTGGAGTCCTGCTTTAATTTAATAAAGCCAACGCTAACCGGGCCGCTAAAACGCTTAAATCCATGGTAGTATATGAGGAGCATTGAGGAGTCGAATGCTCATTTCATATTACTTCAAACAAGGTATCATTTTATAGGTTCTTAGAATATCTTGTGGCCATATTCATTTCAGTGAGTCCTTGCATATATTGTATCGTCAGATTATAAAAAAAAGAAACCGTAGCAACGTACGGGCATTTAACGAGTGATGAATAAATAGGAGATTGCCACTACAACGCGTACAAAAATTTGTTAATTAAGAAAGCACCCGTTTATTATACATTAATTTCTTGCTCACACGTTCTAACTCGTCTACACCGGTCAGCCTGTACACCCGGTATATATAGAACTTTGTTTTGAACATTCAAAAATACATATTCTAAAATTGTAAAAATTCTAAAAAATATAATTCTTTAACATGAAATAATTTGTGTTCTAGGCTACATAAAATGATAAAATTAGGAATATGGGTTTGTTTTTTTATATCTCGATCAGAATTGTCTTTTTTTGTGTAGCCCCAATATAATCAACTAGGGTGGAATGGGACTTTGCGGCACACTCGCAAAGGAGCTCTCGCGTCGCTCCCGCGAGCGGCGTAGGGCTCTCGGCAGCGCTCCCTTTCCCCGCTCGCCCCACCCCCCTCCCCTCGCCGCCACTAGAGGGTGTCGTCGGGCGAAGCCCGTGCTACTCCGACGTGGTTGCGGGTTCTTGGTGGTGGCGGCTCCCTAGAGTCCCCGTGGCGGCGGACGGCGCGGTGACGTTGGCAGCGGCCGACATGATGGTGCCTAGTTGTCCAGCCTCCATGGGCATCTCCTGCTAGCCCAAATCTGGGCCCACTTGGGCTCGATCTAGGTTTGGGCGGGCCTAGCTTGGTGTTGTCACTTTCTCAAGGCGGTGAGGTGGTGTGGGGCGTGTAGGAGGGCGACGGTGGCTGCACTGCAGCAGCGTGGCGGCGGGAACTTTACGGGATCTTTCTGGGCCTAGACGAGCTAGACGGCATGTTGTGTCCCTGCTACCGCCACTAGTAGGAAAATGCCCTTTTGTACCGGTTCCAGAGGAGCTTTGGTACCGGTTTGGCAACCGGTACTAATCATTCGGGACTAAATCATTCCCCCCTTTGGTACCGGTTCCTTACGAACCGGTACTAAAAGTGCCTCCACGTGGGCACGCATGAGCCAGCGGGGCTGGAGTCTTTGGTACCGGTTTGTAACACGAACCGGTACCAAAAGTGGGGACACGGCAGAGATTAGGCAAAGAATTCAGTGTTTAGGGTTTAAGGAGGGGTTTAGGGTATCGGACCATTTCATCATACGAGGATCCCGTCGATGTGTCAGAAACGCGTTTGGGTTTAGGTAATACATGAAGATCAAAGTAATGCATATCAACTTGATGCATATATATAAAATATGTAATTGCATATAAGATCCCAAATTAAGTAGTACATGCATAGTGGTACTCTTCGGAGCATACTATATATTACATGTAGCATAGTGGTACTCTCCGAGGCAAACTATATATTACATGTAGTACATGCATGAAGATCGATCTTCATGCATAGTGGTACTCTCCGAAATTAGCTATGACGTCCCGAAGGAAAAATCCCGCCAATTCCTCGCCAATTGCTTTGAAGCGGTGCTCGATTGAGAGCGCGTCCCGCTTTCTTGCCAACTGTAAAAGAATGAGATACAAATAAATACATGAGCTATGTGTATATATATATCAAATCATAATGAAACAATTATGACTAAAACTTAGCACAACTGAAACAAAATAAATTTGTGATTATTGTTTACGTACCTCTTTATTTCTTTTATTATTCATTCTCTCTGACAATCTTGTGAATGTACTCACAAACGTAGTATCCACATAGATTAGTCCCTAGTGGTTGTTTGCACATTTCTATACAAGAATATAATTCAATCAAACAATAATTAAGTATGATAAAGGTGTGTGGACCTCGGTAGTACTACTTACTTTGTTCAAACGCCATATCAGCTTCGGTTTCCATCCACCGTCCGGATCTTCCTCGATGAACTTTTGCCATACGCTGCCCGATAAAGAAAATGCATAAAAGAGTTAGCAATTTGTTGATATCAGGAAATTAACGAAAAACCAATAAGATTTAAAATTACTTTTTGAGCATATCAAAAGCCGTCTTGTATAGTATAGGCTCTTTGGTTAGTGAGTCAAAGACTTCAACTTCTCCATCGTACATTTTAATGACGATAAGAATAAAGTGGAACCTGTGCACGTTTAAATATGCAGTGTCATAGATATAACTCATCAGTTAAAATTTTAACATCTGGTGAGCAAAAAGAATGTGTTAGAAGACAGTAACACTTACTTAAAGTTGTAAGGCCAAAGTATTATTTTTTGTCACGTTGTCGCTTCAAAAACCTTAGCAAAGTCTCCGGTGTATCCTTGTTATATATGGGATCTTCTATGGTTTTTACATGCATTGTATCCGGGTCAATGAACCCAATGTCCTTGATTTCATCCCTTTTGCATTCGAGCTTCTTCGATCTGCATAATATAGCGCACAAAAGATTATATTGAGTATAATTGCAGACAATGAACGAGCTGAGCTAAAGACTTCTCAAATTACATAAATAAATCACTTACAGACAATAGCAACTGATGATAGATTTGTCGAGGGCCCGAAGATTGTATAACTGAAAAGTTCGCAGAATTCAACGCCACCTTGTATTCTTGGAAGTAGTGCTCATCCTTAACTCGCACCATGATAGCCTCGATCCCTTTCTTTGTGGCATTAGTGTACCATATATGCAAATTACGCATACTTGTTGATAGCAACCTGACATTCTCGACCAAATCTTCCCCTTGATCAAATTTATATGCTACTTCAGCGATGGGGTAATCGGTTGTGTTTTGTCGAGAACTTTGAACGGCCTTCGTGTCAAACACCTTGAGAGGGGGGCGATTGAACGGGTTGTTCTCCGAGTTGGTGCACTTGTTTCCCTTTTTTTGCCTGGACCACCGATTGATCAGATTTTTTAGCCAGGACCATCTCGTCATATGACCTTTCAATAGAACGCCTATAGTCAGATGGCGGCGATGGTACAGGGTCATATAGATTCTCAACGGTACGCACAACTTTCACCGGATCTAATGTCTTCTCAAAAGGTATCTCTGGCACTTTCTTAGCAAAATGGGCTTCCACCTCGGACTTAGAGATTACGGTGCATTCCTCGATAGTTCTTTCCCAAGGTAACTTCTGAATAGGCGGCGGTGCTTTCTCCTTTCTAAGTCTCTTCCTAGTCGGCGAACCATTCCGCTTAACGGGCGCTTTCTTACGCGAAGGATATCGAGATGGTGGACTCGCGCTGGGGTCCCTCTCAAGTAGGTGTGGACTCGCGCTGGGATATCGAGATGGTGGACTCGCGCTTCATGTGTTCTCCATCAATCCAATCTTCACGTTGCCCCGGGTATTCCGAGCGTAAAATATTCTTGTGTTCCACTATATACGGAGCCACCAAGCTAGAATTATGTAAAACTGTGTAGTGTGCTTGAGTGAAAGAATGTCCGTCCATACACATTGTTGCTTTCTTTCCTAGTGTGCCTTTTCCACGCAGTCTCCCCTCATAGCGCGATTCAGGAACACCGATCGGCTTAAGGTCAGGAATAAAGTCAACACAAAACTCAATGACCTCCTCTGTTCCATAGCCCTTGGAGATGCTTCCTTCTGGCCTAGCACGGTTATGAACGTATTTCTTTAAGACTCCATGAATCTCTCAAAGGGAACATGTTGTGTAGAAATACAGGACCGAGAACGCCAATCGCTTGACCGGTGAACAAGGAGATGCGTCATAATATTGAAGAAGGATGGTGGGAACACCAACTCGAAGCTAACTAGACATTGCACCACATCCTTCTCTAAATTTTGTAGAGTTAGTGGATTGCTCACCCTCTGAGAAATTGCATTGAGGAGCGCCAATAGCTTCACAATGAGTACTCGAACATTTTCTGGAAGAAGCCCCCTCAATGCAACCGGAAGTAATTGTGTCATAATCACGTGGCAGTCATGAGACTTTAGGTTTTGAAACTTTTTCTCTGACATGTTTATTATTCCCTTTATATTCGACGAGAAGCCAGACGGGACCTTGATGCTACTCAGGACTTCAAAAAAGATCTCCTTCTCTTCTTTGGTAAGAGCGTAGCGGTACCTTGATACTTCTACGGATTCGTTGTTTCCTTCATGGATACATTGCTGGTCCCGTGCATCCGGTGTATCTTTTGTTTTCCCATACACGCCCAAGAAGTTTAGCAGGTTCACGCAAAGATTTTTCGTCACGTGCATCACGTCGATTGCAGAGTGAACCTCTAGTATTTTCCAATAGGGTAGCTCCCAAAATATAGACATCTTCTTCCACATGGGTACGTGTCCGTCAACATCATTCGGAACAGATTTTCCGCCAGGACCCTTTCCAAAGATCACTTTTAAATCCTTGACCATATCATATATAACATCCCCAGTAGGGCGGGTAGGCTTTGTTCGGTTATCTGCGTCACCTCTGAAATGCTTCCCTCTCTTTCTTACGTGATGTTGTTTTGGAAGAAATCGGCGATGCCCCGGGTACACATTCTTGTTTCCCAAATATATACTGTCAGTCTCACCTAAACAAAGGTGTGCATGCATTGTATCCCTTATTTGACTGTCTGAAATGTTACTTAGAGCAGGCCAATCATTGATGGTTACAAACAACAACGCCGTAGGTTAAATTCCTTTGTGCGTGCTCATCCCACGAGGTACACCTTCTTCACGCCACAATCGTAAAAGTTCTTCAACCAATGGCCTCGATACACATCAATGTCATTGCTGGGTTGCCTCGGGCCTTGGATGAGCACTGGCATCATAATGAACTTCCGCTTCATGCACAACCAAGGAGGAAGATTATAGATACATAGAGTCACCGGCCAGGTGCTATGACTAGAGCTCGCTCCCGAAAGGATTAAAGCCATCCGTACTTAGACCAAATCTTAAGTTCCTTGCGTCCTCGAAAATGACTTGAACTCTCGTCGATTTTTCTCCACTGCGACCCGTCAGCAGGGTGTCTCAGCATCACATCTTTTTTATGGTCCTCTTTGTGCCATCGCAACAACTTGGCATGCTCTTTGTTTTGGAACAAACGTTTCAACCGTGGTATTATAGGAGCATACCACATCACCTTGGCAGAACCCTCTTCACGGGGCACGACTCGTCCTCAACATCACCAGGTCATCTCGCTCGATCTTATACCGCAATGCACCACATACCGGCATGCATTCAAATTCTCGTACTCCTCACCGCGGTAGAGGATGCAGTCATTGATGCATGCATGTATCTTCTGCACCTCTAATCCTAGAGGGCAGACAACCTTCTTTGCTTCGTATGTACTAGAGGGCAATACGTTCTTCCCTGGAAGCATCTTCTTTATTATTTTCAGCAACTTTTCAAATCCCTTGTCAGAAGTACCATTCTCTGCCTTCTATTGCAGCAATTCCAGTGTAGTACCTAGCTTTTTCTGGCCATCTTCGCAATTTGGGTACAATAGTTTGTTGTGATCCTCTAACATTTTCTCCAACTTCAACCTCTCCTTTTCACTTCCGCAGTTTATCTTCAAGATCAAGAATGGCCCGACCCAAATCGTCATCGGGCTCATCAAAAATGGGCTCATCAAAAATGGGCTCTTCTTCAGATTCGTCTCCCCCATTCTACTATCACCGTCTTCAGTGAACATAGGATAGTTGTCATTATCCTCTTCTTCGTTGTCTTCCATTATAACCCCTCTTTCTCCATGCTTGGTCCAACAATTATAGCCGGGCATGAAACCGTTCTCAAGCAGGTGGACGTGAAGGGTTTTTGAAGTAGAGTAACCCTTCAGATTCTTACAGAACTACATGGACAACAAATGAAACCATTTGACCGCCTGTTTGCCTCAGCCACGTTGAGAAAATAATGCATGCCAGTAATGAACTCGGGATGGCATCGGTCACCGTACATCCATTGTCGATTCATCTGCATTATATAAGTATATAAAAAATCATTAATTACACAACATCATGAATATATGAGTGACCAAATTAATTAATATTCAAGTTTATCATCACATAAAACTAAGTGTTTTTATAAAAAAAAGGAGACTCACCGAGGTTGTGCCGGCTAGGGAACGACGCTGGCGATCGACGGCGATGAGGACGGGGACGATACTAAAACCAAAAAATCATACTTCAATTTGAGCTCAAATTGCATATAAAAAGAATGAAATCCCTAACTTAGGCATTTCATCGAACACCTTGCTAGCACTAGAAAAATGATACGAGTTAGACTAGCAATGAAATAAGCTAAATTAGGATGATATTGCTAACCCTTGGATAGACGCGGCCGTCGTCAATCTTGACAAAATGGTGGAGAAAATGAAGATTTATTGGAGTGTGAGAGGAGGAAATATTTAAAATATGAGAGGAGAAGTAAAATGAAGCTGGCTCGGTGGCTCGCGTTAAGAAATAGAGTGGAGACCTTTTAGTACCGGTTCTTTATATGAACCTATACTAAAGGTGCAACGCTGGACCCACCTCTGCCTCAAATTTGGCTGAAACTCTTTAGTACCGGTTCGTATTTAACCGGTACTATACAGCCTAAATGAACCGGTACTAAGGTTTGCCGGTGACCTGCGCAGTTAAACCGGTACTAATGCATCCTTTAGTACCGGTTCTTACGAAACCGGTACTAAAGGTCAAATCCTTTGGCTAGTTTTCTACTAGTGCGCGTTCGAACAGCAACCGTCGGGAGTGTGATCTGTTGAGAGGTCGGGAAATATCATTATCAGTTTGACAACGACGCTGCGATGCCTGTGGGTATCTTCATACATACTGAAGGGCGTCGAGTGTATCTCTCTCCCGCCTTCCATGGCGTACCGGGGGAAACCCTAGGACCTGTCCGGGCAGCAGTGTCATGGTAGTCACACCTCTTTTTGGAGGTGTTTCTTGGTATACAATGCTTTAGAATACTAGATGTGTGGTGGTACTTCTCCGGAGGACAGAGTTATATTTGTTCTTGTCGCACCGCCGATGTCGGCTTTATTTTCTTTTCATTCTTCTTGTTTTTTCATTTTGACTCGGTTTGTGATGTTCTTTCCTAGCATTGTTTGGAACGTTGTATCGGGTGGTGGCTACATTAATATAACGAGGCGTAAAGCCTGTTCCGAGGATAATTAATCCGGGTAAAAATTTTGCAGACCGAAAGCTTATATCATTGTCCACATGTACATATTTTTAAAAGGTGTTTTATACTTTAAATTGCATTTTTTCAAATGTTTAAAATAAAGGCCTCCATCTAGTCCAAGTTTCAAAATAAAGGCATCCACCGACAAGTTTACTTTTACAGCGGACGTGAGCATTTTGAACATGTGCGCGTTTATATTACATATAAAGTATTACGCTTATAAATAACAATTATATCATTTAGCGTAGTGGCTTGAGCAGGCGGTCATGAGTTCAATTCCTCATCCGTTACTATAGTTTTACCTATTTTGTACGTCTATTCATTTTGGGCCTGTCCTTGATTAGCACAAGTGCCATAGAAAAATACACGTTGTCATTTAAAAAAAATATAGTTGGTTGAATTTGGTCAAACTGGCTAAAATTTGATTAAAATGGACTAAAATGCTTCTGAGATGCAAGTTGTGGGACTTGTTTTGCTCACTTTACAAGATACAGGACTAAAACGCTCACGGGGTGCAAGATGTGGGACTAAAAGTGTATATACCTCGTTAGATTACTATTAGTAGTTTGTTTCAAGACATAAAAAGTTTTAGCTACCTTGTCAAACGTCTTCTATTTTACAACAGAGGGAGTAATTTTGTGTTTTTAATCATTTTGGTTTAATCAGCAATCGACGTCGTAGTTTAGGATTTAGGAGAGATCAGCTGGATTTGCATGTTGTAATGTCTACCCCCGTGTGGCTGCAGGTTGCAGCTAACCTGGAAAATTCCTCCAGGCTCACTAAGGCTAATCATAGTGAAAGTAACTTAGCTAATAATATGCATATATATATGCAATGCCAAATAAGTAAATTGGTGACATGGCATAATAATTAATGAAGGAAGAGAAGATGATAGTAACTTAGCTAATTAATTAATTAATACCATAACATCACACATACCAAGATCATAAGAGTCTACAATCTAATTAATTAGTTTTTGCATGACACCACACATGTTACCTGTTTTAAAAAAAATTGTGCAAACCAGTTTTCACAAAAAACAGAAATTCCCAACTTTCACGAATCTTTAAGCTTTCAAGCTACTTTCGCATATTATGACTTTATTTTAGTTTGCCAAAAGTAATTAAAATCTAAAATGCAAGTGTGTGATAGCTTGTTCCAAACCCCCCCCCCCCCAAAAAAAAATCATTTTTAGGTACAACAATTCTCATTGTATAGAAGAACCACCAAAGGTTTTGAAATATTCAATTTCTTTGAATAGCGATGCCGACCATTTTCTACCCTATTTTTGAAAGAAAATGAAAAAGAATCAATCATCCCTCGTAGAGTTCTTCTATGTGTACTAGTTGCGAGGAAGATACTAAACTTGCAATATGGCAATTTAAACAAACATAACTCTTCAAAAAAATGGACCATCATGTTTAAACATTTATGACTTTCAAACCAAACGACAAGATCATGGACATATATGTGACATAGTTTAAAATAATGTGCACAAAGGTTCATCATGGGATTCAAATCAATGTTGTGAATTAGATTTTCAACCTTTTTCTACATTTTTTTGTTTTATAGGTGCTAAAATGGCACTCTCTTGTGAATCAAGTACAAAAAAATGATGCAAAATAGGAACCACTCCAGTTTTCACACAAATTAGATTATATGTTATGAAAATTCCCCAACTTTAATGAATTTCAAGTTTTGTAGCAACTTCCCCATTATTAAATGTCTTTATGACAATTTATTGAAAGTAATTCAAATTTGAAACAGAAGTGTTTTATAGATTGGTCCTAAAAATGCCCCAGAACTCATTGTATTAAGAACCACTAAGAATTTAGAAGGATTTAACCCATTTCTACGAACAGAAATTCCAACCATCTTGACCCTATATTCAAATAACTGGAAGAAAATAAGAAAGTGAGTGGGAGATCTGTAGCATTCCTAGTACTATATGTGGATGACATATTGTTGATTGAGAATGATATAGAACTTCTTAAAAATATCAAAGATTATTTGAATAATAGTTTTTTAATGAAAGATCTTGGCGAAGCTGCTTATATATTAGGCATAAAGATTTATAGAGATAGATCGAGACGCTTCATAGTGTTTTTCACAAAGTACATATTTGGACAAGGTTCTAAAGAGGTTTGGAATAGAAGATAACAAGAAAGGGTTCTTGCCCATGTTATCCAATACGACCTTGAGTAAAACTCAAAGTCCCGCTACGGCATAAGATAGAGAGAGGATGAGTAAAGACTCACTATGCCTCAGCCATAGGATCTATCATGTATGTCATGCTATGTCTATGCTATTAGTTTAACTAGCAGATATCAAAGTGATCTAGGAGTAGATCACTGGATAGCGGTAAAAAATATCCTAAAGTATTTGAGAAGGTCTAAGGATATGGTTCTTTCTTATGGAGGTGATGAACATCTCGTTGTAAACGTTTACACCGATTCTAGCTGGAACACAGATCCGGATGACTCCAAGTCACAATATGGATACGTATTTACTTTGAATGGTGCAGCAGTGAGCTGGAGGAGTGCTAAGCAAAGCGTTATGGCGAGATCTTCAACTGAATCGGAATACATAGCTGCTTCGAAGGCTTCACAAGATGCGATATGGATGAAGGAGTTCATTGCAGAGCTTGGTATGGTTCCTAGTGCGTTGGACCCAATGTCTATCTACTGTGATAACATGAGTGCCATAGACAATGCACATGAGCCAAGGTCACACAAGAAGCTAAAGCATATCAAGCTACGTTTTTATGTTATTCGCGAGCATGTCCAAGATGGTGACATAAAGATTTGAAAAGTACGCACAGATCTAAATGTGGCGGATCCATTGACTAAACCTCTCCCTAGGGCAAAACATGACCAACACCAGAACGCCATGGGTGTTAGGTATATTACCATGTAATCTAGATTATTAACTCTAGTGCAAGTTGGAGACTTTTGTAGATATGCCCAAGAGGCAATAATAAAAGTAGTTATTATTATATCTTTGTGTTTATGATAAATGTTTACATACATGCTATAATTGTATTAACTAGAAACATTAATATGTGTGATTTGTAAACATGTAAGAGTTCCTAGTAAGCCTCTTGTAGTACTAGCTTGTTCATTAATTGATGATTATGGTTTCCAGATCATGAACATTGGATGTTATTAATAACAAGGTCATATCATTATAAGAATGATGTTATGGACATACTCCTATAGTTAATCGTAGCATAAATATCAAGTCATTTTAGTAGTTTGTTTGCTATAAGCTTTCAAATACATAGTAACCTAAATTCTTCAACCATGAGACCATGTTAATCACCATCACCGGATGGATGCTTTGATGGCATCAAACACCACTTCATAACTGGGTGGTTATAAAGGTGGCATTGAGTATTCAAAAAGTATGTGTTGAGGCACATGGATCAAGAGTGGGATTTTTCCATCCATATGACGGATAAATATACTCTAGGCCCCCTCGGTGGAATGTCATCCAATTGGCTTGCAAGCATGTGACTGGATCACAAGGGATCACATATCACATGAACGAGTAAAGAGTACTTATCGGTAACGAGGTTGAACTAGGTATGTAGAGATACCGATGATTAAATCTCGGATAAGTAAAGTATCGCGAGACAAAGGGATATTGGTATCGTATGTAAATGGTTCATTCAATCACGAAGTAATCTTAGAAATATGTGGGATCCATATGAATTTACAGATTCCTATGTTGGTTATTGATCGGAGAAGAGTCTCGATCATGTTTGCATAATTCACGAACCGTAGGGAGACACAGTTAAGGATTCGATGTTGTTTAGTAGATATGGTAATGAGTTGGAGACCGAATGTTGTTCGAAGTCTCAGATAGGATCCGGGACATCACGAGGAGATATGGAATGGTCCGGAGAATAAGATTCATATAAGGAAAAAGTCCAATTCCAGAGTTCGGAAATGTTTTCGGTGTTTTCACCGGAATCTTCTAGAAGGGTCTTGGAGGTCTACCACTCCGGAGAGGGAAGGGTACATGGATGTGTCATACCAATGTAGAATGGTTGCATCATGTCCTAGGTCACTTGGCTGGGCAATGTGTAGCATCCCATTTGTCTAACAATTGTAATGCTACTTGGTCTAGTAATATAATGGCTACTTCCTACATATAATTGTTGCATCATCATTCTATCATGCTCATGTCATCATGCCACCTTGCATTTGAACATCATACAAAAACCCTTTTTGTTTTGGTTCTTATCTCATATGCATTATTAATTGTATTTGCCTCTTGATATTGTATTTGGCATATCTTTTATTCCACTCCACCACCTTTCTTTGTCACCACCTTATATTTCCACCATCCTAATTATACATGAGCTTTTACATTTCTCTTTGGCATTTAAATCTAGCTCATATGTGTTGGGGTGGATCCACTTCTTTCTACATGCTTCCATACATGGTACATGTTGTTCTCACAATATTGGTTATGGGAAGCCTTGTGGCCACTCTTGCCTGACATGTGAGTAGAAAGGTTGCATCTAAGTTTCTATATGGATTTTATTTACTATATGCTCATGTATGGAGCTATATTTGGCCACAAGTGCTCTAGTGAGGAAATACACACTGCCATGGTCATTTATCCTCATACATGTGCATATGCTAATTATTTCCATATGTCAAGAAAGATTCTTCTTCGAATGATTTTAATCAAATATGTTGACATGCATGCAAGAATATATGTCCATGATTAAAGATAGTTGTTTTCACAACTAGAATTAGTGGCATTTATTACTTGTGCATGGGCCATGCAAGCTTCCTCTCTCATCTCTCCTCTCTCTAACCTAGCTTAAACCCTAGACCTAATCACCTCATCTAATCTAGTCCTAATTACACATTTTCCCCTCTCAGCTCACCCTCTCTTCTAAACCCTAAGCCGAGCTCCCTAGATCCCTTCCTCTCTATTATGCATACCCCACACGGCCACCCCTCTCCCTGGCCCCACTCCATCTACTCCCTCTCTCTACCCCAACCCTAAGCAAACCCTAGCCCGAGTCCCCTCCAACCCTAGAGCTCCAACCCGAGCCTCCTCTCTTCCCTCTTTCTCTCTCCCTGCTGGGCTAGCCCCACCCCAAGCTCCCTCTCCCTGGCCCACCTGGCGGCCTCAACCTACCCTGCCCCTTCACCCGCTGGCTTGTGGGGCTGACCAAGGCAAGGCCCACTTGTCAACCGATGTGGCTCGTTGTGGTCGCGGTGAGAAAGTCTGCCGCGTGTTGGTTTCGGCCAGCTCAGCTTGGCCCCACCTGTCACAGACTGGGGCTAGATCTGGGCTGTGTGAAAAACGTTTCTGGTTTCTGTTTTAAAATAAACCTTTTCAGAAATTATTTAAATTTAAATTTAAATCTGCTTTAATATAACTTTTAAAATCAAACTTCAAATAATACAAATGATATATGTTTTTAGATCAGAAAAATGTGAGGATTTCAAATATGCCATCCAAAATATATTTTGGACACTTTATTTTCCAAGTTGATTAAAATTACAATAAAATGCCCTTTTCTTAATAAATTAATAACTTTTGTTTTATAACTCCAAATTTAACAAATGATATGTCTAAAATGATCAGCTAGACGAGACCTTTCTGTTTATGCAGTCCATGTTCTGTTTTGGAGCATGCATCATATAAATATAATGTATACAGCAACTAATATGAGGATAAAATGTGGCTAAAACTCCATAAAATGCCTTATTCTTGTACCCCACACCTCACCCATGCCATGCTACATTATTGCCATGCAAATTGTGCATCATTCATCATGGCATGATTGTTTGCTTGTCGCATTTTATTCATATGCTTGCGCACTTTATTTATGTTGGCCCTTGTTTGTTTGGTTTTTCTTCGAATAGAAAATGAGGGATATATCAAGAGACCTGTGAGCACTACCTGGATCCTTCTCTCGCTTCAACTGAGCTGTGCAAGCACTACCACATGCTTGCATACATTTAGTACCTATTGCCTCTATCTTATTCTTGCATCATTGAGTCGTTGCATTAAACTGAATCCCAAGTATTGCATAGCCTTTACTTTTAAACCCCACCAAGCTTGTTCCTCCATCCCATGAGCCATTACTACGAGTTGTTTGAGCCATGCAGTCGAGAACAACATGTGTAGGGTATGTGAGAGTCTGATGGATAACGAGGTACCTAAACAACTTAACCTGAGTAGTAATGGGATAACTAATGAAAGTGGCACCGGTGAGCAATATCTGCTATTTGGTTTTTCCTGCTCACTTGTGTCCCGTAGGACCCCGAGTACTTGATTCCTGTTCCTTGAATATTCGCGCTATCCACATCCGGGAGGCTTATGGGACCCCCTTGAGCCAGAGCTCGATTTATTCTTATTTCTTGGGGCCACAAACTAGTTTGAGGTTTTATTTACTATCCTGTACTTATGCCATGCTTTACTGCTTAATTTACGATTGTGAGGAGCACTGCTTTATTTAGGTAAGCGAGTGTTTTCGCGGTATCGACAAGCCTAGTCACATTTTCGGGTTCGATCGTTTCTGACAATCGACGCAAACCTTGAGTCCGTCTCAAGTCACTAACCGTTGCGGGTAGCTTAATGGGGTGGCCCCTGAAATATTTCTGAATCTGTGATTGCTTTGTCGTGAAGGCCTCGTTGGGTTTTGATTTGGTTTTCCGAGGTTGATCGAGTGTGTGTTGCTATTTGTGCACCCTAGGGTAAAACTTTTGAAAGCCGTGTCGCGGTTATGGACGACTTGGAGCACGGTTTCGATCATAGACAAGCATAACTAAAGTACCGCTTTTAACTTGACTAAATGGCGACTAGTAAATAGTGCAACACTCATGGAATGGATAATAAAACGCCAACGGATGGGGTTGTTCGTCCGCTTCCTCGTTGGTAGCGAGGAGGATGGATCTGTTGATATTACTGTTATAACTGTGGTCATTAATTCACGGACATCCGTCTATCTTTGGTTAGGCGGATGGTTAGCGAGTATCTATAGAACTGTTAGGGTTTATCTTTTGCTGCAATTGCGTCACCCCAGGTTGTGTCCCCTTTAGAGGCATAAAGACTTGCTGAGTACCCCTAGGGTCTCACACGATAAATTGTTTGATTCAGATGAGCAGGTACACTCACAATATGGATACTGGGTGGAGGAGGCGGACGATATGGGCAACGATCGTTCGGTGTAGAGATTCCGGGAACGGGGATCCGTGAGATCTGTGGGCGGGATGTGCTTATTTATGGGGCATCTTATGCCGATTTGCTTCTTATCCGTACTCGGATCTTGTTTGCCGCTGTCGCCTTATAATATGATGTTTGATGTATGAGGAGATATCCTAAACTATTATATCTATCTAGGACATTTGAATCTTGCCGTATGGCGTTGCTGTATTTCCTTTCTTTTTAGATGGAATGGCTCTGATGTACTGTTGTATGGTGGCTTGCATACATACTCATTTGTGTATGTAGTTGATCCCTTCGCCTGCCGATTACGCCGCCCGTTCTTGTCCCGATGATTGGAAATGGTTGGGACGGCCGAAAGGTCTACCTGTGAGTGGCATTTGGGCCCCACCGTACTATTTCAACCATTTCCGCTCATCCAGGCTTGTAACTAGGAGCGTAATTCACCGAGGTAGTTACACAATGGGAAGAGAGAAATCAAAAATATAGTTTGAATAGTCAAACGCCAGTTTGAAAAAGTCATATCCCAACATGATTGCCTAGTGGAGGGAGGATAGGAAACCTAGTTAGGGAAGGTTTCCCATCCCTCTAGGTCCGCCGGCCACCAAGGGGAGTTGGGGAAGGACTCCCCTCCACTAGCCGCCCCTCCCGCCTATAAAAGGAGGGGTAGGGCGCCCCCTTGGAGCCACACCCCAAACCCTAGGTAGGCCGCCGCCCCCTCTCAAGCCGCCGCCGTGCTAGAGCTCCTATAAACCGCCACCGCCTAGCTAAACCCTAGCCGCCGGCCACCTCCACCCCTTGGACTCTAAACCCTAGTTTCCAAGGCCCTCTCTAAATCCACCATACTTGCTCCGGCTTAGGCGAAGCCTGCGGGATCTACTCCTCTATTTCACCACCACAGATTCGTGCTGCTGGAATCGAGAGGAGATCTACAACTTCCGCTGCCAGCTGGAACAAGGGATAGGAAGGTCCTCATCGAGTACAGAACGTGTGACCGACTGCAGAAGCGCGGCCGGAACGCAGCCCTGGAAGGATCGTCTTCGCGACCTTGAGATAGGCAAGTGAACGATTACATCAACCACGAGAATCCGATCTCGTTAAACGCTTTGGATCTTCGAGGGTTAGTACTCTATCAATTCGTTGCACCGATCTAGTATATTAGATCTTGGCTTGTGTGTGTTCATGCGATTTTTTTTTTGTTTTCCATGCTACGAACCCCTACACATAAACCCATCAAGTTGACATAAAACATTGTTGGAGATATGCCCAAGAGGCAATAATAAAGTGGTTATTATCATATCTTCATGCTTATGATAAATGTTTACATACCATGCTATAATTGTATTAACCGGAAACATTAATACTTGTGTGATTTGTAAACATAAAAGAGTCCCTAGTAAAGCCTCTTGTTAAACTAGCTTGTTGGTTAATATATGATCATGGTTTCCTGATCATGAACATAGAGATGTTATTAACAACAGGGTCACATCATTAGAAGAATGATATGATGGACATACTCCTATAGTTAAGCGTAGCATAAAGATCAAGTCATTTAATATAGTTCATTTGCTATATTCTTTTTGATACATGGTAACCTAATTCCTTCGACCATGAGATCATGTTAATCACCATCACCAGAAGGATGCTTTGATGACATCAAACACCACACCATAACTGGGTGTCTATAAAGGTGGCATTGAGTGTTCGGAAAGTATGGGTTGAGGCACATTGATCAAGAGTGGGATTTGTCCATCCATATGACGGATAGATATACTCTGGGCCCTCTCGGTGGAATGCCATCCAATTAGCTTGCAAGCATGTGACCGGCTCACAAGGGATCACATATCACGGGAATGAGAAAAGAGTACTTATCGGTAACGAGGTTGAACTAGGTATGCAGAGATACCGACGATCAGAACCTCGGATAAGTAAACTATCGTGAGACAAAGGGAAATTGGTATCGTATGTAAGTGGTTCATTCGATCGCAAAGTAATCGTTGAAATATGTGGGAGCCATATGAATTTCCAGATTTCTCTATTGGTTATTGATCGGAGAAATGTCTCGGTCATGTCCGCATAATTCACGAACCGTAGGGAGACACACTTAAGGATTCAATGTTGCTGAGTAGTTATGGAATGATGAGTAAGAGACCGAATGTTGTTCGGAGTCTCGGATGGGATCCGGGATATCACGAAGAGATCCGGAATGGTCCGGAGAATAAGATTCATATAATAAAAGTCCTGTTTCGGAGTTCGGAAATGATTTCGATGTTTTCACCGGGAATGTTCTAGAAGGGTCTGGAAGGTCCGACGCTTCAGAAGGGGAAGGGTACATGGATGTGTCATGACAATGTGGAATGGTTGCATCATGTACTAGGTCACTTGGCTAGGCAATATGAAGAGAGAAATCAAATTCAAGTTTGAAAGTCAAACGCCAATTTGAAAAGTCAAATCCGAACATTGCTTGGTGGAGGGAGAGTAGGAAACCTACCTAGGGTAGGAATCCCACTCTATCCACCCGCCGGACATGAAGAGGATTTTGGGGAGGACTCCCTCCTTCCCGAACCGCCTCTCCCCACCTATATAAGGAGGGGTAGGGCGCACCCCTACCCCTCACACCCAAACCCTATCTCTAGGCGCCACCACCCCTCCAAGTGTTGCCGTCACCTAGAGCTCCTCTAGCCGCCGAATTAGGGTTTCCCCAAACCCTAGCCGCTGGCCAAGCCACTCCGCTTGGTGCCTCTAATCCTTAGATCACCAAGGCCCTCTCTTACTCCACCATACTCGCTCCGGCTTAGGCGAAGCCCTACGGGATCTCCCCTCTACTTCCGACACCACGTCGTCGTGCTGCCGGAATCACGAGGAGAGTGCTACAACCTCCGCTGCCTGCTGGAACAAGGAAGGGGAAGGTCTTCATCTAGTACCGAACGTGTGACCGACTGCGGAAGCGCTGCCGAGACGCAGCGCCGAAAGGATCGTCTACGCGATCTTGAGATCGGCAAGTGTACGACTACATCACCCACGAGAATATGCTCTCGTTAACCGCTTTGGAATCTTTGAGGGTGAGTGCTTATATTGACTCGTTGCTACAATCTAGTAGATAGATCTTGGCTTGTTTGTGTGCATGCGGTAGAAATTTTTTGTTTTCCATGCTACAAACCCCTACAGTGGTATCAGAGCCAGGTTTATATGTAGATCTGTTGCACGAGTAGAACACAATGGTCATTGTTTGCGGTGGTGCTTTTATTATCAATTGCCTTTTGTGTACTTTGCATCTTGCGGTATGATGGGATGAAGCGGCCCGGGCTAACCTTACATGACATCATTTATGAGACTTGCTCCACGCTCAACATGCAACTTGTATTGCATAAGTGGCTTTGCGGGTATCTGCCTCTCCCATCAAAGTATAGATTCAATTTACAATGGGCACTTGATAGTTCAAACATCAACGTTGTGGTTCTTGTTCGTAAGTTAGAACGACACTTATTGAAATCCCCAAACCATGTAAAATATGCAAAGAAAATTAGAGGCGTCTAACTTTGTTTTCCAAGGGTGTGTTGTGATGTGATATGGACATGATTGTGATTATATATGATGTATGCAATGTTCCTTATTGTAAGTCGGCAACCGGCAGGAGCCATATGGTTGTCTTTTAATTCCGTTAAGTCCTACGTGTCTATTATTCAAAGTAGTTGTAATAGTCGATGATGGTGGAAGACAACCATGGAGCGGCACCATTGAACTTGACACCACACTGGTGATGATGGAGATCATGTTCGTGCTTGAAGATGGAGATCGGAAGCACAAGAAGAAAGGCCATATCATATCACATATTATGAATTGCATGTGATGTTAATCCTTTTATGCATCTTGTATTGCTTAGTTCACAACGGTAGCATTATAAGATGATCCCTCAAGCACACAATTTCAAGTTTTAAAGTGTTCATCCTTAGTAAGCACCGTTTCTAAAGCTCGTTGTTTCGAAGCATCACATGATGATCGGGTGTGTTAGATTCTGCGAGTGTATACAACATGAGCAAGCCATATTTGCTCATGCGGAAGCTAAGGTTTGATCTTGACGAGCCTAGCATGTACAAACATGGTCTTGGAACACAGATCACCGAAAGGTAAAGCATGAGTCATATAGTAGATATGATGAACATGTTGATTGTTCGCCTTTGAAGCTACATCATCTCTCGTGATGATCGGTTTTGATATGGTGGATTTGGTTCATGTAATCACTAAAACAATGTGAGGGATATTGTTTTGAGTGGGAGTTCAATAGCAATATGATTAAAAGTTGAACACTATTTATCATAAATTAAATCGAAGTGAATTTGCATAGTTGTTGTAGTCATTGGCATCCGTTTACCACCTTGCGCTTAGTTATAATTGAGATGATAGAACTATAGAATTCTGGTTAGTTACTTTACGAACTGGTATCATATTGTTTTGAAGTGTTAATCTAAAGTTTAAAAGTCCCATTGCAAACTTTCAGTAAGTTTCGATTACTCCGTGAAATTTAATAGTTGGTATTAATTCAAGAGTAACAATTCCAGTGTTAGTATATAAGTATCATGTTTATCTCCATGATTCTTGATATTCGAAAGATAGTTTCAATATCAAGGTAATCTAGGAGTTGAAAGAGTTGTTTCAGAAACCATCATGTATGGGAGATATTGCGATATCTGAAACAATATTTTGTTTACAACATGATAGAGTATAATATGGCAAAGTTTATGTTCTCATATTTGATGAGAATTTACAAAAGGTTGGAGACACTAGTTGTCCTAATCCTCCAAAAGGTTTTGGAGAGCAACATTATACTCGCGATTCACCGTTATAAGCTAAAAGTAGCTTGATCATGGATAATTACATGATAAGGGTGAATGTTTGATGTAGGTAAAATGTTTACTACACCAAGAGATTACTAAAGAAAGGAATTTGAAAGAACACCAAACATTTGATGATGGTGATCTACTTCAAAGTGCAAGTTCAAATATATTGGTATTTAACTATACATGCTTTGGACTATGTGTCATGTATATGGCTCCACTATTGATGTTGATAGATTCTTTCAAACAGAGAAAGAAATACTGAAAGAGAATCTCATAAATATATGGCAGAAAAGAAAAGACTAGAATTGTTCAGCTTAGGTATATAGAGGATATACGCGTTATGGCTGTATTCTTTGCTTGTTAAATAATGTGGTTCTTGAGTATTGGATACTGAATTTGTTGGTATGAATCGTCATACGAAACAACAGAATTTATGAACTACAATGGCCTAAGTAACTAGCAAAAGAATATGTGATGATGTTCATCGAGAACAAATAAAGGGTTATTGTGTTGCTCGTTAAACATCAAAGCTTGCCTTCAAGATTTGTTTTATCAGGTATTATGAGAACAAGAGGGTTGTTCAAATAATTGCCGCAATCCATAAAAGATGGATGATTTACAAATCTTGTTGGAAAAATCACATCCATAAAACTAGTGCTAAAAATGTCGAAAGATAAATTGATTGAAAGATCACTTAGGAAGTGGCATCGCCGTTTAAATTATATTGGAAAGAAAACATGAAGAAACTCCATGTGGATGGAATTTTGGAGTCTTTTGATTTTTGATCAAATGATACTTGTTGAACTTTCCTAGAGATAATTAAAACTTCGTTCATAGGCCAAAAGGGAATGAATGACTAGCTTATTGTAACTTGAACATATTGTTGTATGAAGTCCATTATGTGTAGTCAAGAGCGATGGATTTCATCTTCATATGCTTTCTCCAAAAATTTGAGTGAATATATGAATATTTACTTAATAAGGATGAAGTATGAAACATTTGAAAAGTTCAAAGACTTTCAAGATGAAGTGCAAAATCATTGTAACAAGAATATAAATCGTTTATGATAAGATCATAAAGGAAGATATTTGAGTTACAAGTTTAGCATAATACCTAAGATTTAAAGAATCGTTCCGTGGATTTGCATTTTCCGAAACACCATAAGAGTATGGAGCGTTCGAGATATGTAATTAAACCTTGTTTGACATGGTAAGATCAAAGGTGTAATTCATAAAACTGCCATTATATTTTAAAGATTAAAAGCTTTAGATACTACCGTTTTTCTACTGAAAAGAGCTCCATCATAATCCGTTGAAATGACACCATATAAAGTTATGGTTTGGGATAAAACCCAAGTTGTCCTTTCTTAAACATTGGTATGCTATGCATAAGAAAGATGTTTGCAACCAAAGTCGGATGAACCTGTCTTTGTATGTTATTTTGAATAACTGTTAAGTATTCCTCCATAAAATCGGAGACAAAAGTGTTTGTCGCTTAGAACGTCAAGTTTCTTTGAGAAGGAATTTTTCGTGAAAAGATAAGTGAGAGGACAATAGAACTTTGATAAGGTTAAAAGAACCTTAGCTATATGTGCAAAGTTGCGGTGCTAGAAAAGTGTTAGGAGGCAACAATGCTCATGGCTCACGTGCCTCAAAGGTTGTGGTTACGAAGGTCAAAGTTTCTATTGAACCAAGTAGGTCGGGTAAACAATCAAATACCAAGATTTGAGGGTTGTATCATTATTTGAGAATAATGAACGGACTACATGCAAAGAAGCGATGATGGGCCCTGACTCCGTAAAATGGCTTGAAGCCATAAAATCCGTGATAGTTCCATAGAGTAGAAATCAAGCTTTGAACTTGAAGGACCCTCGAGAAAGGTATAAGACCTTACAGTCGTGTTTGGATCTATAAAGAAATAGACATGGAGGTTTCACATCTATGAAATAGTCGACATGTTGGGAAAGAGTTCACAACAATGTTCAAAGGTTGTATATGACAAGATTTGATCTTTCATAGCGATATTTAGTCTAGACGGATTAATGTAGCAACCACTACATATAATTTTGTTATGTGGTAGTTGAATAAACAAAACAAGTTCTTCTAATAGAATTGTTACCTAGGACGTGTGCATAACACGGTCCAAAGGGTTTTGTTAATTCAAAGGATGCTAAAAAGCATATGCAAATTTCAATGGTTGAAGTGAGCATCGCGAAGTTGGAATCTTCACCATGATGAAATTGTTAAAAGAGTTTAAATTCATCAGAGACGATGAAGATGCTTGCATTTTCAAGAAATTAAGTGGGAGCGCTAAGGCATATTTCTAATACATTATGTGGAAGACATATTGTTGATTGAAAAAGATGTATCTTTTATTAACACATATTAAGAATTTCATCCCGATGAAAGACTTAGGCAAAACCCAAATATTTGGCATCAATAGACGCTAATATGGTTGTGTCGAAAGTACATAGATGATGTATTGAATGAGTTCAATATAGAAACTACAAGAAAGGTTCTTGTCGCACAGAAAGGATTGAATCAGTTCAATATTGATGATATATTCAAGTGTATTGACACTTGGTAAGTGAAAAAAGATTCAAGTATAGATTGATACTTGATGTATGAAATCACAAAGAGTATTTATATCAATCATACTGTGATATGTATAAATCCAGATATGTCCTATGCTCTAAATGTTTTGAGCATATACCAGAATGATTCATAATATGATCATTGGACGATAGTAAGGATATTCTTATGATGTTTTGAAAGAACTAAGAATATATTATTCTGTAGAAGTGACAAATAGATGGTTGGTTCATTGTAAAAGTACTACATCGATACTAGTTTTGTCACAAAAGTACAAATTAAGTTTATCTCAATCTAAACTAAGGGTGGCACGATATAATGGAAAGTAAGTTCCATAATGGATTTGGATGAGTTCCAAAGTTAAGACATTGTGATAGATACTACAACAAAAGGCTAAGTATATGACTGCTATTATAGCAACAAAAGAGGGCATTTGCGTCAAGCAGTTTGTTATCAAACTAGGTGTAGTTCACAGCGGGATAATACTATGAAGATATATTGTACGACAATATTGTCAACATGTTTTAACCCCTAGGAACTAAAGGTCTCACCAAAGGACCAAATTTATACAAAGTCATCTCATTAGAGAATGAGTGATGTGTAGAGACGCAAAGACATGCAATTACACACGGACCTGAAAGTGTCAGAGACAGGGATCAGTTGACCACTAGCAATCGTGTAAATACAACACCGGAAAGCCATAGGTGTTGAATGCACAAAGGTTTGAAACTAGATTATTGACTCTAGTGCAAGTGGGAGACTGTTGGAGATATGCCCAAGAGGCAATAATAAAGTGGTTATTATCATATCTTCATGCTTATGATAAATGTTTACATACCATGCTATAATTGTATTAACCGGAAACATTAATACTTGTGTGATTTGTAAACATAAAAGAGTCCCTAGTAAAGCCTCTTGTTAAACTAGCTTGTTGGTTAATATATGATCATGGTTTCCTGATCATGAACATAGAGATGTTATTAACAACAGGGTCACATCATTAGAAGAATGATACGATGGACATACTCCTATAGTTAAGCGTAGCATAAAGATCAAGTCATTTAATATAGTTCATTTGTTATATGCTTTCTGATACATGGTAACCTAATTCCTTCGACCATGAGATCATGTTAATCACCATCACCAAAAGGATGCTTTGATGACATCAAACACCACACTGTAACTGGGTGGCTATAAAGGTGGCATTGAGTGTTCGAAAAGTATGGGTTGAGGCACATGGATCAAGAGTGGGATTTGTCCATCCATATGATGGATAGATATACTCTGGGTCCTCTCGGTGGAATGTCATCCAATTAGATTGCAAGCATGTGACTGGCTCACAAGGGATCACATATCACGGGAACGAGAAAAGAGTACTTATCGGTAACGAGGTTGAACTAGGTATGCAGAGATACCGACGATCAGAACATCGGATAAGTAAACTATCGTGAGACAGAGGGAAATTGGTATCGTATGTAAGTGGTTCATTCGATCGCAAAGTAATCGTTGAAATATGTGGGAGCCATATGAATTTCCAGATTCCTCTATTGGTTATTGATCGGAGAAGTGTCTCGGTCATGTCCGGATAATTCACGAACCGTAGGGAGACACACTTAAGGATTCGATGTTGTTGAGTAGTTATGGAATGATGAGTAAGAGATAGAATGTTGTTCGGAGTCTCGGATGGGATCCGGGTTATCACGAGGAGATCCGGAATGGTCCGGAGAATAAGATTCATATAAGAAAAGTCCTGTTTCGGAGTTCGGAAATGATTTCGGTGTTTTCACCGGGAATGTTCTAGAAGGGTCTGGAAGGTCCGACACTTCGGAAGGGGAAGGGTACATGGATGTGTCATGAAAATGTGGAATGGTTGCATCATGTACTAGGTCACTTGGCTAGGCAATATGAAGAGAGGAATTAAATTCAAGTTTGAAAGTCAAACACCAATTTGAAAAGTCAAATCCGAACATTGCTTGGTGGAGGGAGAGTAGGAAACCTACCTAGGGTAGGAATCCCACTCCCTCCACCCGCCGGCCATGAAGAGGAATTTGGGGAGGACTCCCTCCTCCCCAAACCGCCTCTCCCCACCTATATAAGGAGGGGTAGGGTGCACCCCTACCCCTCACACCCAAACCCTAGCTCTAGGCGACACCACCCCTCCAAGTGCTGCCGTCACCTAGGGATCCTCTAGCCGCCGAATTAGGGTTTCCCCAAACCCTAGCCGCCGGCCAAGCCACTCCCCTTGGTGCCTCTAATCCGTAGATCGCCAAGGACCTCTCTTACTCGACCATACTCGCTCCGGCTTAGGCGAAGCCCTGCGGGATCTCCCCTCTACTTCCGACACCACGCTGTCGTGCTGCCGGAATCACGAGGAGAGTGCTACAACCTCCATTTTCTTTGGAACAAGGAGAGGAAGGTCTTCATCAGTACGAGCGTGTGACCGACTACGAGCTGCCAAACGCAGACCTTGGGAAGGATCGTCTACACGATCTTGAGATCGGCAAGTGTACGACTACATCACTCACGAGAATCTGCTCTCGTTAACCGCTTTGGAATCTTTGAGGTGAGTGCTTCTATCGACTCGTTGTTACAATCTAGTAGATAGATCTTGGCTTGTTTGTGTGCATGCGGTAGAAAATTTTTGTTTTCCATGCTACGAACCCCTATAGTCCTCTAGGAAGTTCTTGAGGGCCTCGGGCCAATTCGAGGCTGAATTTGTCGGTGATGCCGGTAGAGATAAGCCAAGGAGAGGCGCCGGAGCATCCCTTGTATATACTAGTTGTAGATTTCGGCCATGTTCCGGCTGTCAGCTTAGTATCGTGTGGAAACCGCCAATGTCTTTGTGCCAGATATGGCAGTGGCTGGGCTGCCTCCTCATCGCCGTCACCGACGGTGCGGTGGTGATGGAGTTCCTGGTTGACAACAATTCCTTAAATAAGGCCCCTGCTCAGGTATGCCACTACAAGAAACGTGTTGATTGGTGACATTTTCTCGATGACCCTTGATAAAATCTTCATAGATCTATGACGATTTTGTACTAAATAGTCATAAGTCGTTTAGAGAGATCAAAACCCTACATAAGTACGAGGATTTGTGTTAAAATCATCATAACTTTCTTACACAAAATCTTCATAACCTAGACGCAACAGCTTAGGAGCTTATTTGTAAGGAATTACGACCAATTTAGATCTTCATGATGTATAAGTATGATAGATTTAAATGACCTGCTGGCCACATCAGCAATCCAATCTATGTGTCTATCCGCATTGATTCCTCTCCAGCAAATCACAAGACATGAACACACCTCCCATAGATCACTGATCTAGACCATCCGTTTAGCACAGCTTTGATCCAACACCCAAATCATTGATTTGGTTTAGATACGTGAAACAACTTGATTTCGTTTTCATTGTCTAATACGCTATCCCCACAGTTACTCATGACCACTCAAATCCTCCCCCCTCTCTCTCTCTTCTTATTCTGGCAGGGAGGCATGAGTGGAGCATCTGGCAGATGGCTGGTGTGGAGACAAAGTTGTTTTTTGACCCAAGTGTTTTTTCTTTTGTCACGGATGGATTCGGGGCAATGTTGGCGCTGGCCACCGGTAGCAATCTGCTCGTAATTACCTGAAACGACGTGTCCAAACTAGAAAACGTTTCGGCAGGTGCTTTACCAGCTGGTTTGCCTATTTCAGCCCGGTTCTTTTGGTGGCTTCTCCGAGAAGCCGCTCTATTTAACTGGGAAGCAGGTTACAAATTTTATGGGCCCAAATTAGGTGGTTTAACCACTTTGGAAGGCTCATAATTTTTTTGAACCGGCTTCCCCAGGAAGCTGGGGTAGGACAGCTTTTCGGAGAATCCGTCAAAAGAACTGGGCCTCAGTCGGGTGCTTTGGCGAAGCCTATCGCCCAGGCGTGTCGTTTGGTTCATTTTTTTTTCTTTGCCTTTTTCTACTAAGAAAAGCCACCAAAAAACCTCAACAAACACGAGTCCGGTGTGGTGGCTCCCGGGCTTCCACGGAGCTTGACTTTTGAAAATTCAAAAACCTGCAATTCCAAAAGTTCAAAAACTTTTTTTTTCCTCAAAAGTTTGAAATAATTCTGACAAATACTTGGGTGTAGGCGACCATATTACTGTGTAAATATTCAGCTTCAAATACTTTGTATTTTAGACTCAGAAAAAATAACAAATCAAATATTTCTCCTTCGTGACCAGTTTTGACCAGTACAATAAAGTGGATATTTTGTCATGTTTTGCGATTTTTTTCATTTTCGCTGTGCCAAATTTCGAAGTATTTTAGACAGAAAATTTACACACTGATGATAGAATACGTGGTTGGCTACATTCCCATATTTGTTCCCGAGTTTTTGTGAAAATTTAGATTCAAATTTCCAAAGTTTGCAAAAAAAAATAAAGACGCCCCCCTAAACTAATTCACTCCCCTCGTACTCCTAGCTTGTTGACCTACAGGAATTCATTGCCATTAGGTGTGAACACCTCAGCATTTGCCATAATGTATCCTTAAATTGTTCAGGACAGCTTGTTAACTTACTGGATGACTCAGTCTGAACTCCGAACCGTGGAGTCGTTGGGTAATTAATCCTTGGCGTACTGTTTCATCAAACGAAATCCGGTATACTTACTTTCTCTAGTCCAGTTTATTAGGCATGCACGTAGTTTAAAAAAATCTTTGACCATTAATTTTGACCAATAAAATATACTATAATATATGTTCTCAAAAATATATCATTAGAAACTACTTTTAAAGATCCAATGGTATAATTTTTCTGACATATTATGTAAAATTTCTTGACCAAAATTAATAGTTAAAATTATTCTTAAACTATGTGTATGCCTAATAAACCGGACCGGAGAGAGTACTACCAAAGTTTCGCTTTGGAGCTGGTCCCTTTTCCCTATTTTTTTAAATCTCCAAACTATAATTTAGAAGTTTAGAAAAAATCTATTATATTCCATCTGTTTAGGATTATAGGTACTACGCATATACCTAGGTCATTAATTTGACTAATAAAATATAAATTATATAGCATAAAAATTATATCATTAAAAAATACAACATCTAAAGTTTCTAATGGTATATTTTTTTTGTTATTTTATTTATATTTTGTTGGTTAAATTAGAAATCTAGTTAACCGTGCGTGACCTATAATATCAAACAGAGAGAGTACGTGGCTGTCTATGCAGAGGTGTGCTTGGTCCCCTCCCCCTTAAACTTAAGCTGCATGAGTTGTTTTTTTTTACCCGTCGAAACTCATATTGAGGCACATATATCTTCGTATGTGTATTCGGTCGTTTTCGGCCGGCTGATCTCACCTTTCATTATCGTGATCTATGTTTTTGTATGTCATATTTATTTTTTTGTTGTTGTTATATAACTTCCGATTTCCGCCTTCCACGGACACATGAGTATATGTGTATAGTGAGTATACGTCTAAGAGGACCACACGGACTTCAGGTGTGTTCGTACGGCACTCTAAACAATCGGTATCGTGTTTTTGTTTACAAAATTTAAAAAGAAGGGACCGAAGTAAAAGTGGTCTATGCATTAGACAAAATTTCAGCTCGAAATACTCTATATTTTGAGCCCAGCAAAATGAGAAAATCACAGAAAACCACAAAAACCTTCGCTTTAGTGCACCGTTCGCCGCTGTTCACCAACGACAAAATCTCGATTTGTCACATCTACTCTGGTTCTAGAATTCAAGGTACTGTTGAAAATTTACACACTGGTGTGCGCATGTATATCCACATGTTGTTCCTCTGTCTTTTCTCCCTAGCTTTTACCCTCCTTTTCTGATGCTCTGTCTTATTCTGTTGAAAAGTTTTTTTTTTAATTCAACCATCATATATTAAAAAACTCATGAAAAAACTCTATTTTGATGGACTTTTGGAGTCTCTTGATTTTGAATCATTTGACATGTGCGAGTCGTACCTTATGGACAAGATGATCAAAACCCCGTTCTTCGGAATAATGGAGCAAGCAACGGACTTATTGGAAATCATACATACCGATGTATACGGACCAATGAGTGTTTCGACGGGCGGTGGATATCGCTATTTTCTCACTTTTACTGATGACTTGAGTAGATATGGTTATATCTATTTAATGAAACATAAATCTGAAACGTTTGAAAAGTTTAAAGAATTTCAGAACGAAGTGGAAAACCATCGTAACAGGAAAATTAAATTTCTACGATCCGACCATGGAGGTGAATATTTGAGTTATGATTTTCTCACGCATCTTAAAGCAAGCGGAATCGTTTCGCAACTCACGCCACCCGGAACACCACAGCGCAATGATGTGTCTGAACGCCGGAATCGAACTCTATTAGATATGGTGCGATCAATGATGTCTCTTACAAATTTGTCGTTATTATTTGGGGGTTATGCATTAGAAACCGCTGCATTCACTTTAAATAGGGTACCATCTAAATTCGTTGAGATGACACCGTATGAACTATGGTTTGGTGCTAAACCTAAGTTGTCGTTGACGAGGTTTCGGCTCGTCAATGCCCATTGTTATGGACTTGGGTTTTGGAGAAGATGGAGATCGTGGAACGGTTAACAAACAAGCAACCAGGGGACACGAGATTTACCCAGGTTCAGGCCCCCGGAGGAAAACCCTACTCCTGCTTGTCTGCTCTTGATTACGGCGGAACCGAAGGTTACAGGGGTGCGCAGATTCGATCTGGTGTGGAGGTGCGTATGCGAAAGTATGAGTCGAGAGAGTGTGAGGAACACCGACGAGGCGTACGGGCTTTTATAGGCCGAGCAGGGCGGCAAGGACGGGAGGGGTGTAGCGGTCGGCTGGGGAGCTGTGAGAGAGTGTGAGGAACACCGGCAGGCGTCTGACGGCTTTTATAGGCCGAGCAGGCGGCAGGGCGGGAGGGTGTAGCGGTCGGTGGGAGGCTGTGAGAGAGTGTGAGGAACACCGACCAGGCGTCTGAGCTTTTATAGGCCGAGCAGGGCAGGGCAGGAAGGGTGTAGCGGTCTGGGAGGCTGTGAGAGAGTGTGAGGAACACCGACGAGGCGTCACGGGCTTTATAGGCGAGCAGGCGGCAAGGACAGGAGGGTGGCGGTCGGGGGCTGTGAGAGAGTGTGAGGAACACCGACGAGGCGTCTGAGCTTTTATAGGCCGAGCAGGGCAGGGCAGGAAGGGTGTAGCGGTCGGCTGGGGAGCTGTGAGAGAGTGTGAGGAACACCGACGAGGCGTACGGGCTTTTATAGGCCGAGCAGGGCGGCAAGGACGGGAAGGGTGTAGCGGTCGGCTGGGGAGCTGTGAGAGAGTGTGAGGAACACCTACGAGGCGTACGGGCTTTTATAGGCCGAGCAGGGCGGCAAGGACGGGAAGGGTGTAGTGGCGAGGGCGGGAAAAAGGGAAACGACAGGAAATTAGTGCCCGCCGGTCCGTCGTGGGAGCCGAGGCTGCGGCGTTGGCGCGGGAATTCGGCGACGCGTGGCCGAAGCGACGGGGCAGTTATTTTCCGCTGTCGCCGCGTGATTCCGAGGATGACGACAACTCGGCTTCCGTCGCTGACTCAGCGGGTCCACGCGCCGATTCGTTTTTTTCGCCGATTTTGCTGCGTCTGACGTTCCCACGGCGTACCCGGGATCCTGTGAACGGCCTGGATAGTCCGGACCAAAGTTAGCCCAAATCCGGATGAAAATAGGTCCCTGGATACGCGACGACTGAGCCGATTTTCGGTGCCCGGACCTAAATTCGGCGTGCTGGGTAGCCGAGTGGAGATGCTCTTTAGTAAAACGCTACAAGCTTCGTTTTTATGAAATGGAGCTAGGGAGCGATTCCTGTTAGTCAAAAAGAAAAATCGACATAGTACAATACTGATTTTTGGAAAACCGGGAGCCCGTGCTCCCAACGGCCGCCCTCATCAAGAGTCAGGGTACATTCATACAGGAGTATTGACAGAGGCAGAGAGGTTTGAGCATGGTCCTTGGAGTGTTTTGACTGCAGTCCTCCAGCCGCCCTATTAATTTAGACCCTCCTCTGATCGGTTTGGTTGGAAAGCAAAGCACACATGAATGTTGCCGTCGCTAGCTAATTACGTGCACTCAAGAGGCCTCGCAGCCCCCTTAATTGACGGGCACCGTGATGATGCCCTTGGCATTGGCATTGGCATTGGCATTGGCCTTGGCCTTGGCCTTGGCCTGTGTGTGTATAAATACTGGCCGCACACACACACACAACTCACACACCACACCTAGTAGCACCTCTTCCTTCCTCCTCCTCCTCCTCCGCTCTTTGTCTTCACCGGTCTCTGGTTTGCGCATCTCTCTAAGTCTGAGCAAAGAAAGATGGCGGGCGCATTGGACGAAGGGAAGATCACGGAGTACTTCCGGAACAAGAGCGTCCTCATCACCGGCTCCACCGGCTTCCTCGGAAAGAGTAACCTTTGCATCCCTCTCGTCTCTCTCTCTCTCAAGTAGGAGTAGTAGAAAAAAGCTCATGCTCATCGTCTCTTCTTCCTGCTGCAGTACTGGTGGAGAAGATACTGAGGGTGCAGCCGGACGTGAGGAGGATCTACCTCCCCGTGCGGGCCGCCGACGCGGCGGCGGCCAAGCGGAGGGTGGAGACCGAGGTGCGTGCGTGCATTCTGGTTTTCCTTCTGGCCAGCATTATTCTACCTGAACCAAGAAAATATATGCATGGTTTCCCTCATTTCGGTTTCCCTCATTTCGGAGTACTAGCTAGTTTGGTTAAACATGCATGCGCACACCGGACGCATGGTTCTGGCGGGCAGGCATCACGCTGCAAGGAACCCGCAAGTCCTTTTTTCGCTAAAGTTTCTCAGACATATAAGCCTACAAATAAGAAAAAATTAGTACTAGCGAAATATGTTCAGAAACATGGGTAGCACCAGTAGTTTAAACATTTCTAAAAAACTCTTGGACCTTGTAATCTCTAACCGAGGAAGTAGCAAATTCCTTCTTCTTTTAAGTCTGGTACAACCACGCTTTGTGTGGATCAGAACACCAATAATCTACCCAAGCAGTGCTGAATTAGTATTTCCATAGACTATAGGTGTACCCAATTTTTCCAAAGTATATGCAGTACCTACTTGCTTCATGGGTCCGAATGTCAGAGCTAGTTGTAGCTCTGACTACTGGTAGAGTACTGTGGCAGCATGTTACCACTGGAGTAGGTGTTTAGGGTAACGAGGCAGCACTAGTACGAGGAGTTATTGTGTGAGTACTCCTAGCTTGGTAGGTTTCGTCAGGGTTGGCTCGCGCAGGAGTGAATTAATGGCCTCTGAATGCACGCAGTCACTGCCTAGTGTGCACTGCCCCGTGCTCCTGCCCAGTGTGCCAATGCATTGCTGATTGGCTGGTGCTGGGAGACGATGAGGGCATCATCTTGTTACCGCAACTGTACAGTTTGATGCGCAGAACACACAAGGTTGAGCATGGAATTCAGACATTTCAAACTCAATCTCTTTGGAGTTGGTTGTTGGATTAGGATCTTGGAGCCTGTAGCTTTTCCTACTCTGCAGAAAATTGATCATAATGATCGTAATTTTGCTGAACAGTGCAATGTAGTACAGTACTACTGCTCTAGCTACTCCTCAGTGTAGTTATTAGTACCAGAAGAAACACAGAAAAGTCGCAGGGAGTTCAATGGCCAGTACACATGGTGGCCCTCCTCTCCATGATATATATATATGCACACTGATTCACCATTGTAGCTTGGCATGGAGCAATTTACGGTGCTCGCAATTGTGCAGAATGTCCTGTCCCGCAGAACAGATTTATAGTCTTTTTTGCCAAGCACCCTGTGGATCCATCCAACAGGACCACGTTCCGCTGCAACCATCCTTGCACATTTGCACACCAACCACATTTAACCGTGGCTTCCTTTTACTAGTAGTAAGTACTGTACCCCAAATTAAAAGCCACAAATTGTGGCCCACAATAGTCTTGCATCCTACTCCATCCTAGATTTTATGAAAACAAGACAAACATACAGGTGATATGTCTTTTTATTAAGATGTTTCTTCTTGGACCAGTACGATATTCTTTGGAAATAAAATAAGGTATTTTTTACTATTTCATTTTTTGAAAACAGAGTGATCGTTATGGTGATATCAATTGCAGGTTGTGGGGAAGGAGTTGTTTGGTCTGCTGAGGGAGAAGCATGGCGACGGGTTCGACGCCTTCATCGAGGAGAAGATCGTCCCGTTGGCGGGCGACGTGATGCGCGAGGGCTTCGGCGTCAACAAGGACACCCTGAGGGAGCTCCGGGTGGCCGAGGAGCTAGACGTGATCGTGAATGGTGCCGCCACCACCAACTTCTACGAGCGGTATGACGTGGCCCTAGACGTCAACGTGGCGGGTGTGAGGCACATGTGCGAGTTCGCCAAAAGGTGCCCTAACCTTGAAGTCCTCCTTCACGTGTCCACCGGTATGTGCGCTCATTTTGTCGTTTGAAATTATCCATTGCATTTATTAGAAATCCTGTAGTAGTTTTTTAAACGACACTATGATTTGCTTGCAGCCTACGTGGCGGGGGAGAGGCAGGGACTGGTACAGGAGAGGCCGTTTAGAGCCGGTGAGACGCTGAAGGAGGGGACCCACCTGGACATCGACACCGAGTTCAAGTTGGCCAAAGACCTGAAGAAGCAGCTGGACGCGGATGGTGACCTGTCGCCCAAGGACGAGAGGAAGGCCATGAAGGAGCTTGGACTCACCAGGTTAGCAGTGGATTTGACTATTGAATTTATACATTCGCTTTGCAAGTCTTTTTCAGGTCAAACTAATGTCCTATCCTACGGGAAAAAAACAAAAAACTTGGATGCAGGGCTCGGCACTTTGGTTGGCCCAACACGTACGTGTTCACCAAGTCCATGGGGGAGATGATGCTGGGCCGCATGCTGGGCGGAGCGGGCGACGTGCCGGTGGTCATCGTCCGGCCCAGCATCATCACCAGCGTGCAGAGCGACCCCCTGCCCGGATGGATCGAGGGCACCAGGTAGAGACAGAGTACTTGTTTCTGTCATCGTGTATACTGTACTACTGAAGTTAGTTTTAAAATGCAAAGTTTAAATTTGTTGGGAATCGATGGTATAGCAGATATACTGACGCTGAAAACTTGCGCAGGACGATCGACGCGATCCTGATCGGGTACGCGAAGCAGAACCTGTCGTGCTTCCTCGCCGACCTCGACCTCACCATGGACGTGGTAAATTTCCCTTTGAGCAAGATACAGAGCTACTACAGTCTTTTAGAACCATTTTCAGCAAGTAATTTGGGTACGTACGAGTTTGGTGCAGATGCCTGGCGACATGGTGGTGAACGCGATGATGGCGGCGACGGCGGCGCACGCCCGCCCCACCTCCTCAAAACCCCAGCAGCATGCGCCGCCACTGGCGCCGTCGGTGTACCACGTGAGCTCGTCGCTGCGTCACCCGGCGCCCTACGCGGTGCTGTACCGGACGGGGATCCGGTACTTCGAGGAGAACCCGCGGACGGGGCCCGACGGGCGCGCCGTGCGCACGCGCAAGGTGAGGTTCCTGAGCAGCATCGCGTCGTTCCACCTGTTCATGGTGCTCAAGTACCGCCTCCCGCTCGAGCTCCTCCACCTGCTCTCCCTCCTCTGCTGCGGCCTCTTCGGCCTCGCCGCGCTCTACCACGACCTCGCGCGCAAGTACAGGTTCGTCATGCAGCTGGTGGACCTCTACGGGCCCTTCTCCCTCTTCAAGGGATGCTTCGACGACGTCAACCTCAACAGGCTCCGGATCGCCATGGCGTCCGCGGGCGGCCCTGGGCTGTTCAACTTCGACCCAAAGACCATCGACTGGGACGACTACTTCCACAAGGTGCACATCCCAGGGGTCATGAAGTACGTCCTCAAGTGAACAAAATGCTGCTGCTGCTGACCCGTCGACAACTCGTACGTGTCTCCAATAATAATGAAAGCAACGCTAGTTATTATTACTATTATTATGTAGCAGTAGTAATTATGTTATGTGTGTGTGTAAGAAAAATAATTATTACAGTTAATTATGTTATGGAATAGTACATCTCTTCACTGGTGTAGTACCATTCCTGTGATTTCTGTTTGGAAAATCCTTTGATTTTCTAAAAGTTATACTACGTACTTCATTTTCATCTTTCGCTTATGCAAGATTGACTGAACATTGACCGAAGATGCAGTAACCCTCTTTTCTTAAGAGGGAATGGCTCCCGGCTGCTGCGTGAGTTCCGGTTCCAGTCCATGCGTCGCTCTATGATTGGCCAGCCAAGAAATAATGTCATTCATGTCTTCCAAATTGGTATGTATTATTACCATTTTGCGTGGTATGCTGAGGAAACCATGCATAAACCAGTTTTTGTATGACGCCAACCTACAAAGTCTTCTGTCCTCGGCGGTGGCGCATTTGAGATTTGGAGTATCCTGTTTGCATGGGAACGCACCAAAAATTCTCACGGATGAGGTCTGCACTCCAAATTACTTGTAGTATTAAATTGATCTTCTCTTTTTTTTTGGAAAGGAGTATATATTAATATCACGATGACAACGTATTACACTATTGACATTACAGATACACATAGCCAAAAAAAGAATTATAAAAAAAAGTTTTGCTATAGCGATAAGATACTTAGTAGCAGCGACACTAACCCCACCAGGACAACACCAAAAGTCCAACACCTCCAATAGCGACGCCTTCAAGAAAGAAACAGAGTACAAGCACCGTTGTCGCCCGATCAAAGATCATAGGTTTTCACCCTGGACAAAGTCCCCGCTCACAAAACAATGTCTTCAACAAGATCATTGCCAGGTACAACCAATTAAGGACAGACCTTGGATTTTCACCCTGCAAGGTAAAACTGTGAACTTCACCATGGAAATAAAGACATGTTCGAACAATGGCAACAGACTGCAGAGCTTCGCCTCGCTCCCTCTGAAACCAAACGGTCAGAAAAACCGCTTGCGCGCGATCGAATCCCATCCATTCCAGCAATCTCCAGGCATGAATCGTCCATGGAAGTTTGTCGGCGGAGCCTTCTGGAACACGACACTGCCGCCAGATCAATGAAAACAGGCTGAAGGTAGATCTTCATCTTGGCGTGAGAGAAATCCTAGGACTGCGCCACTGGGAGCAGATGTGACCCACACCGCCATCCGCCGAGGAAGAACCTCCATCATATCGCCGTCGGGGTGACAACGTTCGAGTGCCCAAGGGGCTCCCTACGGAGGAGAGGCCAACACGCAAGGAAGCAACCCCGCTACCACCGTCGGCCGGCCGAACTTTGTCCGTCGGCATCCTCCGATGGCAGCGGGGAAGAGGTGGGAGGAGGAGTCGAGGGGCGGGGGTGGCTGATGGTTCTGCCCATGCCGCCTCCCGCGAGAGGCGTGCGCGTGCGTACCTGTTCCCGGCAGTCCCGGGCTATTCTTTTTCCAATGGGTGTTCTGAAGCCAGATTTGTTTTCAAATTGATCTTCTCTTAGCAGTTGTGCAAAGATGATCTTTTCTAATTTCGAGCTCCAACACTCTACATGTGTTACATCAACTCTAGCAAACTCTCTAAAATCAGAGTCTTTATAAAGTGGTTTTTACAGGGTTGTTTACAAATTTTATCGAAATACATAGTTCTTACACAATCAATGGTGATGCATTGAAGGTAAATGCACTAGCCAGGAGTACGAGGGGACGGGTTCGCACTTGGCGTTTGGGGTGGCTTTGTGGTCAGGGCAATGGATGTCGTGGCGGCGGCTTCGAAAGGTGGATGTGAGCCAAGGCGGCAGCCTTGGATTGTGTTTGTGGTCATGGATCTACGAGGCGGGGTGTTGCTCTGCATCACAAGGGTGTCAAACTAGTGCCACTAGAGTGGCTGGTTTGTTAGCCTTTTCATTTATCTTTCTTTTCTTCCTTTTTGCCTAATGCGAGCATGTACATAGTCTACCTATTAATAAAATCGAAAGCCAATGGTTGTTGGATCTTTCAAAAAGGAGTACGAGGGGGAGTGAATTAACTTAGTGAGCCTCGAGGAAATTTCCAGGTTAGCTGCATGGTGGGTTCACATTACAACCTGCAACTTCAGCTGACCTCTCCTAATTTCTAAATCAGATACGGCGTCGATTGCTGGTAAACCACGATGATTATAAGCACAAAACTACTCCCTCGGTACTAGAACATAAACCAACCCGTGGTTGGATGGTTAGGAGTGCAGTGGTACCCCCAGCCTACCAGAGTTCAAATCCCAGGTTTGACGCTTTTGTGTCTCATATAGGCGGAATATTCTTTCAGTAGGAGACGACGTTCCCGTCGATAGCGAGGCGTCTGCGGTGACTTCGTCAATCTCAAGACCCGCCGGCTCAGTCTCTCGGAGGTGCTCATAGGTGTAGGGTGTGCGTGCGTGTGTCATAGGGGTGAGTGTATGTACGCATTGTGAGCGTCTGCATTTGTACTGTGTTTCTAAAAAAAATATAAGACGTTTGAAGCTAGTTTTAGCTCGCTAAAATGTCTAATGTTTTATAGCAGAGGGACGAAACGTCTTATGTTTTACAACATAGGGAGGGCACATCTAGTAAATCTCTATGCACTAGGCTTTTTCTAATTGGGGTTAATTTGGCTCTTACTGATTTTTTTGATTGGCTCTTTCTTTGAAATTAAATGCTTATGTGACTAGGAGATGGTGGGATTTTGAGATTGCATGATTTTCAATATGTGTCCTTTAGACTAGTTATAGTGAGAGTAACTTAGCGAGTGAAAGTGGCAAAGGAAGGAAAAAATCTAAGGTAGGGTGAACTTAAAAAAATTAAATACCAATTTGGTCTTGATGCCAACTCAACAAGGCGATAAACGATATGAAGCATGATGTATCATTCAAATATTAAGATAATCTCCGAAGTCTTCAATTCTCCACATATGAATATAAAAGCATCTCAAGGTTATCTTTTATAGGCTCATGTTCATAATAAGATAAATACCCATATAAATCTCTGTAAGCCAAGAAATCTTATTCATATTGAACCTATAAGATGAGTCACTTGAGTCAAGACAATAAATTCTGAAACAGCTCTAACGAAAACTCATCAAAGCTATGGTCAAAATCAACTGTAATAGATTCTATAGAAAAATAGAAGGTGTCCACACTCCGAAATATCAATAATGATCTAGTGTCTTCTTGCTTTTAATGACTTTTCACTTATTTTGTTACCATGTCATCCATAGTTATTATTATGATATAATTTTTTCCATGAATTCACATCTTTCAGAAGGGCTCCAAACGATCATTTTTTAGTTGAGAAAGCATGTCGATTAAGATTTTAGATCAATAGTATATACATGCTAAAGTAGAAACATAAAACATAAACCGTCACATAACTAGAATTGGTTGTAGCCACACGACGCATAAAATGGCCAAAACATTCTGAGGTCTTCCTTAGGTACCCCATCTAAGATATTGTTTAGAGTCGAGTTTTATTAGATTGAGAATTAGCTATCGCAAAGAGAAATAGTTGGTTTAAAACTAGACTACTCCTAGTCCTTGTTTTACTTCCCAATCGGTTTTGCATAGTATTCGTTAAAACAAGCATAATTATACGAAGTCTGTTTTAAACGTATGACCACTCAAATTGTCCAGAAGAAACATGCGCATCTAATGATTTTTGCCAAAAATACTAGGAGCTCCACCTCTGGCTAGTAACAAACATGCACATGCAATGCCAACTAATTGGCTAGTAACAAATTGGAGACATGGCATGATAATTAATTAAGAAAGATATGGAGGTAGTAACTTAGGTAGTTACCATAACATCAGACATGTCAAAACTATACGAGTCTACAACCTAATTAACTAGGTCTTGCATGACTTACTAGTAATATACTCCCTCTGTTAGGGATTGCAAGGCCTATGAGACACTTTGCTAGGATTAAGAAAGTCAATAACTATCTCTCTTAATTACTTTATACACCAATAGTTACACATGCATGAGAGAAGATAGAGAAAAAAAAGAACATGCAATGAAGGAGAGATACTAATAAATAGAAGAGGACTTACAATTTCTAACATTTTTAAAAAGCTATCGGGCCTTGTAATCCCTAACGGAGGGAGTAAGCTGGTTGTGTTTAATGAGACATAGAAATTATTTTGCTGCCCGTTCCATGGTCAACGTACTGAGGCTGTCACGCATACCGTTGAAATTTGGTGAGTTTTAAGCTGCTGGCCTATTAGATAAATTCTGAAATTCTCTTTGGCCCACTTATATATGGCGCTAAAGTTTAGTCTCACATTGCTAGTGGAAGGGGAGTTGGACCACCTTATATAGTAGAGTGTTTCACCACTCTCTAAAGTGTGACAAGAAGAGAAGCCCTCGCGCACACGCCACGCCACGCCACGACAAGACACGCGCGTGCGGGTTGCGGAAATCTCACCAAGCCGAGCTTTATTTTGCTGGTTGGGAAAATTAATTATGAGTCATTAACGGACGCGTTAATTACAGTCGTTTCCAGTTTTTATGGACGTGGGCTGTTACCGACTCGAACGTGGAAGCGTCTACGCTAAACCTAATCGGTGAATCAATCCACACACGCGCCTACCTCCAGAACCTTGCGCCGCCGCTTTCGTCTTCCCCATCCCGGCTTACGGCGTGCACCGCAGATCGGGACAGTAGGCCTCCGGAACCCTGCCTCTCGTGAACCTGTACGGGTGAGGGGCGATCAGGTTTTTGGGAAGCGGTCAAGCGCGACTACTGGCAACCACGAGGTCGTCCGACGACGAGTTCTTGAACGACGACTTCTTTCCGGACGTCACCAATCTCTTCGACAACCTCAACATGGGCGACGCTGCTGCGACCGCTGCGGCTGCTATTCAGCCTACACTGTATGTGATTCTCCATTGTCTTTTTTGGATTATGCTAGAGTTCTTTGTTCTAGCGTTTGGTGTAGATATGATATGTTTATCTCCTATAGATGTAATCTGTTTATCTACTTTGTTGATCTGCATATTTGGTTTTAGTACCGTTTGTATGATCATGCTTTATCAATTTATTATTTGGATTAAATCATATGGATTATTGCTTGTATGTTCAACACATACTAGTAGTAGTACGAGATGGGCGTGAGTTAATTCTATGAGCCTTTCCAATGTTAGCTGCAACCTGCAACAAGGTGGGGCCAGATTGTAGTACTCCGACCCATATTAGTTAACTGCAAGGTGAGTAATTCAGTTGTTGCTGCTCTCTCCTTATGAGAAATCATGTTATGTTAAGGACACGTACAACCGAGGCGCTAGAGTGGACGTCAGGATTGATTGCCCGGCCGAAGCGGCAGTTACTTCTGGAATCCTGGTGTTCGGCTAGCGTCGAACGAAACAATTTGAGTTGAGTGCTTCTGCTTTTTGTTTCCTGTACAAGGTGAGAACTAAGGGGCAATGGGCACTAGCAGTCCGATGGTTTAGCGTCTTGAGTGGACGTCAGGATTGATTACCATCTTTTTCTTTATAAGAACCGGCTGAAACGTCTAGCATTAAACATGCCCTAAGCGAGGTTTTTAATTAGACGGTGTGAGACCTTGTTGCTGCCCATCATTTGTGTGCGTACGCCGTGTGCCTCACGATCGTATGAATCATTGAGATAAAGCCAGTACGTAAGGTGCATCATGGGACGAGAGTGAGATTGGTGTTATAAACCAACACGTTAGATTAGGGACCATCACGATAAGGTGCAGATTATTAGCCAGAGACCAAATGTCCAGGTCCTGGTACGGTGTCAATCAAATGCAGGGATCAGTTGGGAGATATTTATCCAAATTTATGACCACACGTTGAATTAGGACCACCCGGCCGGCCAGAGACACGTTAATCCAGGTACTACTTTCCCCATTCCGGGTTATTCATATATGAATCATATGTTCCAAAAATTATACTCTTTCAAATATGAATTCAATGATATAATTTTTGTTAAATATAGTTTGTATTTTATTAACCAAATTTATGATCAAACTACTTTTTCGAAGTATGTATTTGCCTTATAAACCTAAATGGAGGTAGTACTTATTTATGGGTGGCCATCCAGCTGAGCTAACCCCAGTAAATTAATATTTAGATTGGCTGAAGTCAACACGCGAGTACACTTTTTCAGGGATAAAGTGAGTAAACGTGTTTACTCCCTCCTTTCACTAATGTAAGCTATTTCAATCTTTTTTGAAATTCTGTTCACCTATTAATTATCGTCAACAATTGAGACCTAAAAGTAAAAAAAATTACAAATAGATTAGTGGACCACCTAGCAATGACTAAAAACACTAGTGCGAGCCGAAGTCGTGCCGTTGTCTTTATCACCGGAGCCGGGCAAAGCTTATCGTACTAGAGGTTGTTGTAATAGACAAATGGGAAATCATCGTGCTAAGGCCACAAAGGACGAACGCACCAGAGCAACAACCATCCTCAATAATAACCGTAGATCAGAAGAAACTGACTTAAGAACAAACCAACAAAGATGAAAACAGATCGGATCCCAGGAGATCCGCCAGAAAAACGACTCCACGTGGCCTTAGTCGGTGGTAGATGCACCACCAAAATGAGGATATAGCAGGAAAGACCTTATTTTGACTTCAGTGCATAGCCGCCGTCTCAATATCACGAAGAATACACTGAAAAATAGTTAAACAAAGAACGAAAAACCCCATACAGGGAAGAGGCCATGGTCCGCCACACCTCCAAGGCTCCAGGGCCCCTGAAGGCGGAGCGAGCTAGCGATGTCGCCAGCGAGAGGGACAAAACCCTAGATGGATTTTAGCTAGCTCCTGGCCGCCTCTCTCCTAGCGGCTACGTACGTACCAGTTTGGTTTTTCCCTTGACGCCTAGAATGTTTATGACTTGTACTCTGCTGAGTAGTAGCAGATCGATCTCTTCTCTAGCGTGTTGAAATAATTTGACCTCTTCGATCGAACTCCGAGTTTCATTTTATGGGTAGTGTTCTTTACATTACTCTTTCTGTTTAAAATTACCCGATGGGTAATCCTAGTGTCTCTTAGCGTGGAACATTCTCGACAAGAAAAACATGTTATTTAGTAATTCTCTTCTTTTTTTACTTATATAATACGTTTAAGGATTTCACTGTAACTTCTGTCACGTTGTCTTAATTTTTAGATGTTCCAATTTTACACTCATGTATGGTCACTTGCAAGTTCACCTTCTCTCGCTCACATCGCCGTCCTAATCTAGATAAATCCAAAACACTTATTTGTGAAGAAGGAAGTACTAATAATCCAATCACATTTATAATCATTTTCCGCTGCCCATGCTCCTTGGTCTACTTGTGGAGCTTTCCTGCATATACTACTAGTACGATGAATCATTTGGGAAGCCATGCTAATACATCATGGGGTGAGAATGAGACCGGTGACAATTGACAAATCAAACACTACTAAGTGCAAATGATTAAGAGACCAAGTGTTCATCAGGCCCTGGTGTCAAAATGTCAGCAAGAGAGAAAAAAAATAGTTTAGCCTTGCTCCCGGTACATACTCTCTACGTTCTTTAAAAGAGACCTCTAACTTTTTTTGAAGTCAACCCGAATGCAAATTTGGAGTAAGTTTTCTAAAATGTATATATCAACAACTATAACACCCACTACCGAAAACTGTAAGTATACCCAGTGGCATGATGTTTGCCTAGTGTATTTTCTCGGATACTCTCGGCAATATAAGCCCAAACTAAGGCAGTTTTTACAGTATCTTTTACTGCTCATGGGAGAGGGAGAAGTTCATTTATTTGAAGGTACCACAAAACAGCTCCAAACTAAAGGGAGACAAAGTCCAATAATCTGGTGATACGAGTAGTATGTTTCTTAAAATGATTAGTATTTTTGTGTGTGTTTTTTCTGACAAACACATACTCCAGATTGAGTTGGTTTACAGGTATCTGCTGTGCTACACTGCCAAACTTCAGATTGAGTCGTCTACTGTACTAGGTCAACGAGCATGAGAAAATGCAGAGAAGTTCTATGCATTTTGAAGTCGATGACGATGCATGCACTGAATATAAATGCAGCGGGAGTAGGAGGGGATCGAGTGAATCAGATGCAACCGGCAACTGCATGGTGGGACCAGATCGACCGTACGTAATAAGTCGGTCTTCTATGCTGAGTTGAAATAGTAAGACAGTCTCTCCTAAATCAGAGGCGAACGTAGGTCGTCGTTGATAATTTCCGTGTGATGACTATAGTAAGCACACATCAATATTCAATCATGAACTTCGAAAATAAGAGATTGGGATTTATCTAGAGTTGCATGTGTTTTAGTGTGTACAAGATATGTGATAATTTGGACAAATCGGAGGAGTCACTTATTTTCTGGGCCGAGCAAGTACCTCGATTCATTGAGATGCGGCACAAAACCTCGCCATTTTCAATTTCTATGGCCATTTTGAAGGGGCTATTGCACACTGTTGTAGTGTCCATAGCATATTTTCTAGGTGTTTGACACTCTATATGCTATCAGACATGTGGTGCCAAAAACTAATTGTTCTCGCATTCTATGACCGTTTTTATGCACTACTGCACACACACACACTGTTTGAGATGTGGCGCCCAAAAATTGCCATTTCTCATTCTATGGCAGTTTTTATGGGCTATTGTATACTGTTTTGGGGTTCGAGTATGATTTCCAGAGCACTTGACACTCATACAATGTTTGAGATGTTGCGTAAAAACTTGTCGTTTTTGAATTCAATGGTCGTTTTCATTCGCTATTGCACACTATTTTAGGAACGGGGGATGATTGCTAGGGAGCCTGACACTTGATTAGTGTTTGAAACACGACACCAAAAACTTGTCGTTTTTTGTTTTCTATGATCATTTTGAAGGGTTGTTGCACATTGTTCGGTTATCCCTGGAAATTTCCCTTGACGCGTGACACTCGATATAGTATTTGATATGTGGCACCAAAAACTCGTCGTTCTTGTATTTTAAGGCTGTTTTTATGGGCTATTGTACACTGTTTTTGGTCTAAGGACGATTTCCACGGCACCTTACACTAGACAATTTTTGAAATGTGGTGCCCAAAGTCGTCGATTTTGCATTTATGGTTGTTTTCATGTCTTATTGTACATTGTTTTGTGGTCCATGGACGATTTCTAGGTCACTGGGCACTCAATATACCGTCTGAGATGTGGCGCAAAAACTCATCGTTTTTGAATTGTATGGTCATTTCATGGGTTATTGCACACTGTTTTAGGGTCCTAGGACGATATCTAGGGAATCTGACACACGATACAGTGTTTGAGACGAGGCACAAAAAACTAGTCGACTTCGATTTCTACGGCATTTGGAATGGCTATTGCACAATATTTTGGTGTCCCTAGAATGTTTTCTAGGCACCTGAAACTCAATAGACTATTGGACATGTGGCGCCAAAAACTCATTATTCTCGCATTTTATGGCCGTTTTCTTAGGCTATTGCACACTGTTTTGGGGTCTGGGAACGATTTTTAGGCCAGGTGATAGTCGACAAACTGTTTGAGATGTGTCGTCAAAAAATTAATGTTTTTGCATTCTATGACTTTTTACATGTCCCATTATACACTGTTTTGTGGTACGAGGACGATTTCCATGGCAATTAACACTCAGTACACTGTTTGAGATGTGGTGCAAAAACTCGCCGTTTTACATTCTATAGCTTTTTTCATGGGCAATGCATACTATTTTAGGAACCACCGACAATTTCTGGGGAGCCTAACACTAGATACGATGTTTGAGATGCAACACCAAATTTTGTCGTTTTTAAACTTCTATGGCCATTTTCAAGGGCGCTGCATAGTATTTTGGTGTCCTTTGAATATTTGCTGGGCGCCTGACACTCGACACACTGATTGAGATGTGGCGCCAAAAGATCGTTGTTTTCACATTCGATGGCTGTTTTCCATGTCCTATTGAACACTATTTTGTGGCCCGAGGATGATTTTCAGGGCACTTGAATATTTGTTGGGCGCCTGACACTCGATACACTATTTGAGATGTGGCGCAAAAACTCTTTGTTTTTGAATTCTATGGGCGTTTTCATGGGGTATTGCACATTGTTTTGGGGGCCGAGGACGATTGCTAGGGAGAATGACACTCGATATAGTGTTTGAGATGTGACACTAAAATCTCGCCTTTTTTAAATTTCTATAGCCATTTTTTAAGAGCAATTGCACATTGTTTTGGTGTCCCTAGATTTTTTGGGCGCGTGGCCCTCGATATACTATTGGACATGTGGCACCAAAAACTCGTCGTTCTCACATTTTATGGCCGTTTTCAAGGGCTATTATACCACATTTTGGTGTCCCTGTAATATTTGTTGGGCGTCTGACACTTGACACACTGTTTGAGATGTGGAATCCAAAAAACGTCATTTTTGCATGCACGGTTTTCATCTCCTGTTGTACAATATTTTGTGGTCCAAGGATGGCTTCTAGGGACTTTAAGCTCGATATACTATTTGAGATGTGGAGAAAAAGCTCTTCGTTTTTGAACTCTATGGTCGTTTTCACGGGGTATTGCATACTACTTTGGAGACCGAGGACGATTTCTAGGGAGCTAGTACTCGATACAATGATTGAGATGCGGCACCACACACTCGTCGTTTTCGATTTCTATGGCCATTTTTTAAGAGATATTGCACACTGTTTTGGTGTTTCTAGAATTTTTCTATTTGCCCCACACTCGATATACCATTGGACATGTGGCGCCAAAACCTTGTCATTCTCACATTCTATGGCCGTTTTCAGAGGAGGCGTTGTTTAACATATATCTTCACAGTCAAAATACTCCAGTAGCCTGGCTAAGCTAATGCTGGTGAGACGAGTACTATGTTTCTTAACATGTTTAGTATACTTTTTTGTGTGTTTTGTCTGACAAACACATAGTACAAAGGAAGAAAAAAATAAGAAGATGTTTGGTCGCTATAAGTAATGCAAGAACTAAAATAACAACCCATTGAGTGGGTGGACAGGTATCTGCTCTGCTACACTGCCAAACTTGAGAGCGAGTCGTCTACTCCTAGGTCAACGAGCATGAGAAAATGCAGAGAAGTTCTTACCCAATGGCGATGCATGCACTGAATATAAATGCAGTAGGAGTGAAGCAGATGCAACCGGTAACTGCATTGTGGGACCAGATCAAGCGTGATAAATCAGAGGCACACGTACGTTGTTGTTTCGTATGATGACTATAGTAAGCACAAATCAATACCCAAGCGTCCAGACCTTGGTGTCAAACAAAAACTGAGGAAGTGTTCTGGCTCTCCCAAAAATGGAGATGGAGATCAATGCGGGATCAGTTGTTGGGAGATATATGTATAAATAGGATTAAGCACACCCAAATGGCTCACATCCAACCAACTGGTGGTCCAAAATGCTACTCCCACGGTCTAAAAAAGGATGTCATAGATTTTTGTAAATTCAAATGTATTTAGATAAAATATATATACATGGATTCATTTAAATCTAAAAAAAATTATGACATCCTTTTTAGGACGGAAGAAGTACTAAATTGAAAAACCATCTCTAAGACTCGCCTGGGGGCTCCATTGGAGAGGCTCTTAACCAATTAATGTTTTATTTTTGGTGGTTTAAAAGATGACAAAACCTATCGACGGTAAAAAGGCGATGCATCGTTTGAACTCGTATTCCTACGTATGCATCGTTTGAACTCGTATTCCTACGTATGATGCGATGAGATAGTGACGGACCATGATGGGATGAGATGTACTACCTCCGTCCCAAAGCTCAATGTTTATATTTTTTTTCATAGATCAAACTATGTAAAGATTGATCAAGTTTTTAGAAAAAATACTAATATCTATAATATGAAATCAATATCCTTTGATACATCATAAAACAAAAAAATTACATGGTATCTATATAATATCATAGTTCTTTATAGGTTTTATAAAAAATGATCAAACTTTTGACTTGTCAAAGAAAATATAAAACTTAAGCTTCGGACGGAGGTAGCATTAGACACAGAGAGGCCGAAAGCGGATAAATCAGTGGCGACCAATACATGGGTTAGTTGTGAGTTAATTTGGTAATTAACACTTGACCTGCCCATCCTTTGTAGGCGTACGGATCATTGCGAGAAGAGATCAAGGCAATGCATCATGGGTTAGACTAGCCCCAATGGGGTATCATAGGTAGTATCATGCATCACATGCATGCAAAATACTTATGTGTCACTGTAATTAATGATGAAACAGATTGCATTGGTATCATAGGTAGATACGGTATCATAGCACATAGAACTAGAAAAACTAATCCAAATAAATCTGGCACACAAATTTACATTGAGATTCTACAAAACAATAAAAACACTAAGACTATGATACTACTACATGATACTATGCATTGTGAAAATGGTATCATATACTAATATCATATGCATGATACTATTATATGATACTTTCCATTATGACTAGTCTTAGGTTGAGAATGAGATAAGTATATATATCGGTGACAGGCAAGTTAATTTTCCACGTACGGGTACGGCTGCATGGTGCACGTTCTAGCTATGAGGGCATCCACTATGTGCAAAAAACCACACCTTAAGTCCTATGTGGCAAGGCTTGTAGTCTACCTTATACATAGTGCAGGAAATATGAGTTGTCCATAAGCTTATAGGTGACCTTAAGCTTATGGGTTGTCCACAAGCAATAGAAAAATAATTTATCATCTCTTCTCTCTCATGCATGAGTGTACATGATGAGACATGTGGGCCCTAGCTTAAGGTTAAAGTTCACCTTATACATAGTAGAAGATTTTACAAGAGAGATGGATCCCACCTTATGGCTAAAGTTTACCTCATACATAGGTGATGCCCTGACCTAGTATGAGACCAAGTGTCTATCGGGTCTGGGGATCAATCAGTTGGGAGATATTATATCTCCAGTTATGGCAGCGCCTTTAGTTAATACCACGTGTTTAAGGCTAGTCATAGTGGGAGTAACTTGAATACTACCTCCGTCACGGTTTGGAGGGAGTTTTGCCAACTAAGCATTTAGATGACATGGCATGCAATTAAATGATGAGAGAGAGGTTTGTGGTAACTAGCTATGTTACCATAACATTACACATTTTAAGACAAAATGAGTCTATATTGCAATAATAAGCCTTTGCATTACACCATACATATGTTATTTTCCACTATAGTAACTTAGACTAGTAACATACGTATGTTACTACTCTAAGTTACTTCTCACTATGACCAACCTAAGACTAGTCATAGTGCATAGTGATATATGATAGTATCATGCAAGATCTTACTATTTACTAGTAAGTTGTAGACTCATATTGCTTTGAGATATGTGATGTTATGGTAACATACTCATTATGTATGGGTACCGTTACATGGTAATTATAGCTACTCCGTACTTGCGTATGGAGTTGTGTGTCCGATGAATCTCGTGAGATCTAGTGGTTTTCATGTTTGTTAGTGTGTTTTCATGTTAGACTCATTCAATCTACACTTGTCTATATTACCTATGGTCGCTACTCTGATGTACTAGTCTTTAGTGTCTTAGCACGATGATTTCATGTCTGTCTATTATACCAGTTCTAGAACGACAAGTTTTGTCCAGCTCTAGTGATGGAGTGGTGAAGACCGCGACACGTCTTCGGCTCACGCTAGTATTTCTAATCACTGCTACGTGGTTCATGGACCTTTTTTTTTTTACCTTTATATGTTTCTTTGTACTAATGATGATAATTATTAATAGCTTGGTGAAATTTTTGCAAAAAAGATAAATTCGACAAGGTCACTAAAGTCAAGTTTGGACATATACTCCCTGAACGGTAATTTATATTGCTAAAACGAGGTCTCTTTGGTACTGCATCACGTATGTGTGACTAATTCCTCTAACTTTCAATGAAAAAAGTGAAATTTAATTATAAGAATTTTTTTTAGAAACACAGTATAAACGTAGACGCTCACAATACGTATATACACTCACCCGTATGAACACACACGTACACCCTATCCCTATGAGCACGTCCAAAACGGGAACATCGCCTTCTATTGAAAAAAATTAAGGCACCAAAGCGTTAAACCTAGAGTTTAAACTCTAGGGGGCTGGAGATAACACTGCCCTCCTAACCATCCAACCACATATTGGTTGTCTTAATCATAAGACTTTGAGATAAAGTTCATGTATTTTCCTTAGCTCTCGAGAGTCATCAAAACACTTATTTAACTCATATTTCAGAAAGTACCAAAGAAAACATAGTCAGCTAACAAATATCACAATTAATTACGTGAAACTGTTCTTATGTTCCATGCTAATTAAACGTGCTGCGTGTAGACTATCTTTTTCTGTGGCAATCTTCCTGATTAGTGTTAGTGGGCTTCCCGGGCCATGTTGGGCAACTTTGCATGGTTTGTCAGTGTTAGTGGGTTGGTATATAAAAAAATGGTGGGGGGTATTAGTGCTTCACGGGCCGTATTCAGCAACTCAGCAAGGTTTTGTCTTTTCTAGGGCCATGTTCAACAAGTTGCAAGGCTTGTCTTTCAAGAAAGATGGGCCGTGATGCTAAAAACTCTTTATCAAATTCCTAATTTATTTTTTGTAAACAGATATATGGAATGTGATAGGGCTACCGATTCCGATGAAGAAAAACAGGCAATATTCTCTCGAGGGTGTTGTTGTATAGCCGAGAGATTGTGCAGCTTTTTCTGAGAAATGAATAATCTATGCAACCAACCTTTTTAAAAAAATTAGAAAAGGAGGGTTCCATGCATGTGCAACACTCTCAAGTACAAGTTCTATACTAAATAAAAAATGATTAATGCATCATAGTTTTGTTGGAGAGAGAAGGAGGATTCATCCATGGAATACATAGTTTTGTTGTTGTTGTTGTTGTTGTGGGCAAGTTCATAGTTGACAACCTGTGGTGCACCGACAAAACAACGTAGTAAGGATCAATAGAAAACTTTCACGTTTCTCTTTTCCTACTCTGATATAGCTATAGCCTGCAAATACATAATCCAGTGCATAGTTGACTGTAAACCCAGATCAATCAGACTGTTTTTTGTGTCTTGGACTTGGTTAAGATCAAATCAGGAAACTAGATGAGCTTCTCCTTACCACAATACAAGAACCTGAGAACCCAAGCAAGACACTCAGCTCCAGGCCTCCAACACAGTTTCAGAGAACCACAACAGATGTTCTCTTCTCGCTTAAAGCCAGGGCAGGAAACCAAGACAGCCAACATCATACACTACACCGAGTCACCAAACAACCATTAATTAACAGATTTTACAGATGGCCAGATCTGGCACCCATCCGACACAATCATCAGGTATGAGATACAGTTTGACAGACACGCCGACACGAGACAGACAACAAGTCTTGTTCTGTTACATTACAGGGTTGCGGGCCCAGAGTTCCAGCACAAACCCCATTCAACATGTTCTACATCTTCAAAGATACACCCGCCATGTGGGAGAGATCACATGCATGGAGCTACGCTCCTCTTTTTTTTGTCTTCAATTGTTGTTTAGGAGCACGCCTCGATTTGCTGCTCCAGCTGCATCACAACACAACAGATCAATGATTAAGACAAAAGCCTTGCACGGAATGATGCTAAAGTCACATGGTTTCACAATTAAACAATGTGACAACTTGGTCCGGTATCTCATTCATGTAGGTGACCAAGCTTACTTTAAGCGGGAAGCAAAAGAAAATCCACTAACTAGACCACACATCCAACTCAAACGTGACACCAAGATTAGGACAGAAACATTCAACGGCAAAATGGGACATTCAGAACAAGTGATCGAGGAATCAAACAGTAACTCTAGACAGCAATAAGTATTGATTAATGTTATTTTTCATCCTGAACAATATAAGAAATCTCCTTAAAACAACAGCCAAAGCCCCGTGAGGTTGTGTGCAGGCAACAGATTATGATACCATCAACACGAAAAGGGTACCAGTGACAAGTTAAATGTCAAAAGCCAAACATAAGCTCATAAGGTGTTACCTGAAACATGATCTGGAAATTGCTGCGGGTATCATAGAACTCATTTCTGAGAACAGCCAATGCCATGATGCACCTGCGATAATGCAAACACACCACACCGTCTCAGATTCTACAGAGATTAAGAAGACTCAACTGAAATGGCTTGGGAACTGCAACCCTATGTCTGATTAAAAAAACTCAAACAATCTAGGAATTTAGTCATGCTATGCATACAACAAGTTACAAGCTTGTGGCGGTCTCTTTAATGGAAATCGGCAGATGAAATCAATAGGGAGAGTCCCGTTTGGTAAAAAAAAACAAGTTGCAAGAGAATCATCAAATAATAGCATATTCACCAAGTTCTACCAATCAAATGGCTCAAGTTGAAGCGATCACGCAGATTAGTGCCAACAGAAAAATATTAGATTGATAGCAGCTGATTGTAGAACAACACAGAGTGGTTAATAATTAATTACAATGTAACATCTATAACAAGGTACTGAGTACTGACCCATCTCTGTTTTTTTCCTCATAGTAGCTACGGAACTGCGAGCACGAAAGCTTCACTCTCTGAGCACCAACACTGAAACATGCCAAAAAAGCAACGATCAAGACACTAGTAATTTCTCAAACTACGTAGCATATTGATTCGCATAAGCATTGTAAAAATTATGCTCAGAGCCTCGGAAACAAGTCAACAAACATAACAACGGCAGATTATCAATTTATCCCCACAAAACACAAACATAACTTTGCTTCCTTTGCAAAACGACAACTTTTCCGTTGCCAAGCAAGAGTATTGAGATTAAACAGGCAGGAATACCCATAAATCCACTGCACGAAACACGACTAAAGTCAGCACTTCTACTTATTGCAATAGGGCACCGGAAACGACACAAACCGCTTGAGCCAAGCCGTACACACCATGTTTCGACACATCTGAATAGAACAACAACTACAGTGGATGGAACAGCAGATCAGTTCCAGAAATATTCTGCAAAACAACAAATTTTTCGTCGCCGAGCTAGGATATTGCAATTAAACCGGCAGGAATACCCTTACTTCTACTACACGAAGCTGGACTCAGCTCATCTACTTATGGCTATAAAATATTGAAAACGACGACACAAACCACATGAGCCATGACATACACCCTGTGCCGAGACATCTGAATAGAACAAGAACGACAGTGGATGGAACAGCAGATCAGTACCAGAAGTGTTCTGCAAAGCGCCAAATTTTTCATCACCAAGCTAAGATATTGCTATGAAATAGGCAGTAATACCCTAACATCCACTGCACGAAACACGGCTGAACTCAACTCATGTACTTATGGCCATAAAACAGTGCAAAAGACAGCACCAACCGCGTGAGCCATGACATACACGCCCGGTGCCGACACATCTGAATAGAACAACAACGACAGTGGACAGAACAGAAAATTAGTGCCAGAAGTGTTCTGCAAAGCGACAAATTTTTCATTGCTGAGCTAGGATACTGCAATTAAACAGACATGAATACCCTTACATTCATTGCACGAAACATGACCAAAGTCAGCCCTTCTACCTATGGCAATAGGGCAGCGGAAACGACACAAAACCGGTTGAGCCAAGCCGTACACACCCTGTGCCAACACATCTGAATAGAACAACAACGACAGTGGACGGAACGACAGATCAGTACCAGAAATGTTTTGCAAATAGACAAATTTTTCGTCGCCAAGCTAGGATATTGTAATTAAACCGGCAGGAATACCCTTACTTACGGCGCACAAAACACAACTGAACTCAACTAATCTACTTATGGCTATGAAACAGCGCAAATGACAGACACAAACCGCGTGAGCCATGACATACACCTTCTGCGCTGCGCAGATCCCATATCCGAATAGAACAACAAGGACTACAACGACAGTTGATGAAATGAACAGTTCAAAATGATTGGGAGAAAGGCTTAGGATCGTCACCTGGAGCTGCTCCCCTTTAGTTGGTGCACACAGGCGTCCACCTTATCGAAGTCCACCACAGGCTGGTCCCTGACACATAGACACGCAGACAGAATCAGAACTTCAGACGACCGTATGCTGATCCAGATAACAAAACCAGAGACGGGGCGTCGGTGATGGTACGGACAACAGGACGGCGATTTCGCCGACGATCCTCTCCGCGTCGTCAAGGAAGAGGCCGACGACCTCGCGGACGAACCCCGGCGAGCTCCCGTCATCCTGGAGCATCTGCAGCTCCTTGAACTGATTGTCCAGGAAACCCTAGATTACAGAGCAGAGCCGGCAAAGTCAGCCGTAAGTCAAAACTAACCGCCGGCGCCCGGACCACCGCGATCCGCAACAATTCCACCTTGGCAAACAGTTCCCGTTCCACCGGAGAGAGGGCGGGAGGGGAGGGATGCGGCGTGGAGAACTCACCGCGGTGAACATGGAGGCGACGTGGGCGTTGAGCTGGTTCTTGAGCACGACGGCGGCCATGGCGACGAGCTCCGGCGAGACGGGCGATCCGGCGGCGTGGGGGAAGGAGGACGCAGAGAGTATGTGGTTATGCGCCCGGGGGATGGCCGGAATTCGAAGCTACGGCGGCGATGGCGGCGGCGGAATGGACGGGGAGACAGAGTTGGGGAGGACACGATTCCATTTCCGGTTATATATACTGCCTCTGACAGCCGCTCTCTCCGCTCCTTTCTTTTTCCATTTTTTTTCTCATTCCTTTTTTCCATTTCTGGAAAAGTTTTACCGCTCTTGTTTAAACTAGGGTTTTTTCTTCTTTCTTGGTGGCTCCTTTCCTTCCTTGCATCTAACCTTTTCTTTTTTGCAACATTTTCAGGAATTTTCTTGGGTATATACTCGTACTCCCTCCGCCCGTCCAGAAATAACTGTTGAGTTTGTCTAGATTTTTTTTTGCGAAATTTCATAAATCTATTAATAATCATCAATAGCAATACAAAGAGAACAAAATAATAAAAAATACAAATAGGTCATTGAATTACCTAGCCCGACTACAAACTAGCGCAAGCCAAAGACGCGACGACGTCCTCGCTCCTCCATCACCAAGCTGGGCAAAGCTTTTCGTAGTAGAGCTTGTTGTAGTACACAAACGGAACGTCATGCTAAGAGCATCTCCACTAGCATTCCCATGACGCCGATCCGGACGCCAAAAATAGGTCTGGACGCCGGAAATCGGCCCAATTGCATTCATAGGAACCTCTTTTCGTTCGGATTCGGGCGAACTTTGGTCCGGACTTTCTAGGCCATTTCCAGGATCCCGGGGACACCCTGAGAACGCCGGATGAAACGAAAATGGGCGTGGGCCAGCTCTGTCGGCGAGACTGCGGCGAAGAGCTCCCAACGCCTTTTTTGCCATGACTTCGTCGGCTTAGCTCCTCCACACCGAGACATGCCCACGCCTCTAGATATGCTCGCCGTAGTCGCCGCCCACTCCGCCGCCGCTTCCACCTCCCGAACTTCGACGTAGCACGGCTTCGCTGCGAGCTCCCACCACCACACCCGCCAAGTGTTCGGTATTTGGCCGGCTCGGCCATGGACTCCGACGACGAGCAGACACTTCGTACTGCTGGAGGAGGAGAACGCCGAGGTCGCCGAAGATGCATAGCACATGGAGATCCTCGCCTCCCTCGCCCAGCTGTACCTACAGATGGCGAAGCCGAAGAGCAGTGGTTCGGCGCCGGGTCGCGGCGTTGTATTTTTACTGTAGGCCGAACTATATTTAAATTTACGCCGAACTACGTTTAAAATTTCGCCAAACTATGGTCAAATGTATGCCGAACTAGGCCGAGCAAATTTTTGTATTCATATTATGCCGAACTATGCCAAATTCTGGACGAATTTGAGCCAAATTTGGGCGGAAAAGGGCGTACCGAGAACTCAGCCTAGGAACGCGAGTGGGGAACTCGGCGTTCCCAGGCCGAATATGCGTTTCGTCCGGCCAAAGTTTGGTCCGGATTTCGCCCTGGGAACGCCCAACGAGTGGAGATGCTCTAAGACCACAATGGACAAACGCACTGCGGTGACCCAGCATACCACTGCATGATGTAGTATACTATAGCCGTTGATATAACACCAACGAAACACCGTTTACTAGTATTACATCCCTCAGAGTGGTATAACAGAAACACAGCAGGTCCAAGACATGACTATAGGTTACAACTCAACTCCTTACACAAGATCCAGAGAACACTCTAGGTTAAAAAGAGAGAAAGAAACTTCTTACAAAGAAGAATCAGAAATAAACAACTCCAAAATTATAATACTATTAAGACTAATACCTTAACTAATGGTCTGGCATTGCTGCTATTGCAAGACACTACAGAAATAGGTTCTATGGCTAGAGATTCTATTCTTATCTAATCAGCAACTTCTTCTTCACTTGAGCTGATGTATATGTTGACTTTCTTAACTTCATTGAAGAGCTTTAGCTTTTGATGATGATTCCTGGAGCATGGCTTAATGTAGTCATCGTATGTACTGGCTTTAGAACCTAGCAAGGATTAAGAAGATACTTTGAGTACGAGCATACTCAGCAAGTCCACTAGAAAAGGAGTGTTTGATGCACTATATCTACAGCCACAGACCATAAGTCGTAGGCCATGCAAGTTTTCGTAAACATTTCTTCAAAGGTTGCTTTTATTCTGAAAAGCTATGTTCGCCAGTCTTCACGGGTTTACCAGAACTTTCATGGAGTTTCTTTCCCGCCGCGTTCGCAGCTCCTTCCCGAAACAGGGAGTAACAAGTTACAGTTCCTACACTTTGCAGAGGTGAGTTACTTTACCCATGAGAGACCTTAGACTTGTTGCACAACCAAGTCATGACCTTGTCCATACTTCCTTGGTATGGGGTCCAGTCTAAGATCCAAGCCAATCACTGCCCCCTTCGCGACCCCGCATGCATCCTTGGTGTACACCATGCCCACATATTGAATTACCGCAATGGTTTGTATAGACCGTTAGATGCCAGAACTATCGTGGGACGTTGAGGGTTCCCACCCATATGCTGCATATCCTCTACGAATTACCAATTAATATGCACACTACGAGTGATAACAGCCACGACCTGCACATCCGGCTACATGCGAGAGGAAGAAGATACAGCTGACTTCTCTGTCCCATTCCAAATCCCATGGTTAACGCGTGATATACGGCGCAAGAATCACTGGCGACATTGGTTGTTAAGTCCTAGGTAATATGTTCCTTTACCACCGGAACTTTCATAGTAGGTTATTACCTCATGGTAAATAACCTATAATCACATTATTATGAAAATAGTATTTTTGGACCTTTTTCAAATGCAGGTGATGGCAACACTGGATTTGCAAAATACTTCACAGAAAATAATCAAAGGACATGAGCAAGTGTGAACTTGCCTTTTTTGATTGCAAGATTATGCACTCACGGTCTTCGAGACGACATAAGATCCAATATTTGAAATCAGCATCATTGGTTTGGTAAGGACTAATGTTTAAAGAAGCAAGATGCAGTTATGCATAAGTAATGAAATGCATTTTGTAAAACTCCCAAATTGAATCCCCAAAACTTTGAGTGAAGTGAATTCAAGTGATTCTTTTAAAAGTTGGTTTATCTTCAAATTTTACTTTATAAGTAATGATCTTTATAAGGAACCTAAGTGATAATAATTCTTAATACACAGGTAAAGTATAAAGTAATGTGATTATATTTAATTGTTATCTAGTGACTAAGGTAAGAGTCCTTGGTTTTAGTTGTTAAGAGTTGAAGAATTTATTATGAGATTATTCTTTGAAGTGGCAAAAAGAATAACATTTGAAGAAAAGATTTTCTTTCTAAGGTTTAAACAATCATCATTGTTAATAGAACATGATTAATGTCTTTTGGTGTTTGATTTATTAGCTTGGACTTGAGATGCTTCATGTCATAAGTTAAATAGACCAAAGTTAACTATAAAAACATAAGTGATTTATTAGACCTGATGTTTATAAGGTTTGAGACTAAAGTTAACTTTAAAAGGTTAAGTAAACTTAAGATGTAATATATTTCAATTATTCCCAAGTTTTAGACTTATGATAGGTATAACTAAGGTGTGGAATTATTCACTTTATATTTTAAGTAAATGATTTATATTAAATTTGTTTTGCTTATTAAGAAAATAATTTGTATTTATTTAATGGGAGCATAATTAGATGATCTTAGTAATTTGTTAGAATTTAAAGTTATGTTAAGCCCCCGCAAAAAAAAAGTTATGTTAATAATGGTTAAGATATAATGATTGTTCATCATATTATATATATATGAGTAATACTCAATAAGATTTTTTTAAAAGAATACTTTAAAGTTAAAAGTTATACTTAAGTTTGAGTATGAATTTAAGTTGTGAATTTGGGATTTAGTATTTAGACTTTAATTACTCTATGATTATTTCTTACTTAAGAATTGTTTTTAAAAGAATTTATAAAATAAGTAATAGATAAGGATTTATTATTTAAAATATTAAAGACTTTTCTAATAATATATTTAATATTTTTATAGTGTAATATATTTATTCAAGACCTTAAAAATGAATTTTATTTATTTTTAAGTATTATCTTTATTTTTATAAAATTCATCAAAAATTAAGTGTCTTTAAATATTTGCTTTATGTCTTATTTGTAAAACTCTAAGTGAGTATTTTTATAAAATAATAGAGTTATTTTGATACACGAAAATGATTTTTCATTTATTTTTAGGGTTTTTGTTTTATTTTATAAAATTTCATTTAAGATTTAATAGTGTTAGTAATTATTTTACTTTAAATTTATTTTAAACACTTACAATTATATTTTTATTAGGTAGATATTATTTTTGTGGTCATTTTGATATATCATATGTATTTTTAGGTTTTTTTTATAATTTTCTATAGCTAAAAATGTTTGGAGGTTATTTTAGTAATTTATTTTTTTATTTTATTTCTAAACCTAATCAACCTGGGCCGTTTGGTTGGATATGTGGGCTGGCCTGGCCCAACTGGACCATGCCAGACCCCTCAACCCCGGCCCACCCCTCACTCCACACAGACACGCACACACACAGACCTCATCCTCTCCCCCTTGCTCCCGTGCGATGTCGCCACCGCCAGCCACTTCGGCCGCCGCTGGCCGCGTCCTTCGCAGCCACTGGCCGTCCAAGCTCTGCCTCGACCACCTCCCTATTTTCCTCGCCGACGTAGCCTACGCGTGCATCCTCTTCGCGCACCCAAGGCAACCCTAGTTCTCTGCCTCGCCGGGGTAAGATCTGTTGGGTCCGATTTCATGAGCACCGCCATTTCGTAGGTCTTGATGGACCTCCTCGACGCGCCTATCAAAACTTCACTAGACTACCCAATTCGATTTGTGTCCCATGCCCCAACATGCTCACTACCAGCCCCAAACCCTAATTCCTCTTTTGTTGTTACTCCGGCGGGACGACAAGGTTCTTAGCAACCCCAGTGGTACAACATGGGCGTTAGGATGCTGGGGGTCTTGTTGGTGGTGTGGTTGATGCAGCGCAGCGCGATGGTGCTCCCCGTGTTGCTGTACCGTCGCATTGTGCCCCGTCTCTATAGTGTCACTACTACTATGGCTCCTTCGGCGAGCTTGATCTTGCCAACAGGTTGGTACCACCCTCCCCCTCTCACAAACCTCTCTCTATCTTAATATCCATCTTTAACTAGTTTCATATTCTTCCTTATTTTGATGCTTGATGCTTCAAAGTGGTTTGTTTGGGTGAACAATTGTGAGCATATGACCCTTAGCTTGATTGAGTGTTCGTGATGCTAGTGGTATATGAAATGCTTGAGAAATACACATTATTAATGCACTTAGAAAATATGTTGATTTGTGGTGGTTTGATTCTCTGATGATCTAGTGATTACTATGTGATTTGTATTATCAAATCCTTATTATGTCCTTCATACTTGATAGTAATTTATTGTATCAGTTTTATTTGTGCTAATAAACTAAATGTTGACTGCCAAAAGTGTATATTATAAAGGTAGATGGATATACTCTACTTGTCCTATTTATAATTTCTTCTGTGTTGGTGATCATTTTTTCAACTAGATATGTTACCAGAGGTATATATATCTTTTAAGCATCCTAGCTTGATGCTGATTGTAACTTGTTGTTGTGATGCTTCTCTCTAGATAGTACACAACAATCTATCCTGTGTAAGATTTGTTGTCATCTAGACTAGTGGTGCCTCTTTGGTCTCATGGATGCTGCATTTATGCCATACTTAGCTTTAAGCAACTGTCCTGGCTGATGTGGTACCTCCTTGGAGGATGCACATGAACTAGATCACATATATATCCATGCTATAATATTACTGGTTAGAAGTTTGGACTTCCCCTAGCCAATGAAGCCATAATTTGAGGCTTAAGCTTTGTAGAAGCAAATCATGAATGGATTCTTGCTTGAGGTTTAAAGAAAGGATCTGTTTTATAGAACCTTTCTACAATGAAACAATCTACATACCTGATTCCTGGAACATATGTTAGGAAAATGAAGTGGTAAGATAAAGTAGTGGCTTGTGTTAGTGTAGATGTCACTGTGGTGCCTCAATTTTGAGTGTGCACAGTGGTGAATCTTAATTAGCATAAAACTGCTGCTGAAAAGACCACTATGATGTAACATGAGTGGTATAATAGGGAGATATGGCTTATAGCTAATGATGCAAAAGTCTGAAGCTGTATTGGCATACTTGGATAGCTCAATCTGTTGTTTTTAAACAGTTTGGCTAAGAATCAAGATATGACTGCCAAGGGTGCATAGTTTGAGAAACTAGTGGTAATAAGAAAAGATGCTACAGTTTATAATCCTAGCTCAAATGATGATACTGGTGTAGCATTACTACCCAGTCTGAGAGCCCTCTTTCCCATATAACTCCATGCCTAGAAATGAAAAGGACAAGAACAGATGTTGCATGAGCTAGTGGTATATCAACCTGTGGTGGTTGCTGAAGCTTGACTGTAGCTTGTGGTTATTTGTTGATCTTGTGATTCTACTGATCTTGATCTACTCCTCCTTGTGATGCTATTGATCTTGATCTACTCCTCCTTGTGCTCACTTGATATTTTCTTGGAAGGCTTAAGTAAGCAACCAGATACTGATTAAGTGGTGGATTTGGTGGGATGATCTAAGCATTCTTGGTTTGATGATGAGAGGATGAGATGGGGAATGTGCTCTGAAGTGTGGAGGGGAAATGGTAGCTTGCTGCTACGGCTGGTTCACCCCCTTTGTATACATAAGATGGCTTTCTTGTCTCCTTCCTGGGCTGCTGGTGTGTTGACAGCACACTCATATGCATGGTTGTGTGAGAAGCTTGCTTGCTTGTTGTGACTCATGGATCAGATCAGGTACTTCCTTGATATTTCTGGATGGTTTTTTACTTCTTATCTGTTTACTATATAAAACCAAGGTGAAACTTGCCCCCTGGCTTATGATGCTAAGCCTGAAGCCTCTTTTTATGATAAGATCAGATACACACATTGATGAAACTTGCCCCTTCAATTTAAAAGCTCAATGATGTGTCCAACAGTGCGTGTCACTGTCAGACTGAGAGCAAAGATTTAACTCAGTCCCCATTATGTTTCTTCCTTATCTTTTTGTTTTGTTTTGTTTTGCAGGGTGAAGAATAAGGAGAGTTGAAGAACAGAAGACATAGGACTAATTAGGAAAATAGTTTATGTTTTCTTTTTTATTATTTTACAACTTTATTTGATTCTTAAATATTGTAAATAATATTGTATTTTTTTATTACTGTAATAAAGTTCATTTTTCTCTTTGTTAGTTGAAACTTGTAAGGATTTGTATCTTATTTCATAAAGTTTACTTATTTCCTTTTTCTTTTACAATTCTTTTGTAAAGACAATGTCATATTTATTTTGTTGTAATAAAGAGCTCTTTTATTCATTTCAGTAATGTAATTTCTTTTTCTGCTTGAATAATGTAAAGACATTGTATTATTGTATTTCTTTCAATAAAGTTTATATTTGCTTATACCAGTTTGTATTATGATTATGAAATATCCTATAATAGTTTAAGATTTAAATTTGAATCCAAGTTATATTTGAATTGTATGATCTCATATTTGAAGTCTTGAATGCAAATTCTTTTCCCCAAAATTATAAATTCAACAAAGGTCATGTACAAATTCCTAACCCCCATCTAAGATGAACTAAACCCCATTTCTCCAATGGCAAGAGAAACACTTATCTCTTTGTGTTTTAAATTTTAATTCGAATAATTGTGAATATTGAATTTTATTCATAAATAAGAATTCACCTCTATCTTTTATTATAACTTAATTTCCAATTCTTATTCTATTTCAAATTCTTTTAATATTCAAATATATCAAGTAAATATTCAGATTTGAATTGTCTTCCCCTAAAATACAAAAGTACAATAGAGGTCATGTCGAATTCCATCACACCTGTCCTGGTGTTTCCATCAGAACAAGGAAGATCTCGATCCCTCTATAGCCTCTTGTAGTTTTGCGCGAAAATTCCCCGGATTTTATTATGCATGAATGCAATGCACAACCATGTGTCCTCTTTATTTCTAGGTGTTAATCCTGGGATGTTATACGCACTAGAGTAGCAACCATCACCAATGATGGCATTCGTAGATCGGAAGAAACTGACCTGAAAACAAAATGACGAACACGAAAACGGATAGAATTCTAGGAGATCTGTCGGACAAACGAGTCCACGCGCCCTTCTTTAGCGTTAGATGCACCATTAGAATGAGAATAGAGCGAGGAGGACCTTAATTCTGACTTCCCAACATCCCGAAGAAGACTCTAAAAAACAGACGAAACAAAGAACGGAAAACCTTCCGCCGGCGAGAGGCCATGGTCCGCCGCACCTCCAAAGCCCTAAGGCCACAAGAGGCGGAGCGAACCGGCAACATCGTCGGCGAGAGGTGCGGAACCCTAGATGTTCTCCTCTCGTCCTCCTCTCTTGGCGGATGTACGATACGTACCAATCGAATGTATCTATACACTAAAATGCATCTAGGTACATCCGAATCTACACAAACCCAAGTCAGTTATTTCTGGACGGAGCGAGTATATATAGTTTCAAAACAATTGTGAGTTTTTCTGAACATGTTGGTTTTAGCGGGCCAGCGGTTGCGAGAGGAGGATGGAGCTTCCACCCAAGGAGGACGGAGGGAGGCGAGCTGAAGGACGACCTGACCAAGGTGTTGGCACCTCCTCGCCGCAAACAGTGGTGGATTAAGCGTGTGTTCGGTTGATGTCACGAAGTGGAATATAATAGAATGGTTCCACACCTGAGATTCGTAGTGTTCAGTTGAGAAATGGAATGGAACGAGGTGGTTCCTCAAAATAAAATATCCCCTCTAGATCCAGAACACAACAATTCCTCCAAATCGATGGAATCTCCCCGTTTCTCTATGCTAAAGCCACCAAAACCTCCTCACTCTCCCTATTTTGTTGCCATATTTTTTGCTAAATGCATCCAAACATAGAATGCTACCATTCCATTCCATTCCACCTTTTTGACCCAACCGAACATAGGATAAAACCATTTCATTACACATTTTTGGTTCTAACCAAACATAAGAACGAAAACAACACATTCCAATGGAATAAAACCATGACATTCCATTTTACTTTGTTCCCGAACCGAATACACCCTAAAACTTAAAAAAGTTGGAACAAAAAATGACGTTGGCCGGGTAGGAGGGTAGATAAGAGGGAGATATTTTTTTGAGATGTAGGAGAGTGACGTTGACGATGGAGTGAGAGGAGGCAGAGACTATAGAGACGAGGCAAAATATTGAACAAGAAGAATATGTTGGGTGATAAGACTAACTGGCAGGTCATGACCATTGAGGATCGAGTGATAATTTTTCCGTACATAATTTCTTTCTACTTTCTCATACCCAAATTAGTTACATTTATCTAGATTCGATTGTATCTAGACATGATTCAGTATTAGATACACCCGTATCTTGATAAACTTGAGTCAACTAATTTGGTCGAATGGAGTACAAAAAAGTTTCTAACGGTAAAGAGTGAACCACTTTGCAATATGGAGTTTCCATTGGGGAAGTTGGACATTTACCACTCAAAACATTGTGGTGCCAATCATCTCTCTTACACATGGCCCATTGGACCACATGTAAGCCTTACAGGGGTCATAAGTACAACTGCCATTCTTTTAAGTGATAAAAAAGTGTTCAGGTGTTTAATTTGTATTCCCTCCGTTTCAAAATATAAGATGTTTTAGATTTGTGAAGAAAATGAATCTAGACATTTTTAGTGTATAGATTCATTCCAAAGTTGAGTAAACCTACATACTAAAACAAGTCTAAATACATTTGCTTCACAAAGTCAAAACATCTTATATTTTGAAACGGAGGGAGTATTTGGCAAACCATACGTAAAGGTACGCCAAGTTATCATTATATTAAGGCCCAATTTGCGTTTATTCAACTGTGTGGAGATTATTGTTTTATAATTTGCTTTGAGAAAATGGACATAAAAGTAAGTTCACCAAACAAAAATCAGTAAACAACTGACCGAAAAAGCTGGGTTAGCATAATCTGCCTCGACGCCAAACGCAGCCTAAAAGAGTGCATGACATTTTAGTATTTATTAAACCTCCATGCCTTGTCCAGAGGCAGTGTATTCAGTATTCTCAAACAGAGTAATAAGAAAACAATTATGTGCCAACTGTCATCATCAGGCAGATGATTCAATTAACTTTACACGTTCTCCCCCAAGTAAAATACATTATCCTGTTGGATCCGGCCGGTCTCCAAGAACGGGATATGCTTCCTTGCTAGGGAGATCTCACCACAGTCCTTGCTTTCGGTGAGCACATGATCCTCCTTGTCTGTCCGTCTCCACGCCTCTAAAACTTTTCCATAATTTTCCATCACATCATGGGGTGCAAGCTAGAGGCAGCACATGTTGGGGATCTCATATGAATCCCTCGCCATCTGTCACTAGGCTCTGTACTCGTCGCCGCAGTCGCCAATGACGTCCATCAGGTTCCGGCCCCGGCTCGACGCCTCGGCGATGCTGCCCATGTCCTCCTCGTCCAGCTCGAGCGACAGTATGGCGTTGGTGTCCCTGATGTGCTCCGAGAGGCCCAGCCTCACACCCACCATTGAGCCCGCAACAGATGTCTATATCCAAGAACAATCATAATACCACAGGTCATGACACTGATAGCAGATCTCGATGCTGATACGACGAATATGTCCCCCTCTGAGAAGATAGAAAAATATGACACTGAATGAGGACAGATACCTGGTTCAGAATGTATCTGACTGCGACAGTCGAGATAGGGACGCCGTGTTTCAGCGACACCTTCTTCAAGGTCTGAAGCAAAGCCTGGAACAGGCTCCAGCCACCCCACGCGTCAACCATCTGTCACAAGGCTCAAGAATGAGGATGGCACACGAAACCTGAAAGTGGGCAGCACGTTCAGCCAAGAGGACCACAAAGTGCTCACCCTCTTGTACTTCTGCAGGGATGGGGTGTTCAGAGGAGGTCCAGCAAAAGGTATAGACACGTTGGTGTCGAGGAACTTCTCGGACAGAAGACCGCCCATCACCGTGCCATACCTTGCATCAAGGGATAACACATCAAAATTTCAGACTACGTACTTACATAAGTAGAAAAAAAAGGAAAGAGGTAGAGGAGGGAGCAAACGTTATAAGCTTGACTCCAGTAAGCTGGCAAAGCTCTGCCATCTTTTTCTGCGGGCGCATATCGACGATCGAATGTTGAACCTGATGGTTAATTACAAGATCTCGTTATTTTATCTGAGTGTCATATGATCATTGACACTAAGCAAGGGAAAATAGAGCATACATGAGATTTGTAAGCAGTGATATACCTGGTTGCTGACAATCGGTATTCCATTTTCTAGGATTATCTGAAGTCTCTCTGTGTCGAAATTTGTCAGAGCTACGGTTTTTATCTTGCCTTCATAATTTTCAGAGACAAAAAAGGGCATGATGTAAGAATGTATTCACACTGAAAACCATGAGTGAAAAAAAATCAGTCCACAAATGAACTGTGTTATCTGGTACAGGTTTAGAATATTTACCTTCCTCCTTTAGGTCTGTGATATGCTTTAATGCATCTAGATATCCAGGATTTGAGTAGTCCCACCTGTTTTAGGATCGGCAAAGTTACTAGTTGTGGCAGTACCACAGTAGCTATATGATGCATTATACAATGATTTCACTGCATCCCCTTAACGAAGTACTCAACAAAGTAACACTTTTCACAAGTTTTAATACTCCCTCATGCAGCATGTCTAAGAACAATATGAATTGGAGGGAGTAATAAAATGATAGTACTTCTCAAGATTTGGAATGCGACGGTACTGACTGAAGTCCTCCAAACTGATCTCTCATGCAACAACAATGGCAAGGGCACACCTCTGTGTTACAATATGACGTGCTTTTGTGTAAAAAAAAGCATTTCCAGATTATAGATCACAGTGAACTTATTGTGCAGAACTACTGAAATTGTACTATAAACTTGACAGGGGGTAAGGGTGTGAAAAACAGATTGAACTGTTTCCTCTAGTTCATTTTTTTACTAGCTTAGAAGTGTGGATTGCATTTGTGAAAGGAAAGGAATTAAGCTAGCACCAGCCGGTTCTACGGTTTCAACGGTTCCTGTTTCCGTACACCCTTAACATGGATTGTTGATTATCAGCATAGATCCACTTCCAAATTATAGAAACGTTACGATAACTAATCAGCAACCTACACAGACATACCAATGGAACTGCAGCATGTCCAATGCAGCGACATCCATCCTCTTCCGAGACCTGTTGATGTTCTCCTCGACGTAGCTCCTCGTCATCTTGACCGGTGGTGGCACCCACTTTGTAAGCCTGCAAAGACAGCTCATCGACAATCAGAAGGCAGCAGGAAATTTTTTCTAATGATGTGTCCCAGTCGGCCAATGAGACCACCACAAATCGCACTCACCCCTTGACCTCTTCTAGCATCTCAGCTGGGCGCTCGCGCCGAACTCTGTTGATGAACATGCCGTACAAATCCTCTGCCGGCCCATCTGCCACATTAAACAACAAATATGCCTCTGTCAAAAAAAAATTCGAGAATGATGCTTCTGTCAATTTGAAAATACCATGTTCCGGTCTGGAAACAGAAAATTAGAACTTGGTTGCAGTCTCAGTTCTCATCTAACGATGGATATTGCTTTAATGGTTACTTATTGCAACTGTAACAGCACATAACCTAATTTAGAGCACACTATACAGCCTGCTACCCCGTTTAAATCCAGTTTCCAATTTGAAATGTGCAGTTGTACACTTGCGCATGAATGAGGAACAATCGAACGCCGTCAGGTAAGCCCACTGGCATTAGACATATTGGACTAGCAATTGACGAGGGACAACAAGACATGTGACAAGCGCGCTAGGTGTTTGTGCGAATTCTGAAAAGAGATTGTACGAGACAGGAGCGGTGATCAATAAGGGAGGGGGATATGGATACGGACAGTGATCTGCCATGTCGAAGGTGGAGAGTCCGACGTCGGCGTAGGCTAGCATGGCGTCCACGGCGTCCGCGCGGTCGATGCGGCCCCACCCGCCGCTGGTCTGCCACATCCCGTTGAGCACCCGGCATATCGGCAGGGACGAGTCCGCCCCGCCGCGGGTGCTGCTGAGGGTCACGGCCCTCGCCCCCGGGGAGGCCGACTCCACCGCCGGCCCCACGAATCCCGAGGAGCACCTGGCGGGGCGCACTCGCTGCGGGCGAGCGGGCGGCGCCGGCGAGAAGGTGCGAGCTGCGGAGGACGACATGGCTCTGGCACGAGACGAGTCACGAGTGTACGTCCGGGCGCGCGAGAGAGGGATAAGGCGGTCTCGGCCCTTGGGCCTCGGTTTGGGCTTAGCCAGGGCTTTTTAGGTAAGAAATTCTTTTGCTTAAAATTCACTGTGGTAGTAATTTGCTTAGGAGTTCTAAAATTAACTATATGTAAAAAAACCTAGAAAATTATAAGATTCTATAAGTAATTTTCGAGACAAGCCTATACATGTGACTTTCAAATTTCTAGTCTAAATAATAAAAAGGATATTCATAGTAAATAATTAAAAGTTTGACAAAAGTCATTTTCAAAGTGAGTGTTTGTATGAATTTGTGAGTGATCTGCTCAAAAAAAAATGGCATCCATTTGTCACATGGGTAGTGCCTCTTAAGTTTCCAATAAATTAATTATCCTAGTCATCATACATTTCATGTACTCCCTCCGATCCATAATAAGTACCACTAGGGAGTGGTAGATATATGTGCATTAGTTTTTAAGTAAAATGATTATGTTAATGTATAATTGTAGACATTTTTAATTTTGCATAAACTTGAGGAACTATATGATACAAGGGTTAAAACAACTCAAGCAATGTAGAGAAAAAATTTTCCGTCGCTAGGGAGGCGCCTGCGGTGACTTCGTCAATCTCAAGACCCGCCGGCTCAGTCTCTCGGAGGTGCTCATAGGGGTAGGGTGTACGTGCGTGTGTTCATAGGGGTGAGTGTATGTACGCATTGTGAGCGTCTGCGTTTGTACCGTGTTTCTCAAAAAAAAATCCAAGCTGCGCACGAGCATTTTGTTACTGCAGAACACAATATGCAGTGTGCATCTTCAGATGAGGGGAGATGATATACTCAGAAATGCGTAGATCAAGAGACGTCGGTTAATCGGTAGAAGCAGTAAACATCGACCATTAGCAGAAAGATGGCACGAGAAAATCGCGAAGGGATTTGCATACGTGGAGAATCTGGTCGAGGATGAAGCACTGGACGAGCGGCCGTGAGCGTGTGCGGACGTGCGACGCGGAAGCCTAATCCAGAGCAAGAGGTGGGTGGTTCTTACTTACATATGTCAGCCATGTCGAAGGTGGCGAGCCCGCCGTCGGCGTAGGCGAGCATGGCATCCACGGCCTCCGCCGGTGCCGCGCGGCCCCACGACGCGCCACTCACCTGCCACATCCCGTTCACCACCCGGCACACCTCCAGCGTGTCGCCCACCTTGCTCTGAACCGTCGCCGTCTTCTTCACCCCCACCTCCGCCTCATCCATCGCCGCCGAGCACTGCAACCTCCTCCCCGCCACAAGCCTAGAAGATGGCAATGCACAAGGCCTCGGTGGAGATGCGCCAGCGGCAGCCATGACGGTTCCAGCGCCAGAACGGCAACACAGCAACATTGCGAGCTCACGAGGAACAAGTGTGTGCAGCGCACTGACCGTAAGGCCGTGGGTTTTATTGAGAAGAAGATTCACAAGTGCACAGAGTATGTGTGGTACAGACATCACAATCAGATACTGAATAAAAACATTGTACTATCATCATGTAGGATGAGGTATGTATGGTAAATCTAGCAAACACTTCAACCACGCGCCGCGAGTCACCAAAAAACGGCAGGACTCATCAGATCCTGCTGGCGAACTGGAGGCCCTCCTTCTTGAGCTCCTCAAGGCTCCCGGCGGCCGGCTGGGCCTTCGCGACCTTGGCGATGGCGCTGTTCTCGTCGGCCGACCCGCCTTCCAGGAACACGCCCAGGACCTTCCCGTCCTTGATCCAGTACGACCCGAACTTGGGCTTGGCAGAGCTCGGGTCGCTGTCGCCAAACAGGACCGTCTCGCCCACGTTGTCGCCGTAGAACTGCCACGACAGGTCGAACGACCGCGAGTAGAAGTAGGGCAGGTATTCGTACTCCGGGACGGCCTCGCCTGCCTCTTTCCCCTTGATCGCCTGCAAAAGGAGATGCAGATATGCTTGCAGTTTAGAGGCCATGTTGCTTCTGCAGATCTTTTAGAAGCCTATTGCTAGCTATAATATCAGTTCTGGCAACGGCCGGCTTGACTGTCCGATAAGAACCTGCCTTAGAAACGTCAAGTCAGAGATACAAGTAGGAAACCCTCACCTTCACAGCCTGCTCAGCAGACTTCCTAGAATGGTCGACATGCTCTACTCTCCTCACATCATTGTAAATCTTCATCGGGAAGGTGGCCACATCGCCAACTGCGTACACTCCAGGGATGCTTGTTTCAAAGGAAGCATCAGTCTGCACCAAGTTTTGTACGCGCATCAGACATTTGGGTATAAACAAAAACAAGCAAAAGTAAAACTCAACAAGTGCAACCAAGATGGCCCAAGGAGATAAATGCAACTGCTTAAGCGGCAAAATGCACAAGCAGCACAGCTGCTGTTCTTGACAAGGGGACATAGATTTGAAGCATCGTAAACACTTCCTTTCCTTCAAGTGAAACACCACAGAAAAGTTCTAAACCGACACCACCAAAAAGGCGAATATGAAGCAGCCTAACCTTGATTCCACCTTTCTCCTCAGCAACTTGGCCTTTGAAGAGAGTAGTCAATGGTCTGCCGCCAACACCAACAACGACAATATCAGCTTCGAGCACACTTCCATCATTTAGCTGAACTGCAGTGACCTGGTAAGCAAGGAAACAAAGTTCGCAGGTAAACATATACCCACACAATTGAGAACTGCGCAGCTGAATTTGGATTCAGAAAGTGTAACATACGTCACCATTGGCGTTAGCATCAAAACCAACAGCAACTGTACCCTTCACGATCTTGACTCCTTTGTTAGTATAGTAACTCTCATAGAAAGCTGCGATCTTGGCAGTGAACAGACGAGGCACTACAAGAAATGACATTATGACATTAATCTGTTGCTAAATAATAGAAGAACCTTTTGACTTTTCACATCATAACTTCTTGGTAATCACATGAGTAAAGCTGTTTGTGTTTATCTGATGCATGATAAGTAGATGAATAAGGATTTTAGTGATAGTATGTGAGTCATGCACACTTACTGCACCAAGGTTCAGGGAAAACCATAGTGACATCCAGATTGTTCATCTTTAATACTGCGCTTAGCTCAAGGCCAATGTAACCTCCTCCAACAACCACAGCCTTTCCACCCTTCTTTGCTTGGATAGCTGCATGCAGCTTGTCAGCGTCGTCAATTTCCCTTAGATACAGAATGTTGTTCGAATCAGCTCCTGGTGTGCCGAAATCAGAGAGCTTGATGACCTGAAAAGGAAGTCGAAACAGATGTTGTACATAAGTAACAGCAGCAGGAACTAGCAATTGCTTAAAATTCTTTTACGAAGTGCGAGGGCAACAATTTGTGCTGTAGTAGTGTTGTATATCCTTCATGTATATATAAAATAAATCGCTGGCAGTTCAAAAGTCTAAATGAGAAAAGGAAAACAGAAGATGACACTTACCGAGGAGCCAGTAGCAATAACCAAGATCTCATATGTAAATGTCGCTCCAGCTGCACTAGTCAGAGTCTTGGTGGCAAGATCAGCTTTGACAATTTCAGTGCTCAGGATCAGCTCAATACCTGCCAACAGATGAATCATGAATATGCCCAGATCGAAATTCATATAAGAAACATATGGGTTTACTTGTAGGCATGTACTGCCTTATCAGCCTAGTCCTGAAAATGGACCCTAGGACAATGGCGCATTAACAGCAGTAGTTTAGCACAGTTTTATTCAAATGTAATAAAATTGATTTGCCCCAAGGTTGAACAGGAAAAAAAATCCTCGCTAATTTCATCCACAAACTAGAAGATTCGATAGTTTGCTAACCACTAACCAGTAGGATTATCCACACACAGACACAATGTGGTTAATCAGATAAACCATGCAAGTGATAGCATGGCAATTACCAGGTGCCGGGAGCATACACCCTTACAGCTAAAGGTCTGTCCACACGGGTAATCAAAACAGTTGAGGTGAACTGTATAGCAAGCAGGGTTGAATCTCACAGTATCATGAATGGCCAAAAAAGAAAAAAGAAAACACAGGGGAACTTGTCACCGATACCTTTCTCTGTGTACCATTCAGGCAAGAGCCTCTCGCCTCCGCTTCCCACGCACACATGGAATCCTGGTAGTCTTGCAGGATCTATTAACAGACAACACAATAGGAGTTATTATTAAGGCTCCAATAAATGATAGGGGGTTTTAAAACATGGAGCAGGCATCAAAGGGGAAAAAAAGACTTGGACTGAAAAAACTTACTCTGAGGAAAGAGGTATGCCTTGCTGAGGGCGGGGCGCTCGTAAGGAGCCACCTGAATCAGAAATCATGGCACGAAATAAGTTGCATCCTCACATGTTATTATAGACAAGTAAAAGTAAAACTAGACGCAGCTATATAGCTAGCACAGACAAAAATTATCACTAGTGTTTCAGGAAATGCCATGTCACCAAGGGGCCTGATAAAGACAAGTGCTGTTTTTGCGCCCTTGATTCCGACTCCCTTGCACCAAAGTATTTGGAGGTTACATAATGCCAGTACAAACAGACCGTTTACTGGTAACCGGCATCGCAGGCAGAAGGTTGGTCAGTCTGGTAGTGATAGCCTGGTAGGAATCTAGTTGGTAGTGTTATGAGTGACAGCAACCAGTGTTTGGTTCAGTTAGCAACAGTAAGCAGTGTTAGTTTAGGGTTGCGCACGCAAACTGGATGTTTGGCACTACAAGCACGTGGATAATCCGTGTACGCTTTTACGGGCAACGTGACTCTGATTAGCGCGTCGGATCGGATAAGCTCTTGAGAGAGTGAAAAGGCAGGACCATCTAGTCTAGAATTAAACACGGGCGACTCCAGTTGATCCAGCCTCTTTGCAAGGTACATGTGGCAATATCGTTTTCCGGTGATCGGTGAAGCGTTGTTACAGAAGTAGGTAGAAGGTTGGTTGGTCGGTCTGATCGGAATCTATTTGTGATTTCATATGAACGAACCGGTGTGGGTGAATTCAGTTAGTTACTAGTAACACATTATTAAGCAGTAGCGTTGATTTACAGTTGCTGAGGCAGACTGGATATCTGGCATGGCACGAGCATATGGGTAATCAATCGGTGGAGGCTTTCTTTCACGGGAGATTCTAATGGTTGTGTGAGATGACCTCTTGAGAGAGTGAAACAGGGCAGGGCCATCTAGTCTAGAATTCTACATGGGCGATTCCAGTTGATCCAGCGCGGCTGGGCCACTTGAGCCGGTGAATAGAATAGCAGCACGCAGAATCATGCAATGGATAACATGTATTACTAGAATTGTTTAGAGCAGAGAGAGGATAATTACGGCCTCCTTGGAGATGATGGCGAGCTCCCCCGGCTGCACGCCCTGCTTCACGAACTCCCGCGCCGCGTAGCCCTGCCACAAGCGGACGCACATGTTTAGGAACAGATTGAAACAGAGATGAGAGAGAGGGAGATCCAGGACCGATCTGGCCGCCGCAGGGAGTGGATAGAACCGCGCGCGCGCGCGCGTGAAGGGACAGACGGGAACACGTACCCCTGAGACCCCTCCGCCGAGGACGACGTACTTGAAGTGCTTCTCCGTGGCCATGGCTGTGGTTCTCCGACGATTGATCGATTGATCGGGCGGGCGGGCGGGGCACTGGGTGGAGAGGAGGAAGAAGAGGAGAGATTTGGGTAGTTGGCGAGTGTGGCAGGCCGAGGCCGGGGACGGGGAGGCACCGGCGTCCAAGTACAGCCAAGCGACTGACTGACGTGTGGGGTCAGTCGAGTTGTGTGGACCCGGAGGGAGGAGGCGTCTCGTTGGACACGGTGGGATGTTCCTATTGGCTGGGTGCTGTGTGCCACGTGGGCCGCTCCTGGGCCGTACAAGATTTCGTGACGGATGGCACGGCAACGAGTTTACTCCTCCGAAGATTCCAGAAGGACGCTCTGGGCGCCACGGTGCCTCCTACTAAGCTCCACCATCGATCGATAACGGCTCCAGCATTGACTCGATCTAATTTTTTTTTTTTTGATTATTCGGATAGTCATACCATCCCCCAAAAAAAATGGAGGCATTCCTAGCCCAACACATGGCTACCCCTGCACCCATGACGCACGCACGCACGCATGCAGTAATTCTTTCACCATCGGGCTGCCCACGGATCTCTCCCGGCCACACAGTCTCCTCACCAAGTCACATACTATATAAATGGCAGTCGATTCATTCCTCCACAACAAAACCATCTCGTCGTCGTCGTCGCACCACCACCACCGCGCCTCCTCCTAAAAAAGATGTATATCTCGAGAGTCCATTCTGAATACTAGGGCTTCAATCGTTGTGGTTGAGCTCGTCGCACTCATGGTGGCGGTCGCGCCATGTATGTTACCATGAGAACGACGAGGTGAACCAGGATCATTGAAGTCCTGATATTCTCTGTGGACACACACACACACCGACAGGACATAGCTGCATGCCGAGGTCCGTTGCGACTAATAATGCATCGAGAGCCGTATGTGCGTGCTTTCGAGGGAAGGATGCGGTACAAAGGTGTAGCTCGATCGGTCTTCTCATTTGCGCTCTTTATTACACTTGCTATATGATAGCACCTGTTTTTCCTTTGACACGATCCGTATGTGGGTGGGTGGTATTCGATGGTGGAGATTTTTTGTCAATGCAGCTGTGTAAGAACCGGCCTGAGGCTTCAACCGGCGATGTTGGCTTGAAATGCGCCACATCATTCTGCACATGCCGTATTGTCTTCCATAGCAGCGTGAGAGAATCATCCTCCCCTCCAACAGGTGCAGGTGCAAGACCCGTTCCTTGCCAGTGCGAGCAACAGTCAAAGCATCCAAGAGCCCCAAGACTTTCGCCATTAGGTTCGTCACCAATTGACATCTACATAAAGTGTGGTAATTGTCCCACCGCCTTTGACGCCACAAAGAATACAGATCATCGTAGCAACTTGAGCGCCCTTCCAAAATAGTACTTATAAAATGTTTTGGCTAGGAGGTAGTAAAATGGAAACCATCTGCAGTCCTCGGCGCCAGCGGCTCGTCACCTAGCAACCTTTCGTTGTACAGCATTGCAGTAAATCTCTTGTCACATATCATTTTTTAGAGTATGGTTTTTTTTTTTTGGAAAAGGATACAATTCCCCGGGGGGATCGAACGATTTGATCTCCCGGATGGATGACTCTCGCGACACGATGCGGGCCTGCGGGCCCTCTTCTTCTTATCCCCTCGTTTATTTTCCATTGCACGCGCCGCCTTCATCGCCCCGACCTCCAGCTACCATGCCGCGCCTGCGGCCGACCGCGCCCGCCTCCTCGGTGTTCCGCCGGACGACGCCACCCCGTCTCCGTCCGTTCTCCTCTCATGTTGTGCCCCGTGCCTAACCTTCAACCAGACGTCGCTCCCCTCTCTCCCACCTCCAACGAGGGAAGGTCCTTCGAGGCGACCCACCATGGCTGACGCTCGAGGGCGCCCCGCTGCTCCGCCTCCACCCCACACCAGCAACACCGGCTGTCAGAGATGGAGGCCACCTACATGGCCGCCGCACCCAGGGCACTCTGCTGCTCTTCCTCCACCCCGCCGCATATCTGTGCAAAGGGCGGCTGCTACACGCGGGCAGGATTGATGCTACTAGAAGTGGTAGTCGTTGCTACAAGTGAAGGCCGCGATGCTACCCGACCAATGATTACGTTTTGAGATTTTACTAGAGAACGATGCTACAACTATAGCAATTTTTTGATATTTCTATTCTTTTTTTTTTTGCTACAATAGCACAAAGTATTTTCTACGATATTTTTGACGAAAGTCCCTAGCAAAATCATAGCCCAACTTTTTTTTGCTACCAAGCCACCGGCAATGTCTCCGGCGAAATCGTTTTTTGCTACATTATCATATTTTTTTTTCTACCACCGCTTTGTGGTTTTGCTACAATATGTAAAGTTTTTGCTACAAGGTCCCCGACAAGGTCTCCCGGCGAAAGTCTCCGGCGAAGTCAGATTTGCTACATTAGCACAACATTATTGCTACATAGTCTCCGGCGAAACTGCGGCGGCGAGATCTGTCTTTTCAATTTTGCCTCGTGAACGAACCTTTTTTTGCTACATGTAGCAGAAGCGGGTAAATTTATAGCAAAATCGAGTCAGTTGTAGCAAAAGCGGGAGGAAAGGCCAGTTTTGAGGACACGTGTCGCTTGGAGGACCCGGGGGATATTGGCGAGTTATCCGCGGGGAGGGGGGGGGGGGCGTAGTACTCCCTTTTTTTTTCTCAAGATGTGTGTGTGTGTGTTAAAACAGTATGGGAAAAATGACGCAATGTTTCAAAATAGCACGATTTTCTGTGTGTGTATCAAATCATATTGTTGACACAAGTTTCTGCGTGTGTATCAAAATGACGCAATGCTACATGATTCCTTCAGCGGAACGGTATAGCTTCAGAACGCCGGAGCGCTACCGATCCGTTTCCGGAAAAACAAAACAGCCCATGCGCCTAGTCAAAAAAAAAAAAAACAGCCCATGCGCTGGACTTCCCTGGGCCTTGTTCTCCGATCGGACTATCGGAGGAATAAAAAGGCGAGGCCAGCGAGTCAACCATCCATTCCTACAGACGCGAGCCAGGGCAAAACTGAACCAGCGGAGTGGATCGAATCCGATCCTACTAGGTGCGTGTCTCCTTCATCTTTTCTGCTCCTTCCTATGTGTACCTGTAATTCAGTTGCAAATTCCCGATCAATTTTAGTTCTATCCTCCTGGGTTAAGTCCCGATCAACTTCTAAGTCATCATGGAAAAGCATACATCTGGTGTCCAAAAAAGTAAGAGAAAAGAAAGAAGATTTAATTCAATTGAACATTATGCAACCAGGAGTTGAATATGTAGTAGGATTCTTTATATATCTATAATGGCTAGGCAAGATATTATGACATATATATTATACTACCTCTATCCCAAGGCTTAGGCCTATAACTTTTTTCAAAAATCAAACTAACTAAAGTTTGACCAAATTTTTAAAGAAAATAATAATATTTATAATGTGTAATCCATATCCTCTCATACATCATGAAACATATTTTCACATGATATCTATATAATATAATAGTTTTGATATTTTTTTTTTCTAAAAGTTTGGTCAAACTTTACATTGCTTGACTTTTAAAAAAAATTATAGACCTTAACCCTTAGAATGGAGGGAGTATATATTAGCTAGTTAGTGGGACGCTACTCCTGGCACCAAGTACAAAGTAGCATGTACACGATTATTGGCAGATGTCGAACCCACCATCCTTTGCAAGACCCGATTAACCCTGAAAATGATAGGAAGATGGATGGTAATGGTTCATGAGAAGTTCCTCTTGATTAAACACCATATATACTCTAGATTTTTCTATCAAATTATATCTAATCATAAATTACGAAGATCTATGAATGAAGATATTCTTAAGCATTACAACTTAGAGATCTCTACCGGTTGAGATAGTTAGGTATAGAGATATATCCACATTTACGTTACTCATGCAAGTGACACAAATTAATCTAAGATGACTTGTGTTTCCATATTTTTTTCTCATGCTTGGGAGGGTCTCCATTTAAATATATTTCTAAGCCGCGATGTATTTAAAAAACTAATGTGACTTCTATTATGTAATATGGTTAAATTTCTGCGACATGTTAGCTGTGATAGATTGTGAATTGAAAAAAAATTAAGTTATAAACAAATATAAAAACATGTAATAATAAGTAGTACAAAGCATAAAATTTGATTGAACAAACAATTATGCAACCATTATGTCTGAAGACTGAAGCGGTGCTTATTTTTAACAATGCATGTGGAGATGGCCTTAGGAGTTGAAGTCTCGATTTAGATTTCACCATCTACGTATTGAATTATTTTAGATTTTTTGCGTATAAATACAATGTATGAGAGATCATTTGATCTAACAAACTCATCTAATCTAGGATATACTATCAGCCAAGTTAAGAGTCACCTTTATTGATTTAGGTGAAACGATTGTATCCCGCAAGGGGATCGGGTATGTGTTATATAATAGGAAAAAGCCTCCTATGTGGCATTACACAATTTGTAGATTGGAGTACTAAACCTGAGAGAGGTTTAGATTACGCTTAAACTCATCTAATTTCTTAGAACATAGAGTCTTGGTAAAACCATCGGCAATGTGATCTTTACTAGAGATAAACCTGGTATCCAGTTGTTTGCTAACAACTCATTCATGAAGAAAATAAAAATCAATCTCAATATGTTTGGTGCGAGCATGAAACACATGATTTGTAGACAGAAAAGTAGCACCAAGCAGATTGTCATACCATAAACATGGTTTCTCCTGAAGTGAGACACCAAGTTCTTGTGTAAAAGCTTCAACCTAAATCAGTTTGGCAGTAGCATTTGCTAGTGCTTTGTATTCTTCTTCGGTGCTGGAACGACACACAGTGGGTTGTTTCCTGACACTTCAAGATTTTGTTGATGAGCATGTGTGCATGATAAATGATGAGTAATGCCAACTTTTTGAAAGAAACCATTGAGCTTTTCATATTCACCGCCCCAATCAGTTTGCATGGTAATGATCTTTCTACCAAATTTTCTCTCAACAAATTGTAAAAAATTAAGAAACTCTTGATACACCTCATGTCGTGGGAATGACCACGGCAGATGCTGCAATCGGCAGCAAGTAGTAGAACATGGGGCAAGGGCGGCCAGCCATCTGTGGTGCGAGATGAGGGCGGAGACACAGGGTTTTACCCAGGTTCGGCCCCCCGGAGGGTAAAGACCTACTCCTGCTAGATTGTATTATGGTGGAAGTACAATGGGGCGATCTCGGCGGCTAGGCAGCGAGTCGCTTGGGTGGATGATGGAACGTATCTTCTACACGCCCTCTAGGGAGGTTTATATAGACTCACCCCCCTAGGGTTTACAGATCTCAACCGAATCAGTTAAGGTTTCGGCAATCGTTTAACCTAATCCGACTGGGCCTATCTACTCTCCTGGGCCTTCAGCTTCCAGTCGCTTGAATCTACACCAGGTCTTGATCCAGTCGCCGTCCTGCAGGACCACTCGCCGGTTCCTGGGCCGGTCGAAAACGTCCTGCTGGGTATACCCCGGTAGGCATATCCCCATCAGTAGTCCCCGAGGCCGTCGTCGATTAGTCGCAGGTGTTCGTTGGCAGTCGGAGTATATGGGTCCAATGCGGATGCCTAGTCGAATCGGTGGCGGACTCCTGAACAAAGGGAAAACCAGTTATTCTAGTCGGAATGATAGCGGTCAGTTGGGTCGCAGCTCGGCGAACGGGTCGGCGAATGTTCAGTCACTGTTGTAGTGAACGGGTCGGCGAGTCGAATGGAGGAAGTTGGACCGTCAGATGAGGTCAAAACTAGCCGTTGGGGTAATCCAACGGTAACTTTGGCGTAATCACCGCGCAGTAACGGATCCCGAAATTGGCGGGTAGCAACCGCTATATAAGGGAAATGGCAGGCGATCGGGGAAACACTCCTTCGTCTTTCCCCCAATTTCGCCCATCTTCGTTTTCCTCCGCATCGCGATCCAATCGATCCAGAACCCTTCGACCTCCGCGAACCCTTCATCCAATGGCCCCCTCCACCGAACCATGGGGCAGGTCCAAGTGCACCAGGCATCGGCATCCTTCGAGGCGGGATCCTGTAGCAGTAGGTGGCGCATCCCATGGCCGGAGAGGTGACTCCGGACCCGCGAGGAGAATTTATTTGCTTCACCACCCGAGCGGGGCTGGGGTTTCCTACATCTCTCTTCTTCCGGCGCTTCTGCGCCTTCTACGGGATCCAGCCGTCGGACCTGGGCCCACACAGCATCGAGCAGCTCGCCATTTTCGTGGCGTTCTTGTTAACAAAAGGATTTTTAATGAACAAAATAATGTTTCCACTGTGGTTATACTTGCTTTCTTTTTTTCCTTTCTCCTTCCTAGTCTTTGCTTTAGCTTTTGTTTTGCTAGTTGTTTGCTTGTTTGAGTTTCTTAGAGCTCTTGTAGTTTGGATTTTGGTTTGCTTTTGCTTCTTCTGAAAAAACTGTTTCTGCGAGAAAATCAATTTTCATACCCTGAAAATTGGCCAAAAATAAAGTTTCCCGAAAAATCCCAGAAAATTCAAAATAAATTTTTCCTCAAAAAAGGGGCAAAGAGGCACCAGAGGTGATCCAGGGGGCCACCCCAGGCCACCACACCTGTGGTAGGTGCGAGCCCACCACTGGTGGCGCCTAGGGGGGTCTGGCCCACCTGGGGCCCTCCAGGCTGCCTCCTCAAAGCCACCTTCTTTCTCTCTTCCGAAAAACACCGGAAAACTTGCTCAAGCTCGAGTTCTTGCTGTTCTTGCTCGTGATTTTCGATCTCCTTGTTTAGCCCATCTCAAGTGCTGATTTTTGGAGGGTTTGCTACTTGGTATGTGCCTCCTCCACTTGTCCAATTAGATTTGTGATTGGTAGATTGTATCTTGAGTATTTTGCTGCTATAGGTGACAGGTTGTTTGAGCTTGCATGCTTGTTATTTGCTTAGAAACTTTGTTTTGATGCATGTGTAGTCCTCTAGCAAGTTCCTATAGTAGTTGCTCATCATTTATCAACTTACAAATCACTAGGTTTGATGGTTGTCTAAAAATTTTAGCAAGGAAGATGAGTGCTTATCCACTGAATCAATATGACTTGATGGTGCATGAGCCAATGAAGGTTCATCGTGAGGAGGCAGTTTTTCCTTCCATATATCCATGCCATGAATTTATGAGAGCTGCGGGGATCCTCCAAGATTTCCAAACTATGGTTACAAATGCAGGGTTGGAACACTTTTTTGAAGGTGAACCAATCCAATATGTTAAACTAACCACGGATTTTGTGTAGGACTTCCGGTTCACTTGGTCTATTTCTAATCCCATGGTCCATTACAAAATATATAATATACCTGTCGACCTGCCTTTTGCTGATTTATGTGCAGCAATTAGAGTACCTCTGTGGGGATCTTGTGAGAAGATCAAGGAGAGCCCCAAGTCACTTGTTGATTTGTATGCTGAGATTTTCCAAGGTTTCGACTACTCAAAGGAAAGTGGTAAAATTCAGAATATTCAGCTCCCAGCTATTAGATATTTTGCGTATTTTATTACCAAGTGCGTTCTTGCTAGAAAGATTGCTAGGAAGTTGTCTTCTTTTGATCTAGCTTTTATTGCAGCTGCTCTAAATAGGAACAATTCTTATAGTCTGGGTGCTTTGATATCTCACCATCTCACCACCAACCATGAGAAGGGTGGAATTTGTGGAGGTCTCATTGCTTCTAGGTTTCTAGCTTTCCATGGTTTAGAGCCTCATTATTCAGATTTTTAGTTCCCCATAGAGAGGCTTGATATTGAATCCATGATTCAGCATGGTTTTGTTTCCTTGGGGGCTAATGTGATAAGTTTTACCTTATGAAATATCTATTGCCCAGCAAGGTCGGAGAAAGGGTAGGACCGAGAAAATAGTTTATTTGCCTGCACCTGCTTTGTTTAACTTTGATAATGGGCAAGGATGGTCACTTACGGAGAAGGAGCTTGACACTTATGTGGGGGAACTCTCCTAGCAAGAATATAATGTTGAAGAGGATGCCGAAGACAATTCGGTTCAGCCCTCCAACTTGGGAGAGTCTTCATACCAGCAGCCCTCGTTTGATTGGGGTGCGTCTTCTTCTTCATCGCAGGTGCCTGACTATGATCATTCCTATGATGACCCACCAGCATGGGGGTACTATCCGCGCTATTGAGCCCCAATTAGGCCAAAAGCCTAAGCTTGGGGGGAGGTATACCGACGTCACACACTCATCTATATATCATCTTCGGCCGGTTCTTTGTATATCCATTGTTTTCACTTTCTTTTTGGTTTTTGTTGCTTCTTGCTAAGAACCCAAAAATACCAAAAATATTTTCATTGTTTCTCTTGGTTTGTTTCTTTGTTTCTTTGCTTTGGTTTGCCTTAAAAGAAAAATCCAAAAAGATTTTGCTTTGTTTGGTCTGCTTTGTTTTTGTTTGGTTTTTCTTTGTTTGCTTGTTTCTAAAAAATCGAAAACACCAAAAATATTTGTTGTTCTTCTTTGGTTTTGTGAGTTCTTTGCAGGGTTCAGCCATCCTCAGTGGATTTTGGTTTCATGTTAATTATTCAAGTCACACAAGTGAAGGGCAATAATGAAGATTAAGACAACTTTAGGTGTGGTAAGAGGCTGGTAACGAACTCTATTTGTTTCATTTTTGTACATATACTGATCATAGTGACGAGGTTTAATCTCGTCAATGCCCATTGTTATGGACTTTGGGTTTTGGAGAAGATGGGCATGATGGAGATCGCAGAACGGTTAGCAAAAAAGCAACAAGGGGACACGAGGTTTACCCAGGTTCAGGCCCCCGGAGGGAAAACCCTACTCCTGCTTGTCTGCTCTGATTATGGTGGAACCGAAGGTTACAGGGTGCGCAGATGCAATCTGGCGTGGAGGTGTGTATGCGGTGGTGTGCGAGAGATCGTAAGAGAGCCTCCTCGTCGTGCCCTCCTAGCCTTTTTATAGATATAGGCAGGTCCTAGGCACATATCGAGTCGGTTACCCCTTTGAATTTTCTATCTACTCTAGTCTTGCTCTCCAAGGATCCGAAGGTGCCACGGGCCTTGTCCACCCGAAAATCTTCATGGGCTGGTGCATATTCGCCGTGGGCCTTCCTTTGGCTGGACCAGGTATGCTAAGGTAGTGTATCCGTAGGGTATAACCATGTCAGTAGCCCCCGAGTGTTCATTCAAATCGTAGATTCGGCCGAGGACTCTTCAATCCTTCGGGTGCAGCTAATTCAAGTGTGTAAGGATTGTTGATACGTGTGCCTGACTCTCCCGACGGATCAGGGTCAGGACAAAACAACATGATCTTATTTAGATTCGAGTCCCTCAACTCAAACCTGGAACACATGCTGGCGTAATTCGACTCAGGCCGCGGAGGACTTATAGGAGTGGAATTCCAGTGAATTTTAAATGATGTACCCAACGCGTCCGTCGGGATTTTTCATCGTGCACAGTTTCTTACTAGCAGCGTAGCATGCGTTGCCAGTGCATCAGATGATATCTGTAGGTCTTATCTTTGTGTCGCAGACACAACATCCGAATGTTTATCACCGCGGAGGTGTTTCGGGTGGCCAAAGAGAACGTTGCTCATTTAGCATTAATTGGGACAGAGTTGCCGAAAAAGTTTGTGCATGCTGATTCGAAGGATCGCAGTCGAAGATTCATAGGGTGCGCGATCAGCGCTCCCTATGGGAGTAGCCCCCGAGTGTCTGTTCGAGTCGCAGACTCAAGCAGAGACTTTATTTTATCTGTTGTTTGGCTTCAGGTCCGTAGGACACAAATTTTTCGGATCCTTGAATCCATCCTCCCTATGGGAGTAGCCCCCGAGTCCGTAGTGGAGTCGTAGACTCGACATAGGACTCGAAGAACATTTTCATGGTATAGTGTTTTGATTATTTTTTCGGTTGATAGCCCCCCGAGTAGATAATAGTAGTTAATTGAATCGTAGAGTGAGTACTTAGTAGGTTGTGAATAATTGTAACCGTTGCTAGTATAGATTTTAATGACGTTAGTGCTGACGATCGGTGACCTCAAGCGTCTGCGGCGCCGGAGATGACTTGACTGGACGAACATGGGTCCCACCTTCTGACTTTGAGTTGACTGGTCACACGTGACATGGAGATAATTATGGTGTCGCCTCGATTTCCATGCGTAGTGGACGGCGTGTGAGCGACGATTCGCTGATGTGCTGACACATGGACGGACATATCTTGATGTTGGCTCTAGGTCTTCCCGATGGACGGTTGCCGTGCATCGTCCTCATCCTTATAATCATTGGGGAAAGGTGAATTTGTTTTCACCGCGGCCATTCCTGTTTCACTGCTCCCATCTTCTTTGAGCTTTTCTCACTGCGCGCTGGAATTTCCCCGAGCCTTTCCTTCCTTGTTTCTACGTGCTTGTCATTGTCGCTGCCAGACCGCAATGGGAAGTCCTCTGCATCAAGAAGTCTACCGGTCAAAAAAGGTTCGGCCAGCGTCAAGTGGCGTGGCGGCGATCAAGACGGGAGGGTGACCTCCATAAGCTCCGTGAGAGGGGCCTAATCACGCAGGATAGGGAGGCCGTCAAACTTCCCAGCGAGGAGGTAATTCCCCGTCCTCCTGCTAGGTTTCGGGTTATGTTCGTCGCTTTTGCCCTTCGGGGCCTTTCCTTCCCAATCCACGATTTTCTCCATGGTTTGCTTTTTATTTACGGCGTCCAGCTTCATCATCTTTTGCCAAACTCTCTTCTTCATGTCGCCTGCTTTATCACATTTTGCGAGTGCTGGCTCGGTCGAGCCACATTTTGGTCTCTTCCGGAAACTCTATCCCGTGAAGAGGCAATCTGGCTCTGATGGTGTTTACCCCATTGGGGGCTGCATCATCTCCCTCAAATCCAACCTTCTTTTCTTCTCCTTTTCTATGTCCGAATCTTTCCAGTACTAGCGGAGGCGATGGTTTTACATTCGCGACTCCACAGTGGCCGGACAGGAATTTGGCCTTGCTCCTTTCGACCCCTCCCATAAAATCGAGCCGAAGAGGTCCTGGAAGAACCAGATCTTGGATGGCGAGGTGGCGGAGATAGAGGGGCTCTATCGTCGAGTGGAGGACCTTCAGCTAATTCCGAATAAGGAGGTGAATGGTGTGGATATCATCCGTACCTTTCTCCGACATCGGGTGCAGCAGCTCCAGGCTAGGGCGCACCCTATGTTTCTTTATTCTGGTCGCCGCGATCCGACTAGGGTTTCGGCTGAGGAGTTCTCCAAGGGGGATCTCGATGGGATTCTTCGCCCGCTGCTGAAATTCAAGGCTGGAGAGGATATCTCGGGGAAGTCGCTGACTCCTCCGTTCTCCGCTTCTCTCGTCATCGCAAGTGTAGATTGCAGAGCGCGCCAGCTGTTTTTGACTGTGTTTTCCTTGTATATTTTTTTGTGCTGAAAATTTGTTTCCTTCTTATGCAGGAATTCAAGGTGCCAGGCATGTCACCTCCGCTACCCGAATTGTTCCCGGATGCACCAGACAATGAGGTAGTGGACTCCATGTCTGAGCTTCCGTCGGCGCGGTCGCCGGCCGAAGAAGCCACCGAGTCGAGCAAGGAGCACACTCGAAAGCGGACGCGGAGCTCGAGTGAAATGTCAGATGCTTCGACTCCGCTGACGCCTAGGGACCCTCTGTGCCTTGAGCGTCACGGTGATGGTCATGGGGGCTCTTTTTCTCCTATTCCTGTCATTCCCGTGCGGGCTGTAGCACCGCACCCGCCGACAAAGCGGAAGAAGGAAGAGAAGAAGGAAGAAAAGAAGGAAGAGAAGAAGGGCAGGAGGACCCCACCTATCTTCAACTTGAGCGATTTCGACTTGTAAGTTTTCTAATTGCCTTTTGCTCTCTTTTTATTTTGCTTTGATTGCTCTTGTCTGATGTTTTCCTTTGCAGCCATTCTTCCTACGGCTCCTCCAGAGATGACGCTCGGGAGATGGTGGGGGAGTCGAAGGTTGCTCCTCCTCCTCCTCAGACGGTGGCCACCTCTGAGGGCACTGCTCCGAGGTCTTCTCCAAAAAGAGCCTTGGGCGAGCGGAGAAGAAAGTCGAGGACGCCGTTGGTGTGAAGGAGCGCCTTGAGCAAGAGCTAAACAATGCAGCTGCGGCCAAGGAGCGCCTGCAGCAGGAGGCAACGGACCGCGAGGATCAACTTGACACCGCCACGGCTTCACGCGAGAAGGAGGTAGCCGGCAAGCTGATGGTGGCTGCCAAGGCTATTTCGGGTGTGTTGCTTCGTCTTCCCTTTTCGGCTTCCTTGTCTTTCCTTGCTGTGCCTTTATTTATGTTCCTTCTTTTGTTTCTTTATATGCCGCGGGCATCGAGTTTGATCGCGGTGCTCTAGAGCACAGAAGTGCTCTGGATGATGCTGTTGCGGCGGTCGAAGACCGCTGCAGTACCGTGGTCGGCTCGGTTGCCAAAGACAAGGAGGTTCTCGGACGCTTCTACAAGGAGCTCGTACCCAAGGGCGTCGCCCTCGAGGATGTCAATGCTTTGGCGGATGCTGTCATTGGCGGCCAGCGCATAAGCGCAAGGTAAAGGCATTGTCGCGTCCGTCGGGCTGCCATGGACCTGGCATCTGGAGCGGAGCTGGATCTTTATCAGGTCACCTCCCGGATGCCCACGGCTGCTGACGGATCCAAGGTAGCCTTCGCCCTCTATGCTGCTCGATGTAAGCGTTATGGGCCGAAGTTGATTGACTTGTTGGCTGAGTACGCGCTGAGGTGGAAGGGGGAGGCCAAGAGTAGGCAGTTCGGCTCCGAGGCTACCCAGGATACAGCTTCTTAGGCCTTGTGGTTGTAGGATAGCTTTTGTTTCCTTTGTTGTAATTATATCTATGAACATTCCTTGCGCCACACAGTGCCTTTTTGTTGTACATAATGAATTTCCAGGTTCTATGTTCATTCATCTACTTGTTCATATCCTTGTCTTCTTGTACTCTAGGGGCCTTTGGGTGATGGTCTCGTTGACACTTCATCTGCACAACAGCTGCGGCCATCCTTGGATGGTGCGTCGCAGCTTGTGTTTCTTCGAGACTGCATCCGTAGTCTTGAGAAAGAATTGCTTGGAGTGCATGGCCACGCCGATGTTTGGAAGTCGAAGACAGAGCGAGGCGCTGCCAGAGAGGAGTATTTGATGGGGGGGTGCGTCATCTGGCCGAACAGCTTCAATGTGAGTTTTTTTCGAGTTGCTGCTCATTGTTTCGGATGAGCCTGTTGGCCTTGCATATTACTTTTTTGCAAGTATTGCAGGTGCTAACCTTGCTCCGAAGGAGGAAAAGGAGCGTGTTGCTGTTCGGATCAACTGCTTGACCCAGCAGGACATGGAGGCCGACGGGTTCTTCTGGATGGACCGCGATCGTGCCCTGGTCCTTGGGAATGTGCAGGATCGTGTTCACCAAGGCTTCGTTGGCGTCAGTTCTGCACATGATGTTTCCGCTGGATGAGGCGCCATCGACCCTCTGGGGTCTGCTGGCAAAGTTTCGAAATGTGCATCACGTTAGGGAACTGGTGCGGCATCAGCTTGTCGCGGGGGTGAAGGCCGCGCTTTCCCTTGTGCGGTTGCATCGTCCCGATGTAGATCTGTCTGCTGTAGCAGATGGGCCGCCTCTTTGGCCGGATGGTGGCGAGTGGGATATGCGTCCACATTATGCGGCTGTAAGGCAGCATGCCGAACAAATTGTAGATCTGTTTGAGCAGCGTACGCGGGTTATTCTTCGGAATAGGTAGGACCTATAAAAAAGATAGATGTAAAATTTGCATATATTCGACTCGGCGTGTTTTGCCCTTTGTTTTAAAGGTTTATTGTTGTTTAGCACGTGGTGCTTTGTTTGTATACGTGCCCTTTTCGTTAGCCCGACGTGGTCAGCTACTCAGGTGTACACGCGTTATCCTCAGTCGACGAAGTCGTGAGGTGAGGGGAGCCCCCGAGTGTGTTGTAACATGGAGTAAAATGCAGACAATAGGTGAAAATTTTGGGGCGAGACACTTAGCTTTATTCATATCGTAAGGAGGAGGTACATTATTTGGCTGGGTAGCCTTAGCTGAATAGCCTTATTGAAAGTAAAAGAGGGAGGTAGCTAGGGGTAGAAGCGTCGTAGTTGTGCGACGTTCCATGGGTTGGAGTATGCGACTCCAGACTCCACGTGCTTGAGGAGATAGGCGCCACCTGGGATGGCTTCAGTGACGATGTAGGGTCCTTCCCACGGTGACTTGAATTTCTTCGGTCGCTCTTGCTTGAGTCGCAAGACTAGGTCTCCTTCGACGAAGGACCTTGGGCGTAGCCGTCGGCTGTGGTAGTTATGGAGACTTTGTTGGTACACTATTGATCGAGCTGCTGCTATATCACGCGCCTCGTCGAGTGTGTCGATGGCGTCTTCGAGTGCGGCCGTCGATTTGGCTTTGCTGTAAGCGACGACCCATGAGGCCTTGTGGCGTACCTCTACTGGTAGCACGGCTTCGGCTCCGTGCACCATGATGAAAGGTGTGTAGCCGGTTGAGCTATTTGGCGTTGTGCGCAGGCTCCACAGGACCGAGGGCAGTTCTTGTGTCCAAGCTCCTGCGAGTCGCTCGAGTAGGCTCATTAGGCGCTTGTTGATGCCAGCACCGACAAGGCCGTTGGCCTTCTCGACTTGCCCGTTCGTTTGCGGGTGCGCCACGGAGGCGTATGTGATGTTGATTTCGAGGTCTTCGCAGAAGTCCTGAAATTCTTTGGAGATGAAGTTCGACCCATTGTCGGTGATGATGTTATGCGGCACGCAGAACCTATAGACAATGGATTCAAAGAACTTGACGGCGGTTTTGCCCTTTTGGTTAGTGACGGGCATGGCCTCAATCCACTTGGTGAATTTGTCGACTGCGACCAGGAGGTAGACGTGACCTCCTTTCGAGGACCTTGGCAGTTTGCCGATCATGTCGAGGCCCCATTGGGCGAAGGGCCAGGCCAAAGGTATGGGCCTGAGCTCTGATCCGGGTGCTTGCGGTTTATCTGCGAACCTTTGGCACCAGTTGCATCTTCGGACGATGTCCTTGGCGTCGTTCATGGCCGTTGGCCAGTAGAATCCAGCTCGTAGAGCTTTGGCGACAAGGGCGCGGCTGCCCGCATGATGGCCGCAGATGCCCTCGTGGATGTCTTGGAGGATGGTTTTGCCGTCACTAATGGTGACGCACCTTTGGAGTACACCCGAAATGTTGCGCTTGTACATCTCGCCATTGATGATGGTGAAGGCCTTGGACCGATGAGATATGCGTCGGGCATCTGTCGGGCTATCAGGCAGTTCGACGTCTATCAGGTACCTGAGGTATGTCCGTGTCCAAGTTTCTTCGACTGCCATGACCTGCATTAGGTTGACCGCTGCGATTTCTGTGTCGAGCTTTTCGGGTCCTTCTTGTCCTTCGGGTAGCGCAGCCCCTGCGTGCTCTGCTTCTTCAGGTGATCCCTTTGGGAATTTCCTTTTGATGGATGGCACGCAGATCTATTCGAGAAACACACCTGGTGGCACCCGTGCGCAGGTGGAGCCTGTCGTCCTCTTCGTTGCTTTCTCTCCCAACGTGCCGAAGCTCGCATCCGTCAAAGTCTCCTTCGAGTGCGTTGTAGAGTGCGCGGTATGCGATCATGTTGGCGGCGTGTGCATCGCACTCGTTCATCGTCTGCTGGACGACGAGGTTCGAGTATCCATAGATGACCAGGCGCGTTGCGCCGCAGATCTTGACCATTCTCATGTCGTGGATGAGGGCTTCGTATTCGGCCTTGTTGTTGGAAGCTCGAAATTTCATCCGGAGGACGTACTTCATCTTGTCCCCCTGCGGGGAGGTCAGTATGACCCCGACTCCTGCTCCGGCTTCGCGCTTGGAGCCGTCGAAGTGCATCGTCCATGACTGTGTCATGTCCGGTGTATCTGGCAGCTGCAGTTCCATACAGTGGACGAGGAAGTCCGGAAGGACCTAAGACTTGATCGCATGGCGCTTCTCGTAGACGATGTCTATAGGTGACAGCTCGATGCCCCACAGGGCTACACGTCTTGTGGCCTCCGGGTTGTTCATGATGCTGTTCAGTAGTGCCTCATTGACGACCATCACCTGGTGCTCTTGGAAGTAGTGGCTCAGTCGACGAGCCGTCATGAACACGCCTTAGGCGAGTTTTTGGTAGTGAGGGTACCTCTGCTTTGTCGGCGTCAATACCTCGCTGAGGTAGTAGATTGGGCGTTGGACCCCATGGGTCTTGCCTTCTTCGGGTCGCTGGACCACCAAGACAAAGGCTTACCACCGTGTGTGGCTGCTATGTACAAAGATAAAGGCTTGCGCTCCTTTGGCGTGACCAAGACAGGCGAGGTAGAGAGCTTTAGATCTTCGAATCGTCGTCGCCTCGGCGTCCACTCGAATTTATGCGCTTTGGCGCGGTGATAGAACGGCAAGGTTTTTTCGCCCATGCGGCTGATGAACCTGCTCAATGCCGCGATTCACCCAGCAAGCTACTGGACGCCCTTGAGTTTCTTCGGCTTCTCCATGGCCATTATGGCCCGGATTTTCTTCGGGTTCGCCTCGATCCCTCGCTGGGAGATGAAGTAGCCTAGCAGCTGACCAGATGGGACACCGAAGGCGCATTTTTCTGGGTTTAACTTGATCTTATATCGAACGAGGTTATCGAACGTCTCGCGGAGATCGTCGATGAGCGTCTTGGCCTCCCTTGTTTTGATGACTATGTTGTCGACATAGACTTGTATGTTGCGGCCGATCTGGTCCTTTAGGCATGCCTGCATGCACCGTTGGTATGTGGCGCCTGCGTTCTTCAGCCCGAAGGGCATTGTGTTGTAGCAAAACACTCCGAATGGCGTGATGAACGCCGTTTTCTCCTGATCTTTGACCTTTAGTCGAATCTGGTTGTAGCCTGAGTAGGCGTTGAGGAAGGAGAGTTTTTTGCATCCTGTAGTTGAATCGATGATCTGATCGGTCCGAGGGAGAGGGAAGTGATCCTTCGGGCAGTGCTTGTTCAGCGATGTTAACAAGGATCAACTTTTGTTTTATAAATTAGAAAAATAATTATAATATATAAAAATGTTTGGAAAAATAAAATCTACAACTTAAAGCTATTTTTAAATATTAAGATAATGATTATTTAAAAAATATTATTTAATAAATACTTTATAAAGTTTTAATACTTGGATAATTAATATTTTAATAATTGTAAATATTAAAAATTTAAATAAAATACCAAAAATATTAGAAAAATAAGAATTGTAATTTAAAACTATAATCATGTATTATTATTCCTCTTAATTAAATATTTATTATTTATTAAGTATTTATAAAGTAATAAACCTTATAAAAATCATATCTTATTATTTATAAATCACAAAAATAAATGTAATATACCAAAATGATCACAAAAATAATACCTACATGTTAAAAATGTGATATCCCACTTTTGAGTTAAATAAAAAGTTAAACACTTTCATAACTTGAATTTCAACCTATTTCTTTAGTTAATAATTCATAAAATGACAAATAAAATTTGTTAATATTTCTTAAATTAATGAATTGAATCTAATAAAAAGTATTAGTCTTAAATATTGTTTTGTGAAGCCAAAATGATTTTACTAAATTATCTTTCAACCATAAGTATAAATTATGTTATAAAAGAATTCTTATCCATTATAAAATCTCCAAGAATAATTTGTAAAGAGATAAAACGTATTCCTTTACTTTAACCACAAGTTTATAAACAAATCAAAACACTATAAGTGAATCCATAAGTAGTAAATAATATTGTTTACTTATTCATAAACCTTAACCATACCCTTATGGGGATATAAATCCCTTTATACCAATGTAAATAAATCACTACTCCAATAGAAGTAATGCCATTCTTAAGTAACTCTAAGGAAACAATATAAAATGAACAGGATACAAGTATCATAAGTAATACACCCTAAGTCTATCTACAATCTTAAAGTTACTTATAGTTACAAAGCTTTAAGTATAATGTTAAAAACTTTATTATATACTTTATAGTTAACTATGGTTTGTTATAATTAAGTTGTAAAAAACATCTCAATTCCAAACTATTAGGGCAAGGACAAACAACATCAACCACATCTGATTAACCACAAATATTGTTTAAACCTTTATAATGGAATCTTTTCTTCAAAAGTTATTCGTTTTGCCACTTCAATCAACATATGACAATTAATAGTAAACACCTTACTTTATACTTTACTTGTATAATAAGATTGTTAATACTTAAATTCTTGATAAGTGACATTACTTGTAAAGTAAAACTTGAAGATAAACAATTAAGATGTAAGCAACCTTGAGTAACATTCCATACTATGTATTTTGTTGTTGTATAAATACATGTTGTTTTCCACACACTCACGAGCCTTAATAAGAAGCACATGTGTGAAACTTAATATAAAACGGCAACATATTCCAAGGAAACCCTTTCCAGTATCCAAACCCTAGATCAACGTTATCCCCGGGATTCGCGTTTATCAACTTGCATCACATTATTATGCATAAAAGCATCTTGCTTCTTTAAACATTAGTCCTTACCGGACCAATGATGCAGATTTCCGCAATTGGATCTTATATTGTCTTGAAGACCGTGAGTGCATAATCTTGCAATCACAAAAGGCAAGTTCACACTTGCTCATGTCCTTTGATTATTTTCTATAAAGTATTTTTACAAATCCAGTGTTGTCATCACCTGCGAACTATGAGGAAGCAATGATGAGCCTAGACTCTTTGAAATGGCTAGAGGCCATGAAATCCGAATTGGGATCCATGAGCGAAAACCAAGTATGGACTTTGGTGGACCCTCCTAGCGACCGTAAGGTCGTTGAGTGCAAATGAATTTTCAAGAAGAAATAGATGCGGATGGTAATGTTACTGTCTATAAAGCCCGGCTTGTCGCAAAAGGGTTTCGACAAGTTCAAGGTGTTGACTACGATGAGAATTTCTCTCTCGTAGCGATGTTTAAGTCTATTCGGATTTTATTAGCAATTGTTGCATTTCATGATTATGAAATATGGCAGATGGATGTCAATACTGCGTTCCTCAATGGCAACATTGATGAAGAGTTGTATATGATGCAGCCCGAAGGTTTTGTCGATCCTAAGGATGCTAATAAGGTGTGCAAACTTCAGCGTTCCATTTATGGACTAAAGCAAGCATCTCGGAGTTGGAACCTTCGTTTTGATCAAGTGATCAAGAGTTTTGGATTTGTTCCAAATTGCTACGATGCTTGTATCTACAAGAAAGTGAGTGGGAGCTCGGTGACATTTTTAGTACTATATGTGGATGACATATTGATTATTGGAAATGACATTGGTATGCTTAACAATGTGAAGAGTTATTTGAATAAATGTTTTTCAATGAAAGACCTAGGAGAAGCTGCTTATATATTAGGCATCAAAATCTATAGTGATAGACAAAGACGCCTAATAGCTTTAAGCCAAAGTACATACCTAGACAAGGTTCAGAATAGATAAAGTAAAGAAAGGTTCATTGCCCATGTTGTCAGGTAAGATATTGAGCAAGGCTCAGTCTCCAGCTACGGTAAAAGATAGAGATACTATGAGCAAAGTGCCATATGCCTCGGCCATAGGTTATATCATGTATGACATGATATGTACTAGACCGGATGTGTCCAATGCTCTTAGTTTGACAAGCAGATACCAAAGTGATCTAGGAGTGGAACACTGGACAGTCGTAAAGAACATCCTAAAGGTTCTTGGTCTATGGAGGTGATGAGCAGCTCGTCGTAAAAGGTTACGTCGACGCTAGTTTCGACACCGACCCGGATGATTCTAAATCTCAGACAGGATACGTTTATATTTTGAATGGTGGAGCTGTGAGCTGGAGAAACTGCAAGCAAAACGTGATCGCGGGATCTACAACAGAAGTGGAATACATGGCTGCTTCAGAAGCATCAAGTGAAGGAGTTTGGATCAGGAACTTCATCACTGAGCTTGGTGTGGTTCCAAGTACCTTGGACCCACTGGAGATATTGTGCGACAACACTGGCGCCATAGCACTGGCTAAGGAACCAAGATATCATCCAAAGACCAAGCACATCAACCGTCGTTTTCATATAATTCGAGATTATATAGCAGATGGAGATCTGAAGATTATCAAAGTACATACAGATCTGAATGTCGCAGATCCGTTGACTAAACCTCTTCCACGAGCAAAACATGATCATCACCTTAATGCCATGGGTGTTAGATTGTTGCCAGATGTAAACTAGATTATTGACTCTAGTGCAAGTGGGAGACTGTTGGAATTATGCCCTAGAGGCAATAACAAAGATGTTATTATTATAATTCTTGTTCATGATAAAGTTTATAATCCATGCTAGAATTGTATTAAGCGGAAACTTTGATACTTGTGTGGTTTATGAACAACACCATGTCCCTAGTACGCCTCTATGGACTAGCTCATTGATTAATGATGGTTAAGGTTTCCTAACCATAAACATGAGTTATCGATTAATAATGAGATCATGTCATTAGGAGAATGATATGATGGACAGACCCAAATTAAGCAGAGCAATTAGATCGTGTCATCGTGTTCATCTTTGCGAAGCTTTTCCTATGTCAAGTATTGTATTCCTTAGACCATGAGATAATACAAATCCCGGGTATTGGAAGAAAGCTTTGAGGTCATCAAACGTCATCCTATGTGAGGGTGATCATAAAGGTGTCTCTGAGGTGATCGGAAAGTACTTGTTGGGTTGTATGTATCGAGATGGAATTTGTCCCTCCCGAGTCGGAGAGATATACTTCGGGCCCACTCGGTAATCGATATCAACACCGCTTGGAAGCACGTGGTTAAGGAGTTAATCACAAAGTGATATCGGATTACGGAACGAGTAAAGTACTTGCTATGAACGAGATTGAACTAGGTATGCCGATAACAACGATCGAATCTCGGGAAAGTAAAATATCGCGTGACGAAGGGAATACATATATGGGATTAATTGAATCCTGGCATCGTGGTTCATCCGATATGATCATCGATGAATATGTGGGAGTCAATATGGGTTTCCAGATCCCGTTGTTGGTTATTGATAGAAGATCATATCTGCATGTTCTCGAACCCGTAGGGTCACACACTTAACGTGCATCAACGCTAGGATAAAATGGATAATTGGTTTATGAGTTTTTGTTCGGAGTCTCGGATGAGACCCAGGACATCACGAGAGGTTCCGGAATGGTCCGGAGAATAAAATTCATATAAAGGAAAGCAGTTTTTGGATTTCGGAATCGTTTTAGAGTTTATCGGTATGGTACTGGAAGGTTCTAGAAGGTTCCGGAGTGGGACCAACGTAGGCCCACTTGTCGGAGGCCTGTGTGGGCCTAAGGGGAAGTGCCCTGGCCACTTTGGGCCAGGGGCACAAGGCCCCTTAGGCCTAGCCGGCCAGCCCTTAGGGGAAACCCTAAGGGAACCTTCCAGAAGGTGGGGAGGATGACTTGCCCCCCACTCCACCCCTTGGGCCGCCACCCTAGGGCTTGGAGGGGGGTCAAGGGGTCAGGCCATCACCCTATATAAGGAGGGCAGGGGCACAGCCTCCCCCCACTACACCAACCCTAGCCGTCATCCAACTGCTGCCCCTCCTCCTCTCTCTCTTCCGACTGCGCGTAGGCGAAGCCCTGCCGTAGAAACTCTCCACCATAAGCACCACGTCGTCGTGCTGGAGATCCAATCTATCTCTCCACCATACTTGCTGGACCAAGGATAGGAGGAGATGTCGCTGCACCGTACGTGTGCATCTCTCAGAGGCGCCGCCACTTGCGGCATAGGATCGGATCGGATCGCGAGGAGGAGACGGCGAGTACGTCTATGTCAACCACGTTCTGTTGAACGCTTCCGCTGTGCGATTTCTTCAAGGGTATGAAGATCTCATAAATCTCTCTCGTTGATTACATCTCCTAGATTAGATCTTGGCTTTCTTGTTCGCATCCGTAGGAATTTTTTTGATTTACTATGCTGCAAAACCCATCAGTGGTATCAGAGCTAGATCTATGTGTAGATGTGTTTCACGAGTAGAACACAACATGCTTGTTGCGGGCGTTGATGTTTTCTGTTGCAAACCTCTTATTGTGTATTTATTATGGCGCGACATAGTGAGATCGAAGCGGTCCAGGCCAAATTCTGCGACCTGCTCATGACCGGCTCCGCACTTAACGTGTGGCTTGTTCCACACATGCGGCTGGTGGATGCCAGTTTCTCTCACTATAGTAGTCATGGGATTTACAACGGATGTTAGCAACCATAATATCACCGTTGTGGCTTTCCGTAGGTAAGAATCGTTCTTAGCTTGTTACTCCCATAAGCCACGTAAAACATGCAACAACAAAGTAGCGGCGTCTAATTTGTTCTTGCAGGAAGTGTTTTGTGATATGGTATGGCCCAAGACATGATGTGTATGAATTAAGATGTATGCAGTGATCATGTTTTGTAATATCTCACGACTTGCATGTAGATGAGTTCACAACCGGTAGGAGCCGTATGGTTGTATTTATAATTGTATATGACCTGCGTGTCAACTTCTTATACGCCATGTAATAGCTTTACTTTATCTCTAAGTAGTTAGCAATAGTTGTAGTTGCTATTCGTGGTGAAGGCAATCATGGTGGAGTGATGGAGATCATGCTGGTGTGCACAAGATGGAGATCATTGCGCGGAGATTGGCTATACCATGTCACATAAAATTATATGCATGTGATGTTTATCCTTTTATGTATCTTATTATGCTTAGATCGCGACGATATCATTATAAGATGATTCCTCACTTAAAGATCAAGATAAAATTGTGTTCTCCCCATGTATGCACCGATGCGAAAGTTCGTCATTTTCAAGGACCTCGTGATGATCGGGTGCTATAAACTCTACGTTCACATACAACGGGTGCAAGCCAGTTCTGCACACGCGGAAATACTTGGGTTTGACTTGACAAGCCTAGCATGTACAGACATGGCCTCAGAACACACGAACCGAAAGGTTAAACATTAGTCACATGAATGATATGATCGACACTTTGTTGTCCACCATTGAAACCACATCTCTTCTCGTGAAGATCGGATTAGGTGTGGTGAATTTGGATCGTGTTCACTAAACAAATTGAGGGATGTTGAATTTAGTGGGAGTTCATCTAGTAATTTGATTAAGTTGAACTAGTTATCATGAACATAGTCTAAATTGTATTTGCAAATTTTGTAGATAAAATGGCTAAGTCCAACTTCAACTTCAACGTTTTTGCTGAGAAATAAAAGCTTAAGAACAATGGGTCTAACTTCACCAACTGGTTCCGCAATCTGAGAATCATTCTCGCTGGCGGACAAAAATACTATGTACTTGAGAAAGCGCTAGGTGACGCCCCTGCTATTGATGCTCCGGCTGATGAAAAAGTTGTTTATCAGTCACGCAAAGATGATTATGGAGCGATTAAGAGTATCATGTTGTTTGCTATGGAACCGGAACTTCAAAATCGTTTTGAGGAGTTCGCCGGGCCCTTTGAGATACTTGAGAAACTAAAAACCATGTTTCAGACTAAGGCCCGTTCTGAGAGATATGAGATCTCTGAGAAGTTCTTTAACTGCAAGATGGAGGAAGGGAGTTCCGTTAGTGAGCACGCCATTAAGATGTCGGGCTACACTCAACGTCTTGAGCAACTGGACTACAAGATTCCAGAAGAGCTCAAGATTGACAGAGTTCTGCAATCACTCCCTCCTAGCTACAAAGGTTTTGTAGTCACTCACAATCAAATTGGTTCCACTGATATGATCACTGAGCTCTTCGCTAAGCTGAAAGCTGCCGAGGTGGATATCAAGAAAGATAATCATGTGTTGATGGTCAACAAGACCACTAGCTTTAAGAAAGCTAAGGGTGCAAAGAAATCCTTCAAGAAAGGCAAGCGGCTGTGGTTCGAAGAAAGCTCAAGCTCAATACCTAAGCCGACAGGTGCTTCTATTGCAAGGACAAGGTCACTGGGCGAAACTTTCTTAAGTACTTAGCACAAGAAGGTTGGCACCATTAAAGGTATATTTGATATACATGTTATTGATGTTTACCTTACTAGCGCTCGTTGTAGTGCTGGTATATGATCGGTTCGCTTGCTAATATTTGTAACTAACAGAGCTACGGAATAGACGGGCAGGGATGGAGGATGAGGTGATCTTGGCGTTGGCAATGGATCAAAAGTTGATGTATTGGCCGTCGGCACGCTCTCCTTAGTTATACCTTCGGGATTAGTTTTAAACCTTAATAAGTGTTATTATGTGCCTGCGTTGAGCATGAACATTATTTCTGGATCGTGTTTGTTGCAAGACGGTTATTCATTTAAATCGGAGAATAATGGTTGTTCTATTTATATGAATAACATCTTTTATGGTCATGCACGTGTTGTGAATGGTTTATTTCTTCTGAATCTCGAAAGCAATGAAACGCACATCCATAACATTGAGGCTAAGAGATGCAAAGTAGATAGTGATAATCCAACTTATTTGTGGCACTGCCGTCTAGGTCATATTGGTGTAAAACGCATGAAGAAACTCCATTCTGATGGACTTTTGGAGTCTCTTGATTTTGAATCATTTGACACGCATGCGCCGTGCCTCATGGGCAAGATGATCAAAACCCCGTTCTCCGGAATAATGGAGCGAGCAACGGACTTATTGGAAATCATACATACCGATGTATGCGGACCAATGAGTGTTTCGACGCGCGGTGGATATAGCTATTTTATCACTTTTACTGATGACTTAAGTAGATATGGGTATATCTATTTAATGAAACATAAATCTGAAACGTTTGAAAAGTTCAAAGAATTTCAGAATGAAGAGGAAAACCATCGTAACAGGAAAATTAAATTTCTATGATCCGATCGTGGAGGTGAATATTTGAGTTATGATTTTCTCATGCATCTTAAAGCAAGCGGAATCGTTTCACAACTCACTCCACGCGGAATACCACAGCGCAATGGTGTGTCTGAACGCCGGAATCGAACTCTATTATATATGGTGCGATCAATGATGTCTCTTACAGATTTGCCGTTATCATTTTGGGGTTATGCATTAGAAACCGATGCATTCACTTTAAATAGGGCACCATCTAAATCCGTTGATACGGCACCGTATGAACTATGGTTTGGTGCTAAACCTAAGTTGTCATTTCTTAAAGTTTAGGGATGCGAAGATTACATCAAGAAGTTGATGCCAGGCAAGCTTGAACCCAAAGCGGAGAAATGCGTCTTCATAGGATACCCTAAGGAAACGATTGGGTATACCTTCTACCACAGATCCGAAGGCAAAGTGTTTGTCGCAAAGAACGAATCCTTTCTTGAGAAGGAGTTTCTCTCGAAAGAAGTGAGTGGGAGGAAGGTAGAGCTAGACGAGGTTATTGAACCTTCTCTCGAGTTGGAGAGTAGCGCAGCACCTGAAATTGTTCCAGTGCCGTCTGCACCAACAAGAGAGGAAGCTAATGAAGAGGATCATGAAACTTCGAACGATGCTACTACTGAACTTCGCAGGTCGACAAGGTCATGTGCCACTCCTGAATGGTACGGCAACCTTGTCTTAACCGTCTTGTTGTTAGACAACAGTGAACCTGTGAACTATGAGGAAGCAATGATGAGCCCAGACTCTGAGAAATGGCTAGAGGCCATGAAATCCGAATTGTGATCCATCAGCGAAAACCAAGTATGGACTTTGGTGGACCCTCCTAGCGACCGTAAGGCCATTGAGTGCAAATGGATTTTCAATAAGAAAACGGACGCGGATGGTAATGTTACTGTCTATAAAGCTCGGCTTGTCGCAAAAGGGTTTCGGCAAGTTCAAGGTGTTGACTACGATGAGACTTTCTCTCTCGTAGTGATGTTTAAGTCCATTCGGATTTTATTAGCAATTGCTGCATTTCATGATTAAGAAATATGGTAGATGGATGTCAAGACTGCGTTCCTCAATGGCAACATTGATGAAGAGTTGTATATGATGCAGCCCGAAGGTTTTGTCGATCCTAAGGATGCTAATAAGGTGTGCAAACTTTAGCGTTCCATTTATGGACTAAAGCAAGCATCTCGGAGTTGGAACCTTCGTTTTGATCAAGTGATCTAGAGTTTTGGATTTGTTCCAAATTGTTACGAAGCTTGTATCTACAAGAAAGTGAGTGGGAGCTCGGTGACATTTTTAGTACTATCTGTGGATGACATATTGATTATTGGAAATGACATTGGTATGCTTAACGATGTGAAGAGTTATTTGAATAAATGTTTTTTAGTGAAAGACCTAGGAGAAGCTGCTTATATATTAGGAATCAAAATCTATAGAGATAGACAAAGACGCCTAATAGCTTTAAGCCAAAGTACATATCTATACAAGGTTCTGAAAAGGTTCAGAATGGATAAAGCAAAGAAAGGTTCATTGCCCATGTTTTCAGGTACGATATTGAGCAAGGCTCAGTATCCAGCTACAGTAAAAGATAGAGATACTATGAGCAAAGTGCCATATGCCTCGGCCATAGGTTCTATCATGTATGACATGATATGTACTAGACCGGATGTGTCCAATGCTCTTAGTTTGACGAGCAGATACCAAAGTGATCCAGGAGTGGAACACTGGACAGCCGTAAAGAACATCCTAAAGTATTTAAATAGGACTAAAGAAATGTTCTTGATCTATGGAGGTGATGAGCAGCTCGTCGTAAAAGGTTACGTCGACGCTAGTTTCGACACCGACCCGGATGATTATAAATCTCAGACAGGATACGTTTATATTTTGAATGGTGAAGCTGTGAGCTGGAGAAGCTGCAAGCAAAGCGTGATCGCGGGATCTACAACAGAAGCGGAATACATGGCTGCTTTAGAAGCGTCAAGTGAAGGAGTTTGGATCAGGAACTTCATCACTGAGCTTGGTGTGGTTCCAAGTACCTTGGACCCACTGGATATATTGTGCGACAACACTGGCGCCATAGCACTGGCTAAGGAACCAAGATATCATCCAAAGATCAAGCACATCAACCGCCGTTTTCATATAATTCGAGATTATATAGCAGATGGAGATCTGAAGATTAGCAAAGTACATACGGATCTGAATGTCGCAGATCCGTTGACTAAACCTCTTCCACGAGCAAAACATGATCAGCACCTTAATGCCATGGGTGTTAGATTGTTGCCAGATGTAAACTAGATTATTGACTCTAGTGCAAGTGGGAGACTGTTGGAATTATGCCCTAGAGGCAATAATAAAGATGTTATTATTATAATTCTTGTTCATGATAAAGTTTATATTCCATGCTAGAATTGTATTAAGCGGAAACTTTGATACTTGTGTGGTTTATGAACAACACCATGTCCCTAGTACGCCTCTATGGACTAGCTCATTGATTAATGATGGTTAAGGTTTCCTAACCATAGACATGAGTTGTCGATTAATAATGAGATCATGTCATTAGGAGAATGATATGATGGACAGACCCAAATTAAGCAGAGCAATTAGATCGTGTCATCGTGTTCATCTTTGCGAAGCTTTTCCTATGTCAAGTATTGTATTCCGTAGACTATGAGATAATACAACTCCCTGGTATCGGAAGAAAGCTTTGAGGTCATCAAACGTCATCCTATGTGAGGGTGATCTTAAAGGTGTCTCTCAGGTGATCGGAAAGTACTTGTTGGGTTGTATGTATCGAGATGGAATTTGTCCCTCCAGAGTCGGAGAGATATACTTCGGGCCCACTCGGTAATCGATATCAACACCGCTTACAAGCACGTGGTTAAGGAGTTAATCACAAAGTGATATCGGATTACAGAACGAGTAAAGTACTTGTTGTGAACGAGATTGAACTAGGTATGTCGATACCAACGATCGAATCTCGGGCAAGTAAAATATCGCGTGACGAAGGGAATACATATATGGGATTAATTGAATCCTGGCATCATGGTTCATCCGATATGATCATCGACGAATATGTGGGAGTCAATATGGGTTTCCAGATCCCGTTGTTGATTATTGATAGAAGATCATGTCTGCATGTTCTCGAACCCATAGGGTCACACACTTAACATGCATCGACGCTAGGATAGAATGGATAATTGGTTTATGAGTTTTTGTTCGGAGTCTCGGATGAGACCCAGGACATCACGAGAGGTTACGGAATGGTCCGGAGAATAAGATTCATATAAAGGAAAGCAGTTTTTGGATTTCGGAATCGTTTCAGAGTTTATCGGTATGGTACTGGAAGGTTCTAGAAGGTTCCGGAGTGGGACCAACATGGGCCCACTTGTCGGAGGCCTGCGTGGGCCTAAGGGGAAGTGCCCTGGCCACTTTGGGCCAGGGGCACAAGGCCCTTAAGGCCCAACCGGCCAGTCCTTAGGGGAAACCCTAAGGGAACCTTCCAGAAGGTGGGGGGATGACTTGCCCCCCACTCCACCCCTTGGGCCGCCACCCTAGGGCTTGGAGGAGGGGTCAAGGGGGACGGACAGCCCCCTATATAAGGAGGGCTGGGGCACAACCTCCCCCCACTACACCAACCCTAGCCGTCGTCCAACTGCTGCCCCTCCTCCTCTCTCTCTTCCGACTGCGCGTAGGCGAAGCCCTGCCGTAGAAACTCTCCACCATAAGCACCACGCCGTCGTGCTGCAGATCCAATCTATCTCTCCACCATACTTGCTGGACCAAGGATAGGAGGAGACGTCGCTACACCATACGTGTGCATCTCTCGGAGGCGCCGCCACTTGCGGCGTAGGATCGGATCGGATCGCGAGGAGGAGACGGCGAGTACGACTACGTCAACCACGTTCTGTTGATCGTTTCTGCTGTGAGATTTATTCAAGGGTATGAAGATCTCATCAATCGCTCTCGTTGATTACATCTCCTAGATTAGATCTTGGCTTTCTTGTTCGCATCCGTAGGATTTTTTTTGATTTACTATGCTGCGAAATCCATCAGCTGGATGTGCGGGTCATGGCTGTTATCACTTGTAGCATGCATATTATTTATGGTAATTCGTATAGGATATGCAGCATATGTGTGGGAGCCCTCAACGTCCCACGATAGTTCCGTCATCTCGGTCTGTACTGCCATTCCCGTAATTCAATAGGTGGGCTGGCGTACACCAAGGAGACATGCGGGGTCACGGAGAAGGCAGTGATTGGCTTGGATCTTAGTCTGGGCCTCACACCAAGGAAGTGTGAACAAACCTGCAATTTCGGATGTGCAACAAAGCTAAGATCTCTCATGGGTAAAGTGATGCACCTCTACATAGTGTAAGAACTGTAACTTGTTACTCCCTGTTTCGGGAAGGAGCTGCGAAGGCGGCGGGAAAGGAACTCCATTAAAGTTCTGGTAAACCTGCAGAATAAAAGCAACGTTTGAAGAAATGTTTACGAAAACCTGCATTGCCTATGACCTATGGTCTGTGGTTGTAGATATAGTGCATCAAACACTCCTTTTCTAGTGAACTTGCTGAGTACGCTCGTACTCAAAGTATCTTCTTAACCCTTGCTAGGTTCTAAAGCCAGTGCAAACGACGTCTACATCAAGTTATGCTCCAGGAATCATCATTAAAAGCTAAAACTCTTCAAGGAAGTCAAGGAAATCAACATATACATCAACTCAAGTGAAGACGATGATGTTGATTAGATAAGAATAGAATTTCTAACCATAGAACCTACTTCTGTAGAGTATTGCAATAGCAGCAATGCAAGCCTAGTAGTTCAGCTACTAGTTTTATAAGTATGATAGCTATGAGTTATTTATTCCTGATTCTTCTTTGTAATAAGTTTCTTTCTCTCTCTTTAACCTAGAGTATTCTCTGGATCTTGTGTAAAGAGTTGAGTTGTAACCTATAGTCATGTCTTGGACCTGCTATGTTTCTGTTGTACTACTCTGAGGGATGTAATACTAGTGAACGGTGTTTCATTGGTGTTATGTCAACGACTATAGTGTACTACATCATGCAGTGGTATGTTGGGTCACCGCACATGTCATCATCATTTTCACCATAACTCCACCAACGTTCATTTGTAAGATATCCTTATGTTTTGCATATCTGACAGAAGACTCCCTCCTGCCACGGAGAGGCAACACGACCACGACCCCCCTTCTTGCATTGCCCCCTTTAGGGCGACAAGACTGGTCGGGGTGAGGCAGACCGTGTTGTGGTGGTGGGGTGCAGGAGGACGTGGAGGTCGTTGCTGCTGCATAGGAGGCATGTATGGCATCAAGTAGGGCCACGGGGAAAACTGCTGCAGGTATGATACGTCGGAAACGTATCTATAATATTTGATGTTCCATGCTTGTTAGTATCTACTTTGATTTGCTTTGTCTACACTTTGAGGTGCTTTTGCATGTTTTCTAGCACTAACATATTAACAAGTTGCCATAGTGCCAGTTGCCTGTTTTCTGCTGTTTTTGGTTTCAGAAAATCTAGTAAACAAATATTCTCGAAATTGGATGGGACAAACGTCAAAGTCAATTAATTTTCGTGGGGAACAAGAAGTCCAGAGGGGAGATGAGGAAGCGTGCATGGCCAAACCCCTAGGCGCGCTGGGGGTGGCTGGCGGGTAGGGTTTGACCCCCCTGGTCGCCTCCTCGGCCTCCCCCTTCGCCTATAAGAAGCCCCCGATGCAGAAACCCTGAGCACCCGATCAAATCTCCACAAAACCGTATATAGCCATGCATCATACTGGAGAAAAGGCCTCCGGGATGATCTCCCCTCTGGCAGGGTGCTAGGAAGAACTTCATACCCCTGATCTAGGGACGATGGTGGTGGCGAGTAGTTCCACATTGGACTATGGATCCATGTAGTAGCTAGATGGTTGTATCTCCTCCTTTGTGCTTTCATGTATAGATCTTGTGAGCTCCGTTCATGATCAAGATCTAATCTATTTGTAATCATGCATGTTGTGTTTGCGGGGATCCGATGGATATTGAGAGTATTATGTTAGTTTTATTAATGGTTTTGTCTTTATGATTCTATCATGTCTATGTTGTTTGTGATCTTGCATTCTCTCCGTTGTTAGTAGCTATCTTGGCCAAGTAGTTGCCAGTGACTCCAAGAGGGGGTATTTATGCTCGATAGTGGGTTCATGCCTCTAGTTTCCAAGGGAAGTGACAATAATCTCTTCGGTTGTAGATGTGTTGTTGCTACTAGGGAGAAAACAACGGTCTCTTGTTCATGGAACATGTGGACTGTTTACCTTACACACTTTGCTTAAAGCAGTTGTATGTTGCTTGCAACTTAATACTGGAGGGGGTTCGGATGATAACCTGAAGGTGGACTTCTAGTCATAGATGAAGTTGAATGGCGGTCTATGTATCTTGTTGTATTGCCCAATCGAATCTCATAGGATATTTCTGACTAGTAATTGCATTGTTATGCCTTGCTCAGTTCTTGTCAATTGCCCTGCTGTAATTTGTTTACCCTTCATGCCATGTTGTTTATCTAAGGAGAGCACCTCTAGTGAACTATGGACCCCGGTCCAATCTTTACCATTGATACATCCTCCATTGTTACTTGTTTACTTGCTGCAATCCACCATTACCTTCCACACCATACGTTTAATCCTTTGTTACAACAAACCGACGAGCTTGACAACCTCACTGATTCATTGGGGAAAAGTCTTGAGTTTGTGTTGTGCAGGTCTCCGCGTTGCTTGCAACACCTGTGTGACGTTTCCTTCCTCCTTCTGGTTCGATAACCTTGGTCTCTACTGAGGGAAGACTTGTTGTTGTGCTTTTCATACCTTGTGACATGGTTATACCCTACGGGTACATGACTTCAGCATACCTGGTCCAGCCCAAGGAAGGCCCACAGCAGACGTACGCTGGCCCATGAAGATTTTCAGGTGGCCAAGGCCCATGACGCCTTCGGATCCTTGGAGAACAAGACTAGCCTAGATAGGAAATTTAAAGGGGTAAAACCCTTGAACTTGTAACCGACTAGGACTATGCCCGGGACCTGCCTAAGTCTATATAAAGGCCAGGAGGGCACGTACTAGATCTCTCGACTCATACTTTCGCACGCACCTCCACGCCAGATCGAATTTGCGCACCCTGTAACCTTCGGTTCCGCCGTAATCAAGAGAAGACAAGCATGAGTAGGGTTTTCCCTCCGGGGGCCTGAACCTGGGTAAATCTCGTGTCCCCTGGTTGCTTGTCTGTCAACCGTGCCACTATCTCCAGCATCCCCATCTTCTCCAAAACCCAAGTCCATAACAATGGGCATTGACGAGATTAAACCTCGTCAATTGGCGCCGTCTGTGGGAATAGGGGCTGCTGATTGTCCGATCGTGACGGTCCCAACCCGATCGATCTACAACTCCGCGGCGCCGGAGAATCACCTCCTCTTCGGGACTTTCGACTTCACCGCCCACTCGCCGGCCACCATGAAGGATTTCGAGCCCGTAGGCGATGGACTCGAGATTTTGTTCAGGAGTTTCTACTTCCAGGTGGGACAAACTGGCACCCTCCGCCTTCCTGAGCGGGTGCCCGTGCCATCAATCAGGCCCGCCTCGTGGGCTCCACACCCCGTGCTACGCACGTCACCATCGATAGATGAGTTCTACAGCAGCAGCAGTTGCAACTCCGATCTGTGCGATCCACTTTCGGATGAAGGGACCTATGGTTCCGGACCGGAAAGCTGCGGCAGCAGCGAACCGATCTATGAGCGCTACCTATGCGCCGCGGTCATCCAGGATCAACAAACGCCCAACCCGCCGCCCAACACGAACCCCAACCCGCAGGACGGAAACGGCGGGAACAGAAGAAGCCAATCCCCCCCCACCCGAAGGGGAGAACAACGGCCACGTCATCCAACTTAGCAAAGAAGGATGGGTACAGGCACGTCGTGTCGTCGCAGGTGACATAGTCCTGCCTGTGGATGCACCATGCGACCTACTGATGGCGTACCACTACATCCTCATCGAGGAGCACAAGAAGCAAGTCAAGATGCAGGAGACGCTCGATAAACGCAAGCAAGCAGCCTCCGAGTCCAGCGCACGACGAGCTACGCTCTCCGCCATGGCACCCGGCTCTAGCACGAACAGAAATCAGGGAAACAAGCATCGCTCACGGGTGGAGAACATGGATCCCAAGGAATGCCGTGATGTGACCCGAACTCTCCACACGTCGTTCATGGATATGGATGCCGACGGCAACATCATCCCGAAGACACCGCAGGCTGCGATCCTGGAAGCCACTGTGTATCTCGCGGCCCACCAACCTCCGGAAGGGGACCCGAAAAGATCCATGCATAAGTCCGCACTCACCGGACTCGGACTCGTCGGAGCTGCGCTCCACGAAGACGCTCCTACGGAGCCGAAGAAGAAAGCCCCGGTCAGACGTGACCGTAGCCCCACCCCCTCATCCGAAGAGGAGGAGGAGCACGACCTTCCTCGAAGTAAGAAGAGCTCGCATCGCCATAAACGTGACTACGATGCCACAGACGCGCTTACGCAGCGCAAAATCGACAAAGCGCGAGCCAAACGCGCATGCTCGTCCGAATCCGAGAAGGATGAAGATGAAGGAGAACTCTGTGGAGCTCGATGCTTCAGCAGATCTGTTCGGCTAACAAAGATGCCACACAATTTCAAGCTTCCTTCGGATACTCCGAAGTTCAACGGCACACAAGATCCAAAATCTTGGCTCAGCGATCATCTGTCATCCGTCAAGCTGCACGGCGGTAACAAAGAAACCGCCATGCAATGCCTCCATGCGGTGACAGCGCGGCACGGTCCGCTCGGCAGCCTATCATCGATCCATCCGAAGTTGGGAGGAGCTAGCTTACAGCTTCATCCGAAATTTCAAGGGCACCAGCAAGAGGCCCGCCTCAATCGAAGAGTTGCGAGCCTGCACTCAGAGAACGGGGGAATCTATTCGCTCATACATATTACGCTGGTCTACCACCAAGAACTCCGCAGCGCATATCTCCGAGGAGAGGGCCATCGACGCCTTCAGAGACGGCGTCAAGCGCCAAGATTTCAAGGAAGAACTTGGACGTGTCAAGCCCAAGACACTCGACCACCTCATGGAAATTGCCAACAGTTGGGCAGACGGCGAAGATTGCATCCAATGAGCGCAATCAGATGAAGAGGACGACTACGGCCGAAGGCGAGAACGCCGCAGCAAGAGGAGACCGCGTGTCTACGAAGACCGTGACGGACCCGACATGGTCGCGGCTGGCTACGCCGACCGCCACAACGACAACAGCCGCAACAACGGAGGTTACCGCGGAGGAAATCTTTGAGACAGCGGACGATCATCACAATCGTGGCAACGCCGCGATCGCAACAACGGACCCTCAGCATTCGAAAAACTTTCGGGTTCATGCACTATCCACTTCTACATCGACAAGCAAGATGGCAAAAAGAAAGCCAGCCACATGCTCAAGGACTGCCGCGAGTTCCAGAAACTCAGCGAAAGCATGGCAAATGAGGCAACAAGCCCTAATCCTCGCTCGAAACGCACCCGACAAGGAGAAATAGCACAAGCTCCTCCTCGCCACCTATTGGAGGCCCAAACCAACCAGACGCAACAAAAACAACGCCGGGTCGTGATACCCCCACCAAAGGGAGCACTAAATATGATCCGAAGGACGCCCAACAAACAGGTGCGTAAGAAAATCACCCGACAAATCAACTTGGCCGTGGCAACTCCACCTGCAATCCCTGAGTACCTCAGCGGATCGGAGTCCTGCATCACGTTCACTCGCGCGGATCACCCTTGCCAGATCCCTCGCCCAGGTCATGCTGCCCTGGTGCTAGAGGCGCAGATCGGAGGCTTCGAGATGAGTCGCGTCTTCATGGACGGTGGCAGCGGCATCAACCTAATGTTCGCAAGCACCCTGGCAGTTATGCGGATCCCGCAATGCAGCCTGGAACAATCAGACACAACGTCACAATACCACGCCATCTTCGGGAAGGGCATTGTACCAGGAAAGGGAATATTCCCCCTGGGCAAAATAGGGCTCGACGTCATCTTCGGGAAGCCGGACAACTTTCGGCAGGAGCGACTCGAATTCAAAGTGGTCGACTGGCCGTCACAATACCACGCCATCCTAGGACGTGTAGCATTCGCATGGTTCCTGGCCGTCCCACACTACGCATACCTACTACTCAAGATGCCAGGACCAAGGGGCGTCATCATAGTTCGTGGGAGCTTCACCCGATCGGACCAATGCGACAGGGATTTCAACAAAATCTCCCAGTCTTTCGGCATGCAAGACGAGCTTGTAAGGCTCCGCGAGGTGACGGACAATGGGCTACCCCCAGTCACAAGGCAGAACACACCTGACATGTCTTTCGACTCCACCGTCAACACCAAGAAAGTGCAGGTACATCCGACGGATGCCTCCAAGACGGCCCTGATCGCCAATGACCTCGATCAAGATAGAATACGCTCGTCGAATTCCTCCGTGAGCGCTGAAATCTACCGGTGTCCTGCGGACATGCCAGAGTTCCTGTGGAATTCGCCGAGCATGCACTCAATGTCTTTCCACACCAAGCCGCCAAGCAGTCCATCCAAGACCGCCGAGCCACGAAGCTATCGGCAAGGAAATCAATAGACTGCTCACTACATACTTCATCAGGGAAATCAAAGAAAGCGAGTGGCTTGCAAACATGGTGATGGTCCCGAAGAAGGACACGGACATCCTGCGGATGTGTGTGGACTTCACGTCACTAAATAAGCATTGCCCAAAGGAACACTTCCCTCTTCCACGGATCGACCAAATAATCGATTCGACTGCAGGTTGCGAGAAACTCTCCTTCCTCGACGCCTACTCAGGCTATAACCAGATTCGGCTCAAGTTCGAAGATCAGGAGAAAACGGCATTTATCACACCGTTCGGAGTATTCTGTTACAACACAATGCCTTTCGGGCTAAAGAACGCGGGTGCCACGTACCAGCGATGCATGCAGGCCTGCCTCAAGGACCAGATTGGTCGCAACGTCCAAGTTTATGTCGACGACATAGTAATAAAAACCAGAGAGGCAAGGACACTTATCGACGATCTCCGCGAGACGTTCGACAACCTCGATTGCTACAGGATCAAGCTCAATCCCGAAAAATGCGCCTTCGACGTCCCATCAGTCACTTCTGCACTTCATCTCTCAACGAGGGATCGAGGCAAACCCAAGAAAATCAAAGCCATCATGACAATGGAGAAGCCGAAAACCTCAAGGGCGGCCCAAAGCTCAGAGGACGAGTAGCGCGCTAAGGTGTTCATCACCGTATGGGCGAAGGCCCTACCATTCTACCACCGCGTAGCGCACAAGTTCGAGTGGACACCGAAGCCAACGACGATTCGAAAGCCTCTGCGGCTCCTTCCACCGCCTGCTTTTGGTCACGCGAAAGGAGCGCGAGCCCTGTCGTTGTACATAGCAGCCACACACGTGGTCAAGACTGCACTCGTGGTCGAACGACCAAGAATGCAAGACCCACGGGTCCAGCCCAATTTACTACCTTAGCGAGGTAATCGACACCAACAAAGCAGAGGTACCTCACTACTGTAAACTAGCCTACGCGTGTTCATGACGGCTCGACGATTGAGCCATTACTTCCTGTGAGCACCGTGATGGTCGTCAACGGCACACCCGAACAAAGATCCTGAATAATCCAGAGGCCACAGGACGGTGGCCCTGGGGCATTGAACTATCACCCTTGGACATCGCTCACGAAGCGACACGCAATCAAATCTCAAGTCCTTCCGGACTTCTGGTGCATCGGATGGAGCTGCAATGCGGACACCCTGACATATGTCGCAGATCTTGAACAATGCATTTCGACGGCTCCAAGCGCCAAGCCGAGCAGGCAGGGTCATAATCGACCTCCCCGCAGGTGACAAGATGAAGTACACGCCTTCGGATGAAATTCGTGGCCTCCAACAACGGTTGACACGAAGCCCTCATCCATGGCATGAGGATGGCAAAGATATGCGGCGCAACGCGCCTGGTCATCTACGGTGACTCCAACCTCGTCGTCCAGCAGATGATGAATGAGTGTGACGCACACGCCGAAAATATGATCGCGTACCGCGTGCTCTACAACGCACTCGAAGGCGAATTCGACGGCTGCGAACTTCGGCACGTCGGAAGAGAGAGCAACGAGGAAGCCGATAGACTTGCCAACATCGGCTCCACCTGCGCAAAGGTGCCACCAGGTGTGTTCCTCGAACAAATATGCGTGCCATCCATCAAGCGCAAATTCCCCAAGGGATCACCCGAAGAATCAGAGCACTCGGGAGCTACGCTACCCGAAGGACACGAAGGACCCGAGAAACTGGACACAGAGGTAGCCATGGTCAACCTAATGCAGGTCATGGCAGTCGAAGAATCCTGGACACGACCGTACCTCCAGTTCATGATAACCGGAGAATTGCCTGACAGCCCAACAGACGCCCGGCGCATATCTCGTCGGTCAAAAGCCTTCACCATCATCAACGGCGAGCTGTACAAACGCAGCATCACGGGTATACTTCAACGGTGCGTTACCATCGACGACGGCAAGGCCATACTCCAAGACATCCACGAAGGCATTTGCGGCCACCACGCAGGCAGCCGCTCCCTTGTCGCTAAAGCTCTACGAGCAGGATTCTACTGGCCGACGGCCATCAGAGACGCAAAAGGACATCGTCCGAAGATGCAACGGATGTCAACGGTTCGCCGACAAACCGCACGCACCTGGGTCCGAGCTCAGGCCCATACCTATAGCTTGGCCTTTCGCTCAATGGGGCCTCGACATGATCGGCAAACTGCCAAAATCCTCGAAAGGAGGACACGTCTTCCTCCTGGTTGCGGTCGACAAATTCACCAAGTGGATCGAGGCCATGTCGGTCACCAACCAGAAAGGCAAAACTGCCGTCAAGTTCTTCGAGTCCATTGTCTACAGGTTCGGCGTACCACACAACATCACCACCGACAACGGATCGAACTTCATCTCTGAAGAATTTCAGGACTTCTGCGAAGGCCTTGGGATCAACATCACATATGCCTCAGTGGCACACCCGCAAACGAACGGGCAAGTGGAAAAGGCCAACGGCCTAATCGGAGCCGGCATCAAGAAGCGCCTGATGAGCTCACTCGAACACAAAGCTGGAAATTGGACGAAGGAGCTACCCTCCGTCTTGTGGAGCTTACGAACTACGCCAAACAGCTCCACCGGCTACACACCGTTCTTCATGGTACACGGAGCCGAAGCCGTGCTACCACCGGCAATCGCCACCAGCCCCACGGGTCGCCGCCATGAGGCTGAATCCACGATCGCACTTGAAGACGCCGCCGATACACTCGAAAGCACGGATATAGCGCAAGCTCGATCAGCGTGTACCAGCAGAGTCTCCGAACTACCACAGCCACGGCTACCAAGGTCCTTCGTCAAGGAGACCTCGTCTTGCGACTGAAGCAAAAGCGACCGAATAAATTCGAGTCGCCATGGGAAGGACCCTACGTCATCACCGAAGTCACCCCAGGTGGCGCCTATCGCCTCAAGCACGTGGAGTCTGGAGTCGCATACTCCAACCCATGGAATATCTCGCACCTGCGATGGTTCTATCCGTAGCAACCTACCCCCTTCTTTTACTTTCAATAAGGCTTCCAGCCAAGGCTACTCAGTCGAACAATGTATCTCCTCCATTACGATATAAATAAAGCTAAGTGTCTCGCCCCAAAACTTCGTTTCACAATTTTCTGCAACTTACTATATGCTACAAACGCACTCGGGGGCTCCCCCACCTCACGATTTCATCGACTGAGGGCCAAACATGTACACTGGTAGTCGACAACGCGTGCAAACGAAAAGGACACGTATTCAATTAAAGTAATCGTGCTCACATACAAACAAACCTTTACAACAAAGGGCACAACACGCCCAAAATATACAAATTTTACATCTCTCTCTGTTCTCAGGTACTACCTATATTGAAGAATAACCGGCACGCTGCTCAAACAAATCTATAACTGCTCGCATATCGCCTCACACAGCGTAATGCGGACGCATGTCCCACTCGCTACCATCAGACGAAGAGGTGGCCCAAAGCCACGGCAGCCAAATCCACATCGGTGCGGCCTCACAAGAGACAACGCAGCCTTCACTCCGCGACAAGCTGCTGCCGCACCAACTCCTTGACATTGCTTACGTTCAAATTTCGGCTGGAAGACCCGCAAGGTTTATTGGCGCGGCATCCAAAGGAACATGACATGCGACCGAGGAAAGCGATGTTCAGATTTGAGCACCGCGAAACTTGATGAACACGATCCGCACCGCTCTCGGGGCTATGGCGCGATCACGATCCATCAAGAAGCCGGCCTCCATGTCCTGTTGAGTCAAGCTTGACCAACAATGACACGCTTTTTTCTTCCTCAAGCAAGATTTGCACCGCAAAGAATCGAACAACATAAGAGAAAGGCCAACAGGCTCACCCGAAGACCAGAGCTATAGCTCGACCAAAGAACAACTTACAGTGCAGCTGCTCGGACAGACGGACCAACTCCGCTATCAAGTACTCCTCTCTGGCTGCGCCACGATCCGCTTTGACTTCCAAACGCCGGCATGACCACAGAGTCTCGAGCAATTCTCTCAGATCAAGCGACACGATCCCAAGGAAAGTAAGCTGCGAGGAATCATCCAAGGATGGGCGAATCATTGCGGATGGGATGTCAATGTGGTCAAGACCAAGGAACCTAGAGCGACAGCAAAAGAAAGGAACACAAACATTCAACCAAGGATGGAGCACAACTCAGAGAAATTCATTGAATATATAAAGCCACCACGTGGCACAAGGATGGTGTTCTTTAAGATATTTACAACAAAACAAACTACAAACTAGCCTACATTTACTATGCCTAAGATGCAGGAGCCTGAGTCGCTTCGGAGCCAGACTGTCTAGCTTTGGCCCCACCCTGCTGCCGCAGCGCATACTCAGACAGTAAATCAATGAGCTTGGGCCCATATCGCCTGCAGCGAGCAGAATAGGCAGCAAAGGTTACCTCAGATCCATCCACAGTCGTCGGCATCCGAGATGTGATCTGGGGCAGATCCAGCTCCGCTCCATCCGCCATGGCCATCGCCAGCCCGACAGACGCGCCGATGCCCTTCTGCTTACGTTTGTATGCCGTAGGCACTTCGGCTGACAGAGCCTCCGCTAGAGCATCCACATCGTCAAGGGCTGCGCCCTTTGGGACAAGCTCCTTGTAGAAGCGCCCAAGGACCTCTTTCGCCTTGGCAAGGGAGTTGACGATGGTGCTGCAGCGGTCTTCGGCCGCCGTAGTGGCATCATCTAGAGCACTACCGTGCTCCATAGCACCGCGGTCGAACTCGATGCCTGCGGCATCTGAGACAAAAAGAAGAAAGACATGAAGAAAAGCGACATAAAAGAAGACCCGAAGGAAAAGAAAAAGTACAAAACTAGTACTCACCTGAAATAGCCTTGGCAGCAGCCATGAGCTTCGTCGCCACCTCTTTTTCGTGGATAGCCGCAACCGTGGCCAGCTTCTCCTCACGATCTGCGGCCTCCTACTGCAGACGCTCTTTCGCTTCGGCTGCCTTAGTCAGCTCTAGCTCCAGGCGTTCTTTTGCACCAACGGCGGCTCCGGCCTTCTGCTCCGATTGACCAAGGCTCTTCTTGAGAGCGTCAACCTCACGGAGAGACTTGTTATGATCCTCTGCATTCAAAACAAACAAGTGTCAAAGAACTAAACCAGGATACATAAGAGAAAACTCAGATAGATACCTTGAAGCTGCCGAAGGTTCGCTTCCAGCACCAGGCGCTCTTGCACAAGCCGCTTGGCCTCTTGCACAAAAGGCTTGAGAAAAAGAAATGTCAGTAAGAAAAGGGCTTGGGGGCTACGGCCAACACAAAGGAGTAAAAACAAGATTCGCACACGAAGACACTCGGGGGCTCCCCCCATGAGGCAGGAAAAACTTACATGCTCTGATGACGACCCCGAAGGACCGCCTGCGAAATTCTGAGGCGCAACCACCTACACCTCCTGCAATGGAGGATCCGGAGGCGCGTCACCTGAAGTCGCTACCGTTTGAGGTGGAGGAGACGCAATTTTCGACTCCCCCATCATCTCCCGTTCACCATCACTGGAGGAATCATGGGAGGATTGCTCACGACAAACCAATCAACACAAGTACAAAAATCACGAAGGAACAAGGACAACAGTATAACAAGAAAACTTACGAGCCCAATGCGCTCAGGTCGAAGATAGGAGAAGCCCTCCGGGCCCTCTTCTCCTCTTTCTTCTCTTCCTTCTTCTCCTCCTTTTCTTCCTTCTTCCGCTTTGCTGGCGGGTGTGGCGCAACAGCCCGCACAGGAATGGCAGGAAGGGAGAGGAAGAACCTCCATGAACATAATCATGACGCTCAAGGCCCAAAGGGTTTCTGGGAGTCGGAGGAGTCGAGGCATCCGAAGACTCGCTGGAGCTCTGTGATCGCTTGCGCGTATGGTCTTCACTCGACTCGTCGGCATCCTCCGCTGGAGATCGCGCTGACGGTAGCTCCGACACGGAATCAACTAATTCATTATCCGGGGCATTCAGATACCTTTCGGGCAATGGTGGTACCATCCCCGGCACCTTGAAGCTCTACAAAATCAGAAGGAACTTTGTTAGCAAATAAAGGAAACAAATACAGAGCCGACAAAAAAGGGGGAGCACTACGTGCGCAAATCTACACCTTCGGTACAACCAACGTCGAAGAAAAGGGAGGAGTCAGCGACTTCCCCGGGATTTCTTCGTCGGCCTTGAACTTCAACAGCGCGCGAAGAGCCTTGTCAAGATCCCCCTCGGAGATTTTCTCACTCGAAACCCTCGTCGGATCACGGCGCCCAGAATAAAGAAACATCGGGTGCGCCCTTGCTTGGAGAGGCTGCACCCAACGCTCAAGAAACGTCCGGATGATGTCCACACCGTTCACCTCCTTCTCAGGAATCAGTTGGAGATCCTCCACCCGACGATACAGGGCCTCTATCTCCGCCACCTCACCGTCTAAGATTTGGTTTTTCCAAGACCTTTTCTTCTCAATCATTTGGGAGGGGTCAAAGGGAACAAGACCAAAATCTTGCCCGAGCACTACGGAGTCGCGGATATAAAACCATCGCCTCCGCCAGTACTAGACAGATTCGGACATGGAAAAGGAAAAGAAGAGCAGATTAGGACTAAGAGAGATGATGAAACCCCCAATGGGATACACACCATCCGAACCAGATTGCCTCTTCACAGAATAGAGCTTCCGGAAGAGGCCAAAGTGCGGCTCAATGCCAAGCCAGCACTCGCAAAAGTGATAAAACAAGCAATGTGGAGAAGAGAACTGGGAGACAGATGATGCAGCTGAACCCCATAGAAGAAGAGCAGTCCACGAAGGAAGTCATGGACTGGATACGAAAACCCACGCAAAACGAAGGCGAGAAATATAACCCGGTACCCAGATGGGGGATGGGGGATTACCTCATTGCCGGGAGTTTAATACCTCCCATCCTCCGGGATCAAGCCCGGCCGCAGCTGCGAGATCGCTCTCCGCGTCTCGCCGCCACCACCATCGGTGACGCGATCAATGGCGCTTCTTCTTTCTCCGGCGCTGGTCCCAACCGCAGATGAAGACTTATTTGGTTTCCCCATCACGCTACGGCGGCGCCGACGGTGAAAACGAACAAAGGACGACGGAAATGTGGAAGGAAAGCCCAGCAAAGAAGAATCGCCGAGCTAAGGAGGCAGTGAAACACAAGAACTGGTGCGGTGAAAACAAACCACGGTTCCCCTCAATGATTATAACAGCGAAGACAACGCATAGCAGCCGTTCATCCAGAAGACCTAACGCCAACGGCAGATCTGGCCGTACACGTGTCAACACCACAACGAACCGTCGTTACCACGCCGTCCACTACGAACCGTCGTTACGCGCGGAAATCGAGGAGACGCCGTAATTATATCCATGCCCCGCGTGACCGGTCAATTCACAGTCAGCAAGTGGGACCCATGTTCGTTCAGTCAAGTCATCTCTGGCGTAGCAGACGCTTGAGGTCATTGATCGTCAGCACTGATATCATCAAAAGCTATACTAGCACCAATTACGATTCTTCGGCTCCACAGCTAAGAGCTAAGAGTACTCACTCGAATCTACGATTCGATTAAATACTCGGGGGCTACTCCTATCAGGAGCGCTGGCCGCGCACCCGGAAGATGAATAACGACAAAGTATTTCTTCGAGTCCTACGTCGAGTCTACGACTCCACTACGGACTCGGGGACTACTCCCATAGGGAGGATGGATTTAATCATCCGAAATTTTTTGAGTCCTACGGACTTAACAACTAAACAATGCTTGGACTAAAGTCTCTGCTCGAGTCTACGACTCGAATAGACACTCGGGGGCTACTCCCATAGGAGCGCTGGTCGCGCACCCTATGAAATCTTCGACTGCGATCTTTCGGATCAGCACGCAAAAACTTTTTGGCAACTCTGCCCCAACAAAACGCTGAGTGAGCGACAATCTCCTTGGCCACCCGAAGCACCTCCGTGGTGACAAATGTTCGGATGTTGTGTCTGCGACACAAAGATAAGACCTGCAGATATCATCTAACGACCTGGCAACGTACATGACTACGCTCTGCTAGTACAAATCCATGTCAACAGGCGTGATGAAAAATCCCGACGGACGCATTGGGTACGTTAATTAAAATCACTGGAATTCCACTCCTGTAAGTCCTCCGCGGCCTGAGTCGAATTACGCCAGCATATGTTCCGGGTTTAAGTTAAGGGACTCGAACCTGACGAAGATCATGTTGTTTCATCCTAAGATGCTTAATCGACTCGATCCGTCAGTGAGTCGTGCACATGTATCAACAATCCCTACACATTGTTAACACCTAGTTGCACGAAGGATTGAAGAGTCCTCACCGATCCACGATTCGACCGATCACCGGGGCTATCGACATGGTTATACCCACGTACATGACTTCAAAGATACCGTCCAGCCAAGGAAGGCCCACAGCAGACGACGCCGCCCATGAAGATTTTCGGGTGGCCAAGGCCCATGACGCCTTCGGATCCTTGGAGAGCAAGACTAGCCTAGATAGGAAATTTAAAGGGTTAAAACCCTAGAACTTGTAACCGACTAGGACTATACCCGGGACCTGCCTAAGTCTATATAAAGGCCAGGAGGGCACGTCCTAGATCTCTCGACTCATACTTTCGCACGCATCTCCACGCCCGATCGAATCAAGGCACCTCAGAACCTTAGGTTCCGCCAGTAATCAAGAGCGCATACAGTGAGTAGGGTTTTCCCGGCCCGAACTGGTAAATCTCGTGTCCCCTGGTTGCTTGTCTGTTAACCGTGCCAAGATCTCCAGCATCCCCATCTTCTCCAAAACCCAAGTCCATAACAATGGGCATTGACGAGATTAAACCTCGTCACCTTGCTCTTGGGGTTTCCAACGAAGTGCTCCACGTCAGCACCATCAAGGTACTGTGGTGGTGGAATATAGGGCATCAGCTGCTGATACTGCTGAGGCATCAACGAGAATGGCGGGTACTGGGAAGGTCCTGGCGAGTACTGATGGTATGTCGAGGGAGGGGGCATGTATGGCGCCGGTGATGGGGGGCCTCGGCTGTCCGCCCTAATAGTCAGGGTCAAGACGCTGTGGAGCAACATTGATAGAGGAGGTGAATCATCCTGGAGTCTGGCCGGAGGCAACGTGCATATTGTCCCGATTCTCATAATCCACCAGTTGCGAGCAAGCGTCATTGAGAGATGTGGTGGGGACGACATTTGATGGCAACAACAAGTGTGTTGTGTGTACCGTCGAGACCGTTGAGTATGTAATCCTTGGGTTCATCATCATCAACAGGTTTCCCGGCAGCGGCAAGCTCAGAGGCAAAGCTTTTCATCTTGGAAATAAATTGCTGGGCAGTCATGTCAAGTTTCTTTGTGCTAGGAGTAGAGTTCATGAAGAGCACGCCAAACCGCACTGGCATGGGTAAGACCAAATACGTGAGGAAGAACGTCCTCGGAGAGGGAGTTCACAAGGTAGCTGACCACCTGCTAATCCCGCATAATCCAAGCATCATAGGCATGGTTGGGCACCGTGATGGGCTTCTTGTCGTCATCCACAGTGGCCAGGGCTTCTGGCGAGGCAGGATTAGTTCCTTCAAGGAGGCGCATGACCCGGGCACCGTGAAGATTCAGCGGCACTTGGGCTTGCCAATACAGGAAGTTTTCTCAACTAAGTTTTGTTGCAGGAGGCACACCAATGGTGGCCGCCGCAGGTGACGAGGATCGATCTCGTCAATGCCCATTGTTATGGACTTGGATTTTGGAGAAGATGGGGATGCTGGAAATCGTGGAACGGTTAATAGACAAGCAACACAGGGACACGATATTTACCCAGGTTCAGGCCACCGGAGGGAAAACCCTACTCCTGCTTGTCTGCTCTTGATTACGGCGGAACCGAAGGTTACAGGGTGCGCAGATGCAATCTGGCGTGGAGGTATGTGTATGAGGTGTTCAGATCTATTGTGGCGTAGCGTGTCCTCCTTGTTGGACCCTCCTAGTCTTTATATATGGGGAGGCTAGGTCTCAGGTACCGATGGTTACAAGTTATATTCGAACTCTAGTCTTGAGCTTTCCTTGTCAGCGTGCGTTTGAGAGTCTGTGTCCATATGGGATTCATAGCAGCCGAAACGTCATAGGTGTCACGGACCTCGGTAGATCGTCGAGTGGGCCTTCCGTTGAGCCGCACCAGGTAGCCTATAGTCGGGTGCCTGTTGGGCATACCCATGTCAGCAGGCAGAGTCAAAGAGGACGTCAACATTGTCGTAGAGGTAGGGAAGGGTGGTATCTAGGGTTTTTATGGAAATTAAAAAGTGGTTGTTGGAAAGCTCGATCAAGGAAGGGGAATTGGTGGGGGGGATCAAGCGATCTATCTGTCGGTCATGAAGATTAGAGGTCTTGGCGGCGGGGTGACATGGATCACCGGCGGCGGCTATAGGGAAGATGAAAGGGTGTATGATCATATTGATTTAGTACCCACAAGGGGGGGTTCAGTCCGTGTTAGGAAAAAGTCCCTTATGTGGCATTACACAATTTATATTGTATATGATCGGAGTATTACTCCGTATCATATATGTACGCATATTACATCTATAGTGTAATGCCCGTGCGTTGCTACGGGCTATAAAAGGATGATTCTGTTTTACTATAAAATGCAAACAAATTTGACTCAATCAAAAGACGTTAATGCCATATCGGTCATTTCACAACACACAAATCTGCTAGGTATATCAATAATTAGCGCACCACAATCTATCTACAAATTTACGTTGAGGTAGGTTCTCTCGGCACAGAATTTCCGTCTGAATTTATCTTGGACGATTTTGCCCCTAATAGTTTGGACATATTACAGAGAGTGCCATCGCTGAGTCAAAATACCAGTTCGTCTTCTTTCTCCCTGGATGCCTCTGTACATGACCTTATCCCTGATGCGGCGATTGCTCTATCTGTGACCATCTGGCGGATCCTCTCTCCCACGACCTCCTGGATGCCGCCGCCGACGCATCCACCACAGCCTCCAAGCCCAGACTCCTCGACACGTCCATGCAAGTCACGCACACCGACCCCGAGGTCGCCACGACCAAGCAACAGGTCACCGAGCAACCCTGGTGGCACCCCTTTTTATTCGACCTATGTCGTCATCAAAGAATAGAGGGGAGGGTAAGAGGATTAGAGGAAGCCGACGTGAAACCACATCCGGCGGCGCAGGACAGCCATCCCCCTTGCCGCGGCAGAGGAGGGGATCTGGAGCTCGCCTCCACGACCAAGCAACAGGTCGCCGAACAACCCTGGCAGCACCCCGTTCTGTTCGACCTGTGTCGTCGTCAAAGAATAGAGGGGCGGGTAAGAGGATTAGAGGAAGCTGACGTGGAACTACATCCGGCGGCGCGGGACAGCCATGCCCTTGCCGCGGCAGAGGAGGGGATCTGGAGCTCGCCTTTTCTCTTCTCCGGCAGTGTCCGGCGACCAAAACGACCTTGCTACAAATCGGCGTCGACTACCACTTGCCCCGGCTGCGATCAGGCGACCTCCTTCCTTCCTCCATGCCTCCAACCGCTACACCTCCTAGCGAACGATGATCTCCACATCCCCGTTGCCACGGTTCGCCACGGCTCATCATTTTTTTTATCATAAAATTAACATGATTTATTTTAGCTTGTGCTTCTCGTCAGATGGTATATTCTGTATTGTTTGTCTCACCCGGATGAGCTTTGCCTACTAAACATGCACCGACGTGTTCTCCTCCAACCTCTCTCTCCCAAAAATTTATTTCTCGCTGGCTCTTCGTCGCACGTTAAATTCTTTGAGCACTTTGTTTTGTCCGGCTATTCTTTTATGTGTATTAAGCTTCTCTTTTTTTGTTCGAATTCTATCATATACATGTTTTCCTTGATTCTTAATTTGCAAAATGTTTATAGTTGGTTGTCTTTGCTCTACGTTGAACTCTATCATATTCATGTTTTTCTTGATTTCTAATTGCCACAATGTTCGCAATTTGCTATGTTTTCTTTATCATTTCTCGTCGGAAGCGTCGCCACTCAGTTATTGGTTTGACAAAAGAATTCTGACGAGTCGTCCTTTACCAAGAATAAACTGAAAATATTTTTATTCAAAAAATGCACATAAATTCACCCTGACTTGCTTTTTTGACAAAGCGGCACTAAAGTTGCTGTGTGTGCTTCAACTCTACAATTATCGGCTGCCAGAAAGTTCCAAGTCTCGCCAGCTAGAACTCAGTTGTAAAATGCTTTATGGTCTTAGATTGTCTCCAATGTATATTTCTTAAGGAGACATAAGAGAGACCCACGTCATAAGCTATAGCAAACTTAAAAGGTCACAGCTCACAAAAGAAACTCCCTACTTGTTTTTGTATTGAACGGGTCACCTACTTGTTCTTTTTTTCTCTAGATTCTTCCTTCGTGTAGTCAACCAGTAAAAAATCTTCAAATTCCATTACCGAGAGCATCAAAGAGTGGCTGAAACATAGCGATTCGGCAGATCCGCCATGGACAGCGCTGGCGCGGCTACTTCCGCGCTTAGCTGGATTGTGACGCTCCTGGAGGAGCCATGGCGTCGGTCTCGATTGGCGGTTGCTGCTGGCCTTCTGCTTGAGTCGGCACATCTCTGATAGGCGATGTATCCTCCGCACGGCGCTGCTGTGCGAGCACGTCCTCATCACCTTCCCGGCGGTGGAGGTCCGCACCTCAGGCTGCTTTCTTCCGCGCACCTTGTATTCCCGGACCGCTGGGAGGAACGGCCGCTACCTAAGATTCATCAGGTTCTCCTTGAGGCCTGCTACTCTGTATCCATGAAGCACAATACATGTCGACTTGTCGAGAGCAGCCACACGCAAGGCCACGGAACACATAGACAAGGAGGAGCTGGTGTGCGTGTCTCCCCTGCGCGTGAGGAATTTTTCTCTTTGGTAAGTGCCACCATCTAGCTTGGCCTGAAAAATCTTAAATTAGATTTGGTCTGCTCGTGTGTTCATTATCAAGACCTGGAATTAAATTCCGTGGGGAGCGGGGCTCTAGATTGCATAGATGTTCTTCTCGCGAGCTCCACCATAGGTGGACCGAATCAAGCGGGGACACCCTCCTCGAGGTCGTGTCCATCAGCAGCAGTCTGGTTCCCGATCTTAATATTAAGAATCAGTACCGGCCGACTCTACCCCTCCCTCCTCCAGAACCTGCCTCGCCTTCTCTGCCACGGACGCCTACGCACGTGGAGACATGGGCCAGGGGCTGTGCCGGGAGGTCGACGGTGCCCAGTCTCTCAGGCGTCGCCGGACCACTGGAGGCCGTCGCCGCGCAAAGGCCCCCACCACTACTGCTCAAGGGCATGGGGAGCGGCTCCGGGAGGAAGCTGGGCAGAGGAGGAAAGAGGGAGGCGGGATCCCACAGGTGAGGCCTCGTCACTGTGGACGGGAAGATGGGAGGCGGGTCAAGACGCGGAGGCCGCTTCGGGCGCTTTCGTGGTAGTCCGCGGGCGGGTTGGCGGAGGCAGGACACGGACCGATGTATCAGACACTTGGCGGTGGCTCTACTGTAATACCCACAAAAGGTTAGGGGCAAAATTGTTCAAGGAAAAAGCGGACGGAAAATTGGCTGACGAACCTACCGCAGGCTAAATTAGTAGATAGATAGATAGATAACAACGTGACTCATAATACATGACTAGTAAGGTCCGGTTCTTTTAGCGGCTTCTCCAAAAAGATGTCCTACCCAGCTTTCTTGGAAAGTTGAAGAAGCTGCCCTACCAGCTTCGTGCAAAAGCCAGGATTCCCAGAAAGCTAGGGATAGAACAGTTTCTCGAAGAAGCCGCCAAAAGAATAGGCTATAAGCGAGGTTTTCATGGTGATCATTGATAGCCCACTCGTTCCTTTCAGTCGTGTCCGTCATTGACGTACATACGGTCTCCTCCTCCTCCTCTTCCTCCTCTTGACATTGACACACGGAAGTCTGGCGCGTCTCCACTGCACTCCACATAGACATAGAGGTCGCGAGCAGACACGGATGGCGATCCTCGTTCATATTCGATCGGTTGCCACAATCGATAGATAGCAGTCCACAGCAGAATCGATAGCAGCCATAGCCGTCCTTCATTTTTAAGTCGTCTCTTCTAGTTAGACCAGACCAAGCCACGTCAAAGAAGACCTCGATCACCTCAACTAAACTAGTCACTCAGTCCGCAAACAAGTGTCTTATTTAAAATTAAAATTATTAAAGTTTGATCAACTTAAAAAATTATTTCCCAGTTGATTTGGATTTGTCTATATTCGAATATATCTAGACATGTTTTAGTGCTAGATACATCTGAATCTAGACAAAATCCAAACAAACTACTCCCTCCGTTTCAAAATACAAGATGTTTTAGTTTTATGAAAAAAATATTTAGACTTGTTTTAGTATGTAGGTTTACATTTTCTTCACAAACCTAAACATCTTATATTTTGAAACACTCGAATATGTTTTCAAATTTTAATTTATAAAATATTCATTTCATATAATATATATTGCTATATTTATCTAAAAATATAATTAAACTGTATTAAATTTGAGTTAGCCAAAAACTAGAAATAAACTTATTCACGAATGGAGGAATGCATTGATGCTACAGTACTGCATTGCATTCATGACAAATTGATGCAACTTTCGTGACCTCGCCCAATTCGTCTTCTCTCTTCTCCGGACCTCGCCCTAATCGGGACAAATCTAGCTCATTAATTTTGCCTTTTTCACTCCTTGTTTTATTTATAGCGCTACTACGACTACTCTACCTCCCCCTAGCTAGTTGCCGCGCTACTGCTGGCTGGATCTCCTCCTACACAGCCGCGGGCAGGCGGCGTCTGAATTCTATTCGATGACCATGCGCGACTTCTCCTGCTTCCGCGACGCCGCCGTCACCACCGTCTCCTCCTCCTCCGCCGCCGCCGCCGACGCGCACCACCTCGACCGCTCGTTGCAGGCCGCCACCTCTTGCGTCTACAGGGCCGCGCTCTCCTCAAGCAGCAAGGACCTCCTCGTCACCGTCACCTGGACACGCTCCCTCGTCAACGCCACCGTCACAGATGCCGCAGCGACACCCGGAGCCACCGGCCTCTCCCTCGCCGTCCAGGACGTTCTTCCCCTCGCAGCACCCAAGCAGCTCCTCCCTCCCTCGTCCGCGGCTGCCACGCCGCGCCGGTCCTCGATGCCGCCGTTGACGTCCACAACAGCGCAGTCGCAGCACAAGATGCAGCTGCAGACCAAGAGGCGCGGGAGCAGGTCGTTCGTCACGGAGGGCGGCACCACCGTGTCCGTCCACTGGGACACCTCCAACGCCAGGTACCCGTCCACGTCCTCCCCCGAGCCCTGCGGCGAGTACCACCTCGCCGTGGTCGCCAACGGCGAGCTCGCCCTCCTCCTCGGCACCGGGGTCGGACCCGACATCTCCCGCCGCTTCGGGACCGCGCCGCGCCCGGTGCTGGTGAGCCGGCGCGAGCAGCTCCGCGCGCCGCCTCCGACTACTTCTACACCCTCCCCCACGTGCGCGGCGGTGGCGCACAGCACGCGGTGCCGGTTCCGGGACGGCGGCGCGGAGCACGAGGTCACGGTGCGCTGCCGCGGCGACCGGCGCGCGGCGTCGGGGGACGAGGGCGAGGTGGCGGTCAGCGTGGACGGGCGGACGGTGGTGGAGGCGAGGCGCGTGGCGTGGAACTTCCGCGGCAACCGCACCGCCGTGCTCCCCGACGGCGCCATCGTGGAGGTCATGTGGGACGTGCACGACTGGTGGTTCGCCACCACCGGGACCGGCGCGGCGCAGTTCATGGTCAAGGCGCGCGGCGGGGGCGGCGGCGGCGGCGGCGGGGTGTGGATGGACGAGGAGATGGCCAGCAAGGGCCACCCGCCCGCCGGCTTCTTCCTCCACATGCAGTGCTACCGCCGGTGACCGGACCGGCCGCCGGACGTAATTACTGAGTATGAAAGATTCTGTCCAGATTAATCCTGTCCAGTTGTTACGGTCGCCGGCTCGTCGCGATTGATTCTTGGTTTCGTCGGTCGGTACATAGTCGCCGTCTTTTCTCGCCCGACCCGTCCCGTCCCTCTCCTGACTGACGTCGATAGTTGATCGCATCATCTTATTCTGTGGAACAAATGGCGATTTGACTTGCCAAGAGCCAATCAGAGAACGCCGGCCGACGACGACATCAGCATCATTTTTACAGCTTACAAATGGCGTCTCTGCTGATGGACTACCTAATTCAGGATGGAGTGCAGCGTGTCTGGCCGAGAAAAAAAGTTGGCTGCCTGCCACTGCAGCTGCAGCTGCCTACCTCGGCCAGCCGCCATTAGTGGAGGCAGCTGATCGATCTCGACCTCGGTCACGGGGCTCGCGGTCACACGGGGCGTGTTTGGCAGGAAGTGCTTTACTCGCTGGCTGCCCTCGGCCGCCATTAATGAATGAGCTCCGAGACGGCGTGCATGCGTGCAGCTACCTTCCGTTGGTTGCCGGGCCGCCCCGGCTGGCCGGGTCGCGGTCGGTCGTGGTCTCTCTCGTGCAGCATTTAAGGCGGAGGGATGGGCCTCCTCCTCGGCATTCGGGGTGCCAGGTTGACGACGACAGTTCGTTCAGTTGGGGCGGTCCGGTCAAGGCCTTGACCCTGTCTCGTCCCCGACAAAATCCTGATACAAATCTGGTAGCTATAGAGTTGGCCACTCTAACTTAATTCTCACGACGATTGAGAATTAGCAAAAGCTTATTTTCACACAAGTCCACAATTTACATAACCTGTTTCAATTCGATTTTAGGGCGTATTCCGTTTTTTCAACCAAAGTTGTACTATGTTCTTCTCTTCTTTTTTTTTCTTTATCATCCAAAGTATCAAATATATATGATATGAAAATATATTTCATGGTGATTCTAATAACATTGAAAAGATATTATAAATATTAATATTTTATTCAGTACAATTGGTCAAAGTTTAGGAAGTTTGACTTTAATCAAATCTAATAGGCATCCTAATTTGGAAAGGAGGGAGTATGTGAGATTGCCTCCGTCAATCCTTCCATAACACAAACCCTCTCATAAAAGTGAAACCCACATAAAAACCCGCCTAGTCAGCCTCTCCTCTTGCTCTCCTCCCCACATGAGTACCCTGAATTATTATGAGTTTAGTTTCAGATTTGTAAGAGAAAACGCTGAAGACTATTTTTTCTAGTTTCTAGTGTTGACATCCGGAACACACTTTATGAAAAGAGTAAATTCCTCTTTTTACCCCCTAATTGTTTGTTTGTGACAACAATTATCCCATCTAGTAAAAATTTCTTCGAATTACCCCATTTAATAAAACTTGTCTCACATTTTACCCCTTTTAAATAAATAGCTTTTTCTAGCAGATTCAACACACTCACTTAGTCAATTTTCCTTAGCTGGGGTTTGTCCATGACGCTGAACACAGCCGTATGAATGCAGAATTTATCATGCTACATAACCATGAGGAAGTGATAGTGATAGATTTCAGTTTGAACTCACCGCACATGATCTCGCATATGATTAACGAATGTGCTACGTGCTAACAGCAGCTCGAACTCAACACAACGAGGAAGAAGCCCCATGGCATGATGTTGGCCTTGAGCCGTGTACAATGAAAAAAAAATTAAGAGTTGCATCATAAAGAATTTGCTCGGTCCGTCCAAGAGGTGCAACATGAACACATGGTGCGGATGTGTTCCTCAGACAGGTTTAAAGGTCGGAATGCCAGTAGCGACGAGGACGCCGCGAAGACCGTACAATCTAGCATGTTTCAGGAGAGCTCACGACTACCGTTGCGTTTGCAGTATATGAACGGCATGTTTTTGCAACAATGCTGGGTAGAGCAGGATCTAGCAAATTATGTCTCCGAGTTGTACATCTAGTTACGCGCCACATCAACCCGATGAGCAGATTCAACCTTCTAAGATGGGCTAAATATTTAAGAAGGGTAAAATTTGACACGAGTTTCACTAAATGGGGTAATACAGAGAAATTTTAACTAAATGGGGTAATTTGTGTCACGAAAATATAACTAGAGGGTAAAAATTGGAATTTACTCTTATGAAAATTACCCTTCTAGCAAACATGTACTAAAAAATATACATATATCGTATACAAGCTACTGAAACTTACATATAACTGAAAACTTCAGCAAGGAACTTAACCCTAGCAACATAATTAAGCTAGCTGCTCACCTCAATAGTCTGTTTTCTCCAATGTCCTTAGATCTGTTGGATTATAAGAGGCCTATAAAAGCCATAATAATAATGGGATTGCAACATCATCTCTTAACCTAAAGCAAGGAAAAGCACGGAGCAAATGCTGAGATGGAGAAAGCTCGTTGTTTGGACTCCCGCCCGCATGCACATCGACCTTAAGACATACTTGTTGGAGAATTCACTACACACAAAAAAAATTATAGCGTATAACTAAGACCAATTTATGCGGGGAGGGGAGGCAATGGATCATACCCTCGTGTCTCAAACTAAAGAAAGTTTGTCGATGATGACATTGATGAAGACCAAGTTGATCCCCACAACTAGACTTGTCTAATCGCGAGAAGACGTATTATCCTACAGACGGCTCCAACTTCATGTAGAGCACACAAAACACCTCCATGGTATCCGCACTTACACGAAGAACGACACTGTGTTTAAGTGTGATCAAGCAACGTGTTGAAGGAAAAGAATAAAAAAGGCCTGCCTCAGTGGTCGTGAACTCGCAACAAGAATTGCTGCAATACACCGATTACCCAGCTCATCGCTGCGCGCACGATTTTGATGTGGACATCGCACATGCAAAACCGCGTTCATGCAATGATCTGTGAGCATCATCTTCTTTCCATCCATTGAGCACACTCGGAGGCAACCGCACAAGCACCTGGTTCTGACGTGGACATCGCCATGCAAAGCGAGCGAGTTACCAAAGTGTCATCGATCGATCTTTAACCCACTACCTTGATATCCCAACACTTGGGATTATCGAACTCAACATGAGTCATCTGAGTTGGTGGTTTTACCTCCCGAGCGTCATCGATCTCCAACCCACTACTTTGATATCACACATCTCTATCACCATCATCTTGGTAATCATGACAGTGTGTTTGTCATGGTCTGAGATGCCCAGATGCTTCCGAAATATAGGACATCATGCAGGTAGAGGTAGCCATGGAACTTGTGAAATATACTACATCTGTTTGGGATTATTAGTCCTAAGGACCAAGTTGCTAGGATCAAGACACATCATAACCCTCTCTTATTAATCTATGTATGCACCAATAATTTTACATGCATGGAAGAAATGAGAGAAAAAGAAAAACATGCATTAAACGAGAGAGTCTAATAAATAAGATAGTTCAAACAATATAAAAATCTCTCCGGACATATAATCGCAAACAGAGGTAGTATTAATAAAAGGAGTCATTGCAGTATGTGTGTGCGCGTTGACATGGATATTGTGAGAAAAAACGTGTTGTGGCAAATCCTGTGGATGCAAACAACTGGATGAACGTTGACTAGAGAATCCGATCGATCCCATAGCTGCTCTGGAAAGTTTAAAAATCAGTATATGCGCCCAAACGAAAATAGAAAAAAACTCTTGAGTAGTAGTGGTCTCTAATATCATCTTGGGAAGTTTTTTCTGCACTGCTTTTCACGAGAGTAATCTCCAGAGGTCTTATTCAGATGAGCAAAGGAAACGAAGTTATCTAGTTATGCAGTGAGATATACATGCAGCTGTATTAAATTAAATACTCAAAAGAAGCATCACTGAGTTGCTGGATTTGACACGTTAAGAGTTAATAATCACATTTAGGGACATTTTGTACCCACAATTTTTTTTTTGGAATTGCTGGAATTTCCATGATCTAAGAGTTCACATAAGAAAGTACTGACCACGATGTAATTTGAGTCTTTGTCCAAATACTTTTACCTATATTTACAAATTTGCATATGTCCAGCAAACTTTAACCCCCCGTCCGTAAATAAGTGTACTTCTAGCTTTTGCATAAGTCAAACATTAGCAAATTTGACCAAATTTATAGATAAATATAGTAATATATATTATATCAAATTGACATATTATAAAAGTAAATTTGAAAACATGTCTACTAGTACCAATTTAGAGTCATAAATGTTGCTACGTTTTCTTCTAAAGTTAGTCAAACTTTATTGACTTTGACTTAAGACAAGACTAGAAGTACACTTATTTAGTGACCGAAATTGCTACACATACGACATTCTCCATCCGATAACTGTACGACGATTGCTTCCAGCCCTTCGCTACTCGCCTTCTCCCGAGCGCGGCCACCCCCGCCTTCTACTTCAGTGCCTTCCCGATCCGACCAGTGGGCCGAGCAGCCGCTGCCATAGACGCTGTTGAGCGAGCGCACGATGTCCCCATTGGCCGCAGTGATGCTCTATCTTATCCCTCATCCAGCCGTGATCCTCCCCCAGTACTGTTGCATCAATTTCTTGTCCATCATCTAGCTCTTAGTTATGGTGAGCCCTTCCTTGTTCATCAGTCATAGCAAGTCGTGCTTTGAGAAAGAGGATAATGGTGACAGGCTAGAAAATAGAAGATGGATCGCGGAGATAGGAAAGAGTCGTAGTATGAAAATAGTTTTCTCATGTATTGTGGGTCCCTAGCCTGTACTAGTCCCCACCTCAACGCTGCACACGCTGTTGCTACCGATGTCGTACAAAAATCGTACGAACTTATCGCACGCATAGCAGCGCTATTGAGTAAAATACATCGTTAGTCATTAAACTTGAGCGTATAAGTTAATCCGGTCACCGTACATAGCTATACGTCTGTTACGGTCATTGTATACGTGAACGTGTCAAAGCGCGGTCACTGTGGAGTGTATCCTTCGGGTATTTGGTGACGTGGCGTACTAGTCACTGAACTTGAGTCATGGCGGGGGGACTTGAAAGCCGAGGTGAAGAGTAGTAGGGGGTGTTTTGCAAAACGAGGGTGGGTACTAGAGCTCGTCTTTCTCCTTGCGAAATCAGACACAATTCCCCTCCCCTCCTCTCCACAGCACTAACCCTAGCTGTCGTCGACCAAGGTGCGGAGGGTCCTCGTCGCCAGATCTTCGTCGCGACGGCCCTGATGTCGTCTGCGAGCTCGTCACGCCGCAGGGGCCCGTACATTCCCATCGTCCAGTGCCCGGACTGTCGTGTTCCCGTGAAGCGGCTCACCTCTGGCACGCCGAAGCACGCAGGATGGGTGTACTACAAGTGCCTGACGCACGCGGTAGGGATTTTGTGTGAAATTCGTAGTTTTTTTTCGAATTAAGCAATTTGTGGTCTGAATCTGTGCTCTGGCATTTGTGTCATTATCTGAATTTTCTGAATTTTCAGCGTGGCTGTGTGTTTTGGCACTGGGAGCGTGAGTATGTTGAATATTTGCTCGAGCATAACTACCTGGTGGGTGATGCTGCTATGGATGCGATGGGATGGGCAGAAGATAGGAGGGAGGAGTTGATTCTGAGGCAAGCTGAAGCTGCAGCTACTTCACCTAGTGTAACACCCTCAGAATCGGACCTATGCAAGTTTGAGCAAAATTCGCCAACCCGCATAGAAACGATTCAAAGGTGCCCACCAGACACTTTCGTGCGGGTGGTAAACAAAGTAATAACATTGCACAACAGTCCTCGATGGGACCCACAGAACAGATATATATAACAGCGACTCAAAGAGTCAAGAATACAGATATATTATACAAAGATCCAAATCACCTTGGAAACGATAGAGCGTTCAGCTACGGACAAGATGCAAATGGGGCCAAGAGCCCTGAAGAATAACCAATGGCGTCCATAACCCTGCCCAGGCCAAGCCGGAAGGGTAACCCTGCTAACGGCGTCGATCTCAAAACCTGCTTAAACAAAAGGGGTGCCGACAAAGGGCAAAGGGAAAAGAAGGAGCGTCGATCTTGAGGCGATGCAGCGAGGCTAGAATTCGGCGGTCCTCGCCTACATAGGTATGGTGGGCTGAAGCGGCAGCATGCACTAAACAACCTATAGAGACTCGATACACTGGCGGTTATCAGAGAGGGGTGAGAATGACCTATCCGGATCCAACCTGAAGCTAACACCAAACAAACCCATCCTGGTGTTTCCCCCTCGAGACCAAACGAGGAAGTCGACCGAGGAACTCACACCGTTGGCAGTTTTATTTATTCAGTTGTAGTTGCGGCACTTTACTAGTCAGGTTTAGATATTCGTCCTGATAAAGTAAGCAGTGGGCACTTTAATTAACCATTCCGTTATAGTGGCAACACTTACTAGTCAGATACATTTAACATGAGATAACCCCAAAACCCAGCAGTTGTTGGTACTTTTATTCTGCCATTCCGTTGTAGTTGCAATACTTACTAGTCAGATACAATTGTCGCAAGCGACAACCAAACAAGCAATTGTGGGCAGTATTAATTAGCCATTCCGTTATAGTGAAGCTGATTACTAGTCATTATAAGTCAAATTTATAGAAATAAACTTTAGTTATGCTTGTCTATGATCGAGATACTGTGCTCCAAGTCGTCCATAACCGCGGACACGGCTTTCAGAAAGTTTTAACCCGGACGGGGTGCACAAATAGCAACACACACACGATCAACCTCGGAAAAACCAAATCAAAACCCAACGAGGTCTTCACGACAGAGCAATCACAAGATTCAGAAATATTTCAGGGGGCCACCCCTTGGAGTACACCCGCAACGAAGTAAGCAAGCTCCGAGACGGACCCGAGGTTTGTGGGGCCGGCGGTAAACGACAGCAGATCCCCAAACGGGGACTGTCGATACCACGTAAACGGGTCACAACTCCTAAACAGTACAGTGTGCTCCTCGCACAATCGTAAATAAAGCAGTAGCATGGCATAAGTACAGGATCGTAATAAAACCTCAAACTAGTTTGTGGCCCCAAGAAATAAGACGGAATCAAGCTCTGGCTAAGGGGGGCCCATACTCCCCATATGTGGATAGCGCGATAAATCAAGGAACAGGTATCAAGTACTCGGGGTCCTACGGGACACAAGTGGGCGTTCGGAAACCAAATGTTATCTATCACCCACCGATGCCTCTGCTTATTTCAATTTTAGTTGTTAAACAGGAATTAAAGTAAACAATAAGCAAAACTATGATCATCTCCAACATCAACATGCGGCAATACATCAACAACCGTGGCACTTGACGACGCGCAACAGCACTGGAGCACGCGACTACGACGCGCAGGTCCAACTATCTACCACACAATGGTAATAGGATGTGTCCGAGGCAATATAGGGCTGCAAGGGATATCACGGGTACGGAAAACTAAAGCATCGCAACACATATAGCAATAGATCAATAGGAGGGAAGTAAATACTATAAAAGTAAGATAGGTAGAAAGGGGGAGATGCTCGCCTGAAAACATTGCCGAAGGGTGCAACCGAAGATCGGGTCGACACTCGCATCAACTCAACGGCCTTATCCGCGAAGAAGCAAAACACTAGAAGAAACACCGGATGCAATATTTAATACTACGGCGGAAGATCGGGCATGATGCATGTATGATGGATGACATGGCAAGGTGCGATGCAATTAGGTCATATTAAGCGGAACCGGGGTCCCGACAATTACTTAAATGGTTCAAGTTGTTTAGAACCCCCACAAATTAAATGTTGTTTGACATGGTAGAAGATAGCACCGGGTCGCTACACAAATTTAAATGAGGCCAATATGAGAATAGATTTGCCCGCATATGGGCCCCATATTTAATTATATGGTGAATCGGCATAAGGCCCCCAAACCACATGAATGTATGCGAGACGAATGATTAATATGCAACAAGTTGTTATTTCATTTATAAAATAGGGCTCGAGAAAGGGGTTCACACATTGAGGGGGGCTCGACGATCTTGGGGTTCCGGGGTTCGGGGTCGGTCTCAGGGTCCAGGGTGCGACGGGGTCGTTCTCGGACTCTGGGGTAGATCTTGTTGTCCTGTGTCGGTGACCTCGGCATCCGGGAAGCAGGACTTGGTTCGGCGCCGGGGGCGCATCGGATTCTTCCGGTCGGATGCCGTTCTTGTCGCATGCAGATCTTGTCGGTACCGTGTGCCGGTCGGTCTTGGCGTTCGGGATGCAGATCTTGGTGTCCGGGTCGGGGTACTTGTCGTTCAGGGTCTCGGTGTCCGGGATGAAAAGCTTGGCGTCCGGCGGTCGATTTTGTTGGTACCGGCCCCATCGGGTTCCACCTCGCTTATTGGTCGACGAACATGCAGCGATGCAGATCTTGGCGACAAAAGGGCATCGAGGCTCTTGTGACGGGACGGTCTTGTCGGCGCGCGGGCTCGAGGTACTCAGGAAGATGGAACTCGACATGTACATCTTCTCGAAGATCCTGTAGGTCTTCTTCTGCAACATGGCTATAGGCACGAGTGCTTGTCTAGCCGAGAGGTTGCAGGGGCACACGAGACACTCATGTACAGAACACCAAAAAGTCAGAACCATCGCTGGTGCCACGCGGCTCGGGGATTGACGCTGGTGGGGCTCGCGGACGACAGGGAGGACTCGAGGTGGCGGCGAGGTCAACGCGGGCTCGAAGGCGAGCGGCGGGTCGGCATCGCGCACAGGGAGGTGCTCGACGGCCAGATGATGCGGGGAGAGGCGCTCGGGAAGCTTCGACGCCCGGTGGCGTGCTCGCAGAGGCCCACGGAGGAGGCCGGAGGAGGGGCCGACGGAGGTGCTGGGTCGCGCCATGAGGAGCCTGCCGGCGGGCGCGCGATGCGGGGCCAGAGGAGGAGGGCCAGCGAGGCGGCGGCGGCTCAGCGATGAGGTCGGGCGGGAGCTACTGGGAGGGACGACGCTGGCGAGGGAGGCCACGAGGTGGCGGCGGCGGTCATGGCGGCGAGGCGGACCAGGGCGGCCATGGCGGGCCGAGGCGGGAAAGGTGCAGCGGCGACGGCGAGAAGGTTGGCGGCGGGCTTGGAGAGAGGGGCCAGAGCTGGGCGACGCCAGTGGGGAGGCGAGGCGCAGCGGGAACAGCGCGAGGCGATGTGGCATGAGGCGGAGGCAGCGACGCCTCGGCGCGAGGTCGGCTGGGACCTCCGTCGGCGGCCCTGGCCCGGAGGAGGATGGCGGCGAGGGAGAGGAGGCTGCTTGGGCGGGCGGCGATCGAGCGGGCGGCTAGCAGAGGAAGGAGGTGGACGCGAGGTGGGGGACGGTTGCGTGGTGGCGGAGGGACGCCAGGGTCGGGGTGGCCACGCAGTGGGCCAGCAGTGTCGTGTGCGTTATGTGCGTCGGGGAGTGGATGGGGTTGTGGGTAGCGGTCCACGGGACGGTGACCATGAGGAGGGCTAAGCGAGTTGTTGCGTGGGGCCGGGTGGGGCCACGCGGTGGGTGTGTGGTGGGCAGGTGAGAGAGAGGGGAGAGAGGGAAAGGAGAGAGGGGGTTAGGTGATGTGGCAACTAGGGAGTGGTGGTGGTTTTGGGGAGGGTGAGGTGGCGCAGCGAGATAGGCCGGGGTGAGGTGACTAGGGGGTGGGTAGGATAGAATTTGGTGGGAAAGGGATTTAGAGAGGGCTGGTTCAACTTGGACCGTTTTAAATTCTGGGGCGGTCGTTCGGGTCATTCAGCCCGTTCGACTGCCCCACTAAAATAATTTAAATATTTTTAATGTTTTAAACGGGGCTTTTGCAAACCGATGCAAGACAAAATAAATAATCCGGACAAGCCCGGGTTTTGCGTTTGAATAAGGATGAGGCGTTTAGAAAACAAAATAGGGTTTCCTGCAAATAGTTTTGTACAATCAGATGCAAGATGATGACGATGCTCAAATGCAATGTGGCATGATGACATGAGCATGCGGTCATGACGATGCAATGCACAAAAACAACGCGATTTTCTAGTAGTGGTTTTGCGGGATGCCACACCTAGGCAAGAGGATTTAGTGCTGAAGATGCTAAGCTCACTGGTTAATATGAGAAAGGAAGCAATGATCCTTCTAAGGACAGTTGTTGTTCTTCTAGGTGTAATTTGCCTGATGCTCATATTGAAGAAATGATCTTCTATATGCTGAAAGTGTTGGTGTTGTGTTGTTATGTATCTGGGACTGCTGGATATGTAGAAGCTAGATATGTGTTGTGCTTCCTGACTACATATGTAGAAGCAAAGTATCTGGAACTTGCAATGGTAGTGTTGTTATGTATCCTTCAATGAGTTAATGTGTTTCTGTTTGAACAAAGAAGCGCTGGTTTGTTTGAATGCTTTAATATTCAGAAATGAGAACAAAGAAGTGCTGGTTTGTTTGAATGCTTTAATATTGAACAAAGAAGTGCTGGTTTGTTTCTGATTCAACAAAGAAGTGCTGGTTTGCCTTCAACAAAGAAGTGATGATAATGTGCACACATAAAATGCACATGCACAGGCACAGGCACACAACAAAGAAGTACTCATACAACCATCATAAAATGCACATGCACACATAAAACCATCAGAAGCATAGATCTTAACTTAATATCTGGTTTCAACATAAAGAAAGAGTACTCAGGTAGCAAAAGCACATAGATCCAGTTTCAACATTGAACTAAGATAATTGTTCACTTCAAATTGTCCTGAACTTGGACAATTTCTTCTGAGGACTGTTGGGGAGCCAACACTTCTGTCCTTCTCAGTTCATCTGCATATTTAGCTCTTTTGGAAACTTCTTGTTGTGCTGCAAGTTGCTTCTCTGCCTTCCTATTCTCCTCAGCTTGTTTCTTCTTCTCTAAAGCTTCTGCCTTCTTCTTCTCTACAACCTCTTTCTTTGTTTCTGTAATGATCTTCCTAGTCTCAATCCTTGCCTTTTTGTTCAATTCTGCATCATACCTTCTTTTCTCTCTTCTTTCAGCTGCTTCTCTTGCTCTCTCTTGTGCATGCTCCTCCTTCCTCTTTTGTTGCTCAAGCTTCTTCTGTGCAGCCATCTCAGCTTTCTTCAAGTCAGCAGCATATTTAGCTTCCAAAACAGCTAGCTTGGTATCTTCGATTGCCTTGTTCTTCTCCCTCTGCATTGCTAACACCCTCTGAGCCAATTCACCTTGCCTCAATGTGTTAGGTGTTGGATCTGGTTGGCTCATCCTACTTTGTGCATCAGTGATGAAAGTAGATTGTGGGATGGGCCTTGTTTCAATGACTCTAGGCATTGGTCTCTGTAATTTAGGTACAATTTAGCTTGTGTACATAGAACTGCACAGATGTGTGAACAACATGAACAAGTTTAAATTTTACCTGCTCAGACATCATTTGAAGAGCATGGTGTTCCCTTGGCTCACTGGTGCTCCCATGTGACTGCTGCTCCTAAGACAATATTGGCATGGATGGTTAATTTGCTTATATGGATTGACATATTAACATGGGTGGACATATTAACATGGGTGGACATAGTACCTGTGTAGGTGGGATAGTAGACTGTTCTTGTGTTGTAGGTTCTGAAGGTGTTGGATTAGTATCTGGTGGGGTTAGACCTGCCTTGAACCAATAACATCCTTTTTTATTGTGGTCAGGATGCCCACAATAGCTGCAGTGCATTATGACCCCATGTCTGGACAACTTCTTCCCTCCTCCCCTTGCATCAACTTCACATGGAGCTTTCCTTCTAGACTTGGTTGGCCTCCCAACATGCTTCACAAAGTGTGGAGGCAAAATGGTTGGACCATTCATCTTGTGCCATTCTGATCTATCTCTACATGGATACACAATGTTTCCATAGGCTAGCTTGTACATTTCAATGGAGTAGCACTTGTCCACATATTCCACTGGGTCTAAGTTATCATGCCTCATGCATGAGATGGCATGTGGACAAGGGATCCCACTTTGTGCCCATCTTTGGCAAGTACATGTTAAGCCTTTTAGGTCTACAATGTAATCACTAGTAGTTGAAGAAAATTGAGCACCTACTTTAAAAAGTCCATCTCCTGCTCCTTCTGAAAAGCAGTCATGTGAAAGCTCTATATTTTTGTCCAGCTTCTTTTGTATCTTGGGGCAAATTGGACCTTTGAAAGTTTCAGCTTCTTTGTTTTTGTTGTAGTTCCTTGACATGGCCTGATTTTTCAACTTGTGAAACATGCTCAACACAGGTAACTCCCTGGCCTCTAGGATGTACCTGACAAAACATAGCACAATAACCCATGTCACTTGCATGAATCGGGATAGAACATGTACTTGCATGAATCAGAATAGAACATCAAAAGAAGGTGCTTACTTGTTAAACACCTCACATGTATTGTTTAGCAGCACATCACACTTAGCTAAATCATTCTGAAATGCCCTAACCCATGTCTTTGGATCCAAGTTATTCAACCATGCATGGGCATCTAGATTCAGACTCTTCATGTACTCCATGTTTGCCTCATACCTCACAGGTGTACTACTCCTAGCTATAGTCCATAACTGGTTCTTCAAAGCATCACCTTTGAACATGTAACTACCTCGGTGAACTACGCTCCTAGATACAAGCCTGGATGAGTGATAGCGGTTGAAATAGTACGGTGGGGCCCCAAAAGCCACTCACTGGTAGTCCTTTCAGACGTCCCAACCGCTACCCTCTCAACGGGACTGTCTGGCGGCGTGGTCGTGACGAAGGATCAACTACGTACACAAGTGGGTATGTACGCAAGCCACCATACAAGAGTACATCAAAGCCATACCATCTAGAAAGAAAGGAAATATATAGCAACGCCATACGGCAAGATTCAAATAACCTAGATAGATCTATATTTTAGGATAACTCCTCATACAACACACATCGGTATCATGCAGGCGGCAAAGCAGAATCCAGTACGGATAAGAAGCAAATCGGCATAAGATGCCATAGAAATAAGCACATCCCAACTACAGGTCTCACGGATCCCGTTCCGGAATCTCTACACGAGCGATCGTTGCCCACGCCATCGGCTTCTTCCACCCGATGTCATCACGAGAAGGTACCTGTTCATCTGAATCAAGAATTTATCGTGTGAGACCCTAAGGGTACTCAGCAAGTCTTAATGCCGCTAAAGGGAACACAACCTGGGGTGACGCAATTGCAGCGAAAGATAAACCCTAGCAATTCTACAGATAACCGCTAACCATCCGCCTAACCAATGATAGACGGATGTCCGTGAATTTAAGAACAACAGTTATAATGGTAATCTCATCCGATCCATCCTCCTCCCTGCTTACCAACAAGGAAGCGGACGAACAACCCCCCTTCCATTGGCAATTTTATTAACCATTCCATGAGTGTTGCACTATTTACTAGTCAAGTTACTTAGTCAAATTAAGGCGGTACTTTAGTTATGCTTGTCTATGATCGGCGTGCTCCAAGTCGTCCATATCCATGGACACGGCTTTGAGAAAGTTTTACCCGCGGGGTGCACCAATAGCAACACACGCTCGATCAACCTCGGAAAAACCAAATCAAAACCCAACGAGGCTTTCACGGTGAACAATCACAGATTCAGAAATATTTGAGGGCCACCTTGAAGTATACCATAGCGGTAAGCAAGCTTGAGACGGACTCAAGGTTTGCGTCAATGGTACATGGCGGCGTGAGTCCCCAATCGGGGACTGTCGATACCGCGTAATCACTCCGCTTACCTAAACAGTACAGTGTGCTCCTCGCACAATTTAAATACAGAAAGTAGCATGGCATAAGTACAGGATAGTAAATAAAACCTCAAACTAGTTTGTGGCCCCAAGAAATAAGACGGAATCAAGCTCTAGCCCAGGGGGGTCCCATATACCTCCCGGGTGTGGATAGCGCGATAAATCAAGGAACAGGAATCAAGTACTCGGGGTCTTACGGGACACAAGTGAGCAGGAAAAACCAAATAGCAGATGTTGCTCACCGGTGCCACTTTCTTTAGTTATCCCAGAACTACTCAGGTTAAGTTGTTTAGGTACCTCATTATACAACAGACACTCACATACCCTACACATGCTGTTCTACGACTCGCATGGCTCATACAACTCCTATAGTAATGGCTCATGGGATGGAGGAACAAGCTTGGTGGAGTTTAAAAGTAAAGGCTATGCATACTTGGGATTCAATTTAATGCAATCGCGACTCAATGATGCAAGAATAAGATAGAGGCAATAGGTACTGTATGTATGCAAGCATGTGGTAGTGCTTGCCTGGTATCTCAGTTGAAGCAAGGGACGGATCTGGGTAGTGCTCCTGGTTCTCTTGATATAACCCACGCCGGTCTATCCGAGAAAAAACCAAACAAACAAGGCCAACATGAATATAGAGCACAAGCATATGAATAAGATGCGTCAAGCAAACAATCATGCCATGATGTATGATGCACAATTTACATGGCAAGTAAGGTAGCATGGCATGGTGAGGTGTGGTGGACAAGAAAATAACATTTAATGGGGTTTTAGTCACATTTCATTGCCATAACAGTTGTTGTTCAATATATATTTATATGATGCATGCTGCAATTGAAGTCATGGATAGCATAAACAGAAAGGTCTCGTCGAGCTGATCATTTTAGACATATCATTTGCTTAATTTGGAATTATAAAATAAAAGTTATTAATTATTGAAAATCCAGTGGCAATTGTGTAATTTAAATAAACTTGGAATTTTAATTGTGCAAAAGGCAAATTGGATGGTATATTTGGAATCCTCTCATTTTTCTGATTTGAAAACATATATTACTTGAATTATTTGGAATTTGGGATTTAAATTTATTTTAAGTCAAAATTAATTAATTAGGGTCAAAGTTCAAGGTTTGACTAGATAGAGTCAAACTTGGTCAAACTTAGAAACATGGTTGAATTCATATTTGAAAAACATTCACTTTTCATTTTGAAAGTTTGATCAAATTCGAATTATTTCAAAAGATATGAATTTAATTGGATTTTACAAATTTGAAATTTTATTTGGTCCGAAAACTTGGCGTCTTTTTCTCACTCAGGCTACCTACCCTCGACGATGACGGTGGGGCGAGGGGAGGTCACCTACACGCTGCATCGCTACCCAGCGTAGCCCAGGCTGTCGTGCGGGCAGAAGGTGCCACTTGGTCCCACGTGATGAGGCAGGTGGGTGGACCGTGGCAATGTAGGAGTGCGAGTTGAGGCCCGATCACGGGAGGGTTTTCGCTAAAACATTGGGCGGTGACAGGTGGGGCCTTTGGTTGCTAGGGGATCTGGCGTGCTCGGCCAGGAAACTCGAGGGGTTTTCGCAAACCTCACGCTGGCTCAGACCTGACTCTGAACCCGCCGCTGCTCGGCGACGGCGAGCTTTTCGGCGAGGATGGTGGCGCGACACGGTGGCCTGTGCTACCAAAACGAAAAACGAGGGGTGGCTCAGCTACTGAGATCTTACAAAGAGGGTTGACGGAGGCGTTAGGCAGGAAAGGGCGCGTCGGGGAACGAGGGAAAAGTCGGCTGGCGTCAGCGGAGCAGATCGTCGGAGCACAAACCCAAGCTAGGCTAAACAGCGGAGAGGGGCAACAGGTAGGGCTTGGGAAGGTACCTACGGTCGATTCCCACCGGAATCGAGGCGGAGGTGGCCGGGCGAGGGAAGCAATGGCTGCGGCTCCAGGGACGGCGCCGAGAGGCTCGAGACCGCCGGAAGAAGACGTGTCGCTCCTAGCGGCTCGGCCTTCATCGCGACACGGTTCGTCGGACGAGGCTGCCGACGCGAGCACTGCAGCGGCGGACGGCCAGACGCAAGACACGCAGCCAGACAGTGAGCAAGCGAGGCTCAGATCGAGTTGGACTCACCCGGAGGTGGAGGCACACCCGCCGGTGGCGTCGGCTTGCTCGGGGCGGCTCAGAGCGACGGGGTCCTGGCGGAACAGCCAGCGACGGGAAAGCGGAGGAGCAGGAAAACTGCGGCGCATGGGGAAGAACGCTAGGGTTCGGGCCTCGATCCGGGGATAAGAAGAGGAGGGAGGTGACGAGGATGACGGAAGGGCGGCCACTGCCACCGCCTGCTTTCTGCTTGCAGGCGAGCGATCGGCGTCGGGAAGGAAGAAGAAACGAGGCGGCCAGCGGTTGGTATGGCCGAGGCGGGTTGGGCGGGGTGTCCCTCGATGGGCTGCTCTTTGGGCACTACGGTCGGATGGGCTGCAGGTTTGTCCTCTCTTTTATTTCCTTTTTCTTTTGTTTTGTTTGATTTGTTTGTGTTATTCCTATTTCGAATACAAACTAGCTACTGATTTCAAATTCTTTTGAACCTGTCACCAGGAGATTTGAGGGGGAGGCTTGACTAAGAGGAGAGAAAGAGGGGCAAACTTGGGTTGTGGTAGACTAGGTGTGGTGTAGGTATTAGCTAAGATGGCTATGGCATGGGGTAGTCTTAGGGTTTTACTAAGAGGGGTATGGATAGAGGAAGGTGGTACTTGACTTGGTAATGCAAGCTTCATACAAGCCTCCCAAGATCAAAGCAAGCAAGGGAGAGAGAGGGAGAGAGAGATGAGCATATGATGATGGGGTTTTTGGGTTCATGCATGCTCCAACATAGGCCAAGCAAGAACCAAGAGAGGGGATGGTTTTAGAGGTTGTGCATGCCACATTAGCACATGTGTGTGCATGGAGCATGGTGAGGGCTAGCTAAAGGGAAAAAGAGAGGGAGAGAGCTAGGGTTTTTTACTCACAAAACAAGATCTAGCCATGAAGGAGGGGTCCATTTAGAAATCCAAACAAACCAAGACTGGAAAAGGTGGCACTTGCATGGCCCATGCAAGATGATTAATGCCCAAGGTTATATTGTGAAAACAACATTATTTCATGTGGCTTTAATCCTTGCATTCCCAAAAGGTGGGCAAAGGCCAAGCAAAGATTATGGTTGGATCCAACCAACAACATGGGCTAGAGATAACTCAATAAAATGCCAAGCCCAGATTATTGGATGGTGGAATTAAAAAGGTGGTGAAAGATAAGGTGGTGGAGTCAAAAGAGAGATGCCCCCAACTCAACTTGGGCATTTAACAATTTATTAAGAACCAAATACAATATCAAGAGGCAACTACAATTAATCATGCACATGAGATAAGAACCAAACAAGAAAAAGGTTTAATATGATGCTCAAATGCAAGGGGACATGATGACATGAGCATGATGTGCTGATGATGCAACAATTATATGTTGGAAGAGGCCCATTTTATTATTATGACATGTAGCATTACAGGGGTTAGACAACTGGGATGCTACAACTCTCCCCCACTAAACAGGAATCTCGCCCCGAGATTCTAGGAAGAAGAAGAAGACACAAAGAGAGAAGGATGGTTGGCACGGAGTTCATCTTCACGCTCCCATGTTGCTTCATCAACAGAATGGTGTGACCACTGCACCTTGCAAAACTTGATGGACTTGTTCTGGCGTCCTTCGATTCTGCGGTCTCAAGGATTTTGGTGGGTGTTCACGATAGGACAGATCTTCTTGAAGGTCGATTAGCTCATGATCCACGGTCTTGCTTGGGGTCTTTGAAGCACTTCTTGAGCTGAGAGATGTGGAAAACATCATGGACTTTGAGTTTTTCCTAAGCTCAAGTGCATAAGCAACTTCTCCTTCTACCACGTATCTTGAAAGGACCGATGTATCTAGGAGCCAACTTTCCTTTGATACCAAGCGGTGGGTTCCTCTCATGGGAGTGACACGAAGGTAGACTAGATCACCGGGGCATATACCATATCCGTGTGCTTCTGTCATAGTTGCTCTTCAAGACTTTGAGCAATCTTGAGTTCTCGGAATGATATGCACCTTCTCCTCCGCCGAGTCACAATGTCGGGCCAAACCAGATTCTTTCTCCCGCACCGACCAACCAATCGGAGTTCGCACTTCCGACCATAGAGAGCCTCGAATGGTGCCATCTTGAGACTCTTCCGAAGGCTGTTGTTGTAGGAGAATTCAGATATGGAAGGCATTCTTCCCACTTCATGCCAAAAGAGATGACGCAAGCTCTAAGCATATCCTCCAGGATCTGATTGATCCTCCACTTGTCCTTGAGGCCGAGGGTGGTAGCGCTTTGAAGTTCAACTTTGTTCCCAAAGCTTTTGGAAACTCTCCTAACTTTGAGGTGAAGATGCTCCACAGTGCGAACTGATTTCAAGTGGAACCCCATACAAAGAGACAATCCTGTTGATATAGAGCTCAGCCAACTGAATTCCAGAAATTGTTTCTTTGACTGGGAAGAAATGAGCCACTTAAGAAAGCCTATCGATGACAACAAAGATTGCATTGTTGCCCTTCTGCGACCTTGGAAAGCCAGTGATGAAGTCCATCTCTACTTTCTCCCATTTCCATTCCGGAGGTTTCAATGGCTGTAGAAGACCAAATGGTTTCGATGGATGACCTTCACTCTGCGGCAGACATCACATTCTGAGACATATTTGGCACAATACCTTTTCAACCCAGGCCACCAGTATTGTGTTTTCAAGTCCATGTACATCTTTGTGCTGCCAGGATGGATAGAAAGAACCGACTCATGTGCCTCCTTGAGAACTTGGTCTCTCAGACCCGGGTAGTTTGGAACAAACATCCGGTGATCAAAGAAGAGCGTGCCTTGATCATCAACATGGAAGGATTCATACTTCGGAGTGCCAAGCTTAGAGATGAGCTTCTTGGTGTGCGGATCACCACGCTGACGAGAACGAATCTGTTCTTCCAAGAGAGGAGTAGCCAGAAGGTTCAGAAGATGCCCTTGTTCCACAATTTCTGTTCACCGACGGAATTCCTCGCACAAGAGAGGTTGCTGCTCTTCTACCATGAGGTTGTTGACATAAGCTTTACGGCTAAGCGCATCTGCCATGACGTTTGCTTTGCCTGGAGTGTAGTTGATGGTCACATCAAAGTCATTGATAGCTTCAATCCATCTCCTTTGCCGAAGATTGAGATCAGGCTGAGTGAAGATATACTTCAAACTCTTGTGGTCCGAGAAGATCTCACAACGGTTTCCAAGCAAGTAGTGCCTCCACAGCTTCAAAGCAAAGACCACTGCTGCTAGCTCAAGGTCATGTGTGGGATAGTTGATCTCATGCGTCTTCAGCTGACGAGAAGCATAAGCAACCACTTGTCTCTCTTGCATAAGGACCGCACCCAATCCTTGCAAAGAGGCATCGCAGAATATCTGGAAAGGCTTAGATGTATCCGGAGGAACCAAGACTGGCGTGGAAGTGAGCTTCTCTTTGAGTGTCTCAAAACTTTCTTGACAAGCAGGAGTCCACAGGTACTTCTTGCCTTTCTTGAGGAGGTCGGTAAGAGGCTTTGCTATCTTCGAGAAGTTCTGAACGAAGCGACGGCAATAGCTAGCCAAGCCGAGAAAACTCCGCACTTCCTTGACATTCACAGGAGGAAGCCATTCAACTATTGTCTTCACGGTTTCCGGGTTGACTGCAATGCCCTTGGCAGAGATAACATGACCCAGATAGGTTACTTCAGGAAGCCAAAACTCACACTTAGAGAACTTTGCATACAAGCGGTTCTCACGAAGCTTGTTCAGGACACACCTCAGGTGCTCTTCATGCTCCTCCTTGGACTTGGAATAGACCAGAATGTCATCCAGATATACCACAACAAACTTATCAAGGTACTCCATGAAAATGGAGTTCATCAGCCTCGAGAAGGTAGCAGGTGCGTTGGTGAGGCCGAAAGACATGACCGTGTACTCATACAAGCCATAGCGGGTGGTGAAAGCTGTTTTGGGCACATCTTCTTTGCGAATCTTGATTTGGTGATAACCACTTCTCAAGTCCAGCTTAGAGAACACCACAGCTCACGCTAGGCGATCAAATAGATCATTTATCCGAGGAAGAGGATATTTGTTCTTGATGGTTTTTGCATTGAGAGCCCGATAATCAACACATAGCCTATCGGTTACACGCTTCTTCACAAAGATTGTTGGGCTACCCCAAGAAGAAGTCTTGTGTTGAATGAAACCCAATTTCTCTTGTTCATCAAGTTGTCGTTTGAGTTCACCAACTCGAAGGACCCATTTTATATGGCCTCTTGGAGATAGGAGCCGTTCGGTTCAAGCTCAATCACGAATTCAACCTCGCGATCGGGAGGCATGCACAGCAACTCTTGGGAAAGACATCTGGGAACTCACGGACCATCGGTACCTTGAATAGCTTCCATAGCATCATTATTGAGTTGCCAAGGAATAGAGCTGACAGGAGTCGACTTGGAGAAAAGACTACATGGCCTTGAGGATCTTGAGAGACAACGGCGTTCAAGACAATCGATCACAATGCATTTCTTTGTCAACCAATCCATGCCCAAAATGACATCAATATCAGAATTGCCCAGAACAATCAAAGAAGCCAAGAATGAAGAACCACCCATCTCAACTTGATTTCCATGACTGATTTTAGAAGCTGCTATTGTTGCTCCAGGAGAGAGAACCATTAACTTCTTTGGAAGAGGAACCATGACTAACTCATTCTCATTTGCAAACTTGTGAGACACAAATGAATGCGATGCACCAGAATCAAAGAGAACTCGTGCAGGAACTGAGTTAACTGAAAGCATACCCATGACAACTCCAGGTGCGAGCTCAGCTTGAGAGGCGTTGACGTTAGCTGGCGCGAACAACGCAGACCGGGCTTAGTGTTGATGTTGAGAGCCCGAGGCGGTGGTGCACGAACCGAGGAGAGCTTGTTGCGAGATCTTGGCGGGTGAAGGAAGAGCTTTGTTCTTCATTGGAGATTCAGTTCGATGTCCGGATCTCCACACACGGCGAGCACTAAGCGGGCGTGGGCGAGTAGCCGGGACTCCGCCAGCGCTCAGGTAAGGGTTGTTGTAGCCTGGAGCCGCAGTGGTGAAGTTTGATGGCCTTGGCGCGTAACTTGCAGGTCTTGGTGGAGCCGGGAGCGACGGTGGGGTGTTAGAAACCCAGACACGCCGCTTAGAAGGAGCTGCCATAACTGCCGAGCTTGATGCATCCCTGTTGTGTTTCTTGGACTCCTCGAACATCTGCCTGCTTGCCTCCTCTTGCAGTGCCATGTGCTGTAGCTCCAGGAAGGTTGCCGGTCTTGCATGCGTGATTGCATACTTGATCGACGCATTGAGCCCTTGCCTGAACCTTTTCTGCTTCTTCTTGTCATCAGATACCTCATCACCACCATAGCGGGACAGATTCATGAAGTTCCTGATATAGGTGTTGACGTTATCATTTCCCTGCTTCAGGTTGAGGAAGGCCTCCTTCATCCTTTCCATCTCAATCTCTGAGAGAAACTGCTCCTTGAAAGCTGCAGTGAACCTCTCCCAAGTTGGCTGGAACCCAGTGCAGCTTGCCTTCAAGTAGTTCTCCCACCAAAGAGCTGCATCTCCTTGAGAAGGTGAGTAGCACTTGACCCACTCGCTCGGAACATCAGCAGTCTCGAGCAACCTTGAGATCTCACGCAGCCAATCATCCGCATCAAGAGGTCGGTCAGACACATCAAACTGACGAGGGTTGAACTTGAGGAAGCTCTTGATGTCACCACGCTTGGGAGGTGGAGGAAGTGGAGTGAACTCGTTCCTTCTGACGCTCTCCTCAAAGCGCAGTTGGTTCTCTTGCATTGCCGCCAAAGCATTAGCTATGCTTGACAGCGCTGAACCCAGTTCCGGAGGGATGTCCTCTTCAGTCCGGCGTGGGGGAGCCATCCTGTCATTGATATAAAACTCAAGTCAGTACTATAATGGAAGATGATAATAATCCAAAATAGTACCAAGATGGAATTAACCAAGATTAAAGGATACAATTTACTGAGATGATATTAAAATATCAACAAAGTTCATAGCACCTAAAAGATATTAAGCATATCGCACACGACTGAAAAGGAGTGTGGTACACAAACATATCAAAGAATTTTTTTTCACAAATTTCGGCATTAAAATACCAATAGATGCACAAAATTACTTAACGAATCAAGATTAGTGACTCTACCGATCCAATATACAAAAGCGAATGATACAAGTAGTGGTATGGTCGCGACTCCATCCCGCACTCAAATCATTACTCCGCACATGAACAAGTGGAACACATATCCTAACCCCTTCTTCTCACGACGAAAACTAAGATTGGTAACTACGGAACGAACACCCCAAGCAAGATAGCGTCGGATACAAAGAGAAAGATAGATTGCGTCGGTTTACAAAAGCCTGTCGGTATGGAATGTACCAACAGTTGATAACCAAAGGCAGATAAGATAACAACTTGGATGCAACAGATAGACAAGGGATTACACACATACACACACAACCTATGGTACTACGGAAACCCAGAACACGTGAATCCTAGTTTGAACTTTGAGAAGAGAATTGAAAACGTTGCACTTCCTTACCAGAAAAGGGTGGGTGGGAGGGATAAGAAGAAAAATGAAGCAGTCCTACTCTCGCGTTTTGTTTTTCCCTAATATACATAACTACCAAAATATTTTCTAGACTGACAACGACCGTTTGGCTGAAACCCTGAAGGTCGGGATGGCTCTGATACCAATTGTAACTACCTCGGTGAACTACGCTCCTAGATACAAGCCTGGATGAGTGATAGCGGTTGAAATAATGCAATGGGGCCCCAAAAGCCACTCCTTGGTAGTCCTTTCAGACGTCCCAACCGCTACCCTCTCAACGGGACTCAGACGGGCGGCGTGGTCGGCAGCGAAGGATCAACTACGACACAAGTGGGTATGTACGCAAGCCACCATACAAGAGTACATCAAAGCCATACCATCTAGAAAGAAAGGAAATATATAACGCCATACGGCAAGATTCAAATGACCTAGATAGATCTATATTTTAGGATAACTCCTCATACAACACACATCGAGTATCATGCTAAGGCAAATGTAATCCGAGTACGGATAAGAAGCAAATCGGCATAAGATGCCATAGAAATAAGCACATCCCAACTACAGGTCTCACGGATCCCGTTCCGGAATCTCTACACCGAGCGATCGTTGCCCGCCATCGGCTTCTTCCACCCAAGATCCGATCACGAGAAGGTACTGTTCATCGAATCAAGAATTTATCGTGTGAGACCCTAAGGGTACTCAAGAAGTCTTAATGCCGCTAAAGGGAACACAACCTGGGGTGACGCAATTGCAGCGAAAGATAAACCCTAGCAATTCTACAGATAACCGCTAACCATCCGCCTAACCAATGATAGACGGATGTCCGTGAATTTAAGAACAACAGTTATAATGGTAGTCTCATCCGATCCATCCTCCTCCCTGCTTACCAACAAGGAAGCGGACGAACAACCCCCCTTCCATTGGCAATTTTATTAACCATTCCATGAGTGTTGCACTATTTACTAGTCAAGTTACTTAGTCAAATTAAGGCGGTACTTTAGTTATGCTTGTCTATGATCGAGAAACTGTGCTCCAAGTCGTCCATATCCGCGGACACGGCTTTCAGAAAGTTTTACCCTGCAGGGGTGCACAAATCGCAACACACGCTCGATCAACCTCGGAAAACCAAATCAAAACCCAACGAGGCTTTCACGATTGAACAATCACAGATTCGAAATATTTCAGGGGCCACCCTTGAAGTATACCAACGGTAAGCAAGCTTCGAGACGGACTCAAGGTTTGCGTCAATGGTACATGGCGGCAGTCCCAATCGGGGCTATCGATACCGCGTAATCACTCCGCTTACCTAAGCGACAGGTGCTCTCGCACAATTTAAATACGAAAGTAGCATGGCATAAGTACAGGATAGTAAATAAAACCTCAAACTAGTTTGTGGCCCCAAGAAATAAGACGGAATCAAGCTCGCCGGGGGTCCCATATACCTCCGGGTGTGGATAGCGCGATAAATCAAGGAACAGGAATCAAGTACTCGGGTCTTACGGACACAAGTGAGCGGAAAACCAAATAGCGAGATGTTGCTCACGGTGCCACTTTCTTTAGTTATCCCGAACTACTCAGTTAAGTTGTTTAGGTACCTCATTATACAACAGACACTCACATACCCTACACATGTTGTTCTCGACTCGCATGGCTCATACAACTCCTATAGTAATGGCTCATGGGATGGAGGAACAAGCTTGGTGGAGTTTAAAAGTAAAGGCTATGCATACTTGGGATTCAATTTAATGCAATCGCGACTCAATGATGCAAGAATAAGATAGAGGCAATAGGTCTTGTATGTATGCAAGCATGTGGTAGTGCTTGCCTGTATCTCGAGTTGAAGCAAGGGACGGATCTGGGTAGTGCTCTGGTTCTCTTGATATAACCCCGCCAAGGTGTCATCCGAGAAAAACCAAACAAACAAGGCCAACATGAATATAGAGCACAAGCATATGAATAAGATCGTCAAGCAAACAATCATGCCATGATGTATGATGCACAATTTACATGGCAAGTAAGGTAGCATGGCATGGTGAGGTGTGGTGGACAAGAAAATAACATTTAATGGGGTTTTAGTCACATTTCATTGCCATAACAGTTGTTGTTCAATATATATTTATATGATGCATGCTGCAATTGAAGTCATGGATAGCATAAACAGAAAGGTCTCGTCGAGCTGATCATTTTAGACATATCATTTGCTTAATTTGGAATTATAAAATAAAAGTTATTAATTATTGAAAATCCAGTGGCAATTGTGTAATTTAAATAAACTTGGAATTTTAATTGTGCAAAAGGCAAATTGGATGGTATATTTGGAATCCTCTCATTTTTCTGATTTGAAAACATATATTACTTGAATTATTTGGAATTTGGGATTTAAATTTATTTTAAGTCAAAATTAATTAATTAGGGTCAAAGTTCAAGGTTTGACTAGATAGAGTCAAACTTGGTCAAACTTAGAAACATGGTTGAATTCATATTTGAAAAACATTCACTTTTCATTTTGAAAGTTTGATCAAATTCGAATTATTTCAAAAGATATGAATTTAATTGGATTTTACAAATTTCTGAATTTTATTTGGTCCAGAAAACTTGGCAGTCTTTTCTCACTCAGGGCTACCTACCCTCAGACGATGACAGGTGGGGCAGAGGGAACAGGTCACCTACACGCGGCAGACTTCTGCTACCCAGGCGTAGCCAGCCCGTGTCGTGCGAAGGTGCCACTGGTCCCACGTGAGCCGAGGGTGGACCGTGGCGCCAGAGGTAGGAGGCGGTTGAGGCTGGCTTTGGGAGGGTTTTCTGCTAAAACATTGGGCGGCTGACAGGTGGGGCACTGGTTGCTAGGGGATCTGAGCGTGCTCGACCGGAAACTCGAGGGGGTTTTCTGCAAAACCTCACGCGGGCTCGCTGACAGAACCTGACTCTGAACCGCTGCTCCTGGCGAGCGAGCTTTTCAGCGAGGATGGTGGCGCGACAAGCGTGGCCTGTGCTACCAAAACGAAACGTGGGGGTGGCTCAGCCAGATCTTACAAAGAGGGGCGCGTTAGGCAGACGAAAGAAGCGCGTCGGGGAACAGAGGGGGGAAAAGTCGGTCTGGCTTGCGCGTCGGCGGAGCAGATCGTCGGCGGGAGCCACAAACTGGCGGCGCTAGGCAAGCGGAGAGGGGGCAAACGGTAGGGGCTTGGGGAAGGTACTTACCACGGTCGATTCCCACCGGAATCGAGGCAGGAGGTGGCCGGGCGAGGAAACAGCCAGCTGCTCCGAGGGACGGCGCCGAGAGGCTCCAGGGACCGCCGGGAAGAAGACGTGGCGTCGCTCCTAGCGGCTCGGCCTTCACTGCGGACACGGTTCGTCGGACGAGGCTGCTGACGCGGAGCACCTGCGGCGGTGGCGGTCAGACGAGCGGCGCGCACACAGACGAGCGGACAGGTGAGCAAGGCGAGGCTCCAGATCGAGTTGGACTCACCCGGAGGTGGAGGCACACCCGCCGGTGGCGTCGGCTTGCTCGGGGCGGCTCAGAGCGACGGGGTCCTGGCGGAACAGCGGCGGCGCACGGGGAAAACGGAGGGGGGAACAGGAAAACCTGCGGCGCATGGGGGAAGAACGCTAGGGTTCGGGGCCTCGATCTGGGGATAAGAAGAGGAGGGGAGGGTGACGAGGATGACGGCGGAAGACCAGGCCACTGCCTTGCCTCTGCTTTCCGTTCTTGTCACGGGCGGCGATCGAGCGTCGAAGGAAGAAGAACAGGCTGACGGCAGTATGGCCAGGAGGCGGGTTGACGGGGTGTCCCTCGATGGGCTGCTACGGTCGGATGGGCTGCCAGGTTTGTCCTCTCTCTTTTATTTCCTTTTTCTCTTTTGTTTTGTTTGATTTGTTTGTGTTATTCCTATTTCGAATACAAACTAGCTACTGATTTCAAATTCTTTTGAACCTGTCACCAGGAGATTTGAGGGGGAGGCTTGACTAAGAGGAGAGAAAGAGGGGCAAACTTGGGTTGTGGTAGACTAGGTGTGGTGTAGGTATTAGCTAAGATGGCTATGGCATGGGGTAGTCTTAGGGTTTTACTAAGAGGGGTATGGATAGAGGGAGGTGGTACTTGACTTGGTAATGCAAGCTTCATACAATCCTCCCAAGATCAAAGCAAGCAAGGGAGAGAGAGGGAGAGAGAGATGAGCATATGATGATGGGGTTTTTGGGTTCATGCATGCTCCAACATAGGCCAAGCAAGAACCAAGAGAGGGGATGGTTTTAGAGGTTGTGCATGCCACATTAGCACATGTGTGTGCATGGAGCATGGTGAGGGCTAGCTAAAGGGAAAAAGAGAGGGAGAGAGCTAGGGTTTTTTACTCACAAAACAAGATCTAGCCATGAAGGAGGGGTCCATTTAGAAATCCAAACAAACCAAGACTGGAAAAGGTGGCACTTGCATGGCCCATGCAAGATGATTAATGCCCAAGGTTATATTGTGAAAACAACATTATTTCATGTGGCTTTAATCCTTGCATTCCCAAAAGGTGGGCAAAGGCCAAGCAAAGATTATGGTTGGATCCAACCAACAACATGGGCTAGAGATAACTCAATAAAATGCCAAGCCCAGATTATTGGATGGTGGAATTAAAAAGGTGGTGAAAGATAAGGTGGTGGAGTCAAAAGAGAGATGCCCCCAACTCAACTAGGGCATTTAACAATTTATTAAGAACCAAATACAATATCAAGAGGCAACTACAATTAATCATGCACATGAGATAAGAACCAAACAAGAAAAAGGTTTAATATGATGCTCAAATGCAAGGGGACATGATGACATGAGCATGATGTGCTGATGATGCAACAATTATATGTTGGAAGAGGCCCATTTTATTATTATGACATGTAGCATTACAGGGGTTAGACAACTGGGATGCTACAGAACAGCTGCTGAAAGTTCATCCACATATGCCTCACACAAAAACGATGCTCAGAATCAGGGAACTGATCTTTGACTGCATTGATTAGGCCCTGCAACATGGCAACATTGATCATTCAGCACAAGGAATAGATAAATATATGATCACAAAGAATAGATAGTAACATAAATAAACATATTTACCTTTTGTTTGTCTGACATGATGGTCCATGGAGCAGTGTTTACAATGTCCAAGTCATTCTTAAGGGTCTGAAGGAACCAAGTCCAACTCTCTGTATCCTCAACTTCAACAGCAGCTGTTGCAATAGGAAATATGCAGTCATTTGGATCTATGCCAACAGCACATAGCAATTGACCTCTGTACCTTGTCTTTATGAAGCATCCATCAATGAAAATGATGGGCCTACAACCTTGTAGAAACCCTCTCTTGCAAGCTTCTAAGCTCATGTAGCATCTCTTGTATCTGCCAGCTTCATCAAGACAAACAAAGAATGAGCTGCCAGGGTTGCTCCTTCTAAGCTCATTAGCATAATCCCACAAGAGATTGTACTGTGCTTCTTCATCTCCATATATTACTTTCATTGCAATTCTTCTTGCCCTCCTCAGCTTTGGCCTACTTGGAGTCATATTCCAGTCCTTTTGCACAATTCTTGAGAAGTTGCTCATGTTCATGTCCTGGTCTGCTCTGAAATTCTCCAAGTACTTGTCAGCTAAAAAATTTGATGTGAATGATCTGAGCTTCCATTTCTTGCTACATGTATGCTCACCATCATATCTCTTGATCTGCCAACAATCTGTCTTGCTATCAACTGAAGCCCACAAATACCAACTGCATTCCTTCTTCACACCACCTAAACATTTGGCCTTAATCCTCTTCTTATCATTCACAGGCATCTTGATGTCCCATCATTTTAGCGGTTGTACTCTCTGATTGCCTTCCTAACCATCTCTCTTGATTCAAATACGGCGGTGTGAAATTTAACACAGTGCAAATCCTCTTTTCTGAATGTTTTGAACCTGTATTTGACCTGTTCATCATCAGAGTCTGGTGCCCATAGATCTTCTTCCTCAGAATTACCATCATTGCAACCATAAATCTCTGATTTTACTTCAGCAGCTATCTTCCTATATTCCTTCATCTCATCATCATCATAGTTGTTTGCATACAAATCATCATCACCATCAGACAGGTCAAACTCTAAATCTACATAATCAGGATCCTCCTCTTCATCATCTGACATTTCTTTATCATCTGACATTGCTTCATCCTCTGGATTCATACACTTCTTGCCCTTTGGCCTCAATCCCTCCCCTCTTGTAACTCTTTCTTCCTCACTAATCTCTGGATACATCACTTGCATTGGAATTGGTATTTGTTCCTTTTGAACAGGATCTTCCATCTCATCATTTGCTGGTACTGTAAGCAAGGGCTTACATGGACTAATCACAGGAGGTAGGTCATTGACAGGAAACTGTATCACATCATCCCAATTCATGGACCTAATTGATTCATCATGATCAAGGTAGATACTGAAGGAATGGTGTCCAATATCAACAAATGTGCACATGAAATTAGTGTCATGTTCATCTCTAATCTGCCTCAAACCATTATTGTGCATTGCAAGAATGGGAATCAAGTAGTGAGCTGTAATCCTCCCCTGCATCTCATAGCCTATTTCCTCCACTATGTTTTCCATCATTAGAGGAGACCAAGTAATAGAATCCACATGATCATACCAGATAACTGAACCACCTACGTAACTCATGTTGTTACCACTGTCTAGAAAATAACCACCGTGGTTGATCTCAAGAGAGAAAAAGTTGCTACGATGCCCTGTGATAAAAAAATATGCAAGATTTACATCAAAATATACCCTACCGAAACCTCCAACCCCTGAAACCCTACCGAAACCTCCAACCCCCAAAACTGCACAGACTGAACCAAAACTTCAGATGTCGCTACTAGCAGAGCAGGTAAACAATAAATAGACGATCATGGAGTACAAATCCCTAACCGTAACACCAAATACATGCTTTTTCCGTCGCCAATTTGTTGCCAATGTAGGGGGAGAGGCTCACCATAGTTAGGCGGAGGCTCGCCTTCTCCACGCCGCCGCGGCGACATGGCCGAGAACCCGCCGGACGGCGACCGCTACAATGAGAGCTAGCCAGAAGCCAAAGATCACCCGCCTCCACCACCTCCACCGCCTCAACCGCTGCAAAGCCCTAGTCTTGGCCTCACCTAGAAACCTCCTCCTCGGAACTATCGGGAAGATGACGAGCTCAGCTCCCCTATTTTGTCGGAGTGGTGGGAGGGTAAATGCGAGGAGAAAAAGCGACTCATGGGTGATTTTCAAAACGACTGCAGTCGCCGACAGGATCATATCTAATGGATCGACAGTGGGGTCCATGTACGCCACGTCACCAAATACCCGAAGGATACACTCCACAGTGACCGCGCTTTGACACGTTCACGTATACAATGACCGTAACAGACGTATAGCTATGTACGGTGGCCGAATTAACTTATATGCTCAAGTTTAATGACTAACGGTATATTTTACTCCAGCGCTATTTGCGGACGGACTTTTAGTATATAGGTTAACTTCAAACCTCAGTGAACCTACACACTAAAAGTAGTTTAGATACATTTTCTTCAGAGATCTAAATCATATTATATTTTGAAACAGAGGGAATATGTACTATCGGTTCTACTCTCTCCGTTTTTAAATATAAAATGTTTTAGACTTATAAAGAGAATGTATTTAGACTTGTTTTAGTGTGTAGGTTCACTTCAAATCTCAGTAAATCTATACACTAAAAAAAATATAGCTATATGTTTTTCACAAAGCTAAAACATCTTATATTTTAAAATGGATAAAGTACTTTATACTATCAACGTATATACAGAAAATAGAAACTACATACATGCTGTAAAACAACAAGAGGGGAGCACTACACTTCCCCATTCCCCCGCATCCTAATGCTTCCCTGTGTTACATGTGTCATCCAAAACAGCTCTTAATCCCTTTTTGTTACAAAAAATTTGTTTTTTGCTACTATAAAATTTTCTTTTTTGCTATATGTAGTAAAAAATGGTTTACTCCAAAATTGGAACATAAAATACTACATTGCCGGAGACTTTGTAGCAAAAAAATATGCTATTGTAGCACTCAACTTCGCTGGAGACTTTCGTCGGAGAACTCGTAGAATATTTTTATGCTATTGTAGCAAAACCATAAAACTGTTGTAGCAAAAACAACTTGCTATTATAGCAAGAAATGACTTTGTCTGATACATCGCCGGAGACTTTAGCCGGAAGACCTCGCTGAACACCTTATAGCAAAAACTATGTACTATTATAGCAAACCAGAAAACAATTGTAGCAAAAAAATCAACAAGTGTAGCAAAAAAGCAACTTCGCCGGAGACATCATGTGAGGCTCTAGTCGTAGCAAACCTACAAAATGGTTGTAGCACCGCCATCAGTCGCAGGTAGCAAACCCCGATGCTAGCAAAACCTGATGCTCGTTGTAGCACCACAGCCGGACGCGCGTAGAAAATTCCAAAACTGCTTGTAGGCTACTTCAACGCCCCTTATAGCACTGCTACAACCACATGTAAATACAAATCTACATCCCTAGACCGCCATGGCCGCATGCCACCTTTGTAGCAGCAGCAACAACACTGCCTCACAGGCGTGGAGGAGAGCAGGGCGGAGGAGGGCACGGGGTGGAAGAAGGAATGTGGCAGCGTCGACCACGACCGCCATGCGAGCGCGACAGAGGAGGCACGTCAGAGGATGGAGGCACGAAGGAGCGTGACAGAGGGGGGCATTGCCGCCATGGCTTCCAGCAGCACGGCTGCATCATATGTGGATGTGGTTGAGGAGAGTGGCCAGGAGAGTGCTTGGAGGGAGCAAGGGCGGCGGTGGCCCTACAACTTCAACGACAGCGGGGCTACCCGTGCTTGGTCCATCCTCATCAAGATCGATGCGATGACTGATGACTCACTCCCTTGCTTCTTCGATCCTTCAACACTCTTTTGGTCAAGGGCAAACCTCATTTTCCACTTTGGAAATTTCTTGATCATCATATATCAATGGGTAAAGGTGAATGGCTTGTTTTCATACCTCTCTTTAAAGTACTACATAGCTTGTGTCACCTACACAAACGAATCTTGGCCTAGTTGCTCTCGAGCAAGATGATGGCTCGAGTTCGTCTCTCCTCCAAGTGAGTAGCTTCTCTAGTTTAGGTGCGGTTGAGTCCGTTGTCTCTGGCACCCAAGGTGGTTTCGTCCTCAGTGGTGTCTGGAACGGCCGCATCTGGCAGGGCGGCAGATCTCAAGGACTCAATCGTGTCCAGCGGGCAGGCGCGATTGTCTTTTAGGGTGACATTCGCAAGAATCAAGGTCTTGTGTGTAAATACACGGGGTCTGCTCAAGACCTTTTTGTAAAATTATACCCTCCACCCGTTTAATGCAGTTTCCTGGTCCTTTAGGGTCTTTTACCGTGCAAAAAAATCCTACACAAACGGATGAGAATCCACAAAACATGATAATATGCAATGTATGTATGTGAACTAAAATGGACAAGGCAAGATATTAACATGTCTCCAACGCCGATGCCATTAAAATATATCAATCGCCAAGTCACGCCACTTATATTAATGGTCATGTCACTTAATGGTCGTGTTGTTCAACCAAGGGGCTACAAGGCCACAAAGCAAATCTCAACCGCCAAGTCACACCACTTATATTGCAAGAGACAATGAAAAGGACGAGCACCGCAAGGAGGAGGAGGCCACTATTGGAAGCTTCATTGACCTCACAAAGAGAGCTCTTAAGGTTAAAGAGGCCAATGCCCGGTCAAGAGCCATTGAGGCTAAGGCCAAGCTCATGGACAAGAAGACCAAGATCAAAGGGATTGGTTTGATAAGAAGCAAAACATTACCTATAACCGCTAAGCTTGGTCTCATCAATGATCTTTCTCTTTTGTGTATTTTGTATAGAACTTGTGTTATTTTCCACTATGATTTGATACCATGTCATGTGAACTTGGTGTTTTGCTATTCAGTGATAATTTTATTATGAAACATATGCATCTAAAAGTTTTTTAGTGTGTAAGTTCACACATTTTGCTCCAAACCTACATATTAAAGGTAATCGTCTTGTGTGTCGCCAGGAATTCCACATGCAAGCATCTAGAGAGCAACCATGTATTTTTGGATTGTGGAAAAACCAAGTGTGTCGACTGCATCTCTCTTTAGTTTGAACTAGTCATCAAACTCTCTCAATTGCTCGACGATATTCAGAAAGAGCTTCCGATTCATTCTGAAATGGTGCCGAAATGTGACATCGTCATGCAATGGGACATCGGCGAAGTAGTTGATGTAGAGCATGCAGTAGCCTCCCATCCTATACCTCGGCTTGCTCTTGCGCCACCCAGGCTTTGACCCCCCGGCAGACGGTTTCTCCTTGGCAAGGAGGCGGACCAGGAGGACGTGTGGAGTATTTCCGGCGGCTACGAAGGCGGATCTAGCAGACTAAACGGCAAACGGCGGCGAGGGGTGGTAGCGGCAGCGAGGGGTGGAGTGGTGGTTGCCGGGAAGGAAATACAAAATGTGGGCGACTTTGCAGGCGCGTGTCGTCGACAGAGCTATCCCACGTCGTTTTTAACTCCATCTGACGCCCCCCGCTTGCCCCCTCCCCGTTCCTGTGGGTTGAGTTTGGCCTATGGGTGTCGGATGACAAAACGGCATGTGGCGCGAAGAAAAAGATTAGGATGGGGAAGGGGGAGGGGGGGGGGGGGGCGACCTGACGTGATTTTGAGCGCCGACACCCCCTAGCATTTTAGGGACCCGAATGGAGATGCTCTAAAGTGATAATTCATCACTAAAATGATTTGAACATTGTTCACAACGACTTCAAAAAGAAGTTGGGCCGACCGCCAACATTTGAAGTGCGTTTGTTTGGGGGCAAATCACAAAACAAAATCCGTGGCCTCTTTTCAAAACCCGTCCCAAATTTTGCGCCGAAATCTCATCCCTCTCCGGAATCGTTTTCCGCCGAGCGACGGCGGAGACTAGGGTTACGTTACATCACCGCCGCCGCTCCGTTCCCTCCCTCCCGCCCCACCCCTCACCTCACCTTGTCCGGCCGCACAGGCCTAATCCGCTCCAAACCCACCGGGGAAGCCGTCCCGGAGCCCGGCGGCGATGGCGACGGCGGGCGGCGAGCCGGTGGTGGAGCCGCAGTCGCTGAAGAAGCTGAGCCTCAAGTCGCTCAAGCGCTCCCTCGACCTCTTCGCGCCGGCCCGCTCCCTCCTCTTCGCCCCCGACGCCGAGAGGTAATCCCACCTCCCCCTACCCACGCAAAACCCTAGCGCCCTGCCAGTACTAACCGCCTGCACTCCTCGATGCCGGCGGCAGCAAGCGGATTCGCGTCAGCTGCAAGGTGAACGCGGAGTACGGCGCGGTCAAGAACCTGCCGACCGACCAGGGCCGAGCCGCGCAGGGCAAGGGCGCTGCGGCTCCCTCCACCGCCTTGGCGCTGACAGGTAAATCTTGCTGCCCCCTTTTAGATGAAATAGCCTACTGCTTATCAAAATGAACAATGACAGTTCACTAGCTAGACGGGGAATTCATGCTCCCAAGTAATGAACCTGGGGGACGGGAGAAGAAACAATTGTGATTTAAGGACTAGCTGCAATGGATGGAACGCTCGCAACTTTAGGTGTAGATTGTTTATAGAATGCTGAAAATCGGGGAAGCTATGGCCTATTAGAAGGGTATCAAGCTGTTTAGTGCCAATTCCTCGCGGAACAGACTATGTGTGCAATTTTGTCCCTAGGATTATCGTTGTTTGGAGATGTTGGGGGATTCTTTAAGTTTCCTTTCGTTTAAGGCCCAGTTCTTTTGGCGGCTTCTCCGAGAAGCCGCCCTACCCCCAGCTTCCTGGGGAAGCCGGTTTAAAAAAATTAGAAGGCTTCCAAAGTGGTTAAGGCTAAACTAACTTGGAAGCCTCACAAAATTTTGGAACCGGCTTCCCCAGGAAGCTGGGGGTAGGGCGGCTTCTCGAAGAAGCCGCCAAAAGAACTGGGCCTAAGTTTCCTTTTCGTTTATGGGTTAATCTTTTGATGTGGGTGACATCAATTCTCATTTTGACATGTCTGGTTCCAGCATAAATGCACGTGCTTGCCTTTTTTCCCCTTACAGAAGACCTTTGTTTTCTGCAATTACATATCGCATATTTAGTACTCCCTCTGGTCCAAAATAAGTGTCGGAGATGTAGTACACATTTTGTACTAAAACAGTACTAGATCACCGACACTTATTATGGATCGGAGTGAGTACATTGCAAGAAATCAAATATACGAAAGAAAGTTAGTATAGTCCAGCTGAACACTGTTTTGTTCCATTGGAAGTGATGGAGAAAGCCAAAGCTGGAAGCTCAATTGTATATAAGTTAATCATCTGTTTCCACGTTAATCTGCTGGAACTGATTGATGTATTTCAGTGCTGGTTAAAGCATTGCTTGAATAGTTGAACAATTGTTTCAGCCTGTCCTTGCGCTTCTCTACTATGATTTTCCATCTTTGTAACTTTTTCTTCTAGCATATACTGGGTACACTGGATGGTGCAAACTTCCACATTAGTATCAGTATTTGTATTTCATTTTACTCTAGCTCACACTTATCTTATCAGGTACACAAGATGCGAACGATGCTCGTAGGGAAGGCGCTAGTAATGCCATTATCCCTTCACCACTTATGCTTCCTAAAGCACCGTAAGTGCAGTCATATCCTCTTGTCTGTTGGTAACATGTTGATTTGGTTCCCTTTTATTGCTACTTAAGTATACTTTTTTATTTCTCTTCAGTGAATCTTCAATACCAGGCAAAAATACAACAGTACTATCAATTCCTGGGTCATCTGACAGGTTTGTTCACTGGCATTCCTTTCTATGGCTGGCTGGTCATTGTACAACATGACACCAATAAGGTTTCTGGCATTTCTATTAGCTGCGTTAACTGTGGGATAATTGTAGCTCAGTTCGGGCTATTACTTTCAATTGTTCATGACTTGATATCTCTTTCAGATTCTCGGCATCTGCACTGATGGAAAGGTTACCAAGTAGATGGCCCAAACCTGTATGGCATGCTCCTTGGAAGAACTATCGGGTAATTTTGTGTCATTCATGCGTCATATTTCATATTGTTTGTTATGCTTTATAGTTTTGGCACTTCAAGGTGTCCTTGAATATTGATACCATGTATTCAAAAAAGGGATTTATTATGAACATGCTTGAGTTGTAAAATCTATATTCTGAACTTTTATGATGGTCAAAATGGTTAAACCCTCCATATCCTTCTGCTGTTCTGCATACGTCCGTGGAATTAGACTGGTCTATTAGAGAACTCATGGTTATCACTAGCAAAAAATACATTATTTATTTTCCAGAATTTTCTTATGGTATTTCTAAATGTACGCAGGTCATCAGCGGTCACTTGGGATGGGTACGATCTATAGCATTTGATCCAGGGAATGAATGGTTCTGTACTGGTTCTGCTGATAGGACAATAAAGGTGAGCCCTACAGTCTGCATTCCTGTTTTGGAAAGTTAAGTTGTTGTAGTTGATAACCGATATCTAGCCTGTACTAGCAATATTAGGTTCTTAGAGGCTTGTTTTACAGGTTTCTGCAGTTGTTCTGATGTTTTGTTCTTTTATTTGCTTGATGCATTTTTTTTTCATTTTTCAGAATCTGGCTAAACCTAATAAGATATAGTTATATTGCTGTTCTGTGGAGGTACTCCTGTGAAAACTAGAAAGTAGTGCAGGTGTAGTTTATGAGCTGTTAATGCTTCTAGTGCTGATTTTGTTTTACATCTATGTTTCATTTGCATTTGTTTGCTTCAATGCAAGGACAACTGCTATAATTTCCACTAGTCCATCTCCCCCTCTGCCCCTCCTCACTCTTTGTGCAAATCATACATTAAGCAACCCAGCTGCCCCAACATGTCACACTTTTTTCTTGTGTAGTTCAATCATTGATACTCTGGCAACTGTCTTGTTGTAGATATGGGACCTTGCATCAGGAACTTTGAAGCTTACACTAACTGGTCATATTGAACAAGTTCGTGGTAAGTTTCTCTTAGTTTTTGGTAGCTGATCTTGTCAGGCACTCAGCACCCTTTTCAGTATGCTCTTTTTTGCCCCAATCTGAAAGTTTAGTAACTGATGAATGTAATGTGCATTGATGTAGGACTCGCTGTCAGTCAGAGGCACACATATTTATTTTCTGCTGGTGACGACAAACAAGTAAAATGTTGGGATCTCGAGCAGAACAAGGTTTGTATTATTATTTAGTCCTGTTCAGCATGTGGCATATTGACATTACCGTGACATCTTGCCTATATTCTCCCTTAAAGGTTATTCGGTCTTATCATGGACATCTGAGTGGGGTTTACTGCCTAGCTCTCCATCCAACAATTGATGTCTTGCTGACAGGTGGCCGAGATTCTGTTTGTAGGGTATGTTCTCATTTCTTACTGTTGCTTGTTTATGCAAAATATGGCAGCACATGATGCACTAAGATGTTCTCCTTTCATACAGGTGTGGGACATCCGAACAAAAGCACATGTTTCTGCTTTAACTGGTCACGATAACACAGTTTGTTCAGTGTTTGCTCGACCAACGGTAAGCAACCATTTTTACCTGTCACAACTCATTGTAATACCGAGTTTTCCAGCACTCTGTATTCTATTCATCTAATTGTGTGCCAAAGTTCCAGTTGGAGTCTCTGATTCTTAGTCATGTTGTAAGCTAGTAAATCTTGTGTGTGGCATCTCTGGGTTTTCTCCTTGAAGTTCTATGAGAAACAGTTAAAGAATGATCTTGATACATGCATTATGCATACATCTGTGATTTTTTCACTGTGTTAATTGGTTAGACCGGACTTGTAGGTTGTACCTTATGCTTGGGATAGTATTTCCTTATCTATTGCAGTACCTATTGACATGTTTCTCTTCCTCAGGATCCACAAGTTGTCACTGGCTCGCATGATACAACTATCAAGTTCTGGGATCTTGTAGCTGGTAATTCAACTATCAAACTCGAAAATGTTTGACGATTTGTTTCCTTTGTCTTTACCTGTTTCCGTTACAGTTTATTTGTTTCTACAGGGAAGACTATGTGTACTCTTACACACCATAAGAAATCTGTTCGGGCTTTGGCACTGCATCCAAAAGAGTGAGTTATTTCCCACAAGTTGATTTTCCTATTATCTACATTGTTAAAACCTTTAAAATAACCTCTATTTTGTAGGAAATCATTTGCGTCGGCATCAGCGGACAACATAAAGAAGTTTAGCCTGCCCAAAGGCGAATTTCTGCACAACATGCTGTGAGTTCATCTTCCTGTTTTCATATACTTTTCTACCGTGTATAGTTAACTGTAATTCAAAACATTTAGGTACTGAGATGCTAGTCAAATTCCATTATTTACAGTAAAAATGGATTTAGTTCTGCTTTCCTATTTTTGTGACTGTAGGGAGTATATTTGCATGTTTGAACGGTTTCAACATGAGTATGAATGCATGATGTTCTTGCTCTGTTCAACCTAGAGATAGTGCATCATGCAGTAATAAACTAATGATCTGTTATCACCTTCAGGTCCCAGCAAAAGACAATTCTAAATGCCATGGCTGTTAACGAGGATGGTGTCCTGGCAACAGCAGGTAAATACAGTGACAATATTGTTGAAACCCTTACCATGTCTGCTTAACATACATGCTTTATTTTGCGAATTGCCAAGGTCACAACTGCGTTCTTTGTTCCCTATCTAATGCTGGAATCCTAATAGTTTCTAAGATGTCATGGGACCAGATATAGAAGGACCCAATTTCACAATCTCTAACATGTTTTTAGATTTGAGACTATTTATTTATAACGGAACGTTCTCGTTTTTTTTTGTTGTTGCAGGGGACAACGGAAGCATGTGGTTCTGGGATTGGAAGAGCGGCCATAATTTCCAGCAAGAACAGACCATTGTCCAGCCTGGTACATATTAGTTTGGTTCTGCATTAGCCAAGCTGAACTATGCGTTGATGTTTGTTTTAAGAACTAGAACTGATCCCTGTATTCTCCAATTTCATTTCAGGATCACTGGAGAGCGAAGCATGCATATACGCCCTCTCCTACGATAACAGCGGATCGAGGCTCGTGACATGCGAGGCGGACAAGACCATCAAGATGTGGAAGGAAGATCTGACGGCGACACCAGAAACCCACCCTGTCAATTTCAAGCCGCCAAAAGACATCCGGCGATATTGATTTGAACTCCCTAGATTCTAGCGCATGGCTGGTGTACCTCGACAAGTCATAACCAACTTCCATGTAACTATGATACAGATAGTGTTGTCCTATTTGTGGCTGAGCTATGAGCAAATTTTCTAGCTTTCAAATCAAATTTGTTGTATCACATTGGGGAACGAATTTCTGTGCTGTATCAAAATAACAGAAGTTCAAATAGAAAATTTACCACGCTGGCTTACATCACATTTGAAAATTGCACTTCGTACAAGAGTAGAGTTTGAATTAATATCATGATGACAATTTTGGTGATGTATCGACATCAGGATCCTGTTGCTGTAGGGTTGCACTTGTTGCTGGTGCTTCAATCAGACTGGGATGAAAGTACGAACACGCTTAGATCATCAATGCTATGTTGCTAGTGCTTTAGTCAAACTGGGCAAGATCATTACAAATCCTTTCCTGTGCTCACCACTACAATTTTTGTTTCTTGAGCTTACGTCAGTATTAAGTCTTACAAAGGTTAGCAGTTAAACTGAGATGATAAATATACTCTCAAATGGTGCAGCAGAAAGATGGTATTAAACAGAATATTTACATGACCAACCAGATGCAATAAGAATGAAGTGCAACACAACTTTCCTCGTACAAAAATGTTGTCTATAATCCCGTCATTCGATTTATTGCTTCAAGCTCTTCTAAATATCAGATGCAACTTGCTAGTTAACAAAGTGGATGTTCTGCCTCATCTCATCGTCAGCTACAACTAATGAACTTGGAAACAGGAAGCTAATGTGTGTATTTGCCACATGATTCCTGTAGCTTAAGACAATCTGGATTCCGATCAGTGATACTCATATGGCCTTGCGCTGGCCACCCAGTTACAGTGTATGAATGGGAACACGACATGGGACCTGAGCCTTTACCATGATAGAGATTTATCTCGACCAATGAAACATCAAACACGGAATTTTTAACACCAGAACATTTCAACACCTAACCAGAGGCAGTGGATTCATCAAGGATGAGTTGCATTTCATTGAGAAGTCGACTGTCACTCAACATTAGCCAGCAGTGCGCAAAACTCTTCTAAATTCAAGTTCAACTTGCTAGTCAACAAAGATTGTGATCTGCCCTGATTTCATCAACAGCTACAACAAAGCTTAGAACAAGGAAACCAATGTATACTTGCTAGTACTAAATAGTTAGTATTAGGAAGAGCAGGGGATAATCCTATAGAAAGAAGGAAAGCTCGATCAAGAGCCAAGTGAATTCAAAGAAAAAAACACGAGACATGACAACTATTTCAAACACTGACAAAAACAACTTCATAATTTTAGCATCAAGATGCAATGTAGCCACTTCAGCACGGAAGGATAGCCACACAACATAAATTGCATGCAGTAAGCAATCGAAACTTCTGAATCATAACTTTGCGAACAAAACTCTGGATCCAACTCGTCTGAATCATAAAGCACTCATGTGGTTCAGATAACTCGTGTACACGCACGCGTGTTATTTTTCCCTAGAGAGAATAAAATGCAACATGTTGCAAGGGAAAAAAAATAAAAAACCATGTGTGATCTAAGCCATAGTAGTAATCTCCCTAGCTAACCAGATGCAATCAATACACAAGTGATTGAGACTTGAACTAGACTTTCATAGTGGATATACATGAAGAAAACTTAACTATGGTGCAAACATTTAAAGTTAGTGAAGAGCAGTGCTCCAAGTTCGTTCTCCTAATAATCAGGAGCGACTTGCAAGTCAACAAATAAGACAATTTCCCACGTTGCACCGTCGGGTATAACAATACACAGAAACAGGAAACACATGTACTACTAGATTGCTAGACAATCTCCCATAAATAAATAGTAAAATACTACATGGAGAAGAAGCAAAGTAAATTATTTCAGTTCAAGAAACACAGACTTGAGGCAGGTAGACTGCTAGTAACTAGTAAGTACTAACAGGACCACTAGATAAAAAAAAAACAAAGTCACTTCGATCTCCTTGCAAGTAACTAGTAAAAAGTACTCCTACTACCAAAAGGCGAAGCGTTTACAACGTAGCCCTTTAGTTTGGGGAAGAAGGTATGCGGAACAAGGGTTTGCTTGAGCTGAAGTTGAGTAGGAAGGAGGCCTCGGCAGAAACTGCCGACCAAGTTGCCATGGATGTCAACCTGATGTAGCCACTTGCCAAACCTGACGAGAAACATCACATGGCCATCACAGGATGCGGTGGCCACCATGCGCCAATGGTTGTAAAGATTTCCAAACTGCGCCTTGATCTCCTCGGCCAGCAGCTCGACCCGGCACCTCAAGGCCCAGGCCTCGCTCTCGTAGTCCTGTAGTACCCAGATATCGATGGCCGTCGCTGCTGCTGCATCTGTGGAGTTGTACATGGCGATCATGCCGTCCATCTCAAACAGCGGGCCGTGGCGGCCGCCATGAACTGGAGAACGCATCTGCCGGAACGACTCGGCCGCGGTGTCGAATACCATTATCATGTGATCTAGGTGCCAATGCAGCCGACCACGGAAGAGGGCAGGCACAGGTACAGGCTTCTTGTCCACGGCCTCGGGCCACCTGTCGCCGATGACCCTCGGCGGCTGGCGGGAGCCCAAGGAGAAGACGTGGCATGTCTCTCGACGGGCATGTTCTGGTTAATCAGGCGTCGGCAACAGCAGTAGTCGGTACTCGCCGGTAGGGGTGTGTGGGTGTTAGATGTATATATCTGTATATTGTATTTCCCCCATATGTTAGGGGGTTTTCTGCATATTTGCCTCAGACCAGATTATATATTGCGGCCTTTGGCCCCGAGGAATACAGTTGCATATTCACGACATGGTATCGAGCTAGGTTAGCCTCCTCCTTCTCGCAACTTCGCTGCATACCGCCATCCTCGCCGCCGACGGTTTTGTCGTCGTGCCGCCACGGCTGCCGCTTGTTCTGGCGGTCTCGGATCGGTCCGTCGTTCGCTTTTGGATCCAATTCGATCGCTTTCAGCCTTCTCGGCGCTGCGCTTGTCACGATCTCCCCAGACGCAGACGACGCTGCGATCTCCCGACGCAGACGCACGCTGCGATCTCCCAGACGCAGACGACGCCGCTGTTCTGTTCCCGACTTTGCCTCCCGCGTGGCGGCGCTGCCGCTTTGCCTCCGTGGTCGTCGCCTGCTCGCCAGAGACAGTCGTGTCCTCATCAGAATCGCACGCGGACGCCCACTCCCGCGGTACTCCATCAAGCCACGCGCCCACGTGGGACCCGCGCCGACGCGGTACTCCATCCCATCGCCCACGCGGGACTTCTCCTGCGCCTGACGCCGACGAGGCGCCCACGTGCCCGCCTCCTGACTGCTTCGCTCGCATTGCACGCCGCCCGGCTATTTTCATCGACGTCCTCGATCTAGATCTAGCACGGTGCATTAACAAAAAAAGAGAGATATGTCTTCTTCATCGGGCTATGTTGCGATCCCTCGCTGTCCGGTGGTCTTTGATGGCGCGAATTACCCTGATTTCGCTGCCTTCATGCGCGTTCACATGCGCGGTCTCCGTCTTTGGGGTGTGCTCTCTGGCGAGGTCTCCTGTCCGCCGTGCCCCCCTGCTCCTGTGGCTCCTCTTCCGCCGACGCCGATTGTTCTCGGTGCTGATGCTTCTCAAGAAGCCAAGGATGCTGCTCAGTCTTGGCGATAGTCTTTATCGCTTATGACCTGAAGTTCAAGCGATTTTCCGATCTCGAGGTCTATCGACACGCTCGACCGCTACACTCGTGGGTTGATGAGGATGCTCGTGCCGTTCTCACCTCCGGTTACGCCAAAGATGTCTGCTGAGTTCATGAGTCTCCCTCTTGTCGCCGCTGGGCTCATCTTCGTCGCTTATCACCGTCTGGGATGCTCTTTACTGTCGTGGTTCGCCAGAGCATGCTCTCCAGCAGGTGATTCTACTATTGATGAGTTCTATACTCGAGTGCTATCTGGCGCCGCCTTGATTCTCTTCAGATCGCTTGTTTGTGGCACATGCTCGTGTTGCCCAGTGCGCTTCGGACTTGGAGTTTCACCGTATCTATGAGTTTCATCTAGGCTCCGCCAGAGTTTGAGCCCACGTGCTCGGTGAATGCTCGTGGTCGCGTTCGCTCTCGAGGTGTTGTCGAGAGCCGGGCCGAGGAGACCCGTCTCCAGTGCCTTGGTCTTCTTGCGGTTCCATCTATGCTTGCTACTGTGGTGCTCCTTTGCCGTCTGCTCCCTCGACTCAGCCACGGTCCCCTGTGCCGCCGCCGCCGATACTACCCACTCCTCCGTGTCGTGGTCGTGGTCGGCTTCAGACCGCAGCCTCGTGTCGGTCAAGATCGCCAGGATCGTGGTCGGGGCCGCCGTGGTTCTCTTAAATCACGCTCTTCTCGCAGTGGATGGTCACACTTGGGCCACTGTTATACACGGACCCAGTTTACGCCGAGCACAGGCTCGTGGGCAGTCGGCTTCTTCCGGATCTTCAGCAGTTGCTCTCTCTGATCAGGACATTATCAGGAGTCTTCGTGGTCTGCTTGCTGCTACAAGCTCTTCTTCGACGGGCACTACTGGTTCTGGATCGACTCTTGAGCAATCGACCACCACCTTCTACGGTCAGTGCGTCTCCGTGGTATCTGGATTCTGGAGCTTCTTTTCATATGACCTCTGAATCTTCTTTTTTGTCCGCTCTTCGTTCTCTTCCTTCTCCTGTCCGTGTTTTTACGGCTGATGGTACCTCTCTCCATGTTTCTAGTCGGGGCACCCTTTCTACTTCTTCTTTTTTTGTTCCTGATATTTCTCATGTACCTCTTCTTAAGATGAATCTGTTCTCTGCTAGCCACCATCGACTGGTTGTCGCGTCATTCTTGATGCTGATTCTTGTGTTGTTCAGGACCGTCGCACTCAGGCCCTGGTTGGAGCTGGCCCCCGCAGCCGTGACTCTTCAGGTCTTTGGGAGTTAGACTGACTTCGTGTTCCTTCTGCTGCCACTTCATCTGCCAGTTCTTCTCCGGTTGTCGCCTCAACTACCAGTTCTTTTCAGCAGTGGCATCATCGTCTTGGTCACCTCTGTGACTCTTGTCTGTCGTCATTAGTTCATCGTGGTCTTCTGGGGTCTGTCTCAGGAGATGGGTCCTTGCATTGTCAGGGCTGTAGGTTGGGTAAACAGATTCAACTTCCCTATCCTACTAGCGCGTCTGTATCTCAGCGACCTTTTGATTTAGTTCATTCCGATGTTTGGGGTCTGTAACTACCTCGGTGAACTAAGCTCCTAGATACAAGCCTGGATGAGTGATAGCGATTGAAATAGTACGGTGGGGCCCCAAAAGCCACTCACTGGTAGTCCTTTCAGACGTCCCAACCGCTACCCTCTCAACGGGACTGCAGACGGCGTGGTCGGCGAAGAAAGGATCAACTACGTACACAAGTGGGTATGTACGCAAGCCACCATACAAGAGTACATCACAGCCATCCCATCTAGAAAGAAAGAAAATATAGCAACGCCATACGGCAAGATTCAAATGACCTAGATAGATCTATATTTTAGGATAACTCCTCATACAACACACATCAGAGTATCATGCGGAAGCGGCAAACAGAATCCGAGTACAGATAAGAAGCAAATTGGCATAAGATGCCATAGAAATAAGAACATCCCAACTACAGGTCTCACGGATCCCCGTTCCCGGAATCTCTACACCGAACGATCGTTGCCCACATCATCGGCTTCTTCCACCCAGTATCCGTCCTGAGAAGGTACCTGTTCATCTGAATCAAGAATATATCGTGTGAGACCCTAAGGGTACTCAGCAAGTCTTAATGCCTCTAAAGGGGACACAACCTGGGGTGACACAATTGCAGCGAAAGATAAACCCTAGCAATTCTACAGATAAACGCTAACCATCCGCCTAACCAATGATAGACGGATGTCCGTGAAATTAAGAACAACAGTTATAATGGTAATCTCATCCGATCCATCCTCCTCCTCGCTACCAACAAGGAAGCGATTTAACAACCCCCATCCGTTGGCAATTTTATTAACCATTCCATGAGTATTGCTCTATTTACTAGTCAAGTTACTTAGTCAAATTAAGGCGGTACTTTAGTTATGCTTGTCTATGATCGAGAACTGTGCTCCAAGTCGTCCATATCCGGACACGGCTTTGAAAGTTTTACCCGCCGGGTGCACCAATAGCAACACACGCTCGATCAACCTCGGAAAACCAAATCAAAACCCAACGAGGCTTTCACGGTGAACGATCACAAGATTCAGAAATATTTAGGGGCCACTTAAGTAGATCCATGAAGCCGGTGACCGACCGAGACGGGCTCAAGGTTTGGGTATCTGGAACGAGCTGGAACCCGAAAGTGTGCTGGGCTTGTCGACACCGCGAATCGTGTCCCGATCCTAAACAATACGGTGCTCCTCGCACAAAATAAATCTGAAAGTAGCATGGCATAAGTACAGGATAGTAAATAAAACCTCAAACTAGTTTGTGGCCCCAAGAAATAAGACGGAATCAAGCTCGCCTGGGGGTCCCATATACCTCCGGATGTGGATAGCGCGATAAATCAAGGAACAGGAATCAAGTACTCGGGGTCTTACGGACACAAGTGAGCAGGAAAACCAAATAGCAGATGTTGCTCACGGTGCCACTTTCTTTAGTTATCCCGAACTACTCAAAGTTAAGTTGTTTAGGTACCTCGTTATCCAACAGACTCTCACAAACCCTACACATGCTGTTCTACGACTCGCATGGCTCAAGCAACTCCTATAGTAATGGCTCATGGGATGGAGGTAACAAGCTTGGTGGAGTTTAAAAGTAAAGGCTATGCATACTTGGGATTCAATTTAATGCAATCACGACTCAATGATGCAAGAATAAGATAGAGGCAATAGGTGCTGTATGTATGCAAGCATGTGGTAGTGCTTGCCTGGTATCTCAGTTGAAGCGAGGGACGGATCTGGGTAGTGCTCCTGGTTCTCTTGATACAACCCCGCCGCTGTTCATCCGAAAAACCAAACAAACAAGGCCAACATGAATATAGAGCACAAACATATGAATAAGATGCGTCAAGCAAACAATCATGCCATGATGAATGATGCACCAATTACATGGCAAGTAAGGTAGCATGGCATGGGTGAGGTGTGGAGACAAGAAAATAACATTTAGCTGGTTTTTTAGAATCACATTTGTTGCCATACCATTTGTTGTTCAATATATATTTATATGATGCATGCTGCAATTGAAGTCATGGATAGCATAAACAGAAAGGTCTCGTCGAGCTGATCAATTTAGACTACTTATTTGCTTAATTTGGAATTATAAAACCAAAGTTATTAATTATTGAAAACCAGTGGCATTGGTGGTAATTAATATAAACTTGGAATTTTACTTGTGCAAAAGTCTAAATAGATGGCATATTTGGAATCCTCTCATTTTTATGATATCCATACATATATCATTTGTCAAAATTGGATTAAGTAGGACAAAGTTATTAAAAACTGAATAGAATTTGAATTTTGAAATTTATTTAAACAGGTTTTGAATTTAAAACAGTTCCTGAACGTTTTCTACTCAAACTGACCCAGCTCTGGTCACTGACAGGTGGACCAGGGAGGACCGCGGGTTGAGGGCGAGAAAAGGCAGGGGGTCATCTGCTAAAAGAACTCGTGAGCGAGGGGGAGGGCTGCGGGTTCAGTTCTGGTTCTTGCGGGAGCCTTTTTAGAAAAGGAGCACCGCCGCTGACAGTGGGGCCACGGGGACTGCGGGTTAAGGCAAAAGACCAGGCAGGGGGTGTTGTGCAAAACGGGCGCCGTGTACATGCTTTCTTCTCACGCCAGATTCGATGGCCTTGGCCAAGACGCAGTGGGACTCGAACTCGACGTGGGCGCGCTGAGGCGGAGCCGCTACTGGTCGGGCTTGGTCGTGGCAACGACGGCGGCTAGCTAAGGTGTTGGCGCGCGCTGGAGCAGACGACGACGACGACGATCCCACCTTGCACCGAGGGTGCTCGACGCCGTGACCCGTGCAACCAGGAAGCGAACAAGGACGGAACGATGTCTAGGAGTACCAGGGACTCACCGCGGGCTCGGTGGCGTGGTCAGATCGAGCAGAGGAGCGGTAGATCAGCGGCGAGGCAGAAGCTCTGCCGGCTAGGGTTTCCGGCTCGGGCTCGGCAGGTTCCGGCGAGCTGGTCCGTCTCCTCCTTGCTCCGTGTACCGTGGCTATGTCGGGGACCTCCTGAGCTACCTCGGCATCCTCGGCTCCGCGCTGGCCTCCTGGAACGTGCTCGCGAGCGAGGGTCCGACGGTGGCCGGCGTCGGGGTTCTGCGGAGGAGGAGGGGGCAGGGAAAGCGAGGCAGGCCTCTGGGGCGGATCTGGGGGGTTCTGGGCGAGGCAGAGAGAGATGTGGGAGGATAAGAACGCCAGGAGGGATGAGGGCTAGCGTGGGGGAGGGGTAGCTGGACAGGGGCGCGTCGGCCACCTCTCCTCTCACGTGCTCAGACGGCTGTGGTTGGCGCAGTCTTTGGGAAGGAGAGGGACTAGCGGTGGGGTAGGCGTGGTGGTCGCAGGTGGGGTAGAGCGTGGGCGGGAGAGGCAGCGAGAGGAGAAAAGAGGGGAGGGGAGAGGCATGCTCGGCTAGGCTAGGGTTGGGGTGCCATGCCGTGTGGGGCAGCTAGGGGGTCGCTGGGGGTGGGGTTTGCATGGAAGGGAGTAGGGCGAGCTAGGTTGGGGTGTAGGTGATCAAGCAAGGTAGAGGGGAAGAGGAGGGGTAGGCTTAGGGTTTTGTTTGGCTAGGTAGGGATTAGGGTTTGATTTAGGTTAGATGGGAGAGATGACATGGGGAGGTGTTAGAGTTTGCTAAGAGGGGTAAGAAGAGGGAGGTCGTAACTAGGTTGATCAAGCAACTCCAACAAGGATTAGCAAGATCAAAGCAAGCAAAGAGGGAGAGGAAAAGAGATGGCCAAGTGATGATGTGGATGCTCCTTTGGCCCATGCATGGTCCAAGCAAGAACAAGCAAGATCCAAAGGAGAGGGGTGGTTGGTTTGTGTTGTGCATGCCACATAGCACATGTGTGTGCATGGAGCATGGGTTAGGGGTTCAGATGATCAGATTTAGAGATAGCTAGGAAGGATAGATAGAGAGGGAGAGCTAGGGTTTTATACTAACCAAACAAGATCAAGCAATGAAGAAGGGATCCATTTAGAATTCCAAACAAAAGCCAAAAGCTAGGAAAGATGGTACTTGCATGGCCCATGCAAGACAATTAATGCCCAAATTATCCTTGTGAAAACAATGATATTATGATGGCATTGTCCATATGCATTCCCAATAGGTGGGCAAGGCCAAGCAAAAATTATGGGTGGATCCAACCAACAACATGGGCTAGAGATAACTCAATAAAATGCCAAGCCCATATTATTGGATGGTGGAATTATAAGGTGGTGAAAGAATAAGGTGGTGGAGTCAAAAGAGAGATGCCCCCAACTCAACTTGGGCATTTAACAATTTATTAAGAACCAAATACAATATCAAGAGGCAACTACAATTAATCATGCACATGAGATAAGAACCAAACAAGAAAAAGGTTTTATATGATGCTCAAATGCAAGGGGACATGATGACATGAGCATGATGTGCTGATGATGCAACAATTATATGTTGGAAGTGGCCCATTTTATTATTATAACTAGTAGCATTACAGGGGTTAGACAACTGGGATGCTACAGGGTCCAGCTCCCTTCACTTCGAAAGGGGGCCATCGCTACTATATTTTATTCATCGATGATTTTTCTCGATACACTTGGTTGTATTTTATGCGCTCTCGTAGTGAGGTGCTCTCCATATATCAGCGTTTTGCGGCCATGGTTCGTATTCAATATTCTACCCCCATCCGTGTGTTTCGTGCTGATTCTGCTGGTGAGTATATCTCCCAGATGTTGCGAGGTGTTCTTGCTGAGCAGGGCACTCTTGCTCGATTCTCTCCTGGCAAGACATGCCGAATGGCGTTCGGCGAAGCATCGCCATCTTCTTGAGACCACTCGCGCTATGATGATTGCTTCTTCTCTCCCGCATTGGCCGAGGTCGCCGCCACGTCGGCTTACCTCATCAATATTCAGCCTTCACGCCTTGCGGTGGTATCCCTCTTGAGCCTCTACGGGCAGTCTCCAGACTACTCCATGCTTCGCTTGTTTGGTTGTGTTTGCTATGTTCTCCTTGCTCGCGAACGCACCAAACCGACCGGCCACCGTTGAGTGTGTCTTCCTTGGATACAGTGATGAGCATAAGGGCTATCGCTGTTGGGACCCTGTTGGTCGTCGGATGCGTATCTCTCGTGATGTTACTTTTGATAAGGCGCGTCCTTTCTATCCTCGTCCTACCGCTGGTACTTACTCGGTGGAAGATATCTCTTTTCTTCTCTTCCCCGACACACCTCCTTCTACCCCTATTGTGTCTTCGTCAGGATCTCCTCCCCCTGATGTCTCTTCTTCAACACCGTCCTCTTCTGCTCCGTCTAGTTCTCCTCGTTCTCCGGAGTCTCCCTCTCCTATTCCCTCTTCTTCCTCGTCGTCTCCTGCGTCGTCTTCCTCTGATGATCTTCCCTCTACTCGTCCCTGTCACCGTCGTGCCCCCACGTTACTCTCCTAGTCAAGACGGGTCTTTCTGTTGCCTCTGAGCCGACCTCTTATCGGGATGCCGAGCATCATCTGAATGGCAGCCGGCCATGGCCGAGGAGATTGCTGCGCTTGAGCGCTGGCACTGGAGCTTGTTTCTCCTCCCGGTGTTCGTCCTATCACGTGTAAGTGGGTCTATAAGATTAATACTCGCTCTGACGTATCTCTTGAGCGCTATAAAGCGCGTCTTGTGGCTCGTGGTTTTCAGCAGGAGCATGGTCGTGACTATGATGAGACCTTTGCTCCTGTCGCTCATATGACCACTGTGCGCACTCTTCTTCTTGCTTACATTGCGTCACACTGGTCTGTGTCCCAGCTTGATGTTCAGAATGCCTTTCTCAATGGTGAGTTGAGTGAGGAGGTTTATATGCAGCCTCCTCCTGGGTACTCTGTTCCTGAGGGGATGGTTTGTCGTCTTCGATGTTCTCTTTATGGCCTCAAACAGGCTCCTCGTGCCTGGTTTGAGCGCTTTGCTTCTGTAGTTACAGCTGCTGGTTTCTCCCCTAGTGCTCATGATCCAGCATTGTTTGTTCACACTTCTCCTCGTGGACGCACTCTTCTTCTTCTCTATGTTGATGATATGATCATTACCGGTGATGATCCTGAGTATATAGCCTTTGTTAAGGCTCGTCTTCGTGATCAGTTTCTTATGACTGATCTTGGTCCTCTTCGATACTTTCTTGGGATTGAGGTTTCCTCCACTTCTGATGGATTTTACATCTCTCAGGAAAAGTATATTCAGGATCTTCTTGCTCGTGCTGCTCTTGGGGATGAGCGCACTGTTGAGACTCCTATGGAGCTGAATGTTAAGCTTCAACCTACTGATGGTGATCCTCTTTCTGATCCGACGCGTTATCGTCATCTTGTTGGGAGCCTTGTTTATCTTCTTGTCACTCGTCCGACATCTCTTATCATGTTCATATTCGAGTCGGTTTGTTTCTACTCCTACCACTGTCATTATAGTCATCGCTTCGTGTTCTTCGTTATCTTCGTGGTACGATCACTGTCGCCTTTTCTTTCCCGTTCCAGCCCCTCCAGCTCGTGCTATTCGGACGCCACGCATGCAGTGATCCTTCGGATCGTTTCACTTTCTCGCCATCGTGTGTTTCTTGGTGGTTCGCTCATTGCTTGGAAGGCGAAGAAAGCAGCGTTTCCGCTCGAGTGTTGAGGCTGAGTTGCGTGCTATGGCCTTGTTGATTCTTGAGGTGACCTGGTTACGGTGGTTACTATGGATTTTGAGTCTCTTACCACACCCACCGGTTTTGTCTCGACAAGACAGTGCTATTAGTGTTGCACGTGATCCGGTCAAGCATGAGCTTACCAAGCATATTGGTGTTGATGCTTTCTATACACGTGCTCGTGTGTGCTCAGTTGTTGCGCTCAAGATGTGCCTTGATTCTGATTGGCGGATTTCTTCACGAAGGCCCAGACCAGAGCGCAACATGATTTCTTACTCTCTAAACTCAGTGTTGTGGATCCACCATGAGTTTGTGTGTGTGTGTGGGGGGGGGGGTGTTAGATGTATATATCTGTATATTGTATTTCCCCCATATGTTAAGGGGTTTCCTGCATATTTGCTCTGTACTTGTACTATATATTGTGGCCTTTGGCCCCCAGAGGAATACAAGTTGCATATTCCTGACAGTGGGTATATTCCGAGGAGCGTGAATTTATCGAGCTGCGGGAGGGGAGCATACTGACGAGTAGCCGGGTTGCAGATGGAGTAGTTCGTGATGCCACATACGAGGAGGAGGCCGTCGCAGGAGGCTAGCTACCAGATGGAATAGTCCGTTTCAGCTGGGCTCTTGGCTCTTAAACGGGCTGGGCTTTAGCCAGCCTCGTGGCGGATTTTGAACCGCTTGGATTTTGAAAAGTCTTAATCTTGTACTCCATCCGTCCATATAAATACGTTCGAATCTAGAAAAATCTAAATCAGTTATTTATAGACAAAGGGAGTACAAAAGAAAAACTTGTTCCAATAAGTCCCTTGATCAAAATTATTTGGAGTTCACGAATGTAGATCAGCCAGCTTTTGTAACCGTATCCAGAGTTGTTGATGATCTCACCCTATTGTATCAGGGAATTTACGTCCCTCTCCGGATCGACGTAATTTCCATGTATAGAAAATCGCGCCACGTTTATGAGACTTATACCCATCCCTATATATGAATACCCTGCTCTTAGGAATTAAGTGGGATCCTGCTTGACACCTTATGTGACGTCCACTCTGTGATGCAAACATGTCTCTACTTAATGAAAGCAATGCAATCAAAATTCAAAAAAAAAAAAGAACACAAAAACACGATATTGTTGGTTGTTTGTTTTTCATAAACTTAGTCAGAGAAACATGGGAAAAAAGGGAGATTTGATGGTGCCTCTAGAGACCCACCCCGTCCGCTTCGACCACTATACCTGCTCCTGCTTGGACACGGATTTGCGCTCCATGGCCATTGTGGCATGGAGTCACAGACAGATGACCCAATGCAATGACCTCGCCGGTAGTTAAGTCATTGTCGAAGAGGTTGTCGACGCCAAGGCAGGAGATCAAGGAGGTCCACGGGCGCGGCGACGACAGTGAATGGTTGTTAGTTCTCGCAAGCGGCAATCTAGCCACAAGTCCAATGGTGCAATAGAATCTATGGCTGCATTTGACTAAGGCGAACAACAACCTGGAACATCACCAAATCACCGCTGCTAGTAGTTTTAGTTTTGCACCTAGGAAATACGTGACAGAAACCGGCCCAACGCGAAAACCACAAGAAGAACCAGGAAAAAACTCTCTAATTCTCGCCTTGTTTCAAGCGAACCCACAAAAGACAGCCTAACTCTCGCCTCGTCTCCAGCCCTTGCGAAAGCCGGCCTAATTCTCGCCTATTCTGGGCCGAACCGGATAAACCAACGTATCTGTGGCATGTTCTCCATAGAATTGATTCACTCGGACCTGGATGGAGAGGAAGAATTTAGTTTGGTTTTACGATTTTGCTAGTTCTCAGACGCCTGAGAACTTTTTAAGTCTTAGTTGTCTCTTTCACCATTCAATTTACCTCGCGATTTGTGTAAAGTGGAAGTTACACATGAGTTACAACTCGGATGTAACTGAAAATTTAATGAGTTGGTTGCAACTGAAAAATAGCATAAATATTAGGATGACATCAGCGACTTAGACATAAAAAAATTTCAGACGTCTAAGATCTAGGCACTGCCTTGGTTTTAACACCGTCTATGAGCACCTTATAAAAACTCATTTAAACAACCGCCATCCATACACTAGTAAAGAAAACCCTACCGCCGGCTAACCAAAATGGCCTACCACCGGCTGAGTTTGGACTCGCCGGCGGTAAGGACACTTCTATGGTTCAAAACTGGATTCAAAGGACTGATATCTTCTCTTTTCATATATAGTACTGTCTCTCTCTCTTCGTTTGTCACTGGATTTTTTGTTGACATGAACAATAGATGGCAAAGTAAAATAAACTAAATTAGTATGCAACGCTAGCAGGTGTTCCGACTTCCGAGAGCTTCACTGATACCACATCTTCAAACAGCAGACCAGGTCACATAAAGTGCTGACTTTTTTTAAGGAACCTTCAGAAATCGCTGTCACAGCTATCTGAAATTTGTAGTCTCATTTGCTTGTATTTTGCAACAGACATTTTGACACGCCTTGATGCGATACATGGATTCTACATGGATTTATGTTGAAATCACCTTGGTCCTAGCATTTTGCTAATTTAGCCCAACAATCCGGTATGGAGGGAGTAGAAAGAGCGTCCTCAATCCAAAGCCTATTAGGATCGATTTGTATTTGCGCCAAGTTTGTTTTGATCGCGCTCGCACCACACGAAAGAAAAAACACATATGGCTCTCTTCTGAGAAGATTTGAGCCGGTGGAGTATTCCTTATGAAATCAAGCAACTCGCGTAGATAAGTTTTGGAAGTATTTGAATCTTCTCTAAAATTTATTTATGGTACGGGCGGGCGGCTACAGAAGAGAAGCCATCTAGCCGATTCCAAAACACCCCCATTTAACAATCATAATTGAAAGATGCATTTTAGAAAATTTCGTTCAAATTTAGGTAACTTTACACACTTTGAACGAAATTTAAACTAAAACAATCTAAATAAACTAAATAAGACTACTATTGGCGGCGACGAAGATCGTCGTCATCGTCGGAGACGAGATTGATCCACTCCGACGCCGGCCAGAGGAATGTCCAGGGTTGGCCCTAGTGCTGGACGGGCGGTGTTTCTTCTAGCGATGGAGGGGGATTTTTGTCGATAGACGTGCCTGACTAGAGCACCTCTTCCTGGTGGCACGCCTGCTCCGCTCTCTGCTATCACTAGGCGATCGAGGAGAGCCTCGTGGTCTGCGGTGTCGTCCCAGCACAGCACGCTCTCTGCTATCACATTAGTAATTTTTTATTTGAACTTGCAAAACAGGGAAGGGCCGGAAATCGCTGGGGATGTCCTCGCCGCTGAACAGTTCCCGCTCCTCTTTGCTTGACCTCCAGCTCCCACGGCAGTGTGCATGGCGGAAGCGAACGACGAAAAAAAAGGATATGAGCCAGGTGCCACAGTGGAGATGGATCATCCCTACCTGGGGGCATACATACCGAAGAAAGCCCGGCCGTCGGCGCGGCACCGAACGGCGGGACCTCGGACGGTGTTGATGTCGATGATGTCCTAGTAGGCATGCCGCACGTCGTCGCAGGCGTCTTAGATTGCGTCTTAGGCGGCTGCAGTATCTGGGTTTTCCCTACTGTGGCGCAGGGGTCGGTCGGTTCGGTGCTGCGAGTAGAACATGCCCATCTCGTTGAGCTCATCATCGACGATCGATCATGGGAAATTTGAGCAACTTCATCTCATATGTGTGCCAAAACTCCAACGAGTGAGTGAACTATACTGCTTGGTCTCTTACCCATACCCAAACCTGACTTTTTGGTTATGTCCCACAGATTTCAATTATTTTTGCGGCGAAGACCACCGATGGACTCGATTTTTGGATAAAGGAACAACTTTTTGATGCGTCAAGCACCAAGACGCTACAGACAGAAATACTTCTAATATCGAGGATCTGTATAATAAGTAGGGATGTAGACGGACGTCCCGGGTTGTCCGCCAATTTATTCTCACTAATCGATGTAGTATTATTCACTATTCAGCCATCATGAAACAAAAAGCAGAAGCACTAGCTATGATGGCGTAGGGAAGTGCTGGAAGTAGGAGGCTTGGATGAGGAGAGGTAGAATCGGGTAGCATATATATAGCACCCGAGAGGATACTCGGTTAGGATTAAGAGAGGTTTATCCGTTTGCTTATCGTATCCCGGCTAGCTTAACCTTTTTCCAATTCTAACGAACGTTGGGCGTGGCTCGCTGGTTATGTGGCCGACCTTTTTTGATGTTTAGATAGTTTACTATGATAATTTACTTGAACGAAACAATTCCTAAACAAAATAGAAGTGCCAACACTAATTTGCTAGCTTAGATCTTCGCGTGGGACATGACCGACTCGTGTTTTGACTACACTAACAAAGTACAAGCTGAAAAACGAGTTATGTGTGATGTTTGATAAACCAGATAGCCATCACGACCTCTTACCCAAAAGATATTTAATCAAAAAATATTGAGAAAGAATACAGTAAACCGATACTTAGCTCAAAACTATTGTTATCGATTCCAAATAATCCGATACAAATAGATAATCTGACGAAAATAAACTATAAAGAACAATTATGATTTTAGAACTGATTACATCGTGTAGTAATCGCAGAGAGCAAGAACTTTATTCAAGTCCAACCTACTAAAACATTCATTCAATCTAAATCATGAACTAAGTAATTAAGAGTATTCTGTGACCATCTACAAACCAAATATATATTCCTCAGAAACCGATGTCGAACAGTTATTAGTTACGGAAAAAACTATGATCTGAATATATCTAATGCATATATACTTAACCTGATGAAAAAAATAGCTACAACTTCAGAGCTGATCTTTTCATGTAGTAGACAAATAATTCAAGAGGTACATCTCTGTTCAAGTTCAATCCACTATTGAATTCGATCTAAATAGAAGCAAAAAATCAATCTTAATTGCAAACTAAAAGAAACAAATTAATTTTGGTTATCAACGATCAACGACGAGACAAGCATTGAAGACTTCCGGTCGATCACACTCTAATCGGAACAACAAACATCAAAGCACGATTACGAGATGAGAGGGCAGAAGGGGACCATTCCTTGGAGGATGTATGCAACCTTGGCAGAGTCGGAGTAGCTGGGGAGGAACATCCCGCTAGCGGCGAGGGAGAGCTTGGCGGCACCGATGGAGGCGACACCAAGCATGGGCATCTCCGCGGGACTCCACTCGTTGTAGGCGCTACCATAGCCGCCATAGGACTCCGTTGGTTGCCTCGGGGTGAGAACCACGGCCATGAAAAATAAAAAGCAGGGACGGGAGCTATGATCGAAGGTTCTCGGGGAAGTGCTAGGAGGAGGAGGCTTTGATGAGGAGAGGTAGGATCGGGTCGCCTATATATAGCACTCTAGAGGATACTTGATTAGGATTAAGAGAGGTTTATCCGTTTTCTTATCTTATCCTGGCTTAACCCCTTTCCAATTCTAACGAACATTGGGCTTATGTGGCTGCCCTTTTTTTGATGATTAAACAGTTTACTATCATAATTTATTTGAACGAATCAATTCCTAAAAAGAATAGAAGTGCCAATAGTAATGTGCTAGCTTAGATCTTAGCAGAAGACATGAATGATTCGCGTTTTTGTTAGAGATATGCCCTAGAGGCAATAATAAATGTAGTTATTATTATATCTTTGTGTTTATGATAAATGTTTACATTCATGCTATAATAGTATTAACAAGGAAACATTGATACTTGTGTGATTTGTAAACTTAATTTGAAGTCCCTAGTATAGCCTCTATACATCATTAGCTTGTTGGTTGATAAATGATTGTGGTTTCCCTATCATGAACATTGAGATGTTATCAACAACAAGATCATATCGTTAGGAGAATGATATGGTGGACATACTCTTATAGATAAGCGTAGCATAAAGATCAAGTCATTTCAATAGTTTAATTGCTATATGCTTTCTGATACATAGTAACCTAATTCCTTCGACCATGAGATCATGCATATCACCTTTACCGGATGGATGCTTTCATGACATCAAACACCACACCGTAACTGGGTGGCTATAAAGGTGGCATTGAGTGTTCGGAAAGTATTGGTTGAAACACATGGATCAAGAGTGGGATTTGTCCATCCATATGACGGATAGATATACTCTGGGCCCTCTCGGTAGAATGTCATCCAATTAGCTTGCAGGCATGTGACTGGATCACAAGGGATCACATATCACGGGAACGAGAAAAGAGTACTTATCGGTAACGAGGTTGAACTAGGTATGCAGAGATACCGACGATCATAACCTCGGATAAGTAAACTATCGTGAGGCAAAGGGAAATTGGTATCGTATGTAAGTGGTTCATTCGATCGCAAAGTAATCGTAGAAATATGTGGGAGCCATATGAATTTCTAGATTCCTCTATTGGTTATTGTTCGGAGAAGTGTCTCGATCATGTCCGCATAATTCACGAACCGTAGGGAGACACACTTAAGGATTCGACGTTGTTTGAGTAGTTATGGAATGAATGAGAAAGAGACCGAATGTTGTTCGGAGTCTCGGATGGGATCCGGGATATCACGAGGAGATCCGGAATGGTCCGGAGAATAAAATTCATAAAAGGAAAGTCTTGTTTCGGAGTTGGGGAATGATTCCGATGTTTTCATCGGGAATGTTCTAGAAGGTTCCGGAATGTCCGGCACTCCGGAGGGGAAGGGTACATGAATGTGTTGTATCAAGTTGGTATGATTGCATCATGTACTAAGTGTCATCGCTGTTCCAAATAAAGAATTAATCGAATCCTAGTTTGAAAAGTCAAATAGCTAAATTGAAAAGTCAAACGGCTAAATTTGGAAAGTGGAAAAGAGGAGGAGGAGGTGAAACCAGGTTGGGAGAGTCCTCCTCCCCAAGCCGGCGCACCACCCAAGCCGAGTTGGGGAGGGACTCCCCTCCCTCCCCTTGGCCGCCGGCCCCTCCACCTATATAAGGAGGGGCAGGGCTCCCTCCTAGCACACACAAGTACCTCTCCTCAAACCCTAGCTTGGCGCCTACCACCATAGCCGCCGCCGCCCCCTAGGGTTTTGCCCTAGCCGCTAACTTGGGGGTCCCCGGAACCCTAGCCACCGGCTCTAGCACCTCCTCCTTGGTGTGTCTAAACCCTAGATCGCCGAGGAGCTCTCTCATACTCCACCATACTCGCTCCGGCTTAAGGCGAAGCCCTGCGAGATCTCCCCTCTACTTCCGGTACCACGCCGTTGTCTTGGAATCGCGAGGAGAGTGCTACAACCTCCATTTTCTTTGGAACAAGGGAGAGGAAGGTCTTCGTCGAGTACCGAACGTGTGACCGACTGCGGGAGCGCTGCCGGAACGCAGCGCCGGAAGGATCGTCTACGCGATCTTGAGATCGGGAAGAGTACGACTACATCACCCACGAGAATTGTTGGAGATATGCCCTAGAGGCAATAATAAATGTAGTTATTATTATATCTTTGTGTTTATGATAAATGTTTACATTCATGCTATAATAGTATTAACAAGGAAACATTGATACTTGTGTGATTTGTAAACTTAATTTGAAGTCCCTAGTATAGCCTCTATACATCACTAGCTTGTTGGTTGATAAATGATTGTGGTTTCCCTATCATGAACATTGAGATGTTATCAACAACAAGATCATATCGTTAGGAGAATGATATGATGGACATACTCCTATAGATAAGCGTAGCAAAAAGATCAAGTCATTTTAATAGTTCAATTGCTATATGCTTTCTGATACATAGTAACCTAATTCCTTCGACCATGAGATCATGCATATCACCTTTACCGGATGGATGCTTTGATGACATCAAACACCACATAAATGGCGGGTGGCTATAAAGGTGGCATTGAGTGTTTGGAAAGTATTGGTTGAGACACATGGATCAAGAGTGGGATTTGTCCATCCATATGAGATAGATATACTCTGGGCCCTCTCGGTGGAATGTCATCCAATTAGCTTGCAAGCATGTGACGGCTCACAAGGGATCACATATCACGGAGCGAGAAAAGATTACTTATCGTAACGAGGTTGAACTAGGTATGCAGAGATACAAGCGATCATAACCTTGGATAAGTAAACTATCGTGAGACAAAGGGAAATTGGTATCGTATGTAAGTGGTTCATTCGATCGCAAAGTAATCATAGAAATATGTGGGAGCCATATGAATTTACAGATTCCTCTATTGGTTATTGTTCGGAGAAGTGTCTCGATCATGTCCGCATAATTCACGAACCGTAGGGAGACACACTTAAGGATTCGACGTTGTTTGAGTAGTTATGGTATTATGAGAAAGAGACCGAATGTTGTTCGGAGTCTAGGATGGGATCCGGGATATCACGATGATATCCGGAATGGTCCGGAGAATAAGATTCATATAAGGAAAGTCCCGTTTCGGAGTTGGGGAATGATTCCGGTGTTTTCATCGGGAATGTTCAAGGGTACATGAATGTGTTGTATCAAGTTGGTATGATTGAATCATGTACTAAGTGTCCTCACTGTTCCAAATAAAGGATTAAATTGAATCCTAGTTTGAAAAGTCAAATAGCTAAATTGAAAAGTCAAACGGCTAAATTTGGAAAGTGGAAAAGAGGAGGAGGAGGTGAAACCGAGTTGGGGAGGGAGTCCTCCTCCCCAAGCCGGCGCACCACCCAAGCCAAGTTGGGGAGGGAGGGGACTCCCTCCCCAACTCGGCGCACCACCCAAGCCGAGTTGGGGAGGGACTCCCCTCCCTCCCCTTGGCCGCCGGCCCCTCCACCTATATAAGGAGGGGCAGGGCTCCCTCCTAGGACACACAAGTACCTCTCCTCAAACCCTAGCTTGGCGCCTACCACCATAGCCGCCACCCCCTAGGGTTTTGCCCTAGTCGCCGACTTGGGGGTCCCCGGAACCCTAGCCGCCGACTCTAGCACCTCCTCCTTGGTGTGTCTAAACCCTAGATCGCCGAGGAGCTCTCTCATACTCCACCATACTCGCACCGGCTTAAGGCGAAGCCTCATGAGATCTCCTCTACTTAGGTACTGCCATTGTCTTTGCCGGAATCGCGAGAGTGCTACAACCTCCATGCCCTCTTGGAACAAGGGAGAGGAAGGTCTTCGTCAGTACGAGCGTGTGACCGATTGAGCGCCGGACGCCTTGCACGGAAGGATCGTCTCTGCGATCTTGAGATCGGGAAAATACGTTGCATCACCCACGAGAATCCGCTCTCGTTAAACACTTTGGAATCTTCGAGGGTAAGTTATTCCATCGACTCGTTGCTACAATATAGTAGATAGATCTTGGCTTGTTTGTTTGTATGCGATAGAAATTTTTTGTTTTCCATGCTACGAAACCCTACAGTGGTATTAGAGCCGTGTCTATATGTAGATCTGTTGCACGAGTAGAACACAATGGTCATTGTGGGCGTTGATGATTTTATTGTCGATTGCTTCTTGTGTACTTTGCATCTTGCGGTATGTTGGGATGAAGCGGCCCGGGCTAACCTTACATGACATCGTTCATGAGACTTGCTCCACGCTCGACATGCAACTTGTATTGCATAAGTGGCTTTGCGGGTGCCTGTTTCTCCTAGCATAGTTAATATCCAATTTACAACGGGTGATTAACAATACTAGTATCAATGTTGTGGTTCATGTTCGTAATTTAGAACGACACTTATAGAAAGCCCCAAGCCACGTAAAACATGCAAAGAAAGTAGAGGCGTATAACTTTGTTTTGCAGGGGTGTGCAGTGATGTGATATGGCCATGATTGTGATTATGTATGCAATGTTCCTTATTGTAAGTTGGCAACCGGCAGGAGCCATATGGTTGTCTTTAATTTATGTTAAGACCCGCGTGTCTATTCAAAGTAGTTGTAATAGTTGAAGCCGGTGGACGACAACCATGGAGAGGCGTCATTGACCTTGATGCAATGCCGGTGATGATGGAGATCATGTTCGTGCTAGAAGATGGAGATCGGAAGCACAAACAAGAAAGGCCATATCATATCACATATTATGAATTGCATGTGATGTTAATCCTTTATGCATCTTGTATTGCTTAGTAGACTACGGTAGCATTATAAGATGATCCCTCATGCACATGAATTTCAAGTCATAAAGTGTTCACCCTTAGTTAGCACCGTTGATAAAGCTTGTTGCTTCGAAGCACCACGTGATAATCGGGTGTGTTAGATTCCGCAAGTGTATACAACGTGAGCAAGCCAGATTTGCTCATGCGGAAACTAAGGTTTGATCTTGACGAGCCTAGCATGTACATACATGGTCTCGGAACACAGATCACCGAAAGGTAAAGCATGAATCATATAGTAGATATGATGAACATGACGATTGTTCGCCATTGAAACTATATCAACTCTCGTGATGATCGGTGTTGATGTAGTGGATTTGGTTCGTGTGATCACTCAAACAATGTGAGGGATGTTGTTTTGAGTGGGAGTTCACCTAGATTAACTTTATTATTAATTTGAACTCAATTTGTCATAAACTTAGTCTAAACTATTGCAAATATGTTGTAGATCAATGGCAGCCCCTACCATCAATTTTAATGCGTTCCTAGAGAAAGAAAAGTTGAAAAACAATGGAAGCAACTTCGCGGATTGGTTCCGCAATTTGAGGATTGTCCTCACATTTGGTAATTTGACCTATGTCTTTGGATGCACCGCTAGGTGACCCACTGCGGTGATGCTTCCGATGAAGTAAAGAATGTTTACCTCGCTCGGAAGAATCGGTACTCCATAGTTCGATGTGCTATCTTGTATGGTTTGGAACCGGAGCTTGAAAAGGTTTGAGAATTGAGACCCATATGATATTGTCGAGGATCTCAAATTGATCTTTGAGACTCATGCGGCAATTGAAAGTTATGAGGCTTAAAAAGTTCTTTAAGCGCAAGATGGAAGAGGCAGCTCCGTCAGTGAGCATGTGCTTAAGATGTCTGGGCACGCAAACAAACTTCAAAGCTTGGGTATAGTGATTCCTAATGCTTTGGGGATTTACCGTGTCCTCCAATCACTACCACCAAGTTACAAGAACTTTGTGATGAACTACAACATGCAGAACATGAACAAGCAGTTGCCAGAACTGTTTGCTATGTTGAAGTCTGCAGAAGTGGAGATCAAGAAAGAGCACCAGTGTTGTTGTTCAATAAGACCACCAAATTCAAGAAAGGTAAGTCTAAGCAGAAGGGACACTTCAAGAAGGGTGGTAAGAAAGTTACCACGCCAGCGAAGAAGACCAAGGCTGGACCTAAGCACGATCTTGAGTGCTTTCTTGCAAGGGAGAAGGTCACTGGAAGTGGAATTTCCCAAAGTACTTGGCGGATTTGAAGAACGGCAACATCAAGAAGAAAGGTATATCTGATATACATGTTATTGATGTGTATCTCACTAGTACTCGTAGTAGTGCCTGGGTATTTGATACTGGTTCGGTTGCTCATATTTGTAACTCAAACCAGGTGCTGCAGAATAAATGGAAGCTAGCGAAGAACGAGGTGACGATGCGCGTAGGAAACGGATCAAAGGTTGATGTGATCGCGGTCGGCACGCTACCCCTTCATCTACCATCGGGATTAGTTTTATACTTAAATATTTGTTATTTGGTGCCTGCGTTGAGCATGAACATTATATCGGGATCTTGTTTATTGCGAGACGGTTACTTGTTTAAGTCCGAGAATAATGGTTGTTCGATTTATATGAGTAATATGTTTTATGCACATGCACCTTTGATAGATGGTCTATTATTATTGAATCTTGATAGTGGAAATACACATATCAACAACATTGAGACTAAACGTTTGAAATCGAGCGATAACTCGACCTATATGTGGCACTGTCGTCTTGGTCACATTGGAGTGAAGCGTATGAAGAAACTCCATTCTGATGGACTTCTTGAATCACTTGATTTCGAATCACTTGAAAGATGCGAAGCATGTCTGATGGGAAAAATGACTAAGACTCCATTTTCTGGTATGATGGAGCGAGCTACGGACTTATTGGAAATCATACATACCGATGTGTGTGGTCCAATGAGTGTAGCATCGCGCGGTGGTTATCGTTATGTTCTTACCTTCACGGATGACTTGAGTAGATATGGGTATATCTATTTCATGAAACATAAGTCCGAAACTTTCTAGAAGTTTAAGGAGTTTCAAAGTGAGGTAGAGAATCAACGTAACAAGAAGATTAAATTTCTGCGTTCTGATCGTAGAGGTGAATATCTAAGTTATGAGTTTGGCGAGCATTTGAAGAAAGGAATACTTTCACAATTGACACCGCCAGGAACACCACAACGTAATGGTGTGTCCGAACGTCGTAATCGAACTCTCTTAGATATGGTTCGTTCTATGATGTCACTTACAGATTTACCGCTATCATTTTGGGGTTATGCATTAGAAACAGCCGCATTCACTTTAAATAGGGCACCATCTAAATCCGTTGAAACGACACCATATGAATTATGGTTTGGGAAGAAACCTAAATTGTCCTTCCTTAAAGTTTGGGGATACGAAGCCTATGTAAAGAAGTTACAGCCGGACAAGCTTGAACCCAAAGCGGAAAAATGCGTCTTCATAGGATACCCGAAGGAAACTATTGGGTATACCTTCTATCATAGATCCGAAGGCAAAAATCTTCGTTGCCAAGAATGGATCCTTTCTAGAGAAGGAATTTCTCTCGAAAGAAGTGAATGGAAGGAAAGTAGAACTCGACGAGGTTGTCGAACCTTCTCTCAAAATTGCGAGTAGCGCAGCACCGGAAGAAGTTCTTGTGGTGCCTGCACCAATTAGAGAGGAAGCTAATGATGATGATCATGAAACTTCGGTTGAAGTTGCTACAGAGCCTCGGAGGTCAACGAGAACTCGTACCACTCCAGATTGGTATGATCCCGTTATGAGTGTCATGTTGGTGGATAACACCGATGACCCCGAGACATATGAGGAAGCGATGGTTAGCCCAGATTCCAATAAATGGCAAGAAGCCATGAAATCCGAGATTGGATCCATGTACGAAAACCAAGTATGGACTTTGGTGGACTTACCAGATGGCCGGAAAGCTGTCGAGAACAAATGGATCTTCAAGAAGAAAACAAATGCCTGATAAGGCTGAGTTCATGTGTATAGTGCCAATCCCTGGATCGGTTCACTGGCACACACAGTACAAAATGATATCAAATGTAACTGTGCATCATAAATACAACGAATATGATCCAGAATTTACATTATTTATTCAAGTACACAGCAGAAAACGAATACAAGATAGATCTCCATCCTTCAAATGTGCCACAGGCGAACAATTGTTGAGTGGAGTCTCGCGACCTATGAACGATCACTCAGATACGATATAACCTGCAACATGAAACGTTGCAGCCACGAATGGTCAATACATTGAATGTATGGCAAGTAGGCTAAAGTGGTTAACAATAGATCTATCAACTACATGCTTATTTGGCCAAGTGGAGTTCAGGCTTATTTGCATAAAGCAATACAACTTTTCCCTACTTTCAAAATACTTTTCTTTCTTCAAAAACAATCTTCTAAGGACATACCAAACCCATGTAGATACAAGACAGTTCAGCTTTCGTATGCTCCTAAACCCATGTTCATCCATCAAGTTTTAGTAATTAAGAAATTGGGATGAGTGAGAAATATCATAGCATCAGTATCAGGTCGCTCAAATTGTCCATAACCGGGGACACGGCTAATCGATTAGTTTATACACCTGCAGTTAGTACACTTACCCATGTGACTTGGCCATTTCGTATCACCACTCTCATATTGGGTGATGATAGGGAGAAGTCCAAGAAGGAACCGTTCGGGAAGTAGCTCCCCAATCCCGACGCGCACCGGTCCAACCTACACTATCTACATCTCTGGATACGCGGGTTCGAGTTATCACAACCTACTGAGTTCAACCAACCGCCCATTCCATTATTGGCACATGGTTGCACACGAAGCTTCCAAACAAAGAAACCAATCATTTCTCAGTGTCCTGGGCGGCATTCCCCACCAAAATCCACACTCGATGACCCAATCAATGCCATTCACTGTGTGGTTCATTAAAACATGTTGGTTTGTCATTTAGCAAAACATAATCCTTTCAAAACATATAACTTTTCATGATGTGATTCCCTTCCTCGTCTAAATAGCATAGCTAAGCAATCTACCAATACGATGGCTCATAAACAAGGAATACTAGGGAATAATATGGGACATAGCATAGCATATACACATCAATTCCTACATATGCAATTCTACAAAAACATCTACAATGCATAGGAAAACAGTAGGACATTTATGACCAAGATAGCACCACTTGCCTTTGTTGTAGATGTAGTCGATTATATAATCCTCACAATCCTCATAGATATAATGTTTGCACTCGTCATAACCATAATACTTGCAATCATAGTAGTTGCAATCACAGTAGTTGCACTCCTCGCAATCTAACGTTTGAAGCAAACACCACAAACACCATTCAAAACATTGCAAACATGTAATAATGCAACAATACAAGAAAACAATGATGAACAGATGCATGCATGACGATTTAATGAGTCACAATGGTTGCATTTAGTGTTCTAAACATAGTTAGATTACATGATGCATGTGGGAAGTCATTTAATGCACTAAAGCTTTTATTACTAAGTTGTATCGATTTAATATGGTGTATACCATTTTAATTGAACTAAATATGTTTATGTCATATTAAATTGTGAACTAGATGCTACTGGATAGATAATGCAATTTAGAGACAGTGGCAATTTGAATCACCTAAAAAGGAGTTATAGATATTTCCTTATGATTAAAACACTATTTCAATGGGTTTAAATATTTCTGTATGAATTTCTGTTTTAACAGTACCAAATAATTTGTCATGCAATTTCTCTGTATAGATATTATCAATACAAAACCTTAACACTTGGATTCACCCTAATCGGAGTTTTTAAAGGTTTTAAATGATTCATATAGTTTATGTTGTCTAAAAATCAAACTAAAATTATATCTGTAATCTCCACGGAATTGTGATTTCAGGGACATATTATTTGTAATTTTCTGAATAGTATTTATTTTCTTATGAATTTATTACTCTAAATAGGCCATTAAACTATTTAAATCTTCACGGCAAAACCTTACAGTAAAAGGCTGAACTAATTGCATATTGATGATCTACATGAAACCAGCTTTCCAACGGTATATCATTTATATTTTTGTGACAAGCAATTAATTTACTATGAATTTAATTATTTATAAAGCCATTAAAACTAATTAAATTTCTACGGGTTAAATAATCTGCAAAGGCTAGATCCAACCAGATATTGTTAAAGTACATTACAGTAGCTTCAATTTGATATATTATTCATATTTTTCGGAGTTACAGATAATTTCTTATGAATTTATTAACCTAAAAGACCATTAAAACTAATTAAATTACTGCAGTAACCACGTACAGTAAAAGTTGGATCTATTCTGATAAGATGATTTTACATGAAATTATCTTCAATTTGATATATTATACGCAATTTTTGGACGTGGTATGAATTTCTAATGAATTTTACAAGTTAGATCTATAATATGCAATTTTAAATTCGAACGGAATATTTGAGAATATTCATTGATTGACGAGTTGACTTTGCATCTTGTTGGGACTAGATGTTGATCTTACGTTGACGTGGCGTTGATGAGGAAGATGACCGGGATGACGACATGGCACGCACCGGTTTGATTGGATCTCGACCGTCTCGATAGGATCCGGTGGCTAGAAGAAGAGATTGACCCGATTTTGGCTCAGTATAGACAAAAAATAGATCTGTGTTAGAGAGACAAATCCGTAGGTCAAATAGAAAAACTCAGAACATGAAAGTTGTGGGGAATCATTATTCCTACCTTCTCACCAAAGGAATTTGGATTTGAAGCACGAGCGCGAGTACATCTTGGATTTACACCGTAAGATCTAAAATATTGCGATACGAAATTCTCCGGCTGTGGTGGATGAAAAGAGGTGAGGTTTATCGGGATTGAAAGATTTCGACGATTCCTACAACTTTCGTTTTTTGACCGAAGGCAAACGACGAAGTCTAGATGGTTTAAAAAGCGAAATAAGATTCGGGCATGTGTAGACTCGGGATTTCGAGGAGAGAAACTCGTACAGCTGTGGCTCCACGAGATTATATGGATGTTTAGGACAGTGGGGAGATAGGTATTGGAGTAGGTAACAAGTAGAAACAAACGGAAGTCAATTCGGAGTTGTAGATCAAAAGATATAAGAGTTTGAATAGAGATAGGTTTGAGAAAAACCGATTGCACGCTTTTTAAAGCGAACCTGGGCTCGGTCGGCTAGCTGGGCCGCCGGCTGGCTCGGTCGGCCCATTAGATTTTTTTTTACTTTTCTTTTTCTATTTACTTGTTTCCCATATATCTTTTGCATACGAACTCCAAATGATATGATTCTTGTTTCTAAATTTTTCTAAAATTGAATAGATCATTGTAGGATCAAATTTGTAATCTTTTCGCTAGTTTGGAAGTAGTGGATTTACAAATCCTTGTATATTCCATTTTATTTATATCTTTATGTGTTTGTATTTATTTCATAACTTTTTCATACTAGCTCCAAATGAGCTCAATTTTGTTTCTAAAATTTTGTAATATTAATTGGATCTTTTTAGGCTATAACTATCAATAATTTATGCCTTAAGAATAATGGGTTTTATAAAGTCAATTTAATTACCCTTAGGAACATTTGGGCGAATCAACTATAGGATTTAGATTCCAGGATTTGGATTTAGTTTGTGAGAACTTTGCATGGATGAAATCCTTATGAATGCTTCATGCTTTTCATTTTGAAATCTTGCACACCAACTCTACAATCCAAAATCAATCCATGCCCTTTTGCCTATATGGCTACTTAGGTCATAACAAAATAATATAGGATTTTGAATTCAAGGTTGAGAGGATTTTCTATTCAAAAAGTTTCTTCTCTTTGAGAATTTTCAACAAAGTCAAACAATCAATCAATCTTATTTATTTATTTCACATTCCAAAATTTGAAGAATTTTGGGATGTGACATTCCGGTACCACGCCGTTGTGCTGCCGGAATCGCGAGGAGAGTGCTACAACCTCCGCTGCCTGCTGGAACAAGGGAGAGAAAGGTCTTCGTCGAGTACCGAACGTGTGACCGACTGCGGGAGCGCTCTTAGGAGCATAGCCCGGAAGGATCGTCTACGCGATCTTGAGATCGGGAAGAGTACGACTACATCACCCACGAGAATCCGCTCTCGTTAAACACTTTGGAATCTTCGAGGGTAAGTTATTCCATCGACTCGTTGCTACAATCTAGTAGATAGATCTTGGCTTGTTTGTTTGTATGCGATAGAAATTTTTTGTTTTCCATGCTACGAAACTCTACAAGAATCCGCTCTCGTTAAACACTTTGGAATCTTCGAGGGTAAGTTATTCCATCGACTCGTTGCTACAATCTAGTAGATAGATCTTGGCTTGTTTGTTTGTATGCGATAGAAAATTTTTGTTTTCCATGCTACGAAACCCTACAGTGGTATCAGAGTCGTGTCTATATGTAGATCTGTTGCACGATTAGAACACAATGGTCATTGTGGGCGTTGATGCTTTTATTGTCGATTGCTTCTTGTGTACTTTGCATCTTGCGGTATGTTGGGATGAAGCGGCCCGGGCTAACCTTACATGACATCGTTCATGAGACTTGCTCCACGCTCGACATGCAACTTGTATTGCATAAGTGGCTTTGCGGGTGCATGTTTCTCCTAGCATAGTTAAGATCCAATTTACAACGGGTGATTAACAATACTAGTATCGATGTTGTGGTTCATGTTCGTAAGTTAGAACGACACTTATTGAAAGCCCCAAACCACGTAAAACATGCAAAGAAAGTAGAGGCGTATAACTTTGTTTTGCAGGGGTGTGCAGTGATGTGATATGGCCATGATTGTGATTATATTTGATGTATGCAATGTTCCTTATTGTAAGTTGGCAACCGGCAGGAGCCATATGGTTGTCTTTAATTTATGTTAAGACCCGCGTGTCTATTCAAAGTAGTTGTAATAGTTGAAGCCGGTGGACGACAACCATGGAGAGGCTTCATTGACCTTAATGCAATGCCGGTGATGATGGAGATCATGTTCGTGCTAGAAGATGGAGATCGGAAGCACAAAGAAGAAAGGCCATATCATATCACATATTATGAATTGCATGTGATGTTAATCCTTTATGCATCTTGTATTGCTGAGTAGACGACGGTAGCATTATAAGATGATCCCTCATGCACATGAATTTTCAAGTCATAAAGTGTTCACCCTTAGTTAGCACCGTTGCTAAAGCTTGTTGTTTCGAAGCACCACGTGATGATCGGGTGTGTTAGATTCTGCAAGTGTATACAACGTGAGCAAGCCAGATTTGCTCATGCGGAAACTAAGGTTTGATCTTGACGAGCCTAGCATGTACAGACATGGTCTCGGAACACGGATCACCGAAAGGTAAAGCATGAATCATATAGTAGATATGATGAACATGACGATTGTTCGCCATTGAAACTATATCAACTCTCGTGATGATCGGTGTTGATGTAGTGGATTTGGTTCGTGTGATCACTAAAACAATGTGAGGGATGTTGTTTTGAGTGGGAGTTCACCTAGATTAATTTTATTATTAATTTTAACTCAATTTGTCATAAACTTAGTCTAAACTATTGCAAATATGTTGAAGATCAATGGCAGCCCCTACCATCAATTTTAATGCGTTCCTAGAGAAAGAAAAGTTGAAAAACAATGGAAGCAACTTCGCGGATTGGTTCCGCAATTTGAGGATTGTCCTCACAGCTGGTAATTTGACCTATGTGTTGGATGCACCGCTGGGTGACCCACCTGCAGCTGATGCTTCCGATGAAGTAAAGAATGTTTACCTCGCTCAGAAGAATCATTACTCCATAGTTCAGTGTGCTATCTTGTATGGTTTGGAATCGGAGCTTCAGAAAAGGTTTGAGAATTCAGACCCATATGATATTGTCGAGGATCTCAAATTGATTTTTGAGACTCATGCGGAAATTGAAAGTCATGAGGCTTCTGAAAAGTTCTTTAACTGCAAGATGGAAGAGGGCAGCTCCGTCAGTGAGCATGTGCTTAAGATGTCTGGGCACGCAAACACACTTCAAAGCTTGGGTATAGTGATTCCTAATGCTTTGGGGATTTACCGTGTCCTCCAATCACTACCACCTAGTTACAAGAACTTTGTGATGAACTACAACATGCAGAACATGAACAAACAGTTGCCAGAACTATTTGCTATGTTAAAGTCTGCAGAAGTGGAGATCAAGAAAGAGCACCAAGTGTTGTTGGTCAATAAGACCACCAAATTCAAGAAAGGCAAGTCTAAACAGAAGGGACACTTCAAGAAGGGTGGTAAGAAAGTTACCACGCCGGCGAAGAAGACCAAGGCTGGACCTAAGCACGATCTTGAGTGTTTTCTTGCAAGGGAGAAGGTCCTTTGAGCGGAATTGCCCAAAGTACTTGGCGGATTTGAAGAGCGGCAACATCAAGAAGAAAGGTATATATGATATACATGTTATTGATGTGTATCTCACTAGTACTCGTAGTAGTGCGGGTATTTAATCTTGGTTCGGTTGCTCATATTTGTAACTCAAAGCAGGTCTTTGCAGAATAAACGGAAGCTAGCGAAGAACGAGGTGACGATGCGCGTAGGAAACGGATCAAAGGTTGATGTGATCGCGGTCGGCACGCTACCCCTTCATCTACCATCGGGATTAGTTTTATACTTAAATAATTGTTATTTGGTGCCTGAGTTGAGCATGAACATTATATCGAGATCTTGTTTATTGCGAGACGGTTACTTGTTTAAGTCCGAGAATAATGGTTGTTCGATTTATATGAGTAATATGTTTTATGCACATGCACCTTTGATAGATGGTCTATTCTTATTGAATCTTGATAGTGGAAATACACATATCAACAACATTGAGACTAAACGTTTGAAATCGAGCGATAACTCGACCTATATGTGGCACTGTTGTCTTGGTCACATTGGAGTGAAGCGTATGAAGAAACTCCATTCCGATGGACTTCTTGAATCACTTGATTTCGAATCACTTGAAAGATGCGAAGCATGTCTGATGGGAAAAATGACTAAGACTCCATTTTCTGGTATGATGGAGCGAGCTACGGACTTATTGGAAATCATACATACCGATGTGTGTGGTCCAATGAGTGTAGCATCATGTGATGGTTATCGTTATGTTCTTACCTTCACGGATGACTTGAGTAGATATGGGTATATCTATTTCATGAAACATAAGTCCGAAACTTTCGAGAAGTTTAAGGAGTTTCAAAGTGAGGTAGAGAATCAACGTAACAAGAAGATTAAATTTCTGCGTTCTGATCGTGGAGGTGAATATCTAAGTTACGAGTTTGGCGAGCATTTGAAGAAAGGAATACTTTCACAATTGACACCGCCAGGAACACCACAGCGTAATGTTGTGTCCGAACGTCGTAATCGAACTCTCTTAGATATGGTTCGTTCTATGATGTCACTTACAGATTTACCGCTATCATTTTGGGGTTATGCATTAGAAACAGCCGCATTCACTTTAAATAGGGCACCATCTAAATCCGTTGAAACGACACCGTATGAATTATGGTTTGGGAAGAAACCTAAATTGTCGTTCCTTAAAGTTTGGGGATGCGAAGCCTATGTAAAGAAGTTACAGCCGGACAAGCTAGAACCCAAAGCGGAAAAATGCGTCTTCATAGGATACCCGAAGGAAACTATTGGGTATACCTTCTATCATAGATCCGAAGGCAAAATCTTCGTTGCCAAGAATGGATCCTTTCTAGAAGGAATTTCTCTCGAAGAAGTGATGGAAGGAAAGTAGAACTCGACGAGGTTGTCGAACCTTCTCTCGAATTGCGAGTAGCACAGCACGGAAGAAGTTCTGTGGTGCTGCACCAATTAGAGAGGAAGCTAATGATGATGATCATGAAACTTGGTTGAAGTTGCTCTGAGCCTCGGAGATCAACGAGAACTCGTACCACTCCAGTTGGTATGATCCCGTTATGAGTGTCATGTTGGTGGACAACACCGATGACCCTGAGACATATGAGGAAGCGATGATGAGCCCAGATTCCAATAAATGGCAAGAAGCCATGAAATCCGAGATTAGATCCATGTACGAAACCAAGTATGGACTTTGGTGGACTTCTGGATGGCGAAGGAAGTCGAGAACAAATGGATTTTCAAGAAGAAAGCAGATCTTGATGGTAATGTTACTGTCTATAAAGCTCGACTTGTCGCAAAAGGGTTTCGACAAATTCAAGGAGTTGACTACGATGAGACTTTCTCACCAGTAGCGAAGCTAAAGTCTGTGAGGATTATGTTAGCAATCGCTGCATATTATGATTATGAGATATGGCAGATGGATGTCAAAACAGCATTCCTCAATGGAGACATTGATGAAGAGTTGTATATGATGCAACCCAAAGGTTTTGTCGATCCTAAAGATGCTAACAAGGTATGCAAACTTCAACGGTCCATCTATGGATTGAAGCAAGCATCCCGAAGTTGGAATCAACGTTTTGATAAGGTGATCAAAAGTTTTGGTTTTATACAAACTTATGGAGAAGCTTGTATTTACAAGAAAGTGAGTGGGAGCTCTGTAGCATTCTTAATACTATATGTAGATGACATATTGTTGATTGGGAATGATGTAGACCTTCTTAATAGTGTCAAGGAATATTTGAATAATAGTTTTTCAATGAAGGATCTTGGCGAAGCAGCTTACATATTAGGCATAAAGATTTATAGAGATAGATCGAAACGCCAAATATCATTGTCACATTACATATTTGGACAAAGTTCTAAAGAGATTTGGAATGGAAGATAGCAAGAAAGGGTTCTTGCCCATGTTGCTAATCGACCTTGAGTAAAACTCAAAGTCCGACATCGGCGGAAGATAGAGAAAGGATGAGTAAGACTCCTATGCCTCGACCATAGGATCTCTAATGTATGCCATGCTATGTACTAGACCCGACATTGCATATGTTGTTAGTTTGACTAGCGGTATCAAAGTGATCGAGTGGATCATTGGACGTGATCAAAAACATCCTTAAGTACTTGAGAAGAACTAAGGATATGGTTCTTTCTTATGGAGGTGATGAACGACTCGTTGTTAATGGTTACACCGATGCTAGTTGGAACACCGATCCGGATGATTCTAAATCACAATGTGGATACGTTTTTATTTTGAATGGTGCGGCGATTAGCTGGAGGAGTGCAAAGCAAAGCGTTGTGGCGAGATCTTCAACGAATCGAATACATGGTCGCCGGAGGCTTCACAAGAAGCGATATGGATGAAAGAGTTCATTACAGAGCTGGGTGTGGTTCCTAGTGCGCTGGACCCAATGTCTATCTACTGTGATAACATGGGCGCCATAGCCAATGCGCAAGAACCAAGGTCACACAAGAAGCTGAAGCACATCAAGCTACGTTTTCACGCTATTAGAGAACATATCCAAGATGGGGATATGAAGATTTGCAAAGTACACACAGATTTGAATGTGGCGGATCCGTTGACTAAACCTCTCCCGAGGGCAAAACATGACCAGCACCAAACTGCCATGGGTGTTCGGTATATTACCATGTAATCTAGATTAGATGACTCTAGTGCAAGTGGGAGACTGTTGGAGATATGCCCTAGAGGCAATAATAAATGTAGTTATTATTATATCTTTGTGTTTATGATAAATGTTTACATTCATGCTATAATAGTATTAACAAGGAAACATTGATACTCGTGTGATTTGTAAACTTAATTTGAAGTCCCTAGTATAGCCTCTATACATCACTAGCTTGTTGGTTGATAAATGATTGTGGTTTCCCTATCATGAACATTGAGATGTTATCAACAACAAGATCATATCGTTAGGAGAATGATATGGTGGACATACTCCTATAGATAAGCGTAGCATAAAGATCAAGTCATTTCAATAGTTTAATTGCTATATGCTTTCTGATACATAGTAACCTAATTCCTTCGACCATGAGATCATGCATATCACCTTTACAGGATGGATGCTTTGATGACATCAAACACCACACCGTAACTGGGTGGCTATAAAGGTGGCATTGAGTGTTCGGAAAGTATTGGTTGAAACACATGGATCAAGAGTGGGATTTGTCCATCCATATGACGGATAGATATACTCTGGGCCCTCTCGGTGGAATGTCATCCAATTAGCTTGCAAGCATGTGACTGGCTCACAAGGGATCACATATCACGGGAACGAGAAAAGTGTACTTATCGGTAACGAGGTTGAACTAGGTATGCAGAGATACGGACGATCATAACCTCGGATAAGTAAACTATCGTGAGGCAAAGGGAAATTGGTATCGTATGTAAGTGGTTCATTCGATCGCAAAGTAATCGTAGAAATATGTGGGAGCCATATGAATTTCCAGATTCCTCTATTGGTTATTGTTCGGAGAAGTGTCTCGATCATGTCCGCATAATTCACGAACCGTAGGGAGGCACACTTAAGGATTCGACGTTGTTTGAGTAGTTATGGAATGAATGAGAAAGAGACCGAATGTTGTTCGGAGTCTCGGATGGGATCCGCGATATCACGAGGAGATCCGGAATGGTCCGGAGAATAAAATTCATATAAGGAAAGTCCCGTTTCGGAGTTGGGGAATGATTCCGGTGTTTTCATCGGGAATGTTCTAGAAGGTTCCGGAATGTCCGGCACTCCGGAGGGGAAGGGTACATGAATGTGTTGTATCAAGTTGGTATGATTGCATCATGTACTAAGTGTCATCGCTGTTCCAAATAAAGGATTAATCGAATCCTAGTTTGAAAAGTCAAATAGCTAAATTGAAAAGTCAAACGGCTAAATTTGGAAAGTGGAAAAGAGGAGGTGAAACCGAGAGGGAGGAGTCCTCCTCCCAAGCGGCGACCACCAAGCCGAGTTGGGGAGGACTCCTCCTCCCCTGGGCCGGCCCCTCCACCTATATAAGGAGGGGCAGGGCTCCCTCCTAGAACACACAAGTACCTCTCCTCAAACCCTAGCTTGGCGCCTACCACCATAGCCGCCGCCGCCCCCTAGGGTTTTGCCCTAGCCGCCGACTTGGGGGTCCCCGGAACCCTAGCCGCCGGCTCTAGCACCTCCTCCTTGGTGTGTCTAAACCCTAGATCGCCGAGGAGCTCTCTCATACTCCACCATACTCGCTCCGGCTTAAGGAAGCCTGCGAGATCTCCCTCTACTTAGATACCACGCCGTTGTCTTGGGAATCGCGAGGAGAGTGCTACAACCTCCGCTTGCTTTGGAACAAGGAGAGGAAGGTCTTCGTCAATCGAACGTGTGACCGATTGGGAGCTACGAACTTGGCCTGGGAAGGATCGTCACGCGATCTTGAGATCGGGAAAATCGACTACATCACCCACGAGAATCCGCTCTCGTTAAACACTTTGGAATCTTCGAGGGTAAGTTATTCCATCGACTCGTTGCTACAATCTAGTAGATAGATCTTGGCTTGTTTGTTTGTATGCGATAGAAAATTTTTGTTTTCCATGCTACGAAACCCTACAGTTTTGACTAAACAAACAAAGTACAAGGTGAGAAACGAGTTATGTGTGTTGTTTGATAAACCAGATAGCTATCACGACCTCTTACCAAAAATATATTTAATCAAAACTATTGATTAAAAATTCAGTAAACTTATACTTAGCTCAAAACTATTGTTATCGATTTTAAATAATCTGATGCAGATAGATAATCTGACGAAATTAAACTATAAACAACAATTATGATTTCAAAACTGATTACATCGTATAGTAATCGTAGAGAGCAAGAATTTTGTTCAAGTCCAACTTACTAAAACATTCATTCAATCTAAATCACAAAATGAAATGAATTAAGTAATTAAGAGTACTTCGTGACCATCTAAAAACCAAATATTTATTCCTCAGAGACCGGCGTCAAACAGTTATTAGTTACAGAAAAAATGTGATCTAAATATATCTGATGCATATATAATGTACATATATACTTAAACTGATCAAAAAAATAGCTACAACTTGAGAGTTGATCTTTTCATGTAGTGGACAAATAATTTAAAAGGGACGGCTCTGTTCAAGTTCAATCCACTACTGCATTCGATCTAAATAGGAGCAAAAAATCAATCTTAATTATAAACTAAAAAAATTAATTAATTTGGGTAATCAGCGATCAATGAAAGACAAGCATCAAAGACTTCCGATCGATCGCACTCTGATTGGAACAACAAACATCAAAGCACGATCATAGGTGAGAGGGCAGAAGGGGACTGTACCTTTGAGAACATAGGCAACCTTGATGGAGTCGGAGTAGCCAGGGAGGGACATCCCGCCGACGGCGAGGGAGAGCTTGGAGGCTCCGATGGAGGCGACGCCGAGCCTGGGCAGCTCCGCGGGACTCCACTTGCAGTAGGCGCCCCCATCGCCGCCATAGGACTTCCCAGCTGCCTCAGGGTGAGATCCATGGCCATGACAAAGAAAAAGCAGGGGAAGGAGCTACCATTGAAGGTTCTCGAGGAAGTGCTGGGAGCGGGAGGCTTTGTTGAGGAGAGGTAGGATCGGGTCGCCTATATATATCACTCTAGAGGATACTTGATTACAATTAAGAGAGGTTTATCCATTTTCTTATCTTATTCCAGCTTAACCCCTTTCCGATTCTAACGAACGTTGGGCGTGGCTTGCTGGTTATGCGACTGACCTTTTTTTGATGTTTAAACAGTTTACTATGATAATTTATTTGAACGAATCAATTCCTAAACAGAATAGAAGTGCCAATAGTAATGTGCTAGCTTAGATCTTAGCAGAAAACATGACCAATTCACGTTTTGACTACATAAACAAAGTACAAGCTGAGAAATAAGTTATGTGTGTTGTTTGATAAACCAGATATCCATGACGAACTCTTACCAAAAAGATATTTAATAAAAAAATATTGAGAAAGAATACAGTAAACTGATACTTAGCTCAAAACTATTGTTATCAATTCCAAAGAATCTGATGCAGATAGATAATCTGACGAAAATAATCTATAAACAACAATTATGATTTCAGAACTAACTAGATCGTGTATTAATTGCGGAGAGCAAGAACTTTGTTCAAGTCCAACCTACTAAACAATTCATTCAATCTAAATCACAAAATGAAATGAACTAAGAAATTAAGAGTACTCCGTGACCATCTACAAACCAAATATCTATTCCTCACAGACCGGCGTAGAACAGTTATTAGTTATAAAAAAATGATCTAAATATATTTGATGCATATATACTTAACCTAATGAAAAAATATCCACGACTTCCGAGCTGATCTTGTCATGTAGTACACAGATAATTTAAGAGGGACAACTCTGTTCAAGTTCAATCCACTACTGAATTCGATCTAAATAGAAGCAAAAAAATCAATCTTAATTACAAACTAAAATAATCAAATTAATTTGGGTAATCAGCGATCAACGACGATACAAGCATCAAAGACTTCCGATCGACCACACTCTGATTGAACAACAAACATCAAAGCACGATCACGAGATGATAGGACAGAAGGGGACCGTACCTTGCAGGACGTATGCAACCTTGGCAGAGTCGGAGTTGCTGGGGAGGGACATCCCGGCGGTGGCGAGGGAGAGCTTGGCGTCGCCGTTGGAGGCGACGCAGATCATGGGCAGCTCCGCGGGAGTCCACTCGTAGTAGGTGCCGCCATCGACGCCATAGGACTTCGTCGGTTGCCTTGGGGTGAGATCCACGGCTTTGACGAAGAAAAAGCAGGGGCGGGAGCTACGATCAAAGGTTCTCGGGAAAGTTCTAGGAGCAGGAGGCTTTGATGAGGAGAGGTAGGATTGGGTCGCCTATATGTAGCACCTTATAGGATACTTCATTAGGATTAAGAGAGGTTTATCGTTTGCCTATCTTATCCCGGCTTAACCCCTTTCCGACTCTAACGAACGTTGGACGTGGCTTGCTGGTTATGTGGGTGACCTTTTTTTGATGATTAAACAGTTTACTATGATAATTTACTTGAACGAATAAATTCCTAAACAGAATAGAAGTGCCAATAGTAATGCTCTAGCTTAGATCTTAGCAGAATACATGACCGATTCATGTTTTGACTACAAAAAACAATATACAAGCTGAGAAACGAATTATGTGTGTTGTTTCATAAAACAGATAGCCATCATGACCTCTTACCAAAAAGAGATTTAGTCAAAAAATATTGAGAAACAATTTAGTAAACTGATACTTAGCTCAAAACTATTGTTATCGATTCCAAATAATTCGAGGCAGATAGATAATCTATCAAAACTAAACTATAAACAACAATTATAATTTCAGAACTGACTATATCGTGTAGTTATCGCAGAGAGCAAAAACTTTGTTTAAGTCCAACCTACTAAAACATTCATTCAATCTAAATCACAAAATGAAATGAACTAAGTAATTAAGAGTACTTCGTAACCATCTACAAACCAAATATCTATTTCTCAAAGACAAGCGTCGAATAGTTATTTGTTATAGAAAATTGCGATATGAATATATCTAATGCATATATACTTAACCTAGTAGACAAATAATTTAAGAGGGACAACTATGTTCAAGTTCAATCCACTATTGCATTCGATCTAAATAGGAGCAAAAAATCAATCTTAATTACAAACTAAAAGAAACAAATTAATTTCGGTAATCAACGGTCAAGAAACGAAGACTTTCAATCGATCACACTCTGATCAGAACGACAAATATCAAATCATGATCACGAGATGAGAGGGAAGAAGGGGACCGTACCTTGGAGTACGTAGGTAACCTTGGCAGAGTCAGAGTAGCTGGGGAGGGACACCCTGCCGGTGGCGAGGGAGAGCTTGGCGGCGCCGATGGAGTCGACTCCGAGCATGGGCATCTCCACATGACTCCACTCATAGTAGGCACCGCCATAGGACTTCGTTGGTTGCCTCGTGGTGAGATCCACGACCATGACAAAGAAAAGGCAGGTGCAGGAGCTACAATCGAAGGTTCTCGGAGAAGTTCTAAGATCAGGAGGCTTTGATGAGGAGAGGTAGGATCAGGTCGCCTATATATAGTACCCCGGAGGATACTGGATACTGGATTAGGATTAAGAGAGGTTTATGCGTTTGCTTATCTTATCTCGGTTTAACCCCTTTCCGATTCTAATGAATGTTATGCTTGACTCGCTGGTTATGCGGCTGACTTTTTTGATGTTTAAACAGGTTATTATGATAATTTACTTGAGCGAATCAATTCCTATTCAGAATAGAAGAGCCAATAGTAATGTGCTAGCTTAGATCTTAGCGGAAGACATGACCGATTCGCATTTTGACTACACAAACAAAGTACAAGATGACAAATGAGTTATGTGTGCTGTTGGTAAACCAGATAGCCATCACAACCTCAAACCAAAAAGAGATTTAATCAAAAAATATTGAGAAAAAATTCAATAACTAATACTTAGCTCAAAACTATTGTTATCGATTCCAAATAATCTGATGCAGATAGATAATTTGACGAAACTAAACTATAAACAACAATTATGATTTCAGAACTGAATACATCGTGCAGTAATTGCCGAGAGCAAGAACTTTGTTCAAGTCCAACCTACTAAAACATTCATTCAATCTAAATCACAAAATGAAATGAACAAGTAATTAAGAGTACTCCGTGACCATCTACAAACAAAATATCTATTCCTCGTGAACCGGCGTCGAACAGTTATTAGTTACAAAAAATATATGATCTAAATATATTTGATGCATATATACTTAACCTGATTGAATAGTTATTAGTTACAAAAAATATATGATCTAAATATATTTGATGCATATATACTTAACCCGATGAAAAAAGTAGCTACGACTTCAGAGCTGGACTTTTCATGTAGTAGACAGATAATTTAAGAGGGACAACTCTGTTCAAGTTCAATCCACTACTGAATTCGATCTAAATAAAAGCAAAAAAATCAATCTTAATTACAAATTGAAAGAAACAAATTAATTTGGGTAATCAGCGATCAACGACGAGAGAAGCATCGAAGACTTCAGATCGATCGCACTCTGATCATAACAACAAACATCAAAGCACGATCACGAGATGAGAGGGCACAAGAGGACCGTACCTTGGAGGACATAGGCAACCTTGGCAGAGTCGGAGTAGTTGGGGAAGGACATCCCGCCGACGACGAGGGAGATCCTCGCGGCACCGATGGAGGCGATGCCGAGCATGGGCAGCTCCGCAGGAGTCCATTCATAGTAGGCGCCGCCATCACTGCCATAGGACTTCGTCTATTGCCTCGGAGTGAGATTCACGACCATGACAAAGAAAAAGCAGGGGCAGGAGCTACGATCGAAGGTTCTCGGGGAAGTACTAGGAGCATGAGGCTTTGATAAGGAGAGGTAGGATCGGGCCGCCTATATAGCACTCCAGAAGATACTCTATTAGGATTAAGAGAGGTTTATCCGTTTGCTTATCTTATCCCGTCTTAACCTCTTTCCGATTCTAACGAACGATTGGGTGTAGCTCACTGGTTATGACATGAACTAAGTAATTAAGAGTACTTCGTGACCATTTACAAATCAAATATCTATTCCTCAAAGACAGCCGTCGAATAGTTATTAGTTACAAAAAAAATGTGATATGAATATATCTAATGCATATATACTTAACGTGATGAAAAAAATAGCTACGACTTCAGAGCTGAACTTTTCATGTAGTAGACAGATAATTTAAGAGGGACAACTCTGTTCAAGTTCAATCCACTATAGAATTCGATCTAAATAGAAGCAAAAAAATTAATTTTAATTACAAATGAAAGAAAAAAATTAATTTGGGCAATCAACGATCAACGACGAGACAAGCATTGAAGACTTTCGATCGATCGCACTCTGATCGGAACAACAAACATCAAAGCACGATCACGAGATGAGAGGAAAGAAGGGGACCGTACCTTGGAGGACGTAGGCAACCTTGACAGAGTCGGAGTAGCTAGGAAGGGACATCCCGCCGATGGCGTCGTTGGAGGCGACACCGAGCATGGGAAGCTTCGCGAGACTCCACTCGTAGTAGGCGCCGCCTTTGCCGCCATAGGACTTCGTCGGTTGCCTCGGGGTGAGATCCACGACCATGACAAAGAAAAAACAGGGCAGGAGCTACAATCGAAGGTTCTCAGAGAAGTGCTGGGAGCAGGAGGCTTTGATGAGGAGAGGTAGGATCGGGTCGCCTATACATAGCACTCCAGAGGATACTCGATTAGGATTAAGAGAGGTTTATCCGTTTGATTATCTTATCCCGGCTTAACCCTTTCCAATTCAAACGAACGTTGGGCGTGGCTTGCTGGTTATGCGGCTGACTTTTTTTGATGTTTAAACAGTTTACTATGATAATTTACTTGAATGAATCAATTCTAAAAAAGAATAGAAGTGCCAATAGTAATGTGGTAGCTTAGATCTTAGCAGAAGACATGTTTGAGATTCACATTTTGACTACACAAACAAAGTACAAGCTGAGAAATGAGTTATGTGTGTTGTTTGATAAACTAGATAGCCATCACGACCTCTTACCAAGAAGACATTTAATCAAAAAATATTGAGAACAAATTCAGTTACCTCAAAACTATTGTTATTGATTTTAAATAATCCGATGCAGATAGATAATCTAACAAAACTAAACTATAAACAACAATTATAATTTCAAAGCATACTACATCGTGTAGTAATTGCAGAGAGGAAGAACTTTGTTCAAGTCCAATCTACAAAAACATTCATTCAATCTAAATCACAAAATGAAATGAACTAACTAATTAAGAGTACTCCGTGACCATCTACAAACCAAATATCTATTCCTCAAATACGAGTGTCGAATAGTTATTAGTTACAGAAAAAATATGATCTAAATATATCTGATGCATATATACTTAACCCGATGAAAAAAATAGCTACGACTTCAGAGCTGATCTTTTTATGTAGTAGACATATAATTTAAGAGGGAAAACTCTGTTCAAGTTCAATCCACTACTGTATTTGATCTAAATAGGAGCAAAAAAACAATCTTAATTACAAACTGAAAGAAACAAATTAATTTGGGTAATCAGCAATCAACGACGAGACAAGCATCGAAGACCTCCGATCGATCGCACTCTGATCGAAACAACAAACATCAAAGCACAATCACAAGATAAGAGGGCAGAAGGGGACCGTATCTTGGAGGACGTAGGCAACCTTGGCGGAGTCGGAGTAGCCGGGGAGGGGCATCCAGTCGGTTGCGAGGCAGAGCTTGGCCACGCAGATGAAGTCGACGTCAAGCATGGGCTTCTCTACGGGACTCCACTCGTAGTAGGCGCCTCCATCGTCACCATAGAACTTCGTCGATTGCGTCGGGGTGAGATCCACGACCATGATGAAGAAAAAGCAGGGACAGGAGCTACAATCGAAGGTTCTCGGGGAATTGTGAAGGGTTTCGCGGCATAGTAAATCAAAATTTTCTACGGATGCGAACAGAGGGAAAGCCAAGATCTAATCTAGGAGATGCAAACAACGAGAGAGATTGGATTAGATCTTCATACCCTTGAAGATTCGCAATGAGCGTTAATCGGAACGTGGGTGATGTAGCCGTACTCGCTTCTCCTCCACGCGATCCGATCCGATCTAGCACCACAAGTGGCGGTGCCTCCGTGAGATGCACACGTGCAGCACCTCGACATCTCCTCCTTCCTCGGACCAGCAAGTATGGTGGATAGATGGATTGGATCTACAACACGACGGCGTGGTGTATATGGTGGAGAATTTCTGCAGCAGGGCTTCGCCTACAAACAGTTGGGAGGGAGAGAGGAAGGGCAGCAGGGCGGCTAGGGTTGGAGGGGAAGGTGTGAGGGGTTGGTGCGCCCCCACCCCTCTATATATAGAGGGGGGGCATCCCTAGCCCCTCCCCCAAGCCCAAACCGGTGGCCCCAAAGGATAAGGAGTGGGGGGCAAGGAAACCCCCCTTCTAGAAGGTCTATCTCGAGTTTAAACCTCTCTTGGCCGGCTGGGCCCTATGGGGCCTTGTGCCCCTGGCCCAATGCGCCGACACTCCTCATAGGCCCATGCCCCTCCGAAGGTAGGGCCACGTTGGCCCCCTTCCGGAAGGTTCTAGAAGCTTAGGTACAATACCGATTAACCCGGAACAATTCGAACTCCAAAAGCTATCGCCTTATATGAATCTTATTCTCCGGACCACTCCGGAACCTCTCGTGATGTCCCGGATCCCATCCGAGACTCCGAACAAAAACTCATAAACCAATTATCCAATCTATCCTAGCGTCGAGACACGTTAAGTGTGTGACCCTGCGGGTTCGAGAATATGCAGACATGATCTTCTATCAATAATCAACAACGGGGTCTGGACACCCATATTGACTCCCACACATTCATCGATGATCATATTGTTGGAGATATGCCCTAGAGGCAATAATAAATATAGTTATTATTATATCTTTGTGTTTATGATAAATGTTTACATTCATGCTATAATAGTATTAACAAGGAAACATTGATACTTGTGTGTTTTGTAAACTTAATTTGAAGTCCCTAGTATAGCCTCTATACTTCACTAGCTTGTTGGTTGATTAATGATTGTGGTTTCCCTATCATGAACATTGAGATGTTATCAACAACAAGATCATATCGTTAGGAGAATGATATGGTGGACATACTCCTATAGATAAGCGTAGCATAAAGATCAAGTCATTTCATTAGTTCAATTGCTATATGCTTTCTGATACATAGTAACCTAATTCCTTCGACCATGAGATCATGCATATCACCTTTACTGGATGGATGCTTTGATGACATCAAACACCACACCGTGGCGGGTGGTTATAAAAGTGGCATTGAGTGTTCGGAAGGTATTGGTTGAGACACATGGATCAAGAGTGGGATTTGTCCATCCACATGACGGATAGATATACTCTGGGCCCTCTCGGTGGAATGTCATCCAATTAGCTTGCAAGCATGTGACTTGGTCACAAGGGATCACATATCACGGGGCGAAAGAGTACTTATCGGTAACAAGGTTGAACTAGGTATGCGGAGATACAAGCGATCATAACCTTGGGTAAGTAACATATCGTGAGACAAAGGGAAATTGGTATCGTATGTAAGTGGTTCATTCGATCGCAAAGTAATCGTTGAAATATGTGGGAGCCATATGAATTTCCAGATTCCTCTATTGGTTATTGTTCGGAGAAGTGTCTCGATCATGTCCGCATAATTCACGAACCGTAGGGAGACACACTTAAGGATTCGACGTTGTTTGAGTAGTTATGGTATTATGAAAGAGACCGAATGTTGTTGAGTCTCGGATGGGATCCGGATATCACGAGGTGATCCGGAATGGTCCGGAGAATAAGATTCATATAAGGAAAGTCCGTTTGAGTTCGGGAATAATTCCGGTGTTTTCATCGGGAATGTTCTAGAAGGTTCCGGATTGTCCGGCACTCCGGGGGGGAAGGGTACATGAATGTGTCATTGCTCATTGAATGATTGCATCATGTACTAAGTGTTATTGCTGTCCCAAATAAAGGATTAAATTGAATCCTAAAACAGAAAAGTCAAATGTCCGGTTTGAAAGTCAAACCGCCAAAACAAGCTGTGGGAAACAAGCAAGAGGAGTTGGAACCAACACGGAGGAGGAGTTGGACTCCTCCGGCGGCCAGCCAAGCCGAGTTGGGAGGGACTCCTCCCTCCTGGCCATGAACCCCTCCCATAAAAGGAGGCGGGCTCCTCCATAGACACAATACTTTCTACTCTAGATCTCGGTTTAGAGCTGTTTTGGTTTAGAGCTTCTAATTGCTTTAGCCAACAGTTTAGAGCCTTCTAATTGGTTTAGAGCCCTCTAACTGGTGTGTCTAATTACTAGGCCACTAATCCTCTCTCTCATAAGCTCCACCATACTCGCACCGGCTTAAGCCTGCATGATCTCCCTCTACTTAGGTACCACGGTTGTCTTTAGGAATCGCGAGAGTGCTACAACCTCCATTTTCTTTGGAACAAGGAGAGGAAGGTCTTCGTCAGTACCGAGCGTGTGACCGATTGAGGCGCTGCGGAACGATGGCGCTAGAAGGATCGTCTACACGATCTTGAGATCGGGAAGAATCGACTACATCACCCACGAGAATCCGATCTCGTTAACCACTTTGGAATCTTCGAGGGTGAGTTCCTCTATCGACTCGTTGCTACAATCTAGTAGATAGATCTTGGCTTGTTTGTTTGTATCGATAGAAAATTTTTGTTTTCCATGCTACGAACCCTACTGATGGTATCGAGCCGTGTCTATATGTAGATCTGTTGCACGAGTAGAACACAATGGTCATTGTGGGCGTTGATGCTTTTATTGTAGATTGCTTTTGTGTACTTTGCATCTTGCGGTATGTTGGGATGAAGCGCCGGGCTAACCTTACATGACATCGTTCATGAGACTTGCTCCACGCTTGACATGTAACTTGTATTGCATAAGTGGCTTTATGGTGCATGTTTCTCCTAGCATAGTTAAGATCCAATTTACAACGGGTGATCAACAATGCTAGTATCAATGTTGTGGTTCATGTTCGTAAGTTAGAACGACACTTATTGAAAGCCCCAAACCACGTAAAATATGCAAAGAAAGTAGAAGCGTCTAACTTTGTTTTGCGGGGTGTCGATGATGTGATATGGCCATGATTGTGATTATATTCGATGTATGCAATGTTCCTTATTGTAAGTCGACAACGGCGAGAGCCATATGGTTGTCTTTAATTTATGTTCGACTGCGTGTCTATTCAAAGTAGTTGTAATAGTTGAAGCCGGTGGGCGACAACCATGGAGAAGCGTCATTGACCTTGATGCAATGCGGTGATGATGGAGATCATGTTCGTGCTTGAAGATGGAGATCGAAGGCACGAAGAAGAAAGGCCATATCATATCACATATATATTGAATTGCATGTGATGTTAATCCTTTATGCATCTTGTATTGCTTAGTAGGCAGCGGTAGCATTATAAGATGATCCCTCATGCACATCAATTTCAAATCATAAAGTGTTCACCCTTAGTTAGCACCGTTGCTAAAGCTTGTTGTTTGAAGCACCACGTGATGATCGGGTGTTCTAGATTACGCAAGTGTATACAACGTGAGCAAGCCAGATTTGCTCATGCGAAACTAAGGTTTGATCTTGACGAGCCTAGCATGCAGACATGGTCTCGGAACACGGATTACCGAAAGGTAAAGCATGAATCGTAGTAGATATGATGAACATGATGATTGTTAGCCATTGAAACTATATCAACTCTCGTGATGATCGGTGTTGATGTAGTGGATTTGGTTCGTGTGATCACTAAAACAATGTGAGGGATATTGTTTTGAGTGGGAGTTCACCTAGTTTAATTTCATTAATTAATTTGAACTCAATTTGTCATAAACTTAGTCTAAACTATTGCAAATATGTTGTAGATCAATGGCAGCCCCTACCATCAATTTTAATGCGTTCCTAGAGAAAGAAAAGTTGAAAAACAATGGAAGCAACTTCGGATTGGTTCGCAATTTGAGGATTGTCCTCACGGTGGTAATTTGACCTATGTCTTTGGATGCATTGGGTGACCCACTGCGGTGATGCTCCGATGAAGTAAAGAACGTTTACCTCGCTCGGAAGAATCGTACTCCATAGTTCGATGTGCTATCTTGTATGGTTTAGAATCGGAGCTTGAGAAAAGGTTTGAAGAGTCGGACCCATATGATATTGTCGAGGATCTCAAATTGATTTTTGAGACTCATGCGGCAATTGAAAGCTATGAGGCTTACGAAAAGTTCTTTAAGCGCAAGATGGAAGAGGCAGCTCGTCGGTGAGCATGTGCTTAAGATGTGGGCATGCAAACAAACTTCAAAGCTTGGGTATTGTGATTCCTAATGCTTTGGGGATTTACGTGTCCTCAATCACTACCACCAAGTTACAAGAACTTTGTGATGAACTACAACATGCGAACATGAACAAGACGCGTTGCGAACTCTTTGCCATGTTGAAATCTGCGAAGTGGAGATCAAGAAAGAGCACCAAGTGTTGTTGGTCAATAAGACCACCAAATTCAAGAAAGGCAAGTCTAAGCAAAGGGACACTTCAAGAAGGGTGGTAAGAAAGCTACCACGAAGAAGACCAAGGCTGGACCTAAGCACTGAACCGAGTGCTTTTACGCAAGGGAGAAGGTCCTTTGGGCGGAATTGCCCAAAGTACTTGGCGGATCGAAGAACGGCAACATCAAGAAGAAAGGTATATCGATATACATGTTATTGATGTGTATCTCACTAGTACTCGTAGTAGTGCTGGTATTTAATCTTGGTTCGGTTGCTCATATTTGTAACTCGAAGCAGTCTTTGCGAATAAGCGGAAGCTAGCGAAGAACGAGGTGACGATGCGCGTGGAAAGCGGATCAAAGGTTGATGTGATCGCGGTCGGCACGCTACCCCTTCATCTACCATCGGGATTAGTTTTATACTTAAATAATTGTTATTTAGTGCTGCGTTGAGCATGAACATTATCTCGGGATCTTGTTTATTGCAAGACGGTTACTTGTTTAAGTCGAGAATAATGGTTGTTCGATTTATATGAGTAATATGTTTTACGCATGCACCTTTGATAGATGGTCTATTCTTATTGAATCTCGATAGTGGAAATACACATATCAATAATATTGAGGCTAAGCGTTTGAAATCAGCGATAATTACCTATATGTGGCATCGTCTTGGTCACATCGAGTGAAACGTATGAAGAAACTCCATTCGATGGACTTCTTGAATCACTTGATTTTGAATCACTTGAAAGATCTGAAGCATGTCGATGGGTAAAATGACTAAGACTCCATTTTACGGTATGATGGAGCGAGCTACGGACTTATTGGAAATCATACATACCGATGTGTGTGGTCCAATGAGTGTAGCATCGTGATGGTTATCGTTATGTTCTTACCTTCACGGATGACTTGAGTAGATATGGGTATATCTATTTCATGAAACATAAGTCCGAAACTTTCGAGAAGTTTAAGGAGGTTCAACGTGAGGTAGAGAATTAACGTAACAAGAAGATTAAATTTCTGCGTTACGATCGTGGAGGTGAATATCTAAGTTACGAGTTTGGCGAGCATTTAAAGAAGTCGGAATACTTTCACAATTGACACGCCGGGAACACCACAGTAATGGTGTGTCCGAACGTCGTAATCGAACTCTCTTAGATATGGTTCGTTCTATGATGTCACTTACAGATTTACCGCTATCATTTTGGGGTTATGCATTAGAAACAGCCGCATTCACTTTAAATAGGGCACCGTCTAAATCCGTTGAAACGACACCGTATGAATTATGGTTTGGGAAGAAACCTAAATTGTCGTTCCTTAAAGTTTGGGGATGCGAAGCCTATGTAAAGAAGTTACAGCCGGACAAGCTTGAACCCAAAGCGGAAAAATGCGTCTTCATAGGATACCCGAAGGAAACTATATCCGAAGGCAAAACATTCGGATCCTTTCTAGAGAAGGAATTTCTCTCGAAAGAAGTGACTGGAAGGAAAGTAGAACTTGACGAGGTTGTTGAACCTTCTCTCGAAATTGCGAGTAGCGCAGCACCGGAAGAAGTTCCTGTGGTGCCTGCACCAATAAGGGAGGAAGCTAATGATGATGATCATGAAACTTCGGTTGAAGTTGCTACAGAGCCTCGGAGGTCAACGAGAACTCGTGCCACTCCAGATTGGTATGATTCCGTTATGAATGTCATGGTGGTGGACAACACCGATGACCCCGAGACATATGAGGAAGCGATGATGAGCCCAGATTCCAATAAATGGCAAGAAGCCATGAAATCCGAGATTGGATCCATGTACGAAAACCAAGTATGGACTTTGGTGGACTTACTGGGATGGCGGAAGGCTGTCGAGAACAAATGGATTTTCAAGAAGAAAACAGATCTTGATGGTAATGTTCATCTATAAAGCTCGACTTGTCGCAAAAGGGTTTCGACAAATTCAAGGAGTTGACTACGATGAGACTTTCTCACCGATGGCGAAGCTAAAGTCTGAGGATTATGTTAGCAATCGCTGCATATTATGATTATGAGATATGGCAGATGGATGTCAAAACAGCATTCCTCAATGGAGACATTGATGAAGAGTTGTATATGATGCAACCCAAAGGTTTTGTCGATCGTAAAGGGGCTAACAAGGTATGCAAACTTCAACGGTCCATCTATGGATTCAAGCAAGCATCGCGAAGTTGGAATCAACGTTTTGATAAGGTAATCAAAAGTTTTGGTTTTATACAAACTTATGGAGAAGCTTGTATTTACAAGAAAGTGAGTGGGAGCTCTGTAGCATTCTTAATCGTATGTGGATGACATATTGTTGATTGGGAATGATGTAGACCTTCTTAATAGTGTCAAGGAATATTTGAATAATAGTTTTTCAATGAAGGATCTTGGCGAAGCGACTTACATATTAGGCATAAAGATTTATAGAGATAGATCGAAGCCAAATATCATTGTCACTGAGTACATATTTGGACAAAGTTCTAAAGAGATTTGGAATGGAGGAAAGCAAGAAAGGGTTCTTGCCCATGTTTTAATCGACCTTGAGTAAAACTCAAAGTCCGACATCGGTAGAAGATAGAGAAAGGATGAGTAAGACTCCTATGCCTCGACCATAGGATCTCTAATGTATGCCATGCTATGTACTAGACCCGACATTGCATATCCGTTAGTTTAACTAGCAGATATCAAAGTGATCCAGAGTGGATCATTGGACGTGATCAAAAACATCCTTAAGTACTTGAGAAGAACTAAGGATATGGTTCTTTCTTATGGAGGTGATGAGCGACTCGTTGTTAATGGTTACACCGATGCTAGTTGGAACACCGATCCAGATGATTCTAAATCACAATCCGGATCGTATTTATTTTGAATGGTGCAGTGATTGGAGGAGTGCAAAGCAAAGCGTTGTGGCGAGATCTTCAACCGAATCGGAATACATGGGCTTCGGAGGCTTCACAAGCGATATGGATGAAAGAGTTCATTACAGTGGGTGTGGTTCCAAGTGCTGGACCCAATGTCTATCTACTGTGATAACATGGGCGCCATAGCCAATGCGCAAGAACCAAGGTCACACAAGAAGCTGAAGCATATCAAGCTGCGTTTTCACGCTATTCGAGAACATATCCGGGATGGGGATATAAAGATTTGCAAAGTACACAGATCTGAATGTGGCGGATCCGTTGACTAAACCTCTCCCGAGGGCAAAACATGACCAACACCAAACTGCCATGGGTGTTCGGTATATTACCATGTAATCTAGATTAGATGACTCTAGTGCAAGTGGGAGACTGTTGGAGATATGCCCTAGAGGCAATAATAAATATAGTTATTATTATATCTTTGTGTTTATGATAAATGTTTACATTCATGCTATAATAGTATTAACAAGGAAACATTGATACTTGTGTGTTTTGTAAACTTAATTTGAAGTCCCTAGTATAGCCTCTATACTTCACTAGCTTGTTGGTTGATTAATGATTGTGGTTTCCCTATCATGAACATTGAGATGTTATCAACAACAAGATCATATCGTTAGGAGAATGATATGGTGGACATACTCCTATAGATAAGCGTAGCATAAAGATCAAGTCATTTCATTAGTTCAATTGCTATATGCTTTACGATACATAGTAACCTAATTCCTTCGACCATGAGATCATGCATATCACCTTTTTGGATGGATGCTTTGATGACATCAAACACCACACCGTAATCGGGTGGTTATAAAAGTGGCATTGAGTGTTCGGAAGGTATTGGTTGAGACACATGGATCAAGAGTGGGATTTGTCCATCCACATGACGGATAGATATACTGGGCCCTCTCGGTGGAATGTCATCCAATTAGCTTGCAAGCATGTGACTTGGTCACAAGGGATCACATATCACGGAACGAGAAAAGAGTACTTATCAAGAATAAGGTTGAACTAGGTATGCGAGATACCGACGATCATAACCTTGGGTAAGTAACATATCGTGAGACAAAGGGAAATTGGTATCGTATGTAAGTGGTTCATTCGATCGCAAAGTAATCGTTGAAATATGTGGGAGCCATATGAATTTCCAGATTCCTCTATTGGTTATTGTTCGGAGAAGTGTCTCGATCATGTCTGCATAATTCACGAACCGTAGGAGACACACTTAAGGATTGACGTTGTTTGAGTAGTTATGGTATTATGAGAAAGAGACCGAATGTTGTTCGAGTCTCGGATGGGATCCGGGATATCACGAGGTGATCCGGAATGGTCCGGAGAATAAGATTCATATAAGGAAAGTCCCGTTTGAGTTCGGGAATAATTAGGTGTTTTCATCGGGAATGTTCTAGAAGGTTCCGGATTGTCCGGCACTCCGGGGGGGGAGGGTACATGAATGTGTCATTGCTCATTGAATGATTGCATCATGTACTATGTGTTATTGCTGTCCCAAATAAAGGATTAAATTGAATCCTAAAACAGAAAAGTCAAATGTCCAGTTTGAAAGTCAAGCCAAAACAAGAAACTGTGGGAAACAAGCAAGAGGAGTTGGAACCAACCTGGAGGAGGAGTTGGACTCCTCCAGGCCGGCGCCCAGCCCAAGCCGAGTTGGGGAGGGACTCCCTCCCTCCCCTGGCGCGCCATGACCCCCCTCCCATAAAAGGAGGGGCAGGGCTCCTCCCATAGACACAATACTTTCTACTCTAGATCTCCGGTTTAGAGCTGTTTTGGTTTAGAGCTTCTAATTGCTTTAGCCAACAGTTTAGAGCCTTCTAATTGGTTTAGAGCCCTCTAATTGGTGTGTCTAATTACTAGGCCACTAATCCTCTCTCTCATAAGCTCCACCATACTCGCACCGGCTTAAGGCGAAGCCCTGCGGGATCTCCCCTCTACTTCCGGTACCACGTTGTGCTGCCGGAATCGCGAGGAGAGTGCTACAACCTCCGCCTCTTTGGAACAAGGGAGAGGAAGGTCTTCGTCGAGTCGAACGTGTGACCGATCATGGAGCGCGTTTAACGTGGCGCTAGAAGGATCGTCTACACGATCTTGAGATCGGGAAGAGTACGACTACATCACCCACGAGAATCCGATCTCGTTAACCACTTTGGAATCTTCGAGGGTGAGTTCCTCTATCGACTCGTTGCTACAATCTAGTAGATAGATCTTGGCTTGTTTGTTTGTATGCGATAGAAAATTTTTGTTTTCCATGCTACGAACCCCTACACATATCAGATGAACCACGATGCCAGGATTCAATCAATCCCATATATATATTCCCTTCGTCTCGCGATATTTTACTTGCCCGAGATTCGATCGTCGGTACCGTCATACCTAGTTCAATCTCGTTTACCAAAGTACTTTACTGTTCGTAATCCGATATCACTTTGTGATTAACTCCTTATCCACATGCTTGCAAGCGGTGTTGATATCGATTAAAGTGGGCCAAGTATATCTCTCCGACTTGGGAGGACAAATCCATCTCGATACATACAACCCAACAAATACTTTCCGATCACCTGAGAGACACCTTTATGATCACCCTCTCATAGGATGACGTTTGATAACCTCAAAGCTTTCTTCCGATACCAGGGAGTTGTATTATCTCATGGTCTAAGGAATACAATATTTGACATAAGAAAAGCTTCGCAAAGACGAACACGATGACACGATCTAATTGCTTCGCTTAGTTTGGGTCTGTCCACCATATCATTCTCCCAATGATATGATCTCAATATTAATTGACAACTCATGTACATGGTTAGGAAACCTTAACCATCATTAATCAATGAGCTAGTCCATAGAGGCATACTAGGGACACGGTGTTGTTCACAAACCACACAAGTATTAAAGTTTCCGCTTAATACAATTCTAGCATGGAATATAAACATTATCATGAACAAGAATTATAATAATAACATCTTTATTATTGCCTCTAGGGCATAATTCCAACAAATTGCTGGGAGTAGGAGGCTTTGATGAAGAGAGGTAGGATCGGTCGCCTATATATAGCACTCGAGAGGATACTGGATTAGTATTAGGATGGGTTTATCTGTTTTCTTATGTTATCCCGGCTTGACCCCTTTCCGATTCTAACAAACGTTGGGTATGGCTCGGTGGTTATGCGGCTGACTTTTTTTATGTTTAAACAGTTTACTATGATAATTTACGTGAACGAATCAATTCCTAAAAAGAATAGAAGTGCCAATAGTAATGTGCTAGCTTAGATATTAGGACAAGACATGACCGATTCGCGTTTTGACTACACAAACAAAGTACAAGCTAAGAAATGAGTAATGTGTGTTTTTTGATAAACCGGATAGCCATCACGACCTCTTAGAAAAAGAGATTTAATAAAAAAAATATTGAATTTTTTCAGTAAACTAATACTTAGCTCAAAACCATTGTTATCAATTCCAAATAATCTGATGCAGATAGATAATCTGACGAAACTAAACTATAAACAACAGTTATGATTTCAGAACATACTACATCGTGTAGTAATTGCAGAGAGGAAGAACTTTGTTCAAGTCCAATCTACAAAAACATTCATTCAATCTAAATCACAAAATGAAATGAACTAACTAATTAAGAGTACTCCGTGACCATCTAAAAACCAAATATATATTCCTCAAATACGAGTGTCGAATACTTATTAGTTATAGAAAAAATATGATATAAATATATCCGATGCATATATACTTAACCCGATGAAAAAAATATCTACTTCAGAGCTGATTTTTTCATATAGTAGACATATAATTTAAGAGGGACAACTTTATTCAAATTCAATCCACTACTGCATTCGATCTAAATAGGAGAAAAAAATCTTAATTACAAACTGAAAGAAACAAATTAATTTGGGTAATCAGCGATCAACGACGAGACAAGCATCTAAGACCTCTGATCGATCGCACTCTGATCGAAACAACAAACATCAAAGCACAATCACGAGATAAGAGGGCAGAAGGGGACCGTATCTTGGAGGACGTAGGCAACCTTGGTGGAGTCGGAGTAGCCGGGGAGGGGCATCCCGTCGGTGGCGAGGCAGAGCTTGGCCGCGCAGATGGATTCGACGTCAAGCATGGGCTTCTCTACGGGACTCCACTCGTAGTAGGCGCCTCCATCGTTGCCATAGAACTTCGTCGATTACGTCGGGGTGAGATCCACGACCATGATGAAGAAAAAGCAGGGGCAGGAGCTACGATCGAAGGTTCTCGGGGAATTGCTGGGAGTAGGAGGCTTTGATGAAGAGAGGTAGGATCGGTCACCTATATATAGCACTCGAGAGGATACTGGATTAGTATTAGGATGGGTTTATCTGTTTTCTTATGTTATCCCGGCTTGACCCCTTTTCGATTCTAACAAACGTTGGGTATGGCTCGATGGTTATGCGGCTGACTTTTTTTTGACGTTTAAACAGTTTACTATGATAATTTACGTGAACAAATCAATTCCTAAAAGGAATAGAAGTGCCAATAGTAATGTGCTAGCTTAGATATTAGGAGAAGACGTGACCGATTCACATTTTGACTACACAAACAAAGTACAAGCTGAGAAATGAGTAATGTTGAAAAAGAGATTTACTCAAAAAAATATTGTTTTTTTTTCCAGTAAACTAATACTTAGCTCAAAACCATTGTTATCAATTTCAAATAATCCGATGCAGATAGATAATCTAACGAAACTAAACTATAAACAACAGTTATGATTTCAGAACTGGCTACATTATGCAGTAATCGCAGAGAGCAAGAACTTTGTTCAAGTCCAACCTACTAAAACATTCATTCGATGTAAATCACAAAATGAAATGAACTAAGTAATTAAGAGTACCCTGTGACCATCTTCAAACCAAAATATCTATTCCTCAAAGACCAGCGTTGAACAATTATTAGTTATAGAAAAAAATGTGATATGAATATATCTTATGCATATATACTTAACCTGATAAAAAATAACTATGACTTGAGAGCTGAAATTTTCATGTAGTAGACAGATAATTTAAGAGGGAAATCTCTATTCAAGTTCAATCCACTACCACATTCGATCTAAATAGGAAAAAAAATCAATCTTAATTATAAATTGAGAGAAACAAATTAATTTGGGTAATCAGCGATCAACGACGAGAGAAATATCGAAAACTTTTGATCAATCACACTTTGATCGGAACAACAAACATCAAAGCACGGTCACGAGATGAGAGGGTAGAAGGGGACCGTACCTTGGAGGATGTAGGCAACCTTGGCGGAGTTGGAGTAGCTGGCGAGGGACATCCCGCCGGCGGCGAGGGAGAGCTTGGCGGCACCGATGGAGGCAACGCCGAGCATGGGCAGCTCCGCGGGACTCCATTTGTTGTAGGCGCCACCATCGCCGCCATAGGACTCCGTCGGCTGCCTCGGGTGAGATCCACGACTATGACGAAGAAAAAGCAAGGGTAGGAGCTACGATCGAAGGTTCTCAGGGAAGTGCTGGGAGCATGAGGCTTTGATGAGGAGAGGTAAGATCGGGTCGCCTATATATAGCACTCCAGAGAATACTCGATTAGGATTAAGAGAGGTTTATCCATTTGCTTATCTTATCCCGCCTTAACCGCTTTCCGATTCTAACGAACGTTGGGCCGTGGCTCGCTGGTTATGCGAATGACCCCTTTTTTGATGTTTATAAACAATTTACTATGATATTTTACTTAAAAGAATCAATTTCTAAACAAAATAGAAGTGCCAATAGTATTATGCTATCTTAGATCTTAGCAGGAGACATGATCGATACGCGTTTTGACTACACAAACAAAGTACAAGATGAGAAACGAGTTACGTGTGTTGTTTGATAAACTAGATAGCCATCACGACCTCTTACTAAAAAGATTTAATCTAAAAATATTGAGAAAAAATTGAGTAAACTGATATTTAGATCAAAACTATTGTTATCGATTTCAAATAATCCGATTCAGATAGATAATCTGACGAAACTAAACTATAAACAACAATTATGATTTCAGAATTGACTACACCAGGTAGTAATTACAGAGAGCAAGAACTTTATTCAAGTCCAACCTACTAAAACATTCATTCAATCTAAATCATAAAATGAAATGAACTAAGTAATTAAGAGTACTTCATGACCATCCACAAACCAAATATCTATTCCCCAAATACCAGCGATCGAACAATTATTAGTTATAGAAAAAATGTGATCTGAATATATCCAATGCATAAATACTTAACCTGATGAAAAAAATAGCTACGACTCTAGAGCTGATCTTTTCATGTAGAAGACAGATAATTTAAGAGGGACAACTCTTTTCAAGTTCAATCCACTACTGCATTTGATCTAAATAGGAGTAAAAAATCAACCTTAATTACAAATTGAAAGAAAAAAAATAATTTAGGTAATCAGCGATCAACTATGAGATAAGCATTGAAGACTTCCAATCGATTGCACTCTAATCGAAACAACAAACATCAAAGCACAATCACCAGATGAGAGGGTAGAAGGGGACCGTACCTTGGAGCACGTAGGCAACCTTGGGAGTCGGAGTAGCTGGGGCGGGACATCCCGCTGGTGGCGAGGGAAAGCTTGGCGCTACCGATGGATGCGACGCAGAGCATGGGCTGCTCCGCGGGACTCCATTCGTAGTAGGCGCCTCCATCACCGCCATAGGACTTCCGTCGGTTGCCTCGGTGTGAGATCCACGACCATGACAAAGAAAAAGCATGGGCACGGCTGACGGCAAACTGCCGCGTGAGCTGATCCGACGATGAGCTGGGGCAGCTAGGGACGGAGGCCGACGGGATGGAGGCGCGTGGGGCTGTGTTGGAGCACCTAGAGACGTGTATGCCAGGGAGGAGCTCCCTCGGAGCAGCTCCTCCCTCGGAGCAGAGGCTGGAGCTTCGAGCTCGTGCAGGAGTGGTGTAGGGGACATCGGCGAGGAGTTCATGCAGGGCGGCAGCGAGCAGGAACTCGTGCGCAATTGCCGACTGGGGATCACAAGCAATGATCCTGGGATCACATAGGCGCTGATCGTGTGCGGATCTCGATCGCTAGCTTATTGCTGGACTGGGGTCGATTAATTTAAAAATGGAAAGGACTTTACTGTACAAATCGCGTCAATTATTTCTGGACGGAGGGAGTAGAAAATATATTGTTCATTTCCGTCGAAACAATTTTCACAAGTAGCATGGGTATTTCATTTTACACGCATGATCATTCCATCTCATATACAAAGCAATGATAGTCGCCAACGTTTTCATAAACCATGAAGCTAATTTGCTTTTTATGATTCGAAAGAACTAAAATCAAAATCAAAGAAAAAAGAAATTCATAGTTGGTTGTTTGTTGTTCATAACCTTAGTGAAATATGTCAAGAAAAAAAAAAGGAAGATTTGACGGCGACCTAGAGACCCCGCCATCAAATTCAAGCCGCCAAAATACATCGGTCATACCACGCGAATAACAAGATTCGATCGGTTGATTTATTTATTTATTTATTTCAACTGCCCAATTTCTACCTTTTGATAAAATAGTTGTTGGAATAGTATGGTACTGCTGAATGTGAAGCATATGTTGTATAGTTCGAATGAATTTATAAGATATGTGATCCTCCAAATTTTGTTTGAATTAAGTATACACTAGTATAGTATGCCTGAAACTTGAATTTTTTTGTAGTAAAAAAGAAAGATTCTGACGCGCACCAAACCCCGACGGAAAAGCAGCTTTGAGACAAGGAGTCAGTTTTCCCCTTCTATCCTCACCGACGGCGAGTCCACGACCCGATCGATCCACCCGATTCCCACCAGAAATTTACCGACCCCGCGTAGGGTTCGCTCCGCCGCCACCGCCACCGCCATGGACCTCCCGGCGACCGCCGGCGGGGGGCGGCGCACGAGCTACTCGCTGCTCTCCCAGTTCCCCGACGACCCCGCAGCCCCGGCGGTCCTGCAGCGCCAGTCCAGCGGCGGCAGCAGCTACGGCCCCGGGAGCTCCCTCTCCGCCTCCAGCGACTACCCCTACCACCTGCCCCCCGGCGCCGCCGGGGCCGGGGCCGGGTCGGCCGCGGCCGCCGGCACGCCGTCCCCGTGCAAGAGCTGGGCGCAGCAGGCGGAGGAGACGTACCAGCTGCAGCTCGCCCTCGCGCTCCGCCTCTGCGCCGACGCCGCATGCGCCGCCGACCCCGGGTTCCTCGACCCTGGGGACGCCAAGATGATGGGCGGCGGGGGTGGGGGAAGCGGGAGTGGCAGGGCCTTCCCGCTCGCGCCTCCCACGCCCACCGCCGAGGCACTCTCCCACCGCTTCTGGGTGAGTCACATCTCATATACACCTTCGCCAGCGATGATTCATGCTCAGTACCATCGATTGTTCTGATGCTACAAGGCAAGACATGCATAGTAGTACTATGCTAGTAGCAATTACCATCTTAAAACAAGTGCCGGATCCAGTCGCTCGACGCGGCGGATTATAGTTTCAGCAAATCATACCATCCATTTCGTGCAGCGAATGACCGAATACCACCACGCCGCCACCTATATTTGTCTTTAAAGGTTCTTATCAAACTCATCAGCTTTGAGAACTCGTTCATAATCGATCGAGTTAGAACCAAGGATTACGTTACGAGTTGCTCGACTAGTCTCGCTGTTAGAACTTCATGTGCTCTGTCGCAACCATCTTATTCCTGCATCAGCTTGACCTTACAATTCCATCTTATGCATCGCGTATTCACCGTGCCTCATTTCCTTAACTCTCTGGTGCCTGTTTTCTATCTTCTCCCCAGGTAAACGGCTCGTTGTCATACAGCAACACGATACCAGACGGGTTCTACTTGATACAAGGGATGGACCCCTTCGTCTGGTCCCTCTGCACCGACGTGCACGAGGAGAACCGCATACCCTCCGTGGAGTCGCTCAAGTCTGTCCGCCCAGACGATTCCTCCATCCAGGTGGTCCTCGTTGACAGGAGAGCCGATTTCGATCTGGGTATGCTGGAGAATTATGCGTCCAGCTTCCTGTCCAGCTCCGCGGACATGAAGGATGTGATCAATCAGCTGGCCAAACTAGTGTCTTCTAGAATGGGGTGAGTGGTTGCATCCCTAAGCTCCTCAGCTTCGCCTTTTAGTTTGAACTTGTATTCACGTGGTTTGTGCTGAACTTGTTTTATATGTTTTTTTTGTTCATCAAGGGGTACAACCTCCAATGAAGAAAACCTGCTCCCACGCTGGAAAGAGAGCACCGAAGCAATCAAATCAAGCGCAGGATCTATCGTTCTTCATCTAGGGAAGCTGCCGATTGGTCTCTGCAAGCACCGCTCTCTGCTTTTTAAAGTATGTTTGCTGCTTTTAAGGAACTTCCCTATTTGTTCAACTTGTAACGAATTGCACCTGCCAACAGAAACCACAGAAAAATTTCAGCAAAGAATTCCATTTCCCCATCAGAATTCGAACAGACACCTGTAAATGTGTAGCTTGGTCAGGAATGCATGTACTACTTTTGTTTTAGTAACTGTAAGTACTTACTGGAGCTTATACATGTTGCAGATGTTAGCAGATAAAGTCAACGTACCATGCAGATTAGTCAAGGGTTGTAAATACTGCAAAGCTGAGGATGCCTCCTCCTGTGTAGTACGTTTTGGGCTTGAAAGGTATGTCAGTACATGCCTTGTGAAGATACATGGACTAGGAGTATCAGTAGTTATCTACTACTCCCTCCGACCCATATTAGTTGACTCAAATTTGTCTAGATACGGATGTATCTAGCACTAAAACTTGACTAGATACATTCATGTCTAGATGAATCTAAGTCAACTAATATGGGTCGGAGGGAGTAGTAGCTTGCCTTGTGATAGGTTTACCAAAGCCTGACTTGTTTACAAAAAACGTGGACTAGGATACTCCATCCTTGTTTGAATGGAAGATCTGTGTTGTATTCCACTTATTTTGATATGGTTGATTGATTGCTATCTGTTGACTTCTGTTGTTTTCCTGTCGACAGGGAATACTTGGTTGACTTAATTGGGGAGCCTGGCCAGTTATCTGATCCCGATTCCTTCGTTAATGGTCCCTACTCACTATCGGTGCCCTCACCTCTCCGTCCTCCAAAATTTAGGTCATTAGAGATCACTTCAAATTTCAGCTCAGTTGCCAAGCAATACTTCTCAGACTGTCACTCGCTCAATCTATTGTTCAGTGATGCCTCCACAGGTTACATCCACCAAACTTGCCCGTAAATTCGTTTCCTTATGCGTCAGCAGGGCTTCATTGCATATATGATATATGATTGTCCATCAAATAAGTAGTTGGTATATATGCCAAAACTTGGGGTCTTTCATCTTTGATGGTTTTGTTGACCAGGGTGTGACAAAGACCACATCTTTCATTTTCAGGTGCTTCTAATGGTGCTGCAGTTGCTGTGGATCAAATGTATTCGAAGAAACATGATGCAGGGGATGGGATTGCGAGCGGCTGGGTGCCAGTAAAAGGTAATAGATCATGACAATCTCCTGGGCTTGTTGAATCTTGAACATACTGTTTCCTTTTGTTCTGAATTTTGGCTACTAAAATAGGGGCTTCTTTGTGTACCACGTTGCATGGAATACAATTGCACACCAAATAATTTACCCCAAGGCCATCACTTTGCAAATATTAAATAGTAGCCCGCACATTGTATTTGAATACTGTATTGAGTCGGTATATTGTGATGATGTAGGGCAAGCAAATATGAACCCGGACATTATTCTGCCAGAAGCTCCTCGGGAGGTTTTGCCACTTATGGCTTCGTCCAATTTGACAGCTGATAAAAAGAAAGAATTTCAGTTAATAGAGGGGAATCAGTATCTACGGAGTACAGTCAGTGATCTATCACTTGCTGTGGATGATCTGATCATTCCATGGAATGAGCTGGTTTTAAAAGAGAAGATTGGAGCAGGTACACAATCAAATAAGACTCCGAAGTTCCGTTTCCAAAATGGAGAAAGTGAATACTGTTTTTCTAATTTCCCAATAGAACTATCGCCTATGCCATCATTGCACTAGAAATCGTAACATTTAAATCATATTTGAGATATGGTTGGATATTTGCAAGTATAAATCTTCATATGAACCATATTGAAAGAGCAGTTGTGTGAACTTACGCTTTTCTAAACTTGCTTCTTTTCCAGGTTCATTCGGAACAGTCCATCGTGCTGACTGGCATGGATCGGTATGCCTTTTATAGCCTGATCTATTGATAAATGTTACTGCTAAGAGGGGAAAAGTTTCTGCTTTGGATCCTTTATCCCGATGGACTTTTTTCTATAGTTCCCGCTGAACTCCTATTAGTGCACAACTGCACCCTTCATTTGAGCTTTTTTGTCCTAGTTTGTTGTAACTACAAGTGAGCCCTTTGTGCTTAGTGTTTTTGGATACAACATTCCAATGAACTCTGTATTACTGCAGGATGTTGCGGTGAAGATACTGATGGAGCAGGATTATCATCTAGATCGCTTCAGGGAATTTATGAGAGAGGTTTGTCGAACAAATCTTGGCATGGGTTGATATTATTAATGTTGTTGGATTTGCCGTGTGGTCAGTGTTATGATTCTTGAGTTAGTGGTTATCACTGATCACTGGTCATGTTCTGTATCCAAACATAGTTCTCACTTACCAGTTATTATGTACTATATCCATATGTCGCTGTCACTTGTGATCATGTTCTGTATCCAGCTTGTGTTTATGCCTTCATAAAAGCACTCCTGTCCATTTTAAACACCTTATGAGTTATGAATGCTTTTTCTATGTGGTAGGTTGCAATAATGAAAAGTCTGAGGCATCCAAATATCGTTCTATTCATGGGTGCTGTTACTGAACCCCCAAACCTATCAATAGTCACGGAATACTTGTCGAGGTACCATTATGCATTTCATATTCATTGGTACTATGGTACTTCACCAACTTGACTGATCCCAATAAATGATGCACTTGTTTCATTGCAGAGGTAGCTTGTATAAACTTCTGCATAGGAGTGGTGCAAGGGAAGTTCTGGATGAGAGACGCCGTTTGAACATGGCATTCGATGTGGTATTGCCTTTTCTCAGCTTACCTGTTTTCTCAGCTTTTTTTGCTACTCCCAGGCTATGAAGTTAAAACAGTCATACTAATATCCAAATTATATCTGTTCTGTTGACAGGCTAAAGGAATGAACTATCTACATAGACGCAGCCCTCCTATTGTTCACCGTGATTTGAAGTCTCCAAATCTTCTAGTTGACAAGAAGTATACTGTGAAGGTGTGGTTTATACACTACATATATCTAACACCTTGTTGCAATTAGATAATGAAATTTATGTTCTGGTGTGATGATTAAGGCGTACACATTGTGCCTGAATATGTGTCATACTACTGTGTCCTCATTTTGTCCATGTTTTCTGTCACATCCTCTCTGGTTGTTTCTGAGTGGTAACTGGTTTGTTTTGGCAATTATTTGGTAGCTCCTAAACTTACAATAACATATATGTAAGTGTGCAACACTTCCTTGCAGTAGCCTATGAGAAAGCAAGATCAGGAATGCGAATCATCAGTAGAAATTCCTGGCAGTAAACATGTTCAGGGAAAACACATGCAAGAAGCTGCTATTTTTTCCAAATAAATGCTAACATAGTTGTAGGCTTGACATAGTATGTGGATCTTCAGTGGTATTATTTCTTCCAGAGTCTGCATCTGAGATGATTGTGTTCACGTGAAAATTTTACCTATTGTATTTTAGTCTCATATATACGTTTTACTAGCAACCTGTTTGTCTATCAGATTTTTTTTTTCGAATTTTCTGTCTATCAGATTATGTTAAGTTGAGAACAGTAGTATTTCCGCTTAGTTTTAACTATTTACTATTTGCAGGTATGCGACTTTGGCCTTTCACGACTGAAAGCCAACACCTATCTGTCCTCAAAGTCTTTGGCAGGAACTGTAAGCGCCTTTTCCATTTCTTCTCAAGTTCATCTTTCCCGTTCATGCCTTTGGCTGATCTTGTCATTTCAACATTAGCCTGAGTGGATGGCACCTGAAGTGCTCCGAGATGAGCCATCCAATGAGAAGTCTGATGTCTACAGTTTCGCTGTGATCCTATGGGAACTTATGACATTACAGCAACCATGGTGCAACCTGAATCCTGCCCAGGTATATATATATGTAGTTTGGTGCCAGCATTGTTTACTGAATGCTACTGTTCCCAAAATTATTCAACTTATCCACAAATGAACACACCTGAAGTGATATGCAGATCGACACTGTATTTAGCTATTAATACACTGCACTATGCTTTTCCACAGGTAGTTGCTGCTGTAGGCTTTAAAGGAAGAAGACTTGAAATTCCAAAAGATTTAAATCCTCAAGTAGCTGCATTGATCGAATCTTGCTGGGCTAAGTATGTTTTTCCATCTAAACGTGCCTTCCATATTTTCCTCTGGTACGCTAATTCCTATGTCGTTTTAAGGCTAACTAGAATATTGCTATGCCTGTTACAGCGAGCCATGGCGGAGACCCTCATTTGCTAATATCATGGAAATTTTGAGGCCTTTGATAAATAAGGTTGCGGTGCCGCAGCTGCTCCGTTCAGTCTCGTAGCAGTTTCATGGTGTTTAGGAAAGAATCATTTGCTTAAAGACGTCGTGATAATATCGGCAAGGAGAATCATTTGCTAACTAGAATATTGCTATGCCTGTTACAGCGAGCCATGGCGGAGACCCTCATTTGCTAATATCATGGAAATTTTGAGGCCTTTGATAAATAAGGTTGCGGTGCCGCAGCTGCTCCGTTCAGACTCGTAGCAGTTTCATGGTGTTTAGGAAAGAATCATTTGCTTAAAGACGTCGTGATAATATCGGCAAGGAGAATCATTTGCTAACTAGAATATTGCTATGCCTGTTACAGCGAGCCATGGCGGAGACCCTCATTTGCTAATATCATGGAAATTTTGAGGCCTTTGATAAATAAGGTTGCGGTGCCGCAGCTGCTCCGTTCAGACTCGTAGCAGTTTCATGGTGTTTAGGAAAGAATCATTTGCTTAAAGACGTCGTGATAATATCGGCAAGGAGGATCTTTTCTTTTTGGTATCTAGCCTGTTAATGAAGGATATCCATCGACACTGTTACTCAATGCTAATGATAAGGAGTCGTTGAATTACACTTTCAAGTAAAATGATCCCTGGCAACTCCCTTCCATGGCTTAAGGTATGCTGCTAAATTTTGATCTTCATGCTTCTCTTCACTATTATCATGGAATGCGGGCTTAAATATTGTAAGAGAAGGTTTTGGTCTCAGTTAAGCGCAGAATTGTTTGAATGTTTGGTAACTCTATACGAATCACGGACCTATAAGATTGACTGCCCCTTGTTTCATGCAGTGTCCATTAGAAACTACAGGTTAATATTTGACTTTTCTTGGCGTGCTAATTTGATTAGTCTAAGCCGAGCACTGTTGCTGTTAATATCCCTGATAACTGCAGTGTCTTGACTCACTGTTTTGTTATATAAATCTGCAACGTTGTGTTCAGAACTTCAGACAGGTAGGTGGTAGCCCATCGCTACCCAGGTGGTTCATCGTACGTAACCTAACCCCTGTTAGGTTTCTAAGTCACAGTTCACCGCTCGCAATACTTAACCATATTTATTTATGACATCATATATACTCGGTGTTTTTACCTTGAAAGACATGCTAACGGGCATCTCGGAGATCATCATCATTTACTGATAGATACACGCTCTCTGTTGCCTGCAGATATCATGAAGAGAAGTATCCTCCAACATAGTTGATCACGCAACCACCGGAGTTCCAAACACCGTGAAACTTCTGGTTAAGCTGTGTAAATTTATAGTTCGCACTAGACACCTCTGTATATAGTATAGTATATGTATGTAACTAGAGTTATCCTGGAAAAGACGGGCTCTGAATGCTACTGTATGTATGACTGCTTGTATTGTATGTACCTAGTAGTAGACCCTGTAAGTTGTAACGCATGTATGCATTCTGCATTATGCTTGTGACATGCTGTTTGCTGGTGAGCTAGACCCGGTTAACTAGTACTAGTAGTACCAAATGTGTTGGCCTGCGTACTTGACATTTGGAGTGTGTAATAATGGGAACATTTAGTCTGACCAAAGAGCACTGGCAGCTGCTGGTTGTTGCAACTTTCTATAAATGGGTGGGCATGATGCCAATTGATATATTTGTCGACTCATTAAACAGCATCTCTGTTGATGTGGAGGAGACCAAAAAAGAAGAAGAAAACGAGCGAACAAAATTGTTGACAGTGTGAAGGAATTGTTGACTGTTTTTGTATGCGTTGACTTTGTCCTACAGATACTTAGATTGGGACATACCATATTTATATACTTCTTCCGACCCAAATTAGTTTACTTAGATTTGTCTAGATTCGATTGTATCTAGACATGATTTAGTATTAGATTCATTTGTATCTTGACAAATTTGAGTCAACAAATCGAAAATGTTCCGTGGCAAAATATCTAGCTAGTAAGACAGTGGACATTGATAGCCACACCTGCAGATCTTTACGCCAAGAGGCCCCCTCTGTCTTAATACCTCTGATTTTCTTTCTCCTTATTGTAGTTGGGGATTGGGGATTTTCTTTCTTTTTACTTATTATTATTGTATACATGGGGATTTTTTTTCTTCGGTTTCTCTCTCTTTCGTTTTACTGTCCTCTATGAGCTGTGACTCTCTGCTAGGTAGAAACATGTTGAGAGTTGCATGCCACCGTATAACTTCTCCATCGACTCTACTTGATATATAGAGGGACCGATTCGAGAGTCATCTGTTGGTTCTATCTTCGTCACGTCGTGCCACAAGAAGAGTAAGTTATGACATCGACCAAGATAAATCACACAAATTTTAGTAGTATTAATGAGCTTTGGCATAAATCTTTACGCCTAGTAACTCTATGTGACCCTTTGCGTGCACTACGGCCTCCTATTTTCTCTCTGCTCGTCGTAGATATGAGGCTAGGGGACGGAGAAGTTGAAACCGGATAGGATCATGTGTCAAAACTCCATCAACTTCAACTTGAAGTGGAGAAATTTATAAAAAAATGACTATATGCTAACTCATGTTCCTCACACACCCCTTAAACGAAACAAGAGGCTCACACAAAACTAGAATCAAAATCAAACCCCAAATCCATCCACCTCCACCTTGTCCACTCCCTTCCCCCAACCCCACGGAGAGTCCCTTCTTCTTTTTGTTCTGCTACCAAACGCTACTTGATTCCTAAACCCTTGTTCGGTCCATGAGTCCTAAGCCCAGTTTCTCACCGCCTTTTGCATCTCGCCCTTGCCATATGTGCCTCTATAGAGGCAACCTCCACCTCAACCTATCATTATCCCCAACTTAGGTATCATTTACTATTGTACAAATCATCTCCCGGTCTCTACCTAACACAAAAGGATCAATCCAAGCACCCTCCTCCGACTCTATCTTCACACCCTCCGCGTCACAAAAATAGAAAGTCCTAACATCCAGCGAGACAACCCCACAAATTTAATGAGCTCTAACTCAAACCATTATGACTAGTAACTCTAGATATCCTCCGCACTACTGCCTATGATTCCCCTCTCTCTCCAATGGAGTTTTCTCTTTCATTACTTTTCATGGCAAATGAGCCTAGGAGGATAAAATGAAATCCATGTCTAAGAAACTCCTTCATTTTTTGAGATTTTTATAAATCATAGAGAGTTACAAATATTTACAAGTTTCAAGCCACCTCAAAAGAGGGATAACACTATGAGCAACTATCTCCTGTCTAAATTATTGCTAATCCAATCTTTGAGGCCCTGGTAATTCTTTTTCTTAATTCTACACAGGACCCATCTTAATTCCTGAGAAACAATAGCCCTCCATTCATCAAGGGAGGGATGCTTGTTATTGAAGATTTCATTGTTTCTGCACATCCATATGCCCCAAGCTCCCAGAATAATAATTTCCATTGCAAAGGGGACCTTTAGGCCTCTTTTAATACTGGTCAAAGCTTCGAAAAGATTGTGATCAAAATCTTGGACAGGATAAATTTCAGCCCAGCATGCTTTTGCAAAAGGACAGCCCCAAAATAAGAAACTCCTTCATCAAACTCCAAGGAAGAGAAAGATAGAGAGGCTAGTAAAAAATTATAAAAAACGACAACCCTGCATTGCCATCTTCCTCAAGCACCCCCTTTTCCAAACACAAGACACTCACCAAGTCAAAATCAAAACCAAACTTCAAATCCAACCACCTCCGCCTCGTCCAAGCTCGCTAGTCTACCTCTTTCCCCGCAAATCCCTTGTTGATAGCCCCAAAACACCCCAACCTTCTTTCTTTCCGCCTCCTACCCCTTGCCATGCATGCCTCCTAAAGGCCACCTCGACTTCGATCTCAACCCCACAAATTAGTCGCCAACTCTGTCATAAAATGAACCACCAAACAATCAACACAAACCATATAACTCATCTATCGGCTCCTCGTAACATATAGAGATCAACCCAAGATCTCTATGTCGACCCTATTTTCACACACTTTGCACCACACGAAAGAGTAACCCACGACGATATCCAGCGAGGCAACCCGACAAATTTAATGATCTCCAACCCAAATCTTTATATACCTAAAAATAACTCCTGGCGATCCTCGGCATTACCGCATCCGATTCTCCTCTCTCTCCCTCTTCAATACAAAGATTTCCTCTTCATTTCTTCTTATGGCAAATGGAGCCCTAGGAGGATGAATTTGGAATCCATGAACACACTCCATTTCTGAAAAAACTCCATCAAAGCTGGTACACAGACACGGGGACAGGACAGCAAAGTTATAAAAACGGCAGCTTTGCTCTCCTCTCTGCTCTGCTGTGGCCCCCCATCATCTTCCTCACGCATCCCGCCCCCGTCTCCGCACGGAATCAAAATCCAAACCCAAACCCCCCAAATCCATTCACCCCACACCCCCTCCTCCGAGCTCTCTCCCCCCCCACCCCCAGCTCCACCCCACGGTCGCCGCCGCCGCCGCCAGGGTCTCCCTCCGTCGTCCATTAACGCTCCACCCAACCCAGCCCCAGCTCGGCCGCCCAAACCCTAGCTCCCGGCCCATGCGCCCCAAACCCTAGCCCGCGCGCCTCGCCCGCCCAGCCCCGGCCTCCCCGCCATGCGCGCCTCCATGGACGCCTCCGCCCGCAGATCCGCCGCGCCGGACCCGGGCGCCCCCAAGAAGCCGCGTCTCCTCGCGCCCCAGACGGCCCAGGCCCCGCGGGACCCCAGATCTTCCTTCGCCGGCGCCTCCAATGGCACCGGCAGCGCAAGGGCGGCCGCGGCGGCCGCGGCCGCGGCAGAGGCGGCGGAGCAGCAGGCGCAGGTGGACGAGCTGGTGGCGCAGTACCGGACGGCGCTCGGGGAGCTCACCTTCAACTCCAAGCCCATCATCACCAACCTCACCATCATCGCCGGGGAGAACCTCCACGCCGCCAGGCCCATCACCGCCCTCGTCTGCAACAACATCCTCGAGGTGATCCCTTCTCTTCGCCTCTCCACTCACCCCACTCCAATCCCTTCCACTCTCCATGTAAAGCTTGGTATCACGTGTGCTAGATAGATAGGGTAGGAGAATGGATGTGGTGGATGTTGATAAGCCACCACATGAATGGTTAGGTAGCTATTTCAGGTTCACTGTATTTTTCTATCTTGCAAATTTGGCTGTGTTTGTGTGTAAGAATCGGTGCAAGAGAGATTTTGCACTCCCCGATTTCCCCGCGCGGGGCAAAGTTACCTTATGATTCTGTCGAATGTGCATTACGAAAGTAAAAGTCGGTCCAATGAAGAAATCGTTCTCGTTTCCCTCCCTTCATCTAGTCAGGCTCGCTGTATTATGTTTTGGGTGTTGCAAAATGCTTGTGTTGTGTGTAAGAATCGCTGCAACAGGAATTCGGAGCTGTTAATATGCATCATGAAGCGATTGCAGCATGTAACCGTTGTGCCAATGAAGAAATCGTTGTCTACTCCTTCCCGCCTCTCTCTCTGCTCATGTATGTGTGTGTGGTGCTTCCGTATGGCACGGACACGCATTATGGTGTTTAATCTCCTTTTCGAGGTGGTGTGTGGTTATTTTTCGAACAGGGGGTCATTCACCATATGTAAATCAGACGGCGTGTGGCAGGGCAAAAGAAATATTAGTGCCGCGGTTGGAAGCACCCTTTCTTTGTCATAAAGGGCTGCAGCAATGTTCAGTGACCCTAAAATATCAAAAAGAATATTCTTACAAACATGAACAGGGTTTCAATATCTATTCTGCAGATAAGTTCAAAGCTTTTTGTGGACACTGCATGTTATACTATGCTAACAATGATCATGTCCTCAAATTGTGTGTACCTCATATGCTTATCGTTGCATCAGAAATGATTTCAGACTTCAGAATGCCTTATATATAGCTGGACTCTTATATGTTTGCACACTTGAAACTTTGTTGAATAGAGTGATGAATGGATTGGGAAACACTATACCTCCGATGTGGCAGACACTGGGTTTTCCTTTTGCTGCTTTTGGATAAGCTCTTGGCATTTAAGTCGCTTTCACTTGTGTATGTGTTTCTTCTTTGTAACCTTGGGGAAGCTACTGCCAGATCTAGCATTTCAGCTAGATTTGTTTTCTTGTCTGCTCTTCGATGCTTAAAAGAGACCTTCTATGGAAGTATGGGCAACTCCTAATGGCAATACCAAAAGAGAAGGCATTGTGTCGTGTCTAGAGGGGGTCATGTAAGGCATATTTTAGTGGAAGTACGTGCCTTTTGTTTTGGTGCAGCATATTTGCCATATTTTAGTCTTGCAGAAATAATTAGTGAAGCAGATTGGTCTCTGAAAGGTTTTCCCCTGTTGTCTTGTGTGACCATTCCCTTGCTTCAGTTTTCTTATTCTGTTTTAAATTTCTGATATTTGTCATTGTAATTAGATTCCATTACGGTGGAGGGATATGTCTTTCATTTGATGGTTACTTGTCCTTGTAGGTTCCAAGTGATCAGAAGCTACCATCTCTTTATCTGCTTGACAGTATAGTCAAGAATATTGGAAAAGATTATGTGAAATATTTTTCTGCAAGATTACCCGAGGTTAGTCTCTTAAGCATACTCTTTCTTACTTGTGGTAACCATATTCATGACTACCTAATGAACCAGTTCCCTTTTATGATATGAGTTTGGCTTTGGCATCCTAATGATCTTAGTTCTCTTTTTATTGGTCTACTGTAGGTTTTTTGCAAGGCGTATAGACAGGTTGATCCTCCTGTACATTCTAGCATGAGGCACCTTTTTGGAACATGGAAAGGAGTGTTTTCTCCAGCTTCACTTCAAATGATTGAAAAGGAACTTGGTTTTCAATCATCTACTAATGGATCGTCAGGTTCTGCAGCATCGAAGCCTGATTCTCAATCCCAGCGCCCATCCCACAGCATTCATGTCAACCCCAAATATTTAGAAGCAAGACAACAGCTCCAACAACCAAATAAGGCAAGCCACATCTTCTGTCGTCAAGTTCTGCAGATGTATCCATGCGCTGCTCCAACTGATTGAACAAATACAAACAGTTATATTTATCTTGTAAAAATGCATCCTATGTAAAACGTTGTAGCTATTTTTTTTCTCATACTGTTTCTCGCACTATGTAAATTTCTCATACTGTTTCCCTTTCAATTTGGACAGGGGCTACTGGGATCTGGTGCCAAGACGGCTGTAATTTCTGATTCTGACGATGATTTTGAAAGGGTTAATAGGATAGCTGTTGATAAAGGTGCAGGGAGGCGGCTTGATATTCTTAACTCTAGGCCTGTAAGTTACTTCTTGCACTTTCCTACCTTTTAACTCCCAGAGAAGTGCTTAGACTCCTTGTTTCTGTTTCTGTGGCTTTTCTGATATATGTTGCTATGATCTGCCAAACTTGCAGCGTGCTCAGAGGGACCCTTTTAGTGACCCTATTCTTGAAAAGCAAGATAGAGATGCGAGGGGCCTTGGATTTTCCAACATCTCACAACAGCCTGTTGTAGCTGGTCAAGTTCGCTCAAAGTCCAAAGGCCAAGATGGAATCCGAGGACCATATTATACTGGAGGTGTTAGTCCTTCTGAGGAGCAATTTGATAGACGCAACAATACTTATGCAAACAAGGATGCTCGGCCTTCTGGATCTGTACGTTTGGACAGTGCACTTCTCCCAACTCCTGTTAGTAATTCTGATAGGATTGGTAGGCTGTCTGATAACAAAAGCTGGAAGAACTCTGAGGAAGAAGAGTACATGTGGGATGATGTACGTTCTCAAGGAGCAGACTATGGAGGCGCCAGTTCTGCAAGAAAAGGAGAACTGATGGCTGACGATGGCAATATTTCAAGCTTTCATAGGACCAAATGGTCAGAGCTGGGAGACCAATTGGACCCTGACTTCCGCAAACCCGATACAATCCCTAGATTTGGACATGAAAGGATTGCAGCATATATGGTATGTGGAGCAAGATTATTAGAGTATATTTGCAGTGATACCGAGTCACAAGAAGCTAATTAGTTATTATACATAATGGCGTCACAGTTATAGTTAACTGCTGGGATGCCTTCAACTTAGCGACCTATATTATTTCAGTGAAACCTCAAGATTTGCTGTGTACCATGTTGAATTTTCTTCATATATTCAACATTTGCACTACATTTCTGGAGTTGATTATAATCTGATCTTATTCACTTGTTCAGGACCATGAAGAGTACCTTCACAGCAAGCGTGAGTTGGAACCAAGAATAGATAGGGAAATACGGCCTGACGGACAACAATTCCCAGAATCTCGTGGTTCCTCTCTCTGGTCATCCCAGGAGAAAGCTCAAACAGACATTGCTCGGGATCCTAGGATATCAAGGTTTTCCAACCAATCAGCAAGCATCACTTCATCTGTACCTGTTGGATTATCAGGAGCGTATGCTGGACGATCAAGCGCTGAAGGTGCAACTAGTGGACCTACAACTTTTGGGCAACAAAAAAATAAATACTGGCCACCTTCCCCACCACCTGTCCAGGCACCTTCATCTACTGCGTCCTTTGGGCGCCAGAGCTCCCCAAGCTCGGTGGAGCATGATATTTATGCTTCCAGATCATGCTTCATGTTGGGCCGAGATCCTCCGGAGGAACTTAACCAAAGAGCTCACGCCTTGTCTGAAAGTGCTGCACGCGCTCAGGGCCGTCTTCAATCTACTCCGCCACATACTTCCTTGCAGACTCAAAAGCACCCTTCTGTTCCCTTGAAGCCACATCTTAAGCCACCTAATCATCTCTTTCCGCAAGAAAATTCTTCATCACTGTTTAGACCTTCTGTGCATCTGCCTCCTGAAGTTCCCTTGCCCAGTGATCCTGCCCATGTAAACTCGGATCAGATAAGTGCTAGTAATCTATTGGCTGGTCTTCTAAAGAGTGGATTCAAACCGAACACAAGTGATCATGCTAGTTCGAGGGCACAACCTCCTCTTCCAATTGTCATGGCATCGGCTTCTTCAACCAGTGAAAATGCCACTTTGAAGCCTCATGTCCCAAACTCTGTTCGCCCACCTTTGCCACCAGGCCTACCACCAACACAGAATACTGACAAACCTGCACCGCTCTCAAGTCTCCTCAGTTCTCTGGTTGCAAAGGGGCTAATTTCTTCACCATCCACTGATTCGTCTGCTGCGGTGCCAGGAAAGCCCAGCAAATCAAGTCCGAGCACATCCGTTGTCAGTGCTTCACTTCCACCTTTGCCAATTGTCCAGCCTTCAGTTGGCAAGGAGAAATCTGCCGCAAAAAAGTCACCGTTGCCCCAACCTGAGGAAATCAAGCAGGCTGACCTTATCGGTCTTGAGTTCAAGCCAGCCCTGTTACGTGAGTACCATGGGCATGTGGTTGACAGCCTCTTTGATGACCAAAGTCATCAATGTAAAACATGTGGCCTAAGATTCAGACTTGAAGAGGAGCTCAGTGAACACACTGCCTGCCATGAATCAGGCCCTTCTGAGACCAGAAATACTGGCATTGCACCTGAAAGATGGTATCCCAATAAGAAGAGGTGGATTGATAGATCACCTGAACCGCAGGACATCTTCCTGGACTCTGATGCAGAGCTGGGCTCTGCAGAGGAAGTTTGTGAGTTTATGGTTCCTGCAGATGAGAGTCAGATTATCTGTGCACTTTGTGGGGAGCAATTTGATGACATCTATTCCATCGATAAGGGTGAGTGGATGTACAAGGATTCTGTGTATTATGATCGCTCGAAGGCAGAAGACAGCTGCAGGAGCAGCGTGGAGAGCAAAGAGTGTGCACCCATCGTCCATGCAAGATGTATGCCAAGGACCCCAAACGATGGCATGGAGGTGGATTAGTATTATTGACATACACAGCAGCAGAAACAGCAGCAAGCAGCAGCTGAGATCATGGCATTGATAATGGATTAGCATGAAAGTCTGGTGCTCAGCAGAACCTCAAATGGTGACAGGGAGGTGCATTGGCATGAAGGCGATGTGAACCGATCGATATACAAGCAGAGGTGATGAACATGTAGGTGGATTCCGTTGACGAACTGCATCAGCAAAATTTTGGTCAACTCGTCCCTTGATCTCACCATTTTATTGTGTAGAAAGGCGTTTACAGAAAGAATAAGTGCCCAGTCAATTAGTTGGGGGCCATTTCTATCAGTGCGATCCCTGACAGATCAATTTTTTTGGGGATCTGATCACATATGTTTCTGATCTTTCTGTTCATATAGGATGCCATGTATGCTAGTAAAAGAGTGTATTGTTTGTTCCGTAACCAGGGGGGGAGTGAAACAGGTGACGCCGACATCGAGTTACTGCTGTATCTTGACAACTTTGCTCTAAAGTCTTGATATGTAGTGGTTTTTGTACTTAAAACCAAACTGACAATAGAACAAGTTGATCAGCTCTTTGCTTGACTGTCGTTGTTTTCTTACCTGTGGCATTTGTGGCCGATAATACTTTTGCGCTCAGCTGAATGTATGCAAGATCCTGTGTCTGGACATGCTATGTTTGTAAGACATTTTCCTTCTTTGAAAGGCAGCTGTGTCTGTTGGTACTATTTTTATGTCACTCTTTCATTTTGTTTGAAGGCAGCGGTGTTTGGACACAGTTGAATGTATACAAGATTGTATGCTTGGACACGTTATATTCAGTAGTTCCTTTTGTCATTTTTTTAAATTTTTTGTTTGAAGGCAGCTGTGTTTGGACTTTTGGTGAAATTCTGTAGATGTAAACAAAAATGGTGGATGATGATGGTTCATACTCCCTCCTGTCTCAAAATAGATGTAGGAGATTGTAGATTCGCATGTATTTAGACGTGTGCGAATTTAGACATGTCCCATATCTATTTTGAGATGGAGAGAATACATCATTGAGATGCATGAGATATTTTGGCAGATTTGGACTATGTCCCAGCTTTGCTCCCTGGTTTGAGATGCCTGAGAAGTGTGCTAACTAACTAACTTCTATGTGTCTCTGTCTTTTGATATTTTCTCCCTGGTTAGTGCTAATATGCTATCTTTCCCTTGATAGTTTTGTAATTTTAGTTGGAAGGAAAGTTCCAGCCAGCACGGTAACCACCAGAGCATTGCGTGGAACCTCACAACCCAACCTCCAAACCCTTCTCTCATAAGAAAACATTAGTTTTCATCGTCATTGCACAAATGGTTTACATTTCTGATATATGTATACTTTATAAAACATATACCATTCTAACTTCACAATCATTATGAAGCACAATGACAAAGTTTTTGTCCATATACCTCGAGTAACCACAATTGCCGCATGGTACAAACAAGATATCCATTCTACCTATATATGGTCATGTGAACTTAATTAAACATGAAACAAAATACAATATACTCCATGATAAGTAGCACATTAATTAGTAAACACAACACACACAAAGAAGTATAGCACGATAAGTAGCACATTAGATAAACATGACGCATAAGAAGCAGCAAGATAAGTAGCGCTAACTAGGACATTAAAAATCCTCATGAAGCATCATAAGTAGCACACTAAGAAACTAAACTCTGCAGCAAGAACCTTCCGGTCAACGCCATCCAAGTCATTGCCGCCGGAGTCGTCCCTGTCTCCAGACTCGTCGGTCCACCAATCGTCCTCCCCTCCTGGCCATGATGTTGGGGCGCGACAGAGAAGCCAGCCTCCTGGTCGTGCTGCTGGCTTCCGAAGTAAGTGTACTGCTCCTCAATCACCTGCGATCCCGATGAAAAGCCTCCAACAACGACTACCCCTCCTGCTCTTAGCTGCGCCTAAGCGCTAGTGTCGCTCGACCTGTCGGTGCTCTAACTCCTACACCCTCGTGACAACCCGGATGTCACTAGGCTCGCATTGCTGCACAGTGGCTCGATACTGGGGGAAATTGATCCCCACCGTATCCACGTAGTGCACGATCGCTGTCCACTCGATCGTAGGCACGCGTCGCAGTCTCCTGATCCCTCCAAACACCAAGGTGGTGCTTGATGGGATTGCCGCTGCCTCGCTGCCTACCTGGTCACCTTTTTCTTCTTACTGTAAATGCCATGATAACAACGCTATTCATCTGCCATGGTAGGCACGAGAAAACTAATAAATAAAAAATAAAAAGTAATTATTAGACTTATTAATAAAACCTGGAGCTAACAAAAAAAATAACAATAGTTATTATATTAGCACTATATAGTAAATTATGAGAGCACCCCTATTCTAAGATATCTCCGAGAAGCTTCGTCGTAGTGGTATCTCGCTTGCACCATCTCGCAGATGGAGATTTTTAGCTGATACATATTGGGTATTTATAACCTAAGCACCACAACGTCTATGCTGCCACCCGTAAAAGCACATAGTGCCGCCACCCACAAAACAAAACAATGCCGTTACCCACAGTGGCATAGTGCCGCCACCCACGGAACAACTAAGCCGGAAAATTTTCCTATCCTATATATTTGTAGGCTAAATCAACCTAAATCATAGTGCCGCATATGTCGCGTAAGTAAACTTATAATCATCTAAATATCATCTACAATTATAACCTAAGTCATCTAAAAACCATCTACAATTATAACCTACAATGAAATAACAATATAATGCAAAAAAGAGATCAGTTCGGGAGCTCACCGCAGGTTCGAATGGCAGCGAGGGAGACAAGATCGACGATGGAGGGGCTTGGTGGAGATGGGTTCGAGGCGGCGGCAACGGAGGGGCTCGATGGTGGCGGCGATAGGTGGCGCAGGAGGAGGGGCGAAGCACAAAGCAACACCTTTAAGAAGGAAAGCCAACACTGCTGTCCAGACCAGAGACTAGTCCTAGGGTTTCCCCCGACACACATAGAGAAGTGGTAGGGTAGCCACGACGCCCTGTAGGAAGGAAAGGTGGGTGGCACTGCGTCGGTTTCGATCGAGCCAATAAGGATTTCTCTCAAAAAACTCTGTCCACAACCCCTGGACGATCCTTTGCATAGAAGCCCCGCAGGGTCGAAGCCTCGCCACCACCCAAACTTGCCGTCCACGAGCACGCACCACTCCGGTTAGGAAACATCCACCACCATCTCACCAAGGACACCGTCGTGAGGTCTGCACGACAGAAGAAAAAGGTAGCTCGACTCGCGACCAACAACACCATGGCCGTGTGGGAGGGAACCGTCTCCACCGTCAAATTCGGTAGTCGACTGGACACGACCGCAGACACACCAGTCCTTGTTATATCCGTCCGGGCTCGGCGTTTCCTTAAATCCCCCCACAAGGACACACCAGTCCCAAGAAGGTCCGACCAGGCCCATACGGATCCGTTTAGCCCACAGCCATGCCGCAACAGGCGGGTCATGGTTCCGATCCCTCCTTTTGCCGTTGCCTACAGATCAAGTCTTGGGAAGGGCAGATCCGCCTGCCCATGACCCAGAGGGCCGTGATCTGGGCTGGCAGGGCTGAGCTGGAGTAGTCCCTCTGCCGCCTGCCGCGTCACGCTGCCCCGCCGCCACGACCATGCCGCCGCCGGGAGGAACAAGGCCCCGACCTGCCTCCAAGCTGCGGGGGAGAAGCCCCCGTCGCCCTCGGTTTCCGCATTTTTTCTGATGTCCGCTTTACACACTCAGACCCCGCTTGGTTGGCTGTTTTTTAGCCCAAAACGGGTGTAACTTACGGTTCCTAATTTTTTACAGATCAGATTCTAAAACGGCGCTTGGTTGGCTGTTTAGATTTCCTCTTGTGCCAGGTTTCATGCTGATTCCCTCCGTTAAAATCACGGACCATCGATGGTCATGCAAAAAATCCGACGGTTTTTGCCGTGCACCAACAATTCCCCTGGAGATAGTTACGTGGGAGGAAAATTAACAAAGTTTCCAAGCGAGGCCTCAGTGTGTCCATTCTTTCTTCCTACGCGCTGCGGATTTAATGCTTGGTGTAAATTATTGGAACACAATATGACCATTTGCGAGTAGTGCAAAAGTTAGTGCAATATGGAATCGGTCAACAACCTGATGCAACCCTGATGATGATGGTTCGAAAGTAGTAGTTGCTGTTAACAATGAGCATAAGCATGCACAACCTGCTTTGCTTGTCAAACAACATCTCTGAAAACAAAGAACAAGGAAACCCAAGAAAACTAAGGTTGTGACTCTTGGGATTAACTTGTCGTCGTGTATCTGTTGAGGGTCACCATCATTAGGATTTAGCTGGTGGGGTATATATATATATATATATATACTCGTCTCGTATGCAGTTTGGGATCCCGATCGAGTCTGATCCGATGAAGACTCTGCTCACTGCTGTTGTTACAAAGACGACACACTAGGTGATGAGTTTCAGACAGAACAATCCAACAACGGATGTTTGTGCAGCGTTTTCTTATCTTCTCATTATTTATACGCTCAAAAGCCGTTTACAACTGAAAGCACACGAAAATGTTGGAGAGGCCGAGCTGCACGGACGTGGTGCTATCCCACGTCCACTCGATCTGCCTTAGAGATGAAACTTTGGAACCTTTACCCTCTAGTTTAGTCTAGTTTAAATAATGAACTAGTTTTTTTTAAATGGTATTTTGTCAAAATATGGTTCATTTTTTTACTAAGTAGGAGGATGGTACCCACTGCCATCCTCAGATCTGCCTAGATCAAGCCGGCGCAAGGCCGACTGGTCGCCGGCGAACGCTGCGCCGTGCTGCCGTGGACCAGACCGCCGCATCCCGCCGCCCATCTCCCGCGTCATCCATCGAGGGTGCAGCCGTCGCACATCCATCGGGCTTCGGCTCCGCGCGGGGAGAGTCCACCCGATGAGCCTCCTTTCCCCTCGCCTTTGGCGGCCACCATCACCGGTGCCGACGATGGCAACTACCAGGGTAGCCACGAAGGGATGTGCGGGCGGGGGGATGGTGACCCTCCGGAGCCGCCGCCACGCGAGCGACCTGGGATGAGAGATAAAAAGACGTGATCTGGCAATCGAGAACTCAAGTGACTAACTCTATGTCTTGCTCATAACCTCTTATATTCATTTAAGTGGATGTTTCATAGTTGATGCGCAGCCCAGAAGCTTCACCAAAAATAATTTGAGCTTTGGTGGACTAGACAGAGATCAACAAAGATTTGGCTTGACAAAAAACACCCACATCATCATCGTCATCATAAAGCAACAATCTTTGCATGGCGGTGAAGCCAACAATTTCACTAATAACACCAATTTATTGACTTTTCATGATCAGGATTGACAAACTTTTCATGGGAATCTTAAACATCAGAGGGGAAATGGGATCTTCGTGCCTTAAACCTCTCACATCTACAATTATCCCTCCAGCACTTCCATTAACAAGCATCCTAGTACTTGTAGTGAACGGAAATATGGCAATCAAATATCTGCATTTTGCACCGAGACCCTTTCCCTCAATACTTAAAATAAAAAAAGGCAATGATAGAGAATCAAAAGCCCTAGAAATTTACATCTTCGTAGCACACCCTTGACTTCCTTTGGTGTATTTTCCTAACCACCATATTATTCATGTAAGGCCTCAATCTTACTTCTAGCAGCTCGGAGAAAAGATTAGAGAAACTATGCGCCAAACTTGTAGGTCTGGAATGCCCCACTTGTGAATATGGTCTCTTAGGAACTAAAATGATTAGATCTTGATTTAGCTTTGGAAACCGTCCTCCATCTCCTGTACTTTCTCTAGGATGGACTGTACACATCAGATCATGGAAAGGCCGAGTAAAATATTTGCTCATTTCGTTGTTTCAAATATTATGATGCGATAGTTCAGAGAGAAGACATGTTATGTTAACTACCCGAGATCCTCTGACTACTTTCAACGCAAAAAATCGTTGTAGACCTATTTAATTTTGATAATGATGTTTTGATAAGATTGTAGCTTTATATAAATTGTTTTTTAGCTCTCTGAGAACATTCAAGTCCAAGTGAATGCTGCCTCTTGGTACACATAAGTGCACATTCAGCTCTATGAGACATGAAGCACCTATCATCACCCAACTAATGTAAGTTAGTTTTTTCTTTCTACGAGATACACTTCCTACATTAATGTAATATACAAGAGATGGTCATAATTTGATATTTATGTTTTGCTGTGAGATTGTAACTCTATACAAATTGTTTTTACACTAAACATTTATACTTCTTTATAGACTACTTTATGATAACTAAATCACTATTTTTATTCATTCATAAAAATTAAACATACAACATAACTTCTGATTAAAATTTTATTTATAATACTACATCATGTAATAATACATCATAAAGTTCATTATTTAACAATTTAGATGCTCACCATTGCGAATACAATAGTTGTAAAATAAATATAGTTTTTGGCACGAAATATATGTTATCTTTCAAATCTTAATTTTGAATATTTTATTGAAATGAGTCCATATAAATTGAAGAAGTATGAAAAATGATTTTGTCTATGCAACAATGTAGGAAACTTAGATGTAATATATACTATGTTTAAACATGTTTCTGTCATTACCTTGAAATATCTCGAGAGGTGAACTACAATATAGTTTTCTAATATGAGATTTTTAGGATTGGAATGTCCAACTTGGATTTTTTGTTGATATCTAACTTACTAGTCGAATATTTTATGATAGGGGTTCGTAGGTAGGATTTTCCAACATAGTTCTTCTATGTTTTTGTAACTATTGAAATAATCTAGAGGGTGCTAGTTCTTAGCAACTTTCATGTTCTTAGATTCTTCTACCGTCCTCGCGAGTTGGAATTGCTCTATTTTCATGGCCAATTATTTTAATCCTAGGGTTGCAATTGGCATCGTTTGTTGGCTAGTTGTTTTAACATGTTATACATGCGCATAATATTCGGCGAATACAAACAGACGACATGATGCAATGATTAAATGAGTTTGTTGCACAAGGTTAATTTCATGTTTGCAAATGTGTTTTTGTGTTGCCCCATATACTAGTTTTGTGTGTGCGACATACTTTGGCTTTTTGGGTATTTTTATCCTTTGAAAGGCAACGGTGTTGGCACTTTTTTTGCACGATATTTTTAATACATGTGCCATTCCATTGCACACTGTTTATCTAGGTTTGACATGTTTTTTTAGGTAGTTTTATGTCATTATTTTATCTTTTTCGAAGGCGGTTATGTTGGGACTTATTGTGAAAAGTAGATAGATCTAAAGATGATGATGTATCATCGAGGACCCGAGAGACATCAATTTTTTTGTAGATATGTACTTTGTCTAGGCTGCTGCTGCTACCTATCCATAAATGGGCATCCCCCTCTCTCTCTATTTTTATTTCTTGTTAGTAAAGCAATAACATGCTAACTTGCCCTCAATTTTGTATTGCTAGTGGGAAGGAAGGATCCATCGAGTATGGCAAGTTCATAACCACCAGCCTTTGCCTAGACACTCACACCCCACCTGATAAACCCTAGTCATGGGCAGTGTCAGTATCATGTAAGCTTGAAGATTAATTGATTACCCCTCTCATCTAATTCGTTAACATCATGATGATAGATTACCACATCACAATGATAGATTACCACTTCCAAACGTCTTTCGGATACCCCTCTCATCCTGATATGTGTGTATTGGTATAGATGAATTGAAAATGTACTAATACTTGTAAGTTTTAACTAAAGTAAGAAGTGGCAGCAAGTGCCAAAGGATCTTCATTGCTACATATGTGACGTAAGAATATGGCACAAAAGGAAGTTTTGTAATATCCAGTGTAAGAATTCAGGAACTGGAGATGACAAGAGGAATTATTTCATGCTGCCAAGAAGAATTGCAAGGCCGTGGTGGCATGTGCTGCTGGGTGGCAAGATTAGTGGAGCACTACGGATCGTTGATACGTCGTAAACGTATCTATAATTTTTAATGTTCCATGCTTCTTTAGTATCTACTTTGCTTTGCTTTGTCTTCACTTTGAGGTATTTTTATATGTTTTCTGGGACTAACCTATTAACAAGATGCCACAGTGCCAGTTGCCTGTTTTCTGTGTTTTTGGTTCCAGAAAAGTCAGAAAATGAATATTCTCGGAATTGGACAGGACAAAAGCCAAAGTCAATATTTTACCGTGGGGAACACAGATCCAGAAGACGAGACGGAGGAGGGCCTCGAGGAGGCCACTCCCCCTGGCCGCACGGCCTGGCCTGGCCCGCTCTGCCTCAGGCACCCCTTGGCCTTCCTCTTCTCCTATAAGAAGCCCCCGATACCTAAACCCTAAGTACCCGATCAATCTTCCACGAAACAGTCCGTAGCCGCCGCCACCATCGTCCCTAGATGGGGGGGGGGGATCTGAAGCTCTTCCCGACACCCTGCCGGAGGGGAGAGATCATCCCGAAGGCCTTCTTCATCACCATGCCAGCCTACGGTATGATGCGTTAGTAGTTCCACCTTGGACTACGGGTCTATGTAATAGCTAGATGGTTGTTTCTCCTCCTTTGTGCTACCATGTTTAGATCTTGTGAGATCCGTTCATGATCAATATCATCTATTTGTAATCACGCATGTTGTGTTTGCGGGGATCCGATGGATATTGAGATTACTATGTCAGATTGGTTAATGATTCTATCTTATTGATTCTATCATGTCTGTGTTATTTGAGATTACTATGTCAGATTGGTTAATGTTTCTAGTAGCTATCTTGGCCAAGTAGACGCTAGTGACTCCAAGAGGAGTATTTATGCTCGATAGTGGGTTGATGCCTCTATTTAATATGGGGAAGTGACAAAAATCTCTAAGGTTGTAGATGTGCTATTGCTACTAGGGAGAAAACAACGATCTCTTGTTCATGGAACAAGTGGATTGTTAATTTACATACCTTGCTTAATACTGGAGGGGTTCGGATGATAACCTGAAGGTGGATTACTAGTCATAGATGCAGTTGGATGGCGGTCTATGTATATTGTTGTAATGCCCAATCAAATCTCATAGGATCATGAATGTCTAGTATTGCATTGTTATGCCTTGCTCTGTCCTGTCAATTGCCCCGCTGTAATTTGTTTATCCAACATGTTGTGTTGTTTATCTTAAGGAGAACACCTCTAGTGAACTATGGACCCCGGACCAATCTTTAGCATTGATACATCTTCCACTATTACTATTTACTTTCTACAAACCACCATTATCTTCCACACCATACAGTTAATCCTTTATTTTCAACAAACCAGTGAGATTGACAACCTTACTGTTTGTTGGGGCAAAGTCTTGAGTTTGTGTTGTGCAGGTTTCCAAGTTGCTAGCAACACCTTTGTGTCGTTTTCTTCCTCCTACTAGTTCAATAACCTTGGTTTCTTACTGAGGGAAAACTTGCTGCTGTGCTCATCATAACTTTCTCTTGGGGTCTCCCAACGAAGCTCTACAGTGATCTAAGCTACACATCATCAAGCTATTTCTGGTGCCGTTGCCGGGGAGGCTAAGGACGGCTTCACAAGCGGAGTCCTTCACAACCTTTCTCTTTACTTTGTTTTTGTTTTGCTTAGTTTCTTTTGCCTTGTTTTGTTTTCATCTTTTGATCAAAAACTCCAAATTTTTTAGTTTTGCTTGGTTTGCTTTCTCTTATCAAAAACTCAAAAAATTAGTTCCTACTCTAGTTTCTACCATGACTGGTGTTGTTCCAATCACCGTGTCACCTATGGAAAGGATCTTTACTTTCAAACAAGGAAGTGAAGAGAGTTTCAAAGAATCTTGGTCTAGAATTTCTGATTTACAAGGAAGAACTGAGGCTAAAATGTGTCTTGGCCTAGTTATTAATAGTTTCTACCATGGTCTTGCTCTTTGTTATAGATATGCTTTGGATGCTGTTGTTGGGAGAGATATTTCTCGATGTAATGAGAATGAAGCTTTGAATGCCATAAAGAAGTTGATTACAATTTATAATATGCCTAGCAAGTCTGATTCTTCCTTTATAAACATTTATGCTAGGTTGAACACTCTTGAGACCCGTACAATTGCTTTGAAAGATTGCTATAACATGCTTAGAGAGCACCATGATTATGTTCCAATAAATTCCGAGCCTTCAAAATTGTTTCCTACAATAGAAGTTGCTATAAACAGTGAAACTTTTGATGCTCGTTGTGATATCATGTCTGAATTTTGTCTTATGCCTAAAGATATCTATGAGTCTTTGAATCTTTGGGGACTTTCTGAGGGAGGAGAAAAAATATCTATTACCAATAGTGCAACTTTATTACCCATTAGAATAGCTGAATGTGTGTTTACAAAGATCTCAGGGAAGGTGGTGTCTACTGATTATCCTGTTACTGAATGTATAGGAAAATGACAAATTACACTTGGAAGATCCCTGCTGAAACACCTTGGAGCAATAATACATGTGGGAAAAGGCATTATGCATTTTGCTTCTCCAATAAGCATTCATACATTCCCTAAATATAAGAAGAAAGGTAAGAAAGGTAGGATCAAGAAAGTTGATGTTAATGCTTCTTCATTTGGAAACACTTGATTCTTGTTTTTTGTGACTAACTTAAAGGCGTTAAAGAAAAGTACTTCTTGGGAGATAACCCAATAGTTTTATTGAGTCTTGGAAGTTATTACTTCTATAATAACCTCTCCTTGTCCTTTTGATTTGATTTTTGTGCCAAGAATAACCTCCAATAAAAGGGAAGTAATATTTGGGGAGTTGCTGTCCCGAAACAGATTTTTGTGCTCCACTGTAAAAATTCGTGTAAAATCTCTGTAAGTCGGATTGAGCTGTAATTTTATGAATAACTCCACCAGGTTGTTAGATATCTTTATTTAGTTCAACACTTTTTGATTTGAATAACAGAAGGTCTTTGAAAAAATCGGTTTCTACCTGCTGGTCTGTTTTGACAGATTTCTGCCATTATTTGCATTTGCTTCTTATTGATTCTTTTTTGGGTTCTTTTTGGGAAATTGAGATTTTTAAGGGAATTGCTACAGTAGCTTGTGTCTTTAGTGAAAGTTTTGCTGTTTTGAAACTAAACCCCAAAGGTCTATTTTCTTTTGAATGCACTAATGTTGCTAATGAAGATTGTGTAAAGTTTTGTATGAAGGAAATTTGCAGGTGTAAAGAAAGAATGATGTAATAAGATAAACAATAGACAAAAGCTCAAGCTTAGGGATGCCACCCCATGTCACCTGAAGAAATATTCAAGAGGTACAAGCGTCAAAGCTTGGGGACCCTTCTTCATCAATAAAAATCTCAGGTCTTTCTAGACACTTCGTTTTTATTATTTCATGCACATTTGTGTTGTTCTTGGAGCGTCTTAGTTTTTGTTTTTGGTTTTTGTTTGCTTGAATAAAGTAGTTGGACCCCTGTTTTCGCTGTGTTGTTTCAAATAAGTTGATTGGTGTTGGAAAGGAGTAGGAATATCTTGCTTTAGTAGTACACGAGGAGCTTGCTTTGACTGTGACTTAGACTTTATCATGTCATGCTAGATGTTGTTTTGATATTATGTTTAGTGATTATTGCTGTAGCATGACTTGTTCAAAACAATTAGGATTGCTTAATGTGCCTTGAAAGAATCATGCGTTGTTTTAGCATACAAAAGCATTGTATTGTGGTATTCTCCTTTGATGCTTTGTTTATGTTGACTTGGCACATGCTCACACCATGTTATGACTATGAACCGGTCACCATAGCCTCTATGATGTTTGTGCAGCGTTTTCATACCTTCTCATTATTTATACGGTCGAAGCCGTTTACAACTGAAAGCACACGAAAATGTTGGAGAGGCCGAGCTGCACGGACGTGGTGCCATCCCACACGTCCACTCATTCTGCCTTAGAGATGAAACTTTGGAACCTTTAACGTACCCTCTAATTTAGCCTAGTTTAAATAAATGAACTAGTTTTTTTTTTTTCAAAAAATGGTGTTTTGCCAAAACTTAGTTTATTTTTTACTAAGTAGGACGATGGTACCCACTGCCATCCTTAGATCTACGTAGATCGAGCCAGCTTAAGGTCGGCTAGTCGCTAGCGAACGCTGTGCCGCCGTGCTGCCGTGGACCTAACACCGCATCACACTTCCCATCTCCCGCGTCGTCCATCGAGGGTGCCGCCGCCGCGCATCCATCAGGCTTCGCTTTCCGCGCTGGGAGAGTCCACCCGATGCGCCTCTTTTCCCCCAGCCTTTGGCAGCCAGGCGCCGCCACCATCATCGGCACCAACGATGGCAGTGGCCAGGGTAGCCACGGAGAGATGGTCCTGGGGCGGGGGAATTGTGACCCTCCGGAGCCTCCGCCGCATGAGCGACCCGGGTGGAGAGATAAAAAGATGTGATCTGGCAATCGAGAACTCAAGTGACTAACTCTATGTCTTGCTCATCACCTCTTATATTCATTGCAGTGGACGTTTCATAGTTGATGCGCAACCCTGAAGCTTCACCAAAAATAATTTAAGCTTTGGTGGACTAGACAGAGATCAACAAATATTTGTCTTGACAAAAAACACCGCATCATCATCATAAAGAGACACTCTTTGCATGGCGGTGAAGCCAACAATTTCACTAATAACACCAATTTCTTGAGTTTTCATGATCAGAATTGACAAACTTTCAATGGAAATCTTAAACATTAAAAGGGAAATAGGATCTCCCTGCCTTAAACCTCTCACATCTACAATTCTCCCTCTAGCACTTCCATTAACAAGCATCCTGGTACTTGCAGTGAACAAAATTATGGCAATCAAATATCTGCACTTTGCACCGAAACCCTTTCCCTCAATACTTCAAACAAAAAATGCCATGATAGATAATCAAAAGCCCTAGAAATGTCCATATTCGGTAGCACACACTTGAGCTTCCTTTGGTGTATTTTCCTAGCCACCATATTATTCATGTAAGGCCTCAATCTTACTGCTAGCAGCTTTGAGAAAAGATTAGAGAAACTTTGCGTGCCAAACTTATAGGTCTGGAACGCCCCACTTGTGAATCTGGTCTCTTAGGAATTAAAGTGAATAGAGCTTGATTCATCTTTGGAAACCGTCTTCCATCTCCTGTACTTTCTATAGGATAGACTCTACACAACAAATCATGCAAAGACTGGGTAAAAATTTGCTCCTTTTTGCCCATTTTGATGTTTTAAATATTATGATGCGATAGTTCAGAGAGAAGACATGCTATGTTAACTACCTGGGAACCTCTGACTACTTTCAACGTAAAAAAGAATTGTTGTAGACCTGTCAAATTTTGATATTGATGTTTTGATGAGATTATAACTTTATATAATTTTTCAGCTCTCTGGGAACATTCAAGAATGCCGCCCCTTGGTACAAGTAATAGAACATTCAGCTCTATGAGACAAGAAGCACCCATCATCAGCCAACTAATGTAAGTTTGAAGTACCTTTTTTTTTTCCTTTCTACGAGATACACTTCTGGTGGCAGAGTGTGTCCAATCGATGAGCCTGGGCAAGGTTTTGAGCGGGCTGTCTTGATCTTGATTTGCCCAAGAAAATCTTATTTAAGCTATCTCTTCCTGGTATAATCCAAAGGAGATTTGTAGCCAGAGCCCGAGTAGCCGTCCGGGCATGCCGGGTCGAAGCTCCGCCACTATACACTTCCTACATTCATGTAATATACAAAAGTCCGTCATATAACATGAATAGAATTGCAATGGAGCTCCCGTGTGCTCCACCCCTCACTGTCTTTAGCGCTTTTCCCTTCGGCCTTGTATTTCCTAGGAGAACCCTACCTCCTAATCCCACTATATTAAATATTCTGTACTTTAGGCTGGTGGCATAAGTCAATATACCCGTTGGATAGGGACTTGTCCTTAAACCGAGAACAATTACTTCACTTTCAAGGCCTAGCACCACTAGTGAAAAATTCTTGTCCAAAATGGTTCATGCAATATTTTCAGGTTGTAAAACTCTTCTATATGGAACCTTTGGTTGTTTGAAGCTCAAGGAATACAAATTTTTGCTTAGCCAAGTTTTGTATTTTGTCAGCTAATCGATATATGATCTAACAATAATTTTTAATCGATCTATGATCTAACAATAATTTTCAACAGGTGCTATGATGATTATGAGATTAATAACATACGGCGTCGTTATCTTACAAATTGTATAATCAAAGGGGCCGGGGTGGTATACTCAAGCCTATGAGTCCAGTTGATCCGATGAGAGCTAAAGATATTATCAGATGTGGTGGTTATGAACTAGGAGGCTTGTTAGTATACTTTCTCCGACAGGGTGTATGCCTTGTCACTATCAATTTAATGTGAGGACGCAATGTCAGTAAACTTATGATAATGGACAACCTTCTCTGGTCACCCGAGAGGAGATGTCTTATGTTCAAGTGACTTATTACCAATCACTCTATGACTCATTTCCAAGACTAAAAATTTCATTCCGTAAGTGTTCACAAGACTAGAAATTCCCTGTTACTAAAAGTGGAATATTTATCTATCACATATTTATACTAAACATTTATACTTATTCATAGAGTACTTTATTGTATATAAATCTCTTTTTTCTTCATTAGTAGAAATTAAACACACAACATAACCTTTTATTAAAATTGTATTTATATTACTATAAAATGTAATAATACATCGCAAAGTGCATTATTTAAAAATTCAGACGTCCACCATTGCGAATACAGCAGTTGTAAAGTAAAATTATTTTTCGGCACGAAAGATACGTTATCTTTTCAAATCTTAGTTTTGAATATTTTATTAAAATGTGTCCATCTAAATTGAAGAAGTATGGAAAATGCTTTTGTCTACGCAATAATGTAGGAAACTTGGACATATTATACTATGTTTAAACATGTTTGTGTCAATTTGAAATATCTCAAGAGGGGGACTACAATATACTTCTCTAATATATATACTGATAGATATTTTTAGGGTGGAATGTCCAACTTGGATTTTTTGTTGATATCTAACTTACTAGTCAAATATGTTGTGATAGGGGTTCATAGGTAGGATTGTCGAACATAGTTCTACGGTTTTATAACTATTGGAAGAATCTAGATGGTGCTAGTTCTTAGCAACTGTCATGTTCTTACATTCTTCTGTCATCCTCGCCAATTGGAATTGCTCTATTTTCATGGCCAAATATTTTAATCCTAGGTTTGTAATTGTTATCGTTTGTTGGATAGTAGTTTTAACATGTTATACATCTCATAATATTCAGCGAATACAAACAGACAACATGATGCAATGATTAAATGAGTTTGTCGCACACGGTTAATTTCATGTTTGCAAATGTGTTTTTGTGTTGTCCCATATACTAGTTTTGTGTGTGTGGCATAGTTTGGCTTTTTGGGCATTTTTATCCTTTGAAAGGCAACGGTGTTGGCACTTGTTTTGCACGATATTTTTAATACATGTGCCATTCCATTGCACACTATTGATCTATGTTTGACATGTTTTGTTAGGTAGTTTTTATGTCATTTTTTATCCTTTTCGAAGGCGATTATGTCAGGACTTATTGTGAAAAGTAGATATATCTAAAGATGATGATGTATCATCGAGATCCGATAGACATCAGATATTTTTGTAGATATGTACTTTGTCTCGTCTGCTGCTGCTACTAAAGAGATAATATGCTAACTTCCCCTCATTTGTATTTCTAGTGGGAAGGAAGGATCCAACGAGTATGGCAAGTTCACAACCACCAGCCTTTGCCTAGACACTCACACCCGACCTGATAAACCCTAGTCATGGGTAGTGTCAGTATCATGTAAGCTTGAAGATTAATCGATTAACCCTCTCATCTAATCCGTTAACATCATGATGATAGATTACCAATTCCAAATGCCTTTCGGATACCCCCCCTCTCATCCTGATATGCGCGGCTTGGTACAGATGAATTGAAAAGGTCCTAATATTTGTAAGTTGTAACTGAAGTAAGAAGTGGCAACAAGTGCCGAAGGATCTTCATTGGTACATCTGAGACGTAATAATATGGCAAAAAAGGAAGTTTTTGTAATATTCAGTGTAAGAATTGAGGAACTGGAGATGACAAGAGGAATTCTTTCATGTTGTCTTGTACTCTTGTTGTGCACACGAGTGAAATTATATCTTTTTTATAGAGATAGGCGAGTCAATTTGCATCGAAGGAAGAGAAAAGAAGCCATGATGTTTTGATGAAAAAACCATCTTCGTCCCTATCTCACCCCCGCGCGGGTGAAATGGGAGCCCTCACCGCGCTTCCCCTCCTCCTCCCTCTCTCCACCGAATGTTTCCTATGCAGTGCCAAGGACGACATCCAGACAGCCCCCGCGTGCATGGAAGCAGTGGCACAGTACACGGCGACGCATGGCGTGGTTGGGTTGGCCATGGTGGTGACGAAGCTGGCTCTTGCCGGCGGGGTGTCGTGCTAGCCTAAGGACTGCCGACGTGGTCTCCTGGTGTAGCAGGCAGCCCCCTGGCCTGGATCTTGGGCCCTTGGGCCGCATCTGGGTTAGGGTGGGCCTCAAGCGCAATGGAGACACCTTCGGCAGAAAGATGAGTGTTAATTTGGAGCGGGGGGTGCAGGAAATGGTGGTGCGCTTGCTGCAGTGCGACGGTGGGGTTTACAGGCCCAATTCAGGCTCAGTTGGGCCGGTAAGGGTCTCGTGTGTCCTTGCTGCTGCATCCAGCCGGCTACCGCCAACAACGATGGCGATGTTCCCTCGCGTGCTAATGAAATGCCGCCCCTCGCCGCAGTTCCTTCTCCCCGGTCTTGGCGGCCCTACAACGTGGGTCATTGTGAGACAATGGTGGTGATTGCAAGACCGTGGTGGCGTGTGCTAGTCGGTGGCAAGATTGGTGGAGCGCTACGAGAGGTTGTGGTTTTTTGGAGGTGGGGAGAAATCTTTGTCTTCTGGACACCGACTCGGTGATGCCCCTTCCTTCCCTTCCCTTCCCTTCCCTGGATCGAGTGCTTGCCCGCCTATCCCTGCTCAAACCAATCCGACCTCTCTGGCTGCGGACAGCTAACATGAGCGTGAGGGAAGGTGCGGGGCCAAACATGGCGGCGGCGGGTACGTTGACAGATGTCCCACAGCCCAGCAGTGCAGTGCAGGTCTCTTCTTCTCGCATGAGAGATGTATATAGTGAGTGCATTGTGTACTCGTTGAGAACACACAAGGTGGGAGTCGCCATTGTCGAGCTTGAGCTAGCTACTCCCTTCTCTCAGGGCACACATTTTACTGATAATATGATATATACAAGTACAAAGAGGAAGGACAATATCCTCTTTTTTTGGTCAAAATCTCGCTTTTGCTACAGAAAGTCCTGTTTTTGCTATAACTAGTCCCGCTTTTCTACATGTAGTAGAAAATGGTTCGGTTTAAAAAAATAGAAAATTAGACTGGACCTCGCCGGAGATTTCGCCGGAGATCTCGCCGGCGACCGTGTAGCAAAAACGTTGTGTATGTAGCAAACCCGACCTCACCGGAGAATTTCGCCGGAGATCTCGCTGGAGACCTTGTAGCAAAAACTTTGTGCTATTGTAGCAAAACCACAAAACGGTTGTAGCAAAATATGTTTTCTAATGTAGCAAAAGGGACATCGTCGGATATTCCTCGCCGGAGATCTCGTAGCAAAACCGTAGAGATTGGTTGTAGCAAAACCAAAAATGTCGTAGCAAATACTTTGTGCTATTGTAGCAAAAGCATAGAAGAGAAATAGCAAAAGCTTGCTACTATTGTAGCATTACCCTGTAGCAAAAATATCAAAACGCATCTATTGGCCGGTAGCATCACAACTCTTCATCTGTAGCAACGATGACCACTTCCAGTAGCATTGTATTTCTCCTTGTGTAGCACCGTGTCGTGGCTCCACTGCAAAACGATGACCACAAAGCCGGAGGTGGAGCCTAGCAGCAGCGCCGGGCTGCCCTCGCAGAACCGCCGCTGCTAGCGACGAGAGCGGTGATGAGGGACCGGAAGGACGCCTCGTTACGCGAGGCACAACCGAAGGTGATCCCCATCGTCATTGACGCCGGACTGCACGATTCAGGTGGAGTTGGGGCTCAAAGGAGATGGGGTCGGCGACGAGGCAAGATCACGAGGTGAGGCCAAGGGGAGGTCGTACGTGGGGCGGCGCGGCCGCTCCCATGGAGGTGGTGGCCGACGACGGGGAGCTTTGATGGAGGTAGTAGCGGGGGCGGTGTATGCCGTAGTTGGAGATGGGAGGCCGGCGGCGTGAAGGGAGTGGGTGGCGGCGGAGATCCGATGGGTCATGGAGGGGGCCTTGCCGGCGGCGGTGCTCGATCCGAATATCCATGAAGGCAGCGGTTTCCTGGAGGAGAGACATGGAGTGGGTGGGACCTGCCCGCTTCACGCACGCACGCGGGGCACAGGAAAAAAATGGACGAGGTATTCCCGGAGGAGTGGAATCATTTCCCAAAAAGGAAGGCTAAATACATTTCTAGGATCAGTACTTCAGTAGCAGCATCCATCCCACTAGCTAGGCTATACAACAGGAGCATCTAGCTAGGTAAGCTCCAGCCATCAAAAGGCGACTCATGGCAAATTAATCGAGTAGTTCCATGATCATTAGGATCCCAGTAAGTAAACCACTACACAAACCTCATAAACTAATCCACCGCCACTGCCACTACGACTACATTAATTCAAGTTCAAAGCACGGGATGCAGAGATGATCAGCGCTTCCTCTTGTGTGACTGCCACTGTTTCACGACGAACTGGATGGCCTCCTCCAGCGTCGCCTTCCGGTCTTCCTTGTAGTTCCACAACTCCGGCGCAGGATAGCGTCCGCTAGGATTGTACTCGTTGATTTCACGCAGAGCCTTTGTCACCAAGGCACAGGTCTTCTGGCCGTGCTCTTCTTTCAACTTGCGGAGCTTCTCGTCGTCTCCAAGAGAATTTCCTAGACAAGAGGAAAAGAAGGTATGTCAACTTCTGGCGGAATCATCGAAACAGAGGTACTAATGTACAAACAAGGAAAAATGTTTGTAAATATAGATGGCAATGTTGGATCTCATGTAGTACAGAACTCTTCTAGGTATCTATATATATCAGAGAGAAAAATTGATCACTCAGGGTTATAAAGGAAACTAGCTAGGAAGATTAATTAACAGAGAGATCCTACAATTAGCTAGTACAGGTCCACACATACCGTCAGTTTACCATCCAGCTTGACTATCCTAAAAGGATGCCACTTTGGGTTTGCGATTTCTTCTTGCCATTTTGAGCAAAGAAGAGCGGAGTTAAATTGTGAGTCCTCGTGTGGTACGTTTGATGTACAAGCATCCGCAAACGCTTCAGGATCAAGCTCGCCCATCCTTTTGATAGATATATGTGATCGGATAGTTGTAAACTTCTGCAAAGCCTGCCCAGCATGAACAGATCCATCACAAGAAGAATTAAGAGTAAAATACAACGTTATGGAAGTATCAAATTCATGCACCCCCACAAAGCCGGCCGGCATTGGTTGCTCAGCAGTTACCTCTATGAGCATCTTCCGAGCACCTTGCAACTCGTCATTGGTTTCTCTTTCCTTGGTAAGCAATGCCTGTTGAGGGACTCCATTGCTTGCGTGTCGCTATCTTTCTCATCAAGCTGTCTTGCTCTATTGTCAAGTTGCTTGGATGTGGCTTCGATCATCTTGGATGCTGAGTCGAACTTTTTGGACGTGGCGTCGATCATCTTGGAGGCAGCATTGATAATCTTGGATGCGGAGTCAAACTTTTTGGATGTGGCATCCATCATCTTAAGTCGAACTTGTTGGATGCGGCAGCCAAGCTTTCGAATGCCCAATCGAACTTGTTGGATGCTGAATCGATCTTCCTGGATGAACCATCAATCTGCTTGGACCTTGCTTCAATCTTGTGCATGTGAAACTTGTTGGACTTGGCCACATCGACATTGCTTCAATCTTGTGCATATTGGACTTGTCATCGACGACTGATGTTCCTGTTTTCTTGTGGACGGGCAATGGTGCATGAGGTGGCGGCAGCAGGAAGAGCTCAGCATCTTCCAGTCCACGTCATGCGCCCTGCCACCATCCTTGGCTGCCCGCAACGCCGCATCCAGCACGCCGTGATGTTTCCTGGGCTGGAAGCAGACCTCTCCGAACTCCTGGGCGGCGGAAGCCACGACGGCGGGGTCCACGCCGGCGGGGGCGCAGAAAGTAGGCCTCTCTCGGAGGCAGAGCGCGTCGGGGGAGACCTCGATTTGCTTCCCGCGGACGGAGCTCCACCCTCCGTTGCAGCCGGGCGTACGCGTGACGTTGGCGATGAGCTCGGCGACTAGGTCGGGTCGAGGGGCGCCGGAGGAGGAGAGGTCGAGGTGGACGAAGTCGAAGAGGCCGAGGAAGCGGAGGCCGGCGTCGTGCGCCGCCGCAGGGGCCGGGAAGGGCCGGTCGGGGAGGCGGAGGTTCGCGCGGACCCGCTGCAGCCGCCGCGCCGCCTGGGTGGGTTCCTCTGGCGCCTCCTTTGGGGGAACGACCGGTTCCGCGCCGGCAGGAGTTCCGGCCATTGGACGAGCTTGCGAGTAGGGAGGGGAATGGTCGCCGCCGCCGCTTTGCCGGCGGAGGAGTGGAGCTGGAGCGGTCAAGCGATAAAATGGTCCCGGCATATTTTTTTTGAACAGAATATGAAGAGCCGCCGCTTAAACGCGCATCCGCTAAATTCTCCAAATAGGCAGACGTGAGACCGCTCAAAGTAAGACACACCACGATACAAGATGTTGGGGACATTCGACTAAATTAACAGGAAGAAGTGTGTAGGTTGAGGAATGAGGACTATCATCAGACAAGGGAGCTACCTGGAAAATAATTTTATAGGACTCGGTATATAAATTTACTCATGTAGACCAACTTATGCATTTGACATGTCAATTGTAGAGATTGATCCGGGGTGAATTTGTGGACCAGTTTCCATAAATTTATTTTAACCTCTACAAAGTTTATAGAAAATGTATATCACATCTGGAACACAAGTTTTTTTTAAATAGAAGAGGAGCCAAAAAAGACCACATAAGTTGCATTAATATATCGTCGGTCCGTAGAAATACAAGCATGACCCCAAAGAGAAAAGAAAATTACAAAATAGTCCTTGACATATACACGAAGGACCCTATCTATTGCTGAAAAAGCAATTGGGTTCTTTGACCTCTTCACTGCCGGTGAACCTTTGTTGCCGACCACATCGATGCCCCTGGGGACGAACCACTTGGGGATGAAGAGACACATGAGACCGACGCAAGGTTCCAGGGAAGGCCTCCACAACGGAGGTTGAAGGAACGCCTTGTCGGCGCCAAATTGGGTCATCCTTTTGGCAAAGGATCACATCGACGTTCTTAGCCACCACGTGATGCGCTCGAAGAAGAATCTTGGACTCCAATTGCCGCCAAAGACAGACTAATGGTGTACTGAAAGAAGAGCTCCCCTCGCCTCAACGTCCCGTCGGAGCTCCATTTAGTGTGCCGTCAAACCACCACCGACGGCTAAACAAAGCGAAGACTTTATTTTCGGAGACCATGGCCCTCCCCGCCGTCCAGATCGAGCTGTTCTCTCCCCTCGGCTCCATGGATGGGCAGAGAGCGGAGCATCACACCGCGGAAGAACCCTAGAAAGCAGCAGATCCGACCGCACAGATCTTCTGCCCCAACTCCAAACTATAGTCTAACAACATAAGACCCTAACCCTAGACACTACTCTACGAATTCCGACACCTTGCGTTGGCCATCCCTGAGCGGCATCGCCGCCGGGATGACCTCAGCTCCTGTCGACTCTCTGAAGGAGACTCTCAACAAAGCACTATTGTAGCGAGGAGAGAGACGGGAAGGGGCTTGTTGCTACTTGTTAACGTTTTGGCGATATCTATAACACAAGTAGTTTCACTATATTCACCCTGCAATATATTTATACTCCATCTGCTTTTATATACAAGTTTACAAACTCATCTTTCGGATACCTTGATTATTTATGTAAGATACTCCGTTGTTTCAAGCTAATTAAATATCCTGCATATGGTGCCTCTTTCTCTATGGCCCTATGCAATATTCGCATTAATGAGCGCCAATATATGAGATACTCCTAATGGCCCAAAATCAGGCCGCGCCAGACATTGTATGAGGATGAGTGGAGATGCTCCTAGGAAATGAAGGTCCTATAGGAGTGAGCAGATTACGTTTTGGTAGAACACATACTTGGCACAGTATTTCTAGCCAAGTGGAGTACGCTCAGTCCGGTTGTTTCTGCTAATTGCACGCTTGAGAGCCCTCCCTTGATTTCTTTGACCCACCATTTTCCTCCACGCCTTGTGCCACAGTTTTTGTGCTCATGCCTCTCTTGCAGACTTTTTCTAACACCATATACGCAATGTCCCTCACACTCCTCCCCCTTCCCTTCAATCAAGCTATCGCTTCAAAAAAATGTTGCACCCATCTCCTGCGTGTACACCGACACACTCCTCAAAGATCTTGGTTTTGGTATCTGCATTCATAGGCAATCCTCATCTACTCCCTTTCAAAATATAAGATGTTTTAGCTTTTGTAAAAGAAGTGCATCTAGACATATTTTAGCGTGTAGATTCACTCCGAACCTGCGTATTAAAATGCGTCTAAATTCATCCTTTCATAAAAGCTAAAACATCTTATATTTTAAAACGGAGGGAGTAGACCCGAGCGCCAAGACATGTAGCCCAGATTTTAGGCCCGCAGACTTGATCCCAATACACAATGCACACTTCCCTCTATGTATCTCCTCGGTTACTTCCCAAAAAAGGTTAGTCTTTCTGAAATTTAGTAAGTAGTCATTTTGGGAATTTACTCTTGAGTGATAGGAAGATGGACATGTCGGCAGAGATTAGAGTCAACTAACAACATTCTCCCACCTCCGTTCACTAGCCCCTTTTGCCAGCCTGGCAAAAAATTCAGAGCACTCTCTAGACTAGGTTGCCACTAATCTCTCTTGAGTGGCCCAATTGAAACCTACAACCCCAAGTCGGCAGAGATTACAGAGTCAACTAACAACATTCTCCCACCTCTGTTCACTAGCCCCTTTTGCCAGCCTGGCAAAAAATTCAGAGCACTCTCTAGACTAGGTTGCCACTAAGCTCTCTTGAGTGGCCCAATTGAAACCTACAACCCCAAGTCGACAGAGATTACAGAGTCAACTAACAACATTCTCCCACCTCCGTTCACTAGCCCCTTTTGCCAGCCTGGCAAAAAATTCAGAGCACTCTCTAGACTAGGTTGCCACTAAGCTCTCTTGAGTGGCCCAATTGAAACCTACAACCCCAAGTCGGCAGAGATTACAGAGTCAACTAACAACATTCTCCCACCTCTGTTCACTAGCCCCTTTTGCCAGCCTGGCAAAAAATTCAGAGCACTCTCTAGACTAGGTTGCCACTAAGCTCTCTTGAGTGGCCCAATTGAAACCTACAACCCCAAGTCGGCAGAGATTACAGAGTCAACTAACAACATTCTCCCACCTCTGTTCACTAGCCCTTTGCCACTGGCAAAAATTCAGAGCACTCTCTAGACTAGGTTGCCACTAAGCTCTCTTGAGTGGCCCAATTGAAACCTACAACCCCAAGTCGGCAGACGTTACAGAGTCAACTAACAACATTCTCCCACCTCTGTTCACTAGCCCCTTTTGCCAGCCTGGCAAAAAATTCAGAGCACTCTCTAGACTAGGTTGCCACTAAGCTCTCTTGAGTGGCCCAATTGAAACCTACAACCCCAAGTCGGCAGAGATTACAGAGTCAACTAACAACATTCTCCCACCTCTGTTCACTAGCCCCTTTTGCCAGACTGGCAAAAAATTCAGAGCACTCTCTAGACTAGGTTGCCACTAAGCTCTCTTGAGTGGCCCAATTTAAACCTACAACCCCAAGTATTTGCACGAAAAATATGTGATCTGTCAATTGAGAACTGAAGTGACCAACTCTGTGCCATGCTCATACCTCTTACATACATTGCACTGGACTTTTCATAGTTGATGCACAACCCTGAAGTTTCATCATAAATAATTTGAGCTTCGGTAGACTAGACAGAGATCAACAAAGATTTGGCTTGACAAAAAAGCACCACATCATCAGCATAAACAGACACTCTCTACATGGTGGTGAAGCCAACAATTTCACTAATAACACCAGTAATTACTAGAGTTTTCATGATCAGAATTGACAAACCGTGGCAATCTTAAACATCACAGGGGAAATGGGATCGCCCTGCCTTAAACCTCTCACATCTACAATTATCCATCCAACACTTCCATTAACAAGCATCCTGGTACTTGTAGTGAACAGAATTATGGCAATCAAATATCCGCACTTTGCACTAAAACCTTTCTTCTCAATACTTCAAACAAAAAAGGCCATGATAGAGAATCAAAATCCCTAGAAATGTCCATCTTCGATAGCACACCCTTGAGCTTCCTTTGGTGTATTTTCCTAGCCACCATATTATTCATGTAAGGCCTCAATCTTACTTCTAGCAGCTTGGATAAAAGATTAGAGAAACCACGTACCAAATTTGAAGGGCTGGAATGCCCCACTTGTGAATCTGGTCTCTTAGGAATTAAAGTGATTAGAACTTGATTCAACTTTGGAAACCGTCTTCATATCCTGTATTTTCTCTAGGATGGACCATACACAACAGAGCATGGAAAGACTGTTTTTTTTGCTTCTTTCGATGTTTTAAATATTATGATGCGATAGTTTAGAGAGAAGACATGCTATGTCAAGTATCTGGGATCCTCTGACTACTTTCAACGCAAAAACTCGTTGTAGACCTGTCTAATTTTTATATTGATGTTTTGATGAGATTTTGCTTTATCTAAATTGTTTTTCAGCTCTCAAAAACATTCAAGTCCAAGCGAATGTTGCCCCATGGTACACATAAGAGAACATTCAGCTCCATGAGACATGAAACAACTATCATCACCCAACTAATGTAAGTTAGAAGTACCTTTTGTTTTTGCTTTCTACGAGACACTTCCTACATTAATGTAATATACAAGAGACAGTTATAATTTGATATTTATGTTTTGATGTGAGATTGTAACTTTATACAAATTGCTTTTACACTAAACATTTATACTTCTTTATAGAGTACTTTACTATACCTAAATCACTATTTTTATTCATTCATAGAAATTAAACATACAACATAACTTCTTATTAAAATTGTATTTATAATACTACATCATGTAATAATACATCATAAGGTTCATTATTTAACAATTCAGATGTCCACCATTGCTAATACAATAGTTGTAAAATAAAAATATTTTTTGGCACCAAAAATATGTTATCTTTTCAAATCATAGTTTTGAATATTTTATTGAAATGCTTTTGTCTATGCAACAATGTAGGAAACTTAGATCGTAAGATACTATATGTCAACATGTTTGTGTCATTGCCTTGAAATATCTTGAGAGGGGAACTACAATATACTTTTCTAATATATATATATCCTGATAGAGATTTTTAGGATTGGAATGTCTATCTTGGATTTTTTTGTTGATATCTAACTTACTATTCGAATATTTTATGATAGAGGTTTATAGGTAGGATTGTCCAACATAGTTCTTCTATGGTTTTCTAACTATTGAAAGAATCTACAGGGTGCTAGCAACTGACATGTTTTTAGATTCTTCTATCATCCTCACAATTGGAATTGCTCTATTTTCATGGCCAAATATTTTAATCCTAGGTTTGTAGTTGGCATAGTTTGTTGGCTAGTAGATTTAACATGTTATACATCGCATAATATTTGGCGAATACACACAGACTACATGATGCAATGATTAAATGGGTTTGTTGCACAAGGTTAATTTCATGTTTGCAAAAATGTGTTTTTGGGTTGTCCCATACGCTAGTTTTGTGTATGTGGCATACTTTGGATTTTTAGGGCATTTTTATCCTTTGAAAGGCAACAATGTTGGCACTTGTTTTGCACGATATTTTTATTAGATGTGCCATTCCATTGCCCAGTGTTGATTTATGTTTGGACATGTTTTGTTAGGTAGTTTTTTATGTCATTTTTATTTTGTTAGGTAGTTTTTATGTCATTTTTTATTTTGTACGAAGGCGGTTGTGTTGGCACATTTTGTGAAATGTAGATAGATGTAAAGACTATGATCCAACGACAGGTCAAGGTGGGCCAACTGGCATTCCAAATACTACCCTGTTGGGACAAAAAGGTATCCATCTGAACTTAGAAGAGGTGCTGAGCTAGTCTTTTTGACAAGAATATATACTACATTTCTCCTCGGAACAAGATAAATATTGTTTTCGGTTTCCTGATGCACTCAAAAGCATCGGAGAAGGGAGGATAACACATGGCGTCGTAGAAACACAAAGAAACATGCAGTGCAAATGCAGAAAATAGGATATATACTAGACCATCGACACATGAATGACAGACAATACTATATCAAATAACTTCATATCTCAATTAATATCCAATCCGAATTTAAAAGTAACTAACTGGAATTAAAACACCATCCACACACTATGACGTAACCTCTCAATTAATAAACTTGGAGATGAGCTCGTGGAGAACGGATGGGCTGCAGGTTCTGATGATCTGGTCCAAGCTATCAGCTGTCAAAACCGTGCAGAGACTTGTATCACATTTGATATACCAAATAACTTCATATCTCAATTAATATCCAATCCGAATTTAAAAGTAACTAGTAACTGGAATTAAAACACCATCCACACACTATGACGTAACCTCTCATACCTCTCAATCAGGAAATAAACTTGGAGATGAGCTGGTGGAGAACGGATGGGCTGCAGGTTCTGATGATCTGGTCCAAGCTATCAGCTGTCAAAACCGTGCAGAGACTTGTATTAGATTTGATGATCTTCAAGCACGCATCCTTCAAGCAGGGACACTCTCTTCGCTCAGCCACAACAATAGTGTCTGCCACGTTGTCCACGCCTATGTATTCGACCAAGACCTCTGCACAGATCGACTTGAGCCTTTGGAGATTGTACCTGTCCGCAGCTTCAAGCAACTGCAGCAGCCAAGTTGCATATTCATGACCCACTCCACGTTGTTCTTCTTCTTCTTCTTTCGATTCTTCTTCTTCTTCTTCTTCTTCTTCTTCTTCTTCTTCTTCTTCTTCTTCTTCTTCTTCTTCTTCAAGCTGGTTCCAGTTGGGAAACGAGTCGGTGTAGATGAAAACAAGCAACGCATAGAAAATCTCCGCTTCCATGTCATCTATCTCTATAATATTTTCCTTTGTCATAGTACTAGTACCGCCGCCACCAAAGAAGAGTTGTTCCTTGAAAACGCTAGATCGGGATGCGAGCACGCACTGGTGTGCTGGAAACGTCTCGCCGCCAACCTTAAACGTAATGTCAGCGCCCTCGTCAGACAGGAGAAGGCTGCTGAGATGGCTTTGCATCATGTCCACAAACGAGTCGGCGGTGCCGCTGGAATCTGCCTCGAGGAGGACATGGATGTCGCACCGGATAATGAAGCTGTCGTCCTTAAGATGTCTTGATCCTTCCAAGACGTCCCTTCTAATGAAATCTCTCTGTTCATAAGAACGATGAACTGTTCTTGTTCTATGGACGCGTGCGGGCACTCGCAACTCGGGCTGGTCAATGAAGCTCAAGACAACCTGAGCCTCCACTGCTTTCTGTCCTTCTCCTTCCACATGGTCATCATCATCATCATCAAGGACAAGACGTACCGATATGAACTCGTCATTGTACTCTTCATAGCCATTAGGGTAGTACTCCAGACGCCAGCGGTGTCCTCCCACCAGGAAAGGACGAGACTTGATGTGCTCCCCGGTGGGTGCCGTGTCTTTGCTACGCGAGTAGCCCTCCACGACGAGCAGGTGGTACCCTCTGTCGGCGCGGGCGTCGACTGGCGACGCGGTTGAGGCGCACAGCTCGCCGTCGGCGATGAGGGACAAGCCAGCGAAAGCCATGTCGTCTGGCAAGCTTCCGCAGATCTCTCTGAGAAAACTCTTCCAGAGAGGCACAACTTCCGCCGGCAATCCTTGTTCCGCGATTAATTTCTCGAAGCTTAAAGTACAACTTCTCGAACGCGTCCTTGGTTGGGCTTATATATACACAATCAGCTGGCCGATCGAGCCAAGACCTAAACATCTTGTAGCCTAAACCCTAAACCCTAAACCCTAAACCCTAAACATCTTGTAGCCTCCTAGAATGTCGCCACGTAGTCTGGTAGAAAAAATCATGTGTAACGGTCAGGAGCCGGTTACAATCGTGCATTCCCGTTGATCCTCCGAGAACATGAAGCGCCATAGCTATATCCATTGAACAGCCATATGAATAAACTACAAAAAATTGATGGATTCTTTCCTGTTAAAAATAATATTATTTTTGCAATTCTATATCGACCAAACTAAAGCGGAAACCTCAATGCAAATCCTAGCTCCAGAATCCTTGTCAACCCCATTCAACCAATTTCCAAACATATTTGTTATATTGGTGGACGGTGGTATGTTATATGTAGCGAAGACTATCCTCTAGATAAACTTGGCAAAACGACATAGGAGAAATAAATGTTCTACTATTTCCTTTGCATCACAGAAACAACACTTTTACTCCCTTTCCAGTTTTTCTTGGCCAAATTATCCCGAGTTAGTAAGACATTTGTACTTAGGAACCACCAGAATATTTTTATTTCCAGTGAGATTTTTAATTTCCAAAGATATTTTCACAAGTACCTTGTATCTCCATTAATGAGATCGGGATACATCCTTTTAACCGTGAATTGGCCATTGGTTGTTAATTTCCATTTGAAAACATCAACTTCATTTGTTAAAACAACACCATTAATCTTTGACATAAGTGTACCCACGAGTCCCACTTATTGCCAGCCAGCGCCCTATTAAAGCCAATGTTTAAGGGAGTTGTAGATATAACATTTGCAATAGTAACATTTTTCTTTGCGCAATATTATATAAAGAGGGGTTTTGTTGTGCTAGCGGGGTTGTGCATAGCCACGTGTATTCTCAAAATCTTGTCGTAGTGCCGTCACCAATCTTAAAAAGACCTTTGCTAAAGAAATCATCTTTAACTCTCATGAATCCTTTCCAAAATAGTGAATCCGTCGGTTTACTAGTCACCTGAGTTAAAGATTTTGGAGAAAGATACTTGTTGTGTAACAACTTCTGCCAAATTCCTTTATTAAGAAGCTTAAAAAACCATTTGCTAAGTAAACATTTGTTTAATCTCTAAAACTTCAATTCCCAGCTCCCCTAGTCTTTCGGTCTGCAAATCTTATCCCATTTAGTTAACCGATATTTACGTTTACCGTCTTCACTTTGCCAAAGAAACATGATCTGTAAAAGTCTAGACGCCTTCGTACCCCTATAGATACTTCTAGTAAAGATAACGTAAACATCGGTAAGCTAGTCTGACGAGGGTTAGACTCATCAATGCCTATTTTTATGGACTTGGATTTTGGAGAAGGAGGGGAAGCTGGAGATTGCGGAACTGCTAACAGATTCGCAACACGGGGACACGAGGTTTACCCAGGTTCAGGCCCTCGGAGGAAAAACCCTACTCCTGCTTGTTTATTCTTTATTGATGGCGATGCCGGAGGTTACAGGGGTGCGCAGATGAGATATGACGAGGTGTATGTGCTAGGGTTGTCGATTCTAGATCTGTAGATCTATTGTGGCAGTAGAGAGAGAGAGAGAGAGAGAGAGAGGTCATGTCCTCCTCGTTGGACCCTCCTAGCCTTTATATATGGGGAGGCTAGGTCTCAGGTACCGATACGAGTTGGTTACAAGTTGGATTCAAACTCTAGTCTTGAGATTTCGTTGTCTTGCGCGTTTGGAAATCCGTGTCCATATGGGCTTCGTTCCGGCAGAACCGTCATGGTCTCACGTGTTGAAGTGTATAAGTGGATTGCACTAGCCCTTTCCATTAGTTCAGACTTTTGGTTGCGTTGGCTAGTGCATGAAGCTTGACATGGTATCAGAGCCTAAGGTCTCGAGTTCGAGTCCTGGCTTTCGCAATTTATCCTAAAATTGCTGCAGACCCCTCTGTGTCCATGTATAGGCCTCTTGAGTCATACGTGAGTTTCCCGTGCCGTCGCTCTCTTCCGGTTGCACGTGCTGACTTCTCCCCGTCACACGTGAGAGGGGGTGTTGAAGTGTATAAGTGGATTGCACTAGCCCTTTCCATTAGTTCATACTTTTGGTTGCGTTGGCTAGTGCATGAAGCTTGACATCACGGACCTTGTCTGGTCGTCGAGTGAGCCCTCCGTTGAGCCGCACCAGGTAGCCTGTAGTCGGGTGTCTGTTGGGCATACCCATGTTAGTAGCCCCCGAGTGTCTATCTGAATCATAGATTCGGGTGGAGATTTAGTTGTCTTTGATCCTTGCATTTGGTAGTCGAAGTCGACAGTCGTGTATCTCAGGATAGCTAATGCGTTTTTTTACATATTTGTACCATTTTGTTGGTTCTTTGGCTCGGAGAACAATGTGTTATTTGGCATAAGTGATCATAGAACCATGTAGTTTTATACCCTCAAGTTACGGTTAGGCATAGCACGAGGCAATCAATTAGTCGCTTTTAGCTATTTTTGCTTTGTACTGTATTATTTAATAATTCTTTTTAGAGAAATATCTAAGCCAATATAGTAATGTTCAACTATTATTATTCAATAATTAGGAGAACACATAGTTATTATCAACTATCCATTGGTAAAACATTGAGCTACCGAAAGTGATCAATCATTTGTGAAGAGTTCTTTGTCGGATTATGATCAATCCATTTAATTTGTGTACATTTCTGTTCAAACTGAAAATACCCGTATAATTAGTTCTCTTGTATTAAAATTTTGTGTAATTAAATACAGTTGATGTCATGAATCTACATCAACGTTGTACATCTGCTTTTAGACGCGTGAACCAAAAGGCTAACTAACTAGTAGAAACAGGGTGTCGAGTACTACTACCCGAGTTCCCCCCCCCCCCCCCACACACACAGACACGAACCGAGAGGCACCCGTGAGTCCCCTCCTTACTCTAGGGCCCCTCCCATGCCTCCCTCGCCAGATTAGCCGGTGAGTGGCGGCGGGAGGTTGGCGCCGGTGTAGATCTAGGTTCTGGGAGTAGTAGAAGCTGTAGGTTTCGGCGTGATGCCGTGTGTTGGCATGATGCCGTGAAGAAGATGGTTCTAGATCCCTCCGACTGGATCTGAAGTCGCCTCCTCCTTTGATTCCTCGTGGTGCTTCTCCGATGGACGGATTTTATGGCTAGCTGCAACGAATAATGGGGGAGCTTCTGTAGGGTTCGTAGCATAGAAAACAAAAAATTTCCTACGATGGGAACAACTAAGTACCAAAATCTATCTACTAGATACAAGCAACGGGTGGATATACATCCATAGAATACATACCCTCGAAGACCGAATAGCGTTAACGAGGTTGTACTCGTGGATGATGTAGACGAACGCTTGCCGATCTCAAGATCGTGATAAAGTCCATCTGGTCCAGCCGGTCCAGCACGATCAAGTCCAGCACCTCAAAGCAGTGGTGCATCCGTGATCGCACACACGTACGGGTACCCCGACAACCTCCGCGCCCTCGCTCCAGCGAAGCAGCGGAAGAAACAAATCCTTTCAGAAAAAGCCACCGGGAACATGTATCTCGCTGATCCGAGACCATGGGGAAATTCTAAAGGGGGGAGAGAGATCCTTCGCGAGGAGGTGTGCTTTGAGAGGATGGGAGGGGGCCTTTTATAGGGGAGAGAGGGGGCACCCAAGGGGCATGGCGCCCAGCCATGGGGCTGCCCCCACCTCTTCCACATTCATGTGGGTGGAGCTCCCACTCAAAATGAAAAGCCTCCACTCACATTAAAAAGTCTCCACTCAAAAATCCACTCACATGCATTAAATTTCCACCAAATTTAATGCAAGCTCTCATTTAAATAAAACTCATTTATTTATTTATTCAAAATTTTGTTAATTACTTTAATTAACAAACATTCACATAAAACCCCTTACAACATTTCAATTTCATATGCAGAACCAGTTTCAGCAATTTCAACCGAAACAGTTTCGGTGTCTAGTGAAATAAATTCCTAGGCTTTCCTTTTCTTTTTCTAGCATATCATTTGCTCTGAATGGTGTCGGTATCCCTTATGTGTGTCACCCTACGGTTCGCGAATAATGCTGACATGATAGAGACCCTTCTCCGATCAATAATCAGTAGCGGGACCTGGAGATCCATACTGACTCCCACACATTCAACGATGACTTCTGTGATCGTGTGAACCTTTTACGCTAGTATCTTAATCCCTTTGTTTCACGATATATTACATGTCCGAGATTCGATTATCGGTATCTCCATACCTAGTTTGATCTCGTTACCGACATGCACTCTTTTCTCGTTCCCGTGATATAACATTTTAGTGATCAAATCACTTGCTTGCAAGCTAATCAATGTGATATCACCGAGAGGTCCCAAAGTATATCTACCCGTCATCGGGATGAACAAATTCCACTCTTGATCCATGAGTCTCAACATAACACTTTAGTAGTTTTGAAGCCATCTTTATAATCACACAATTACGGTGTGACGTTTGAGGTCAACAAGAAACTCTTCCGGTGTTAGTGATTGGCATGATCTCATGGTCTAAGGATTAGGACTACCTCGTAAGTTGTTTATAGCAATATAAACTCAATGACTTTGAGCGTAATGCTGTACTTCGTATGAATGTTCATCACATCATTACACTAATGTTGTGACCTCGTTATTAACAACATCCAATGTCCATGATCAGGAAACTTTGATCATCTTGCTAATCAATGAGCTAGTTTATAAGAGAGGCATAACTAGGAACTTCCTTTTTGTTTATTAAACACACATGTTCTGTATTAATACAATTATAGCATGCAAAATAAACATTTATCATAAATAAGGAATACGATAATAACATCTTTATTATTGCCTCTCGGGCATATTCCCTTCAGTCTCCCACTTGCACTAGAGACAATAATCTAGTTTGAAAACTTTGTGTATTGAACACCTATGGCTTTCTGGTGTTCCAAATACGCAACTGCAAGTGGTTAACATAATCTACGGATCTGACACTTTCAGGTCCGTGTGTATTTGCATGTCTTTGCGTCTTCACGCATCACTCATTCTCCAATGAGATGGCATTGTATAAATTTGGTCTTTTGGTGAGACCTTTAGTTCCTTGGGGTTTAAAACACGTCGATACTATTGTCATACAATATATCTTTAGTGTTAGTCCGTTGCGAACCACACCTTATTTTGATAACAAACTACTTGACACAAATTCCCTCCTTTGCTGCTACTATAGCAGTCATATACTTAGCCTTTTTGTTGTAGTATTAGTCACAATGTCTTAACTATGGATTTCATCCAAATCCATCATGGAATCTCCTTTCTATTACATTGTGCCACCCATAGTTTAAATTTAGATAAACTTAAATTGTATCTTGCGACAAAACTAGTATCAATATAACACTTTACAATGAACTATTTGTAATTGTTTGTCACCTCTACACAAATATATTCTTAGTTCTTCCAAAAGATCATAAAAATATCCTTATTATAGTCCAATGATCATTTTATGATTCATTCTGGTATATACTTATAACACTCAGAGCATAGGACATATCCGGATGTGTACATATCATGGTACGATTGATCAAAACATTCTCGTGATTTCACTCATCAAGTGTCAAAGCACTTGAATCTTGTTTCACTTATCAAGTGTCGATACACTTGAAGCTTGATTCAATTTCTTTCCATGCGACAAGAACCGTTTCTAGTCGTTTCTATATTGAACTCCTTCAATATCTCATATATGTACGTTTGACACAACCATATTAGCGTCACAGTCTATCCACTATAGACATTCATGCTAAATATTCGGGTTTTGCCTAAGTCTTTCATCGAAATGAAATTCTTAACCTTTGTCAATAAAAGATACATCATTTCTAATCAACAAGATGTCCTCCACATAATGTATTACAAATATGTCTTAGCGTTCCCACTTAATTTCTTGCAAATGTAAGCATCTTCATCGTCTCCGGATGAAAAACTCCTTTTTCATTATGGTGAACATTCCAACTCCGTGATGCTTACTTCAACCATTTAAAGTTTGCACGCCCTTTTAGCATCCTTTGAATTTAACAAAACCCTTTGTACCGTGTCATGTACACGTCCTAGGTAACCATTCTATTAGAAGAACTTTGTTTTGTTTATTCATCTACCATATACCAAATTATATGTAGTGGTTGCTACTTTAATCCGTCCAGACTAAATATCGCTTTGAAAGATCAAATCTTGCCATAGTCAACTCCTTGAACATTGTCATAAAATACTTTACGACATGTCGACTATTTCATAGATGTAAAACATCCATGTCTGTTTCTTTATAGATCCAAATACGACCGATAGGTTTTTACACCTTTCAGGAGGGTCTTCCAAGTTCAAAACTTGATTTATCGTGTATGGACTTATCACGGATTTAATGGCTTCAAGCCATTTGACGGAGTCAGGGCCCATCATTGCTTCTTTGTATGTATTCGGTTCATCATCGTCAAACAATAATGATTTACTCTCAAATCTCAGCATTTGATTGTTTAACCGACCTACTTGGTTCAATAGGAACTTAGATCTCCGTGACCACAACCTTTGAGGCACATAAGCTATGAGCATTATGGCAGCCTTCGGAACGATTTCCGGCGCTGCGCAACTCAGCACATATAGCTAAGGTTCGTTAACCTTATCAAAGTTCTATTGTCCTCCCACTTAACATTTATGAAAAATTTCTTCTTCAAGAAACTTCAGTTTCAAGCGACAAACCCTTTTGTCCTTGGTGTTATGAAGGAATAACCAATTGTTATTAGAAATAACCTACAAAGACATGCTCATCCGACTTCGGTTGTAAACATCTTACTTATGTTTAGCATACCAAAATTTAAGAAATGACAACTTGGGTTTTACCCCAAACCATAACTCATATGGTGTCATTTCAACGGATCAAGATGGAGATCTTTTCAGTGTAAAGGCGGTAGTCTCTAAAGCTTTAATCTTTTAAAACATAATGACAATTTTATAAATAACACCTTTGATCCAACCATGTCAAACAAGGTTTCATTACAAATATCAAACACTCCATACTCCTATGGTGTTTAGGGAGATGTAAATCTAGGTGTTTTGCTAAACTTGCAACTCAAATAAATCCCTTTATGATAAAATCATAATTCATTTATTTTCTTGTTACACTTGTAACTCAAACAAATCCCTTATGATAAAATCATAAACCATTTATTTTCTTGTTACAATGATTTTCCACTTCATCTTGAAAGTCATTGAAACATTTTCAAATATTTCATACTTCATTCTCATTAAGTGAACATTCACTCAAATATCCGGAGAAAGTATATGAAGTTGAAACCCATCGCTTATGACTATAAATAATGGACTACATACATCGATATGTATAAATTCCAATATTTTAGTCGCTCTTCTTTGGCCTTTGAACGAAGTTTTTAATTATCCCGAGGAAAGTCTCACAAGCGTCACTTGATCAAATCAAAGACTCCAAAAATCCATGAATATGGAGATTCTTCATGTTTTCTTTCCAATATAATTTAAACGGCGATGTCACTTCGTAAGTGATCTTTCAATCATTTGTCTTGCGACATTTTAGCATTAGGTTTTATGGATGTGATCCCTCCAACTAGATTTGTAAATCATCCATCTAATATGGAATATGGTAATTATTTGAACAACCTTTGTTCTCATAATATCTGATTTAAATAACAATTATTAAAACAAATCTTGAAGTCAAGCTTTGATGTCAATGAGAAATACAAACAACGGTTTGTTTGTTTTCGATGAACATCATCACATATTCTCTTGCTAGTTACTTAGGCCATTGTGGTTCATGAATTGCGTCGTTCCGTATGAAATTTCATACCAACCAATTCGGTATCCAATACCCAAGAACCACATTGTTTAACAAGCAAAGAATACAACCATAACCTGTATATCATCTATATACCTAAATTGGATATTTCCAATCTTTTCTTTTCTGCCAAATATATTTTATAGATTGTCTTTTAGCATTTTATTTTCCTTTTTAAAAGAATCTATCAACAACAAAAGTGGCGCCATATACATGACACATAGTCCAAAGCGTGTATATTCAAATAATAATACCTTTGGACTTGCACTTTGAAGTAGATCACCATCATCAAAATGATCAGTATTCTTTCAAAATCCATTCTTTAGTAATCTTTTAGTGTAGTAAACATTTTACATACATATTCTATTCACCCTTATCATGACGACTTTCATGATCAAGCTACTTTAGCTTATAAAGGCGAATTGTGAGTATAACATTGCTTTCCAAAACCCTTTTGGATGATTAGGATGTCTAGCATCTCCAACCTTTGTAAATTCTCATCCTATATGAGAACACATATTATACTCTATCATATTGCAATCAAAACATTGTTTCAGATATCGTTATATCTGTCACACATGATGGTTTCTGAAAAAATTCTTTCTGCTCCTAGATAAACTTGATATTAAAATAATCAAGAATCATGGAGGCAAACATGATACTTAAGATACTAACACTGGAATTGTTACTCTCGATTTAATACTAACTATTAAATTTCACGGAGTAAATAGAATTTTGCTGAACGTTTGCAATAGGACTTTAAACTTTGGATTGACACTCAACACAATATGATACTAGTTCGTAAATTATATATCCAGAATTCTATAGTTCTATTATCTCAATTACAACTATGCATAAGGTGGTGAACGAATGCCAATGACTACAACAAATTATGCAAATTCACTTTGATTTAATTTATGATAAATTGAGTTCTACTAATCCAAATTAGAAATGAACTCCCACTCAAAAACGACATCCCTCGTGTTTTTTTGGTGATTACATGAACCAAATCCACTACACCAAGTCCGATCATCACGTGAGTCGGTATAACTTCAAAGGCGAGCATCCATATGGTCATCATATCAAAACATAGGACTCATGCTTAACCTTTCGGTCCGTGTTCCGAGGCCATGTCTGTACATGCTAGGCTCGCCAAGTAAGAACCTTAGTATTCGCGTGTGTAACTATCTTACACCCGAGATATGCTCGTGGATTCAAGTACACCCGATCATCACGTGATGTCTTGAAGCGACGAAACATTGTCGGTGCATACTTAAGGAAGAACACATTCTTATCTTGATATCTAAATGAGGGATCATCTTATTATGTTAATAAAACGCTAAAATAGTAATATAAGATGCAATCAAACATCACATGTTTATTAGTAAAATGATATGGTTCCCGCATATGATCTCTATCATGTGCACCGTGGTATGATCTCTATCATATCTTTATGTGTAAGGCCAAGGTCTATGGAACTTACACGCTATGTGTGTTGTAAGAGTATCATCTCATACTTCTACTTACAACATCACCATATCATAACACTAGCCCAGCAACAATCTAAAATAGACGCCTCTAATTTATCCATTGCAAGTTTTACGTGGCTTAGGGATTTCGAAGATAGAACCGTTCTTATCTACGAACATGAACCACAACGAGGATAACCAAATTGTTCACAACTCGTTGCAAATTAGATATTAACTATAGTAGGAGAGACAGACAACCGCTAGCCACTTATGCAAACTAGTTGCATGCCAAGCGTGGAACAAGTCTTATGTGCGAGGACATGTAAAGTTTGTCCGGGCCGCTTCATCCCACTATACCACCAATATCCAAAGTACAACTAAGAAGCAATAAAATGATCATCATCGCCCACATACTCATATGTGTACTACCCGTGCAAAGCATCTACGCATAGATCCGGCTCTGATACCACTCTTACGATGGGAACAACTAAGTACCAAGATCTATCTACTAGATACAAGCAACGGGTGGATATACATCCATAGAATACATACCCTCGAAGACCGAATAGCGTTAACGAGGTTGTACTCGTGGACGATGTAGACGAACGCTTGCCGATCTCAAGATCGTGATGAAGTCCATCTGGTCCAGCCCACGATCAAGTCCAGCACCTCAAAGCAGTGGTGCATCCGTGATCGCACACACGTACGGGTACCCCGACAACCTCCGCGCCCTCGCTCCAGCGAAGCAGCGGAAGCAACAAATCTTTTCAGAAAAATCCACCGGGAACATGTATCTCGCTGATCCGAGACCATGGGGAAATTCTAAAGGGGGGAGAGAGATCCTTCGCGAGGAGGTGTGCTTTGAGAGGATGAGAGGGGGGCCTTTTATAGGGGAGATGGGGCACCCAAGGGGCATGGCGCCCAGCCATGGGGCTGCCCCCACCTCTTCCACATTCATGTGGGTGGAGCTCCCACTCAAAATGAAAAGCCTCCACTCACATTAAAAAGCCTCCACTCAAAAATCCACTCACATGCATTAAATTTCCACCAAATTTAATGCAAGCTCTCATTTAAATAAAACTATTTTATTTATTTATTCAGAATTTTGTTAATTACTTTAATTAACAAATATTCACATAAAACCCCTTACAACATTTCAATTTCACATGCAGAACCAGTTTCAACAATTTCAACCGAAACAGTTTCGGTGTCTAGTGAAATAAATTCCTGGGCTTTCCTTTTCTTTTTCTGGCATATCATTTGCTCCGAATGGTGTCGGTACCCCTTAAGTGTGTCACCCTACGGTTCGCGAATAATGCGGACATGATCGAGACCCTTTCTCATCAATAATCAAGAGCGGACCGAGATCCATACTGACTCCCACACATTCAACGATGACTTCTGTGATCGTGTGAACCTTTTACGCTAGTATCTTAATCCCTTTGTTTCACGATATATTACATGTCCGAGATTCGATCATCGGTATCTCCATACCTAGTTTTATCTTGTTACCGACATGCACTCTTTTCTCGTTCCTGTGATATAACATTCTAGTGATCAAATCACTTGCTTGCAAGCTAATCAATGTGATATCACCGAGAGGGCCCAGAGTATATCTATCCGTCATCGGGATGAACAAATTCCACTCTTGATCCATGAGTCTCAACATAACACTTTAATAGTTTTGAAGCCATCTTTATAATCACCCAATTACGGTGTGACGTTTGATGTCAACAAGAAACTCTTCCGGTGTTAGTGATTGGCATGATCTCATGGTCTAAGGATTAGGACTACTTCGTAAGTTGTTTATAGCAATATAAACTCAATGACTTTGATCGTAATGCTATATTTCGGATGAATGTTCATCACATCATTACACTAATGTTGTGACCTCGTTATTAACAACATCCAATGTCCATGATCAGGAAACTTTGATCATCTTGTTAATCAACGAGCTAGTTTATAAGAGATGCATAACTAGGAACTTCCTTTTTGTTTATTAAACACACATGTATTAACGTTTCCGTATTAATACAATTATAGCATGCAAAATAAACATTTATCATAAATAAGAAATACGATAATAACCACTTTATTATTGCCTCTCGGGCATATTCCCTTCAACTTCTTAGTCAATAAAGCCGAGTTGCTCCACCGGCATGGTGAAGGTATGGGTGTCGTTTCACTCCTGGCCGACCAAGGTGGCGAGGGGGAGTGGAGTGGTGCCTGGCGGGTGGTTGGATGCGTATTCCCCTTGGTCGGTTGTGGTGACGAGGATGGGGGATGTGGCCGAGAACCTGCTTGATCTCTATGCGTGAGTTGGCCTTTGACATTTCCCGTGGGGAAGGTTGTCTCCGTGGAGAAGAGAAGCAGGCAGATGGTGGGCAAGTCGTCGAGATGGAGCCGTCGTGGTGGTGGTTCCGGGCAGGCGGCGAGCCCGTGGATGGCGGTGACTGCCGCTGGGCTACTGCTCGTTCTGGTCGAAGGGCGACCGATTGGCGCCATGGTAGCACTATCTTCAACCTCCGGAGTGGAGGCCTTGATCGAAGCGCCTCGCTGGAGTTCTCCCCAGTGTGCTGCCAAGTGGTTCGTCCCCGGCGACGCTCTGGTCGCCGGCGTAGTGTGCTCTCAGTCGACAGCGGTGGAGAAGTGGCTCAAGGACCTGATTGCTTTTAGTTTTTGTTCTAGGGCCTTTTTTGCAAAGTTTTAGCTTTGTCTTCAGTTTCCCCCTTTTTAAGGGGCCTTATTGTAATATGTACCCACCGCCCAGTTATTAATAGCAGCTTTCTAGGTTTTTCGGACCCTTCCCGTTAAAAAAACTAGTAGAAACAGAGCTACCATTAGGCAAATCATTGTGAAGCAATGGCAGAGACGTGGAAATCAAGAGCGCCACTGCTGAAACGCAGAGTCGTTTTCCTTTGGTTAGCTGCTCACAAGAGAGATGCCATACAGAGGAGGGGGTTGAAACATGAAGCGCAATGCCAAAAATTCTTATTGCAGGCTTCAAGTGTGTTTGATTTTGTTGCCAAGTTGGGATTTTTATAGCAAGTAAATCAACATGGTTGGAGCATAAACATTGCAGTCTTCTTACTGGTCAACCCAAACAACAAAATCCTAAAACCATGATTATTGAACATAATGCAATTTCTTTTTACAAAGAGTAATAGATACAACGCACAAACCCTGAATTATGAAAATAAACCTAGGAGGAGAGGAGGGGAATAATAGATAATAGCATAGCACAGGCAGAGCAGTTGAGCACTGACATAGTACTACTAGGCAAAATAATGCATTCAGAGCACCCAGTTGATGCTGTCATCCCCGAAGTCATAACGTGCGCACTTGTGCTTGACCGTCTTAAGGCTCTGATCAGCCATCATCATCATCTCTATGCCGGTGAGCACAGCGAACTGCTCACTGGTGGCCTCTATTTCAAATATCCTAGCGATGAGAAACTTGCCATCGCCCAGGTTGACAAGCTCGAGATTTACTGGAATCCAGTGCTCTCTGTCAGGAAGGTCGAGATCTCGCCCAACTTGCAGCACGGTGGGTGGTCCTCGTTCACCACCGTCTGTTGCAATTGCAGAGAGGTCCACAGCACAGAGGTGGCTAGGGCTGAATTCAGAGAAGCCAAGCCATAGGTTGAACTGAGGGACGTAGTGAGCTCTGCCATGAAAGGGCAGCCTCCATGGCCCAAGGTAACCCCATTCCTCCGACGGGCTCCATCCCAGATGGCTACTAGGGTCAGGGCGTGCCGCCTCGAACCTGTAGGTGCCAATTCCTCCATTGAAGGATACATAGATGGTGGAGCAGCCGTTGCTGACTGCTGTGGTGTAGGCAGTAATTGGGGTGGGTATGTACCCATGTTGGCTGATAAATGGAGGCGGTGGAAGAAGCCGCCATCGCCAGTTGGGCGTCACCATGTTGCTGCTCAGTACAGTGGGGTTGGGCAGAGGCTCAAGGACCTCGAAGCATCGGCCGTTGTCCTTCCCGGGGCACCTGCTGAGGACATACATGCTGTCTTGGTTGGCGGCAGGTTGCGGCGCCATGGACAGGCACATGGGGCTTATCCCCTTGGGCGCGTTGAGGACGCCCAGGGTGTGGTGCAGATGCTTGTCGCCGTCGTACAGCCCGGCCTCGCCGAACTTGCTGAAATAGACGATTCTGCCTTCTTCTTCTTCGCCGCACCGGGGCCTGAAGATCGCGAACGTGTCCAGGATGCCTCCACAGTCTGTTGCAGCAAAGTTCATCTGTGAGTGCGGCAGCTGCAGGGGCTGCAACCTCCTCCTTCCCTTTCCCTCCTCCATTGCTGGTGCTTCATCTGCTTCTGCTGCTTCGATTGCGGCATCTGCTGACTGGTAGAACAGGTGCTTGTAAGGATCCATGCGTCGCACTGAATAAGCGCATTCGGTCCAGTTAATCGTCACCAGATTCACAAACCGCCGCCGCATCATCATCTTTGTGATCAGCGAGCCTTCGATCGCATGGGGGCGTGGGCGTGGCGCAGTGCGGGAGTCGGGCGGCGATTGGATCGAAGAGGCGGCGGAGACTGGAATTAATTGTGGGTGTGGCCAGGGGAGGGGGAGGCGGAGGAGTCCGCGAGTTGGGCGGCGGAAACTGGCATGGGAGCTAGGTTTTGCCGACTTGCTTTTCCTAGTACTTTTTTTTTATAGGGAGAATCCCAACTACTTGGGCCTAACAGCTCTTCTCACAAATCCTAGATTTAATATTTTTGGATGATGCCACTGTGGGTTGTTCTCAGCTCGCAACGCTGCTCAAGTTGTACACTGTCATGACAGCACTGTCGTGGACCACGATTTGCACCAGCCGTGTATTATTCGGAAAAGCGAGGTCTTGGTGTTATTGCCCACGATGCACTACAGGAAAGAACTAAGACGTCGACGGTCGGCGGCCGGCTACGCCGACGGCCAAAGGTCGGGGCCGTCGGCGTAGCTGCCTTCTCTTGCCAGCCGACCAGCCCGGCCGTCGGCGTAGATGACTACGCCGAGGGTAGCCCTCGGCGTAGTGTGGCCGTCGGCGTAGTAGCGAGGTATGTGCCGACGGTGGCTCTCGGCGTAGATATAATCCTCGGCGTAGCCCCAGTTCAGACACGATGACGGAAACGGCGTTAGGCAGCCAAGCTGTGCCGACGGCCTGGCCGTCGGCATAGCTCTTCAAATTTTTTTGTTTGGTCTGTGCTGACGGCCTGGAAGTCGATATAGGCCTCCAGATTTTTTTCCTTTTTCATTATTTTTTGAAAAATCATAACTAAATCATTCTAATTTAGAAAAATACAAATAATATATCAAAATTTGCAGGAAAAAAATCTATCTATCTACACTCAAATATTACACATTTATAAACAAAAATTAAGTAAAATATAAAACATTATATATAGTTTAAAACGGGCATTATAAATTCAAAAACGATCCAAACAACATGAAACCTTCGCGTGGTATCATATTATGTGACATAGTTAGAAGGAAAAATATCAAACTTGGTATATTGATTATGTCTCAAAAAAACCTTCACGAAATGACCTATCTCGTTCGAGGTTTTTTGACTTTTGGGTCAAATGACCAATGTTATGGCTAGAATGAAGGCATAGTTTGTGATAATATGTCCATATTATGCATAAGTATGCATCATGAGATGACGAACAATGTTTCAGGAGGAAGTTTTCCTTTTCGTCGCACCAAAAAGCCGTTTTCCATTTACCGAGTGCAAAAAACGGACGGTTTTGTGAAGCAACCACCAAATGGCTAATTCAAAATGCTACCGTCACATTTTTCAAAAATACTAGACCAGCTTACATGGATAATGTCATAACAGGGGGGTCTCAAACATTTCCGTCTATCCCTGGTGAAAAAGACAAATTCCTGCCGAATCGGTAGGAAGTGGGTCAGATATGACCTACAGGTACATGATTTTTTACAAAAAATATTTTTAGGTTCAAAATATGTTGTTTCATCATAGATCCACTTCAAGTTTAGCGAGTCTCAGCCCCGAACTAAGAATCTTCATGCCCACCCTTCGACAGAGTATAACGATGGTTTAAAACGGGCATTATAAATTCAAAAATGATCCAAACAACATGAAACCTTCGCGTGGTGTCATATTTTGTAATATGGTTAGAAGGAAAAATATCAAACTTGGTATATTGATTATGTCTCAAAAAAACCTTCACGAAATGACCTATCTCGTTCGAGGTTTCTTGGCTTTTGGGTCAAATGACCAATGTTATGGCTAGAATGAAGGCATAGTTTGTGATAATATGTCCATATTATGCATAAGTATGCATCATGGGATGGCGAACAATGTTTCAGGAGGAAGTTTTCCTTTTTGTCGCACCAAAAAGCCGTTTTCCATTTACCGAGTGCAAAAAACGGACGGTTTTGTGAAGCAACCACCAAATGGCTAATTCAAAATGCTACCGTCACATTTTTAAAAAATACTAGACCACCTTACATGGATAATGTCATAACATGGGGATCTCAAACATTTTCGTCTATCCCTGGTGAAAAAGACAAATTCCTGCCGAATCGGTAGGAAGTGGGTCAGATATGAACTACAGGTACATGATCGGATGCTCATGATTTTATACAAAAATCATTTTTAGGTTCAAAATATATTGTTTCATCATAGATCCACTTCAAGTTTAGCGAGTCTCAGCCCCGAACTAAGAATCTTCATCCCACCCTTCGACAAAGTATAACGATGGTTTAAAACGGGCATTATAAATTAAAAAACGATCCAAACAACATGAAACCTTCGCATGGTGTCATATTATGTGACATAGTTAGAAGGAAAAATATCAAACTTGGTATATTGATTATGTCTCAAAAAAACCTTCACGAAATGACCTATCTCGTTCGAGGTTTCTTGGTTTTCAGGTCAAATGACCAATGTTTTGGCTAGAATGAAGGCATAGTTTGTGATAATGTGTCCATATTATACATAAGTATGCATCATGGGATGGCGAACAATGTTTTAGGAGGAAGTTTTCCTTTTCGTCGCACCAAAAAGCCGTTTTCCATTTACCGAGTGCAAAAAACGGACGGTTTTGTGAAGCAACCACCAAATGGCTAATTCAAAATGCTACCGTCACATTTTTCAAAAATACTAGACCACCTTACATGGATAATTTCATAACAGGGGGATCTTAAACATTTCCGTCTATCCCTGGTGAAAAAGACAAATTCCTGCCAAATCGGCAGGAAATGGGTCAGATATGAACTACAGGTACATGATCGGATGCTCATGATTTTTACAAAAATCATTTTTAGGTTCAAAATATGTTGTTTCATCATAGATCCACTTCAAGTTTAGCGAGTCTCAGCCCCGAGCTAAGAATCCTCATGCCCACCCTTCGACAAAGTATAACGATGGTTTAAAACGTACATTATAAATTCAAAAACGATCAAACAACATGAAACCTTCACGTGGTGCCATATTATGTAACATAGTTAGAAGGAAAAATATCAAACTTGGTATATTGATTATGTCTCAAAAAAACCTTCACGAAATGACCTATCTCGTTCGAGGTTTCTTGGCTTTCGGGTCAAATGACCAATGTTTTGGCTAGAATGAAGGCATAGTTTGTGATAATGTGTCCATATTATACATAAGTATGCATCATGGGATGGCGAACAATGTTTCAGAAGGAAGTTTTCCTTTTCGTCGCACCAAAAAGCCGTTTTCCATTTACCGAGTGCAAAAAACGGACGGTTTTGTGAAGCAACCACCAAATGGCTAATTCAAAATGCTACCGTCACATTTTTCAAAAATACTAGACCAGGATAATGTCATAACAGGGGGATCTCAAACATTTCCGTCTATCCCTGGTGAAAAAGACAAATTCATGCCGAATCGGTAGGAAGTGGGTCAGATATGACCTACAGGTACATGATCGGATGCTCATGATTTTTTATAAAAATCATTTTTAAGTTCAAAATATGTTGTTTTATCATAGATCCACTTCAAGTTTAGCGAGTCTTAGTTTCGAGCTAAGAATCTTTATGCGTGCCGTTTTAAACGGGCAAATGAAATTATGATAAGAATCACGGCATAGTTTTTTTAACGGAACGGCATAGTTTGTGATAAGTTGATACTGATATCATATTTGGATTCCTCTCATTTTTCTAATCAATTTAGACATATTATTTGCCGAATTCCGATTTACAGATTTAAAGATATTAATTATTCCATATTAAATAAAAATACAAAAAAAATCATTATATTTTTTATTTGAATTCAATAATATTTTTACTTATTCATTGTTGTTTACTTAAATAATTGCTTGTAATTTCAAAAAATACAACCATATGACATGATGATACAAGAGTTAATAGGAATGATATCCTAGTATTGACAACAATGAGTAAATTGCTTTGCGGGAAGAGATTCTGAAGGAACGAGGAAGTTTAAGCGTGCTAGAGCTGGAGTAGTGCTAGGATGGGTGACCGAACGAGAACTTTGACTAAGACTGTAATTTAATAAATTATTAACTATAAATAGTGTTAAAATGATTAAAGCGGGAGATTAAGGAGTCAAATAATTCAAAGATTTTTTTTAATAAATAAATAAATAAATAAAAAGTAAAAAAATAAAAATATATTTTAGGCTATGCCGACGGTCAGGCCATCGGAGTAGCTCCATTTCTGTGCCGACGGCTTGGCCGTCGGCGTAGCTCTAGGCTGAACCATTAGTCAAAACGATTGCTGATCGACTGAGGCCCATTGAAGACGCTGCCGAGGGGAGGGCTGTGCTGGCACGGAGCTGTGCCGACGAGGACGTACGCCGAGGGGGCTACGCCGACGGCCACCGAGCGCTGTGCCGACGGCAGCCGGCCGTCGGCGTAGCAATTATTTCCTGTAGTGATGATTAATATTGAAGCCAAGGGCTTGAGTTCCAATCCACAAGAAGTGTCGCTGAGTACAAACTTTCTACCAGATGAGCGACATTTCTTATGGATCGGAGGGAGTATTCAATATGATGTGTGTTTGAGTGATTTGGAAAGGGTGCAACGTGTTAGACGAATTAAGGAGCAGCAACGAATTCAGTGTGATGTTGTAGATGCCGGAGGCCATCGTGGCCACCGAGCTGGAAGCTCATCGTCGAGGCAGCAGATAGCCGTAGAAGCAAACACCCTCGCCGTCCATCCCATCTTCCCCCTCGCCTCCACGGCCGGCCAGGTCGATGCGACGGTTGTCAAAGCCACCGGGCCGCAGCAAACGACACTTATTGAATCGGGACCTCGCGGTAGGATATGCTGCCGACAACTCCCACCACGGGAGCCTCGCATCGCAGTTCCACCACTCCCTCAAGATGTAGCGCCGATGCATCAGAGAGAAAGACCCCTGCCATCCTTTAGTGTCGCCACCTCCCCCACTGAGCCTTCTTCTCCCCCCGCCACCACGACCGGCCAGAGCAAGAACACCGAGCATAGAGACAAGAAGCAAGAAGAAGGGCAACCACTTGGGCTTATTTGCGGAGATGCATGGGGAGATGCGGCTCGACATGGCCTCCGACCGCCGGAGTTCGCCGCCAAGCCACCACCTACACAGGTTGCATCGGATCTGGCCCAAGCAGATCCAGGCCCTACTCCATACTATCGGCATCGAGCCGAGAACCCTACATCTACACCTAAAACCTACTCCGGCACGCCCCCCTCACCAACTCCGACTGGCAAAGCCGCCGGAGAAGGATCGGTTTCGGCCCGACCGACGCTAGGAAAAGGTCAGGCGCGGGGAGGGAGATGGGAAAGGGGAGGGGAGTTGTTTGTGGATAGTGGTTGGTAGGATTTGGCTACCGTGGTCTTCTTGAAACTTGACTTTTAGAAGGCATATGATAGACTGGACTGGCGCTTCTTGCGCCAGGTGCTGATTAAGAGGTTTTGATGATAGCCTTATCTCCTGGATCATGCAATTTGTGATGTCTGGGAATACGGTGATCAACATAAATGGGGAAGTGGGCCATACTTACGACCCACATGTGGTGTTCGGCAAGAGGACCCCATCTCCCGTCTCCTCTTCAACTCAGCAGTACATGTCCTTGCGGAGATCCTGGAGAAGGCGAAGATCGCCGGTCATATCTCAGGTGTGGTGGGCCACCTTATTTCCAGGAAGATGGGTCACACACCTTCAATATGCTGACGACACAATGATCATGGCTGAGGGACCTGACCAGTACACCATTAATCTTAGGTTCCTTCTCCTATGGTTCCAGGAGATGTCAAGACTTAGGATTAATTTTGACAAGAGCGAGGTCATTGCTCTAGGTTTCACCCCTGAGGACCAGCAGAGAGGATAGCTGACAATCTAAATTGTCGGTTGACCTCATTCCCTATTACCTATTTGGATATGCCGGTCTAGGCTTCTAGGATTCTTATCCGAGACTTAGATCCCCTAGTTGGTCACGTGCGGGCCAAATCAGAACCATGGTGTGGCTGATTCACGTCTCAAGGTACCAAAATGATCCTCATTGATGCCTGCCTGTCTAGCCCATGTATGTATATTATGGGGCTATACCTGATCCCAGAAGGGGTGCATGACTCCTGCGACAAGGAGTTGTCCCGCTTCTTCTGGAAGGATACACACGGTCGCCAGAAATATCACATGGTTAAATGGGCAGATATTTGCACCCCAAGGAGCTGGGAGGTATAGGCATTATAGCTTCACGCCAATTCAACATAGCTCTGATGCTAAAATGGGTTTGGCGTATCTTGATAGGAGAGAGAGGTCTTGTGCTTCAAATTATCAAAACTAAATACCTCAGAGGGCGCCCACTCCTTGCGTGTGACCGCCGAGACGTCTCACAATTTTGGCGGTACATACAGGAGATCAAGCCAGAGATTCGGCGAGGGGTGTCCTTCACCATTGGGAATGGTGAAGGAACACTCTTCTGGCTGGATCCATGGCTTGTTGGTGGCCCTCCTATGAGTACTTACCCACACCTCTTTGCGATCTGCGTGGACCCATCTCTATCCGTTGCTGCGGTGGCCTAGGGAGGGGCTTGGCCAGTCACATTCTAGAGGACCTTCGACCCAGTGGAAACAGTGGAGTGGAAGGACCTGAGGGCTCGCTTGCCCGCATCCTTCTCAGGAGAGGCAGACTCGGTGTCCTGGAGATTGACCCCGACAGGGGACTTCTCAGTTTCTTCGGCATATAGGGCCCTATTTAGAGGGCCAGTGATGTATACGCACTTCTATTCTTGTAGACAGTTGTTGGGCCTCCAAGTGTAGAGGTTTGTAGAACAGCAGCAAGTTTCCCTTAAGTGGATTACCCAAGGTTTATCGATCCCAGGGAGGAAGTGGTCAAACGTATCCCTCTCAAGCAACCCTGCAATCAAGATACAAGAAGTCTCGTGTGTCCCCAACACACCCAATACACTTGTCAGGTGTATAGGTGCACTAGTTCGGCGAAGAGATAGTGAAATACAAGTGATATGGATGATTATAAGTGGTAACGGTGCCAGAAAAGAGCTTGACAGAGAGGAAGAGAATAAAGGCAATCTGAAATAAAGATGGAAGCAAGCAAACAAGCAAAAGATCTAGTTGTAAATGGTGTTTCAATGCTTAGAAACAAGGACTAGGGGTCATACTTTCACTAGTGAACACTCTCATATAAATATATTCTCTTCATTATGCTACTCTGAACTACTCTCTGGTTGGATAAATCTAATCCATGGTAGGGCTACAAAAGCACTCCTTAAAGTTCGCAATCCCCATCTAGATAACCCCACACTGTCACCTTGAGCGCTAGATGGTTCCTTCAAACACCACAATTTCATCAAGACATCCAACTCAAAATATAACTCATGACAAGTATTTATGTAATCTCTAGCCTAAGTGCCACATGGTGTGCATGCGTCACTTTCACACATGTGGGAAAAAGTAGAGATCTATTAAAGCACTTGATTAGCAGAGTAGATCTACTTGATTACAAAGCTCATGATCACAATATAATCATGCATAGAGAGAGAGAGATGAACACATAGCTAAAGATAGAGCCCTTAGCCTCGAGGAAGAACTACTCCCTCCTCATCATGTGAATCAACAACGGTGATGGAGATGGTGGTGGAAATCGATGGAGATGGCTCCGGGGGCAATTCCCTGTCCCGGCAGCGTGTCGGAACAGAGACTTTTGTCCCCCGAATCTCCCCTTCGGTAGCGGCGACGCTGCGGAACTTTTCGTGGTTTTGTCCTAGATGTTTTAGGGTTTCTGATTCAGGAGGCTTTTATAGGCGAAAGGGGGACGTCGGTGGCCGCCAGGGTCACCCACACCTGGTGGTGGCGTGGCCAGGGTGCGCCACCCTAGGGTGTTCCCACCTTGGTGTACCCCTCCATCTTTGCTTCATGTTTCCGTATTGCTCCAGGAAAAATAGGCAGATTGGCTTTTGTCCCGTCCAATTACGAGAATATTCATTTTTTAGCTTTTCTAAAACCAAAAACAGCAGAAAACAGGCAACTGGCACTACGGCATCTTGTCAATAGGTTAGTTCCACAAAGTAATATAAAAAGACCTCAAAGTGTAGACAAAAATAACAAAGTTGATACAAAACAAGCATGGAGCATAAAAAATTATAGATACGTTTACAACGTATCAAGCATCCCCAAGCTTTACTCTTGCTCTTCCTCTAGTGGGTAAGTGATAAAAAGAAAAATTTTTGAGGTGACATGTTGTTGGAATTAGGCCCTAGAGGCAATAATAAAGATGTTATTATTATAGTTCTTGTTCATGATAAAGTTTATATTCCATGCTAGAATTGTATTAAGCGGAAACTTTGATACTTGTGTGGTTTATGAACAACACCGTGTCCCTAGTACGCCTCTATGGACTAGCTCATTGATTAATGATGGTTAAGGTTTCCTAACCATAGACATGAGTTGTCGATTAATAATGAGATCATGTCATTGGGAGAATGATATGATGGACATACCCAAATCAAGCAGAGCAATTAGATCGTGTCATCGTGTTCATATTTGTGAAGCTTTTTCTTATGTAAAATATTGTATTCCTTAGACCATGAGATAATGCAACTCCCTGGTATCGGAAGAAATCTTTGAGGTCATCAAACGTCATCCTATGAGAGGGTGATCATAAAGGTGTCTCTTAGGTGATCGGAAAGTACTAGTTGGGTTGTATGTGTCGAGATGGGATTTGTCCCTCCCAAGTAGGAGAGATATACTTCGGGCCCACTCGGTAATCGATATCAACACCACTTGCAAGCACGTGGTTAAAGAGTTAATCACAAAGTGATATCGGATTATGGAACGAGCAAAGTACTTGCTGTGAACAAGATTGAACTAGGTATGCCGATACCGACGATCGAATCTCGGGCAAGTAAAGTATCGCGTGACGAAGGGAATATATATATGGGATTGATTGAATCCTGCCATCGTGGTTCATCCGATATGATCATCGATGAATATGTGGGAGTCAATATGGGTTTCCAGACCCCGCTGTTGATTATTGATAGAAGATCATGTCTGCATATTCTCGAACCCGTAGGGTCATACACTTAACGTGTCTTGACGCTAGGATAGAATGGATAATTGGTTTATGAGTTTTTGTTCGGAGTCTCGGATGTGATCCAGGACATCACGAGAGGTTCCGAAATGGTCCGGAGAATAAGATTCATATAAAGGAAAGCAGTTTTGGATTTCCGGAATTGTTTCGAAATGTTCGGTATTGTACCGGAAGGTTCTAGAAGCTTCCGGAATGGGACCAACGTGGCCCCACTTGTCGAGAGGGGGCGTGGGCCTACGAGGGAGTGCCCTGACCGCATTGGGCCAGGGGCACAAGGCCCCATAGGCCCAGCCGGCCAAACCCTAGGGGAAACCCTAGGGAATCTTCTAGAAGGGGGGACTTGCCCCCCACTCCACCCTTGTGGCCGCCGGCCCTAGGGCTTGGAGGAGGGGAAAGGGCAGCCGGCCAGCCCTCTGTATAAAGAGGGCAGGGGCGCACCCTCCTCCCTCATGCCAAAAACCCTAGCCGCCATACTGCTGCCCTCCTCTCTCTCTCTCCCGACTGCGCGTAGGCGAAGCCCTGCCGCAGAAACTCTCCACCTTTGCACCACGCCGTCGTGCTGTAGATCCAATCTATATCTCCACCCCAATTATTGGACCAAGGAAGGAGGAGACGTCGCGGTGCCGTACGTGTGCATCTCTCGGAGGCGTCGCCACTTGCGGCGTTGGATCGGATCGGATCGCGAGGAGGAGAAGGCTAGTACGACTACATCAACCACGTTCTGTTGAACGTTCCGCTGTGCGATTTCTTCAAGGGTATGAAGATCTCATATATCCCTCTCGTTGATTGCATCTCCTAGATTAGATCTTGGCTTTCCCATTCGCATCCGTAGAATTTTTTTGATTTACTATGCTGCGAAACCCTTCAGTGGTATCAGAGCTAGATCTATGCGTAGATGTGTTTCACGAGTAGAACGCAACATGCTTGTTGCGGGCGTTGATGTTTTCTGTTGCAAGCCTCTTGTTGTGTACTTCTTATGACGCGGGATAGTGAGATCGAAGCGGTCCAGGCCAACTTTACGCGACCTCGTTCGCGAGACCGGCTCCACACTTGACGTGTGGCTTGTTCCACACATGCGACTGGTGGATTCCAGTTTCTCTCACTATAGTAGTCATGGGATTTACACCGGATGTTGGAAACCATAATATCACTGTTGTGGCTTTCCGTAGGTAAGAATCGTTCTTAGCTTGTTACTCCCATAAGCCACATAAAACATGCAACAACAAAGTAGAGGCGTCTCACTTCTTTTTGCAGGGAGTGTTTCTGTGATATGGTATGGCCCAAGATATGATGTGTATGTTGTATGCAATGATCATGTTTTGTAATATTTCACGGCTTTCATGTCGATGAGTACACAACCGGCAGGAGCCATATGGTTGTCTTTATAATTGTGTATGACCTGTGTGTCAACTTCTTATACGCCATGTAATAGCTTTACTTTACCGCTAAGTAGTTAGCAATAGTTGTAGTTGTTATTGGTGGTGGAGGCAATCATGGTGGAGTGATGGAGATCATGCTGGCACGCACAAGATGGAGATCATTGCGCGGAGATTGGATATACCATGTCACATAAAATTATATGCATGTGATGTTTATCCTTTTATGTATCTTATCATGCTTAGATCGCGACGGTAGCATTGTAAGATGATTCCTCACTTAAAGATCAAGATAAAAATGTGTTCTCCCCATGTATGCACCGTTGCGAAAGTTCGTCGTGTTCAAGCACCACGTGATGATCGGGTGCTATAAACTCTACGTTCACATACAACGGGTGCAAGCCAGTTTTGCACACGCGGAAATACTTTGGTTTGACTTGACGAGCCTAGCATGTACAGACATGGCCTCGGAACACACGAACCGAAAGGTTAATCATGAGTCATATGAATGATATGATCGACACTTGGTTGTCCACCATTGAAACCACATCTCTTCTCGTGAAGATCGGATTAGGTGTGGTGAATTTGGATCATGTTCACTAAGCAACTTGAGGGATGTTGAATTTAGTGGGAGTTAATCTAGTAATATGATTAAGTTAAACTAGTTATCATGAACATAGTCTAAATTGTACTTGCAAATTTTGTAGATCAAATGGCTAAGTCCAACTTCAACTTCAACGTTTTTGCTGAGAAAGAAAAGCTTAAGAACAATGGGTCTAACTTCATCAACTGGTTCCGGAATCTGAGAATCATTCTCGCTGGCGGACAAAAGGACTATGTCCTTGATAAAGCGCTAGGTGACGCCCCTGCTATAGATGCGCCGGCTGATGAAAAAACTATTTATCAGTCACGCAAAGATGATTATGGTGTGATTAAGAGCACCATGTTGTTTGCTATGGAATCGGACCTTCAAAATCGTTTTGAGGAGTTCGCCGGGCCCTTTGAGATTCTTGAGGAACTGAAAACCATGTTTCAGACTCAGGCCCGTTCTGAGATATATGAGATCTCTGAGAAATTCTTTAACTGCAAGATGGAGGAAGGGAGTTCCGTTAGTGAGCACGCCATTAAGATGTCGGGCTATACTCAACGCCTTGAGCAACTGGACTGCAAGATTCCAGAGGAGCTCAAGATTGACAGAGTTCTGCAATCACTCCCTCCTAGCTACAAAGGATTTGTAGTTACTCATAATCAGATTGGTTCCACTGATACGATCACTGAGCTCTTCACTAAGCTGAAAGCTGCGGAGGTGGACATCAAGAAAGATAATCATGTGTTGATGGTCAACAAGCCCCCTAGCTTTAAGAAAGGTATGGGTGCAAAGAAGTCCTTCAAGAAAGGCAGCGGCAAGCGCGTTTCCCCTGCTGAGAAGAAGCTCAAGTCTGGACCTAAGCCGGACACTGAGTGCTTCTATTGCAAGGACAAGGGTCACTGGAAGCGCAATTGTCCGAAGTACTTAGCGGACAAGAAGGCTGGCACCATTAAAGGTATATTTGATATACATGTTATTGATGTTTACCTTACTAGCGCTCGTTGTAGTGCCTGGGTATTTGATACTGGTTCAGTTGCTAATATTTGTAACTCGAAACAGGAGATACGGAATAGACGACGGCTAGCAAGGGATGAGGTGACGATGCGCGTTGGCAACGGATCAAGAGTTGATGTGATGGTTGTCGGCACGCTCTCCTTAGTTTTACCTTCGGGATTAGTTCTAAACCTTAATAAATGTTATTATGTGTCTGCGTTGAGCATGAACATCATATCTGGATCGTGTTTATTGCAAGACGGTTATTCATAAAATCGGAGAGTAATGGTTGTTCTATTTATATGAGTAACATCTTTTATGGTCATGCACCTGCTATGAATGGTTTATTTCTTCTGAATCTCGAAAGCAATGAAACACACATCCATAACATTGATGCTAAGAGATGCAAAGTAGATAGTGATAATTCAACTTATTTGTGGCACTGCCATCTAGGTCATATTGGTGTAGAACGCATGAAGAAACTCCATTCTAATGGACTTTTGGAGTCTCTTGATGTTGAATCATTTGACACGTGCGAGCCGTTCCTCATGGGAAAGATGATCAAAACCCCGTTCTTCGGTATAATGGAGCGAGCAATGGACTTGTTGGAAATCATACATACCGATGTATGCGGACCGATGAGTGTTTCGACGCGCGGTGGATATCGCTATTTTCTCACTTTTACTGATGAATTAAGTAGATATGGGTATATATATTTAATGAAACATAAATCTGAAACGTTTGAAAAGTTCAAAGAATTTCAGAACGAAGTGGAAAACCATCGTAACAGGAAAATTAAATTTCTACGATCCGATCGTGGAGGTGAATATTTGAGTTATGATTTTCTCGCGCATCTTAAAGCAAGCGGAATCGTTTCGCAACTAACGCCACCCGGAACACCACAGCGCAATGGTGTGTCTGAACGCCGGAATCGAACTTTATTGGATATGGTGCGATCGATGATGTCTCTTACAGATTTTCTGTTATCGTTTTGGGGTTATGCATTAGAAACCGCTGCATTCACTTTAAATAGGGCACCATCTAAATCCGTTGAGACGACACCGTATGAAATGTGGTTTGGTGCTAAACCTAAGTTGTCGTTTCTTAAAGTTTGGGGATGCGAAGCTTACATCATGAAGTTGATGCCAGACAAGCTCGAACCCAAAGCGAAGAAATGCGTCTTCATAGGATACCATAACGAAACTATTGGGTATACCTTCTATCATAGATCCGAAGGCAAAGTGTTTGTTGCAAAGAACGGATCCTTTCTTGAGAAGGAGTTTCTCTCGAAAGAAGTGAGTGGGAGGAAGGTAGAGCTAGACGAGGTTATTGAACCTTCTCTTGAGTTGGAGAGTAGCGCAGCATCTGAAATTGTTCCAGTGCCGTCTGCACCAACAATAGAGGAAGCTAATGACGAGGATCATGAAGCTTCGGACGATGCTACTACTGAACTTCGCAGGTCGACAAGGTCACGTGCCCCTCCTGAGTGGTATGGAAACCCTGTCTTAACTGTCTTGTTTGTAGACAACAGTGAGCCTGCGAACTATGAGGAAGCAATGATGAGCCCAGACTCTCAGAAATGGCTAGAGGCCATGAAATCCGAATTGGGATCTATGAGCAAAAACCAAGTATGGACTTTGGTGGACCCCCCTAGCGATCGAAAGGCCGTCGAGTGCAAATGGATTTTCAAGAAGAAAATGGACGCGGATGGTAATGTTACTGTCTATAAAGAACGGCTTGTCGCGAAAGGTTTTCGACAAGTTCAAGGTGTTGACTACGATGATACTTTCTCTCCCGTAGTGATGTTTAAGTCCATTCTGATTTTATTAGCAATTGCTGCGTTTCATAATTATGAAATATGGCAGATGGATTTCAAGACTGCATTCCTCAATGGCAACATTGATGAAGAGTTATATATGATGCAACCCGAAGGTTTTGTCGATCCTAAGGATGCTGATAAGGTGTGCAAACTTTAGCGTTCCATTTATGGACTAAAGCAAGCATCTCGGAGTTGGAACCTTCGCTTTGATCAAGTGATCAAGAGCTTTGGATTTGTTCTAAATTGCTACGAAGCTTGTATCTACAAGAAAGTGAGTGGGAGCTCAGTGACATTTTTAGTACTATATGTGGATGACATATTGATTATTGGAAATGACATTGATATGCTTAACGATGTGAAGAGTTATTTGAACAAATGTTTTTCAATGAAAGACCTAGGAGAAGCTGCTTATATATTAGGCATCAAAATCTATAGAGATAGACAAAGACGCCTAATAGCTTTAAGCCAAAGTACATACCTAGACAAAGTTCAGAATGGATAAGGCAAAGAAAGGTTCAGTGCCTATGTTGTCAGGTAAGATATTGATCAAGGCTCAGTGTCCAGCTACGGTAAATGATAGAGAAGCTATGAGCAAAGTGCCTTATGCCTCGGCCATAGGTTCTATCATGTATGCCATGCTGTGTACTAGACCGGATGTGTCCAATGCTCTTAGTTTGACGAGCAGATACCAAAGTGATTTAGGAGTGGAACACTGGACAGCCGTGAAGAACATCCTAAAGTATTTAAATAGGACTAAAGAAATGTTCTTTGTCTATGGAGGTGATGAGCAGCTCGTCGTAAAAGGTTACGTCGATGCTAGTTTCGACACCGACAAGGATGATTCTAAATCTCAGACAGGATATGTTTATATTTTGAATGGAGGAGCTGTGAGCCAGAGAAGCTGCAAGCAAAGAGTGATCGCGGGATCTACAGTAGAAGCGGAATACATGGCTGCTGCAGAAGCGTCAAGTGAAGGATTTTGGATCAGGAACTTCATCACTGAGCTTGGTGTGGTTCCAAGTGCCTTGGGCCCACTGGAGATATTGTGTGACAACACTGGCGCCATAGCACTGGCTAAGGAACCAAGATATCATCCAAAGACCAAGCACATCAACCGCAACTTTCATATAATTCGAGATTATATAACAGATGGAGATCTGAAGATTATCAAAGTACATACAGATCTGAATGTCGCAGATCCGTTGACTAAACCTCTTCCACGAGCAAAACATGATCAACACCTTAGTGCCATGGGTGTTAGATTGTTGCCAGATGTAAACTAGATTGTTGACTCTAGTGCAAGTGGGAGACTGTTGGAATTATGCCCTAAAGGCAATAATAAAGATGTTATTATTATAGTTCTTGTTCATGATAAAGTTTATATTCCATGCTAGAATTGTATTAAGCGGAAACTTTGATACTTGTTTGGTTTATGAACAACACCGTGTCCCTAGTACGCCTCTATGGACTAGCTCATTGATTAATGATGGTTAAGGTTTCCTAACCATAGATATGAGTTGTCGATTAATAATGAGATCATGTCATTGGGAGAATGATATGATTGACAGACCCAAATCAAGCAGAGCAATTAGATAGTGTCATCGTGTTCATATTTGCGAAGCTTTTTCTTATGTCAAATATTGTATTCCTTAGACCATGAGATAATGCAACTCCCTGGTATCGGAAGAAAGCTCTAAGGTCATCAAACGTCATCCTATGAGAGGGTGATCATAAAGGTGTCTCTCCGGTGATCAGAAAGTACTTGTTGGGTTATATGTATCGAGATGGGATTTGTCCCTCCCAAGTAGGAGAGATATACTTCGGGCCCACTCGGTAATTGATATCAACACCGCTTGCAAGCACGTGGTTAAAGAGTTAATCATAAAGTGATATCGGATTACGGAACGAGTAAAGTACTTGCTGTGAACGAGATTGAACTAGGTATGCCGATACCGACGATCGAATCTCGGGCAAGGAAAGTATCGCGTGACGAAGGGAATATATATATGGGATTGATTGAATCCTGGCATCGTGGTTCATACGATATGATCATCGATGAATATGTGGAGTCAATATGGGTTTCCAGATCCCGCTGTTGATTATTGATAGAAGATCATGTCTGCATATTCTCGAACCCATAGGGTCACACACTTAACGTGCCTCGACGCTAGGATAGAATGGATATTGGTTTATGAGTGTTTTGTTCGAAGTATCGGATGAGATCTAGGACATCACGAGAGGTTCCGGAATGGTCCGGAGAATAAGATTCATATAAAGGAAAGCAATTTTTGGATTTCGGAATGTTCGGTATTGTACCGAAAGGTTCTAGAAGCTTCCGAAGTGGGACCAACGTGGCCCAACTTGTCGGGATGGGGCATGGGCCTACGAGGGAGTGCCCTGGCCGCATTGGGCCAGGGGCACAAGGCCCCATAGGCCCATCCGGCCAAACCCTAGGGGATCTTCTAGAAGGGGGGGGGGGGAACTTGCCCCCCACTCCACCCTTGTGGCCGCCGGCCCTAGGGCTTGGAGGAGGGGCAAGGGCAGCCGGCCAGCCCTTTATATAAAGAGGGCAGGGGCGCACCCTCCTCCCTCATTCCGAAAACCCTAGCCGCCATACTGCTGCCCTCCTCTCTCTCTCTCTCCCGACTGCGCGTAGGCAAAGCCCTGCCGCAGAAACTCTCCACCTTTGCACCACGCCGTCGTGCTGTGGATCCAATCTATCTCTCCACCCCACTTGCTAGACCGAGGAAGGAGGAGACGTCGCGGTGCCGTACGTGTGCATCTCTCGGAGGCGTCGCCACTTGCGGCGTTGGATCGGATCGGATCGCGAGGAGGAAAAGGCTAATACGACTACATCAACCACGTTCTGTTGAACGTTCCGCTGTGCGACTTCTTCAAGGGTATGAAGATATCATCTATCCCTCTCATTGATTGCATCTCCTAGATTAGATCTTGGCTTTCCCGTTCGCATCCGTAGAATTTTTTTGATTTACTATGCTGCGAAACCCTTCACTTGCACCATCACAATCCTGATCAAACCATTTGCAAAGCATTGAATGCTGGGATCAAAGTACTCTAAACATGAGCATGAAAGATGTAGTTCTAACAATAAGACATAGTAACTATGTTGCAACATGAAAGGATACAAACAAAGATCATGAATAACAATGCATTGAGAGATGTTTGTTCATTTCACATATAAAAAACATAGCATAGTGGCATTCAGCTTGTCCCTCATGAAGTTGCAAAACATAAATGCATAGGACACCTTCAAAGTTTACAAGGGTGACTAGATACAAATAGTTCAAGAATAAACAATACCAACATTATGAATCAATTAATAAGTTTTGGAACAATGCATATAAAACCAAGAATGACAACTATGCTCCCCCAGTTGGTGCATAAAGAAATAAGGTGGAGACTCAATATAAAAGTAGGAAGAAAGGCCCTTCAAAGGGAAGCATGGATTTCAAGTTTCATAAAGAGCTTCCAAAAATTATGGCACTTGTTAGCTTTCAGCTCTCATTGCCCCTATCATAAGCATATTGAAGTGATTAAGGTTAAAGTGAACAAAGTATGGAGTATATGCTTGACAAAGTATAAGTTGGCAATCTCATGTCCCTTGAGTACGAGGGTCGTTCCTCATGCTACTCAATTTTAGTTACCGGTAAGTTCTTGTCATAGTAAGTATACGTGTATCATATAGAACCGCCAACGGGGTACCCCTTGCCCCATGACATAGGAGCTATTCCATATCAAAATGACAAGGCAACAAACAATGAGCATCTAGGCAATCTTCTTATTTACCATGGGGAAAATGGTGCTTTTTTCTCTTCTTTCCTCTTTTTTTGTCTTTTTCTCCTTTTCCTATTTCTCTTTTTTATAGGAAGAATGCTTCATAGATTGCTCACTATGATGATGCTGCAAGTTTCCACCATGATTAGGCATGTCTTAGCCTAGCGGCCCAGACGTTTATCTAACACATATACATAACTCCATGACCTTACAAGCTCCCCTTTTATTTCACACCGCCGACATCTATAAACAAAAGAGCATGATATCAACTGGGTAGATATTTACAGGTGTTGAAAGCGTTCCCCGTGACAGCACGGTTCTTCTAATTCCCAACTTATAAGTGCAAGCATATACAGCATAGATGACACAATGGTTGAAGTTTATTAGTGGCAAGAAAAATAAAGTGTGCCATCAAGTTTGTGAGAGCATTAATCACTAATTTTCACATAACAAGTTTAATTTCTAAGATAGATAAAACAAGAATATACTTGGAATGGTGTAACACACCATGCATAGGAATTTATAGTGGACACTTTGGAATAACTTGGTTTCTTGGAAGTTGGATACATGAGTAGAGCTTACTCAGTACAAGTGGAGACTAGCAAAAGACTAGGAGCGACCAACTAAGAGAGCAATAATGTCCATAATCATGCAGAGCGACAATACATTATAAAATAAAGCATAAAGTGATATCACAAGTCATAAACTAAATGATCATAGAGGCTAAGGTGACTGGTTCATAGTCTTAACATGGTGTAAGCATGTGCCAAGTGAACCCAAATAAAGCATCAAAGGAGAATACCACAATATTATGCTTTTGTATGCTAAAACAATGCATGATTCTTTCAAGGCACACTAAGCAATCTAAATTGTTTGGAACAAGTCATGCTATAGCAATAATCACTAAGTGTAAGGTCAAAACAACATCTAGCATGACATGATAAAGTATAAGTCACAGTTAAAAAAAGCTCCCTTTTGTACCACTTAAGCATGAAGCTTCCTACTCTTTTTTCAACACCAATCGACTAATTTGAAATAACTCAAAAAGATAATAATCAATAAATATCAGTGATCTTGTCTCACAAATCCACAAAGAAGAACTAAAAAGTTCTAAGCTGAAAGCACAAGAAAACTAAGGCTAAACATAATGCTAGCAAAAGAGAACACTCACAAGACAATAAGAATGAAAATAGAGTGTTCTAGGCAATGAAAACAGAGTGTGTCTCTCTACAAAATAAGTGTGCTGAGATCCAACCAACTTATTGCATCAAACCAAGCAAAAGAAAACTAAAAACAAAAACAAAGATTCTCCAAGAACAACATAATAGTGCATGAAACAATAAAAATGAAGTGTCTAGAAAGAGACCTAAGATTTTATTGATGAAGAAGGGGGTGCCTTGGGCATCCCCAAGATTTGACGCTTGTACCCATTGAATATTTCTTGGGGTGACACGGGGTGGCATCCCTAAAATTGAGCTTTTGTCCATTCTTCATCTCATTACATCATCCTTTCCCTACACTTGAAAATTTCCTTCATACAAAAATTCACACAATCTTCATTAGCAACATTAGTGCATTCAAAAGTAATGAACCTTTGGGTTTAGTTTCAAAATATCAAATCTTTCATTAAAAACACAAGCTACTGTATTAATTCCCTCAAAAATCTCAATTCACCAAAAAGAACTAAAAAAATCGATAAGAGGCAAATGCAAATAATGACAGAAATCTATCAAAAGAGAGCAGCAGGTAAAAACCGATTTTTTCGAAGACCTTTTGTTGCTCAAATAAAAAAATGTTGAACTAAGGAAAGTTAGATAAAAACCTGGGGTATTTACTCAGAAAATTACATCTCAATCCTACATACAGAGATTTTTCACGAATTACAGTGAAACACAAAAATCTGTTTTGGGACAACAACTTCCCCAAATCTTACTTCTCTCTCATTATAGGTTATTCTGGGCACAAAAATCAAACAAAAAATATAAGGAGAGGTTATTACAGAAGTAATAGCTTCCAAGAGTCAAAAAAGAAAACTTATTGAAAGAAAAAATATAATGGGTTGTCTTCCAAAAGCTCTTTCTTTATAGCCATTAAGATAGGCATGATAATTTTGATGATGATCACATAAGAAATATGAAGTTCAAGTAAAAGAGAGCATCAAGAAGCAAATATAAAACAAATTTAAGTCTAACCCACTTCCTATCAAAAATAATCTTGTAAAGAAACAAGTCGTGAAAGCACAAATCAACAAGCATAGGAAAGCAAAACAAGTGCAACTTCAAAAATTTCAACATAAAGAGGGGAAACTTAATATTGTTGAGATACATAAAACCATGTTTCCCTCTCTCATAATAACTTTCAGTAGCATCATGAATAAAATTAATAATATAACTATCACATAAATCATTCTTATCATGAGCTACATGCATAAAATAATTATTACTCTCCACATAAGCATAGTCATTCTTATTAATCATAGTGGGAGCAAATTCAACAAAATAGCTATCATTATTATTCTCATCACCATAATCATCAAATATTGGAGGCATATTGTAATCATAATTAATTTTCTCCTCTAAAGCGGGTGGACTGAAAATATCATATTCATCATTGTAATCATCATATATTGGAGGTATAATATCATCAAAGCAAATTTACTCCTCTAAAGTTGGGGAACTAAAAAGATCATTTTCATAAAAACTAGCTTCCAAGAGCTTAGACGTTTCCATAACATTAGCAATAATGGTGTTCAAAGGATTCATACTATTAACATTGCTATTTGCATGCAAATAAAGTTCCATATATTTTTAATTTTCTCTTCAAACACTTCATTTCCTAACTCAAAATAAATACTATAAAGATCTCTAATTTTGTTGTTGTTTTCCATTAAGCCTAACTAGTGAAAACAAGAAAATAAAGACAAAATTGCAGAATCTAAAGGAAATAACTTCGAGCACTCACACACTAGCAACAGTACTAGAAGATAGCTTAGTAGCTAGAGGATGCGATTACCTTTTACCTTACCTCCCCGGCAACAGCGCTAGAAAAGAGCTTAATGTCTACGCACTTATATTCTTGTAGACAGTTATTGGGCCTTCAAGTGCATAGGTTTATAGAACAGCAGCAAGTTTCCCTTAAGTGGATTACCCAAGGTTTATCGATCTCAGGGAGGAAGTGCTCAAATGTATCCCTCTCAAGCAACCCTGCCATCAAGATACAAGAAGTATCTTGTGTCCCCAACACACCCAATACACTTGTAAGGTGTATAGGTGCACTAGTTCGGCAAAGAGATAGTGAAATACAAGTAATATGGATGATTATAAGTGGTAACGGTGCCAGAAAAGAGCTTGACGGGGAGGAAGAGACTAAAGGAAATCTGAAATAAATATGGAAGCAAGCAAACAAGCAACAAATCTAGTTGTAAACGGTGTTTCAATGCTTAGAAACAAGACCTAGGTATCATACTTTCACTAGTGAACACTCTCATATAAATAAATTCTCTTTATTATGCTACTCTGAACTACTCTCCGGTTGGATAACTCTAATCCATGGTAGGGCTACAAAATCACTCCTTAAAGTTTGCAATCCCTATCTAGATAACCCCACACTGTCACCTTGAGCGCTAGATGGTTCCTTCAAACACCACAATTTCATAAAGACATCTAATTCAAAATATAACTCATGACAAGTATTTATGTAATCTCTAGCCTAAGTGCAACACGGTGTGCACGCTGTCACTTTCACACACGTGGGAAAAAGCAGAGATCTATTAAAGCACTTGAGTAGCAGAGTAGATCTACTTGATTACAAAGCTCATGATCACAATATGATCATGCATAGAGAGAGATGAACACATAGCTACCGGTAGAGCCCTTAGCCTCGAGGAAGAACTACTCCCTCCTCATCATGGGAATCTGCAACGGCGATTGAGATGGTGGTGGAGATTGATGGAGATGGCTCTGGGGGCAATTCCCCGTCCCGGAAGGGTGCCGGAATAGAGACTTCTGTCCCCTGAATCTCCCCTTCGATGGCGGCGGTGTTGCGGATCTTTTCGTGTCTTTGTCCTAGATGTTTTAGGGTTTCTGATTCAGGGGGCTTTTATAGGCAAAAGGGGGACGTCGGTGGCCGCCAGGGTGGCCCACACCTGGTGGTGGCGTGGCCAGGGGCCCTCGCCACCCTAGGGTGTGCCTACCCTGGTGTACCCCTCCGTCTCTGCTTCGCGTTTCCGTATTGCTTTGGGAAAAATAGGCAGATTGGCTTTTGTCCCGTCCAATTCCGAGAATATTGATTTTTTAGATTTTCTGAAACCAAAAACAATAGAAAACAGACAACTGGCTCTACGACATCTTGTCAATATGTTTGTTCCAGAAAGTGTATAAAAATACCTCAAAGTGTAGACAAAACATAACAAAATTGATACAAAACAAGCATAAAGCATCAAAAAGTATAGATACGTTTATGACGTATCAACCAACCTTGCCTTGGACCAAACACCTGTGAAAAGCCCCCCTACCCCTGAAGACGAAGATTTTTGTGTGGCAGTTGCTGCAGCCTTCCCTCGGGCGTAGAGGTGGCCCTTCTACATGGGCCGTGGGACGGGTTATATCCATTATGTGCGACCCCAGAGACGGGAGCGCACATAATGTTCACTTGTCCGGCGGCCTGGTTTCTATGGAACTTCGTCCGAGAAGCCCTCGGCCCCGACTGTGATGCCCAGGATCTTAGAGAATTCCTGCAAACACGCGCGAACGAACACGGCAAGAGGTGACGCCTCTTCTGATTTGTGTTTGCACGTTGTCATGGACACTGTGGACGGTTCGAAACAAAATAGTGATCTTCGCTGGACTATGAGATCATCGTTTGTTGTCGCTGTCATAGCTTCAGTTGTATCTCTGTTATGGTGTGTTTGTGCTGTCCCTCACAGCTTCCGCCTTGTGTTGTTTGAGACTCGGTGGAACTATGTATGGATGGTTGCTTTATTTATAAAGCTGGGCGAAAGTCTATTTCGAAAGATTCATATGATTAGTTTAATTTTTATTATTCTATTCATGTTTTATCTAGCGTTTATCATGGTTATTCTTTTGGTAAATTGCTTTTTTTATTTCAACACTAGGTATTATAGTCTAAGTTAGTTTCCATATAGTAGCAGTATACGTGTAGTAATACTTGCGTGTGCCCGGGTCCTGGCGTCCTGCTACACAGGCATGGTTAGCGCAGCGGAGGCGTATCCTAGTAGTAGTAGGATAGCAGCACTGGTTATTAGCTAGCTTTAAGTCAAGTCAGATTCGAGATCAAGTCAGCTTCAAAAGGAAATCCATGTCCATGTATGGTTAGAAGCGCATACCGAGTAGGTCTTGGCTCGGCCAGCTGATTGTGCGTCTATATAATCCCAACCAAGGATTGCCGGCGGAAGTTGTGCCTCTCTGGAAGAGTTTTCTCAGAGATCTGCGGAAGCTTGCCGGACGACATGGCTTTCGCTGGCGTGTCCCTCATCGCCGACGGCGAGCTGTGCGCCTCAACCGTGTCGCCCGTCGACGCCCGCGCCGACAGAGGGTACCACCTGCTGGTCGTGGAGGGCTACTCGCGTAGCAAAGACACGGCACCCACCGGGGAGCACATCAAGTCTCGTCCTTTCCTGGTGGGAGGACACCGCTGGCGTCTGGAGTACTACCCTAATGGCTATGAAGAGTACAATGACGAGTTCATATCGGTACGTCTTGTCCTCGATGATGATGATGACCATGTGGAAGGAGAAGGACAGCTGAAAGTGGAGGCTCATGTTGTCTTGAGTTTCATTGACCAGCCCGAGTTGCGAGTGCCCGCACGCGTCCATAGAACAAGAACAGTTCATCGTTCTTATGAACAGAGAGATTTCATTAGAAGGGACGTCTTGGAAGGATCAAGACATCTTAAGGACGACAGCTTCATTATCCGGTGCGACATCCATGTCCTCCTCGAGGCACATTCCAGCGGCACCGCCGACTCGTTTGTGGACATGATGCAAAGCCATCTCAGCAGCCTTCTCCTGTCTGACGAGGGCGCTGACATTACGTTTAAGGCTGGCGGCGAGACGTTTCCAGCACACCAGTGCGTGCTCGCATCCCGATCCAGCGTTTTCAAGGAACAACTCTTCTTTGGTGGTGGCGGTACTACTACTATGACAAAGGAAAATATTATAGAGATAGATGACATGGAAGCGGAAATTTTTTATGCGTTGCTTGTTTTCATCTACACCGACTCGTTTCCCAACTGGAACCATCTTGAAGAAGAAGAAGAAGAAGATTCGAAAGAAGAAGAAGAAGAAGAAGAAGAAGAAGAAGAACAACGTGGAGTGGATCATGAATATGCAACTTGGCTGCTGCAGTTGCTTGAAGCTGCGGACAGGTACAATCTCCAAAGGCTCAAGTCGATCTGTGCAGAGGTCTTGGTTGAATACATAGGGGTGGACAACGTGGCAGACACTATTGTTGTGGCTGAGCGAAGAGAGTGTCCCTGCTTGAAGGATGCGTGCTTGAAGATCATCAAATCTAATACAAGTCTCTGCACGGTTTTGACAGCTGATAGCTTGGACCAGATCATCAGAACCTGCAGCCCATCCGTTCTCCACGAGCTCATCTCCAAGTTTATTTCCTGAATGAGAGGTATGAGAGGTTAATTAGGTCATAGTGTGTGGATGGTGTTTTAATTCCAGTTGGTTACTTTTAAATTCGGATTGGATATTAATTGAGATATGCAGTTATTTGATATAGTATTGTCTGTCATGCATGTGTCGATGGTCTAGTATATATCATGTTTTCTAAATCTGCAGTGCATGTTTCTTTGTGTTTCTATGACGCCATGTGTTATCCTCCTTCTCCGATGCTTTGAGTGCATATGCACGAATAACATGCTAGCTAAGGGCATCTCTAACCGATCCCTAAAACTTTAGAGGAGTAAACCGACTCATAAAACTCTAAAGTTTGGCGGTGTCTAACCGAACCCTTATATTTAGAGGAGTAAAATATTTTTTGTCTAGAAATCAAACTATGGAAAGCCAAACATTTGGCATACTTCAAATACAATGAAATAACATGTTTAGGAATGAATAAAAATCAAGTTTATAAACCAAATAAATTCAAAGAAATTCAACGAATCATGAGAGTAGTTCAAACCTCTTCATCTATACGACAGCGTCGGTCAGATTTGCAAACCAAAACCTCATCACCTACCGATTTGGTCGAACACCTGATGGGCGGAGAAGGTGAAGAGGGTGGCCGGATGGTCGTCGGTTGGGGCAGAGGAGGCGTCGGGGGCGACGCTGCCTGCCTTCTACCGCCTTCCTAGCCCCGGCCGCTCCTAGCTGCGGCGAATCGACACTGATGGTGGACGATTTGGAACAAATCGGGGTGGCGGGCAACAAAAACTCGATCACCTCGTCGATTCCGGCGACGGTGAGAAGCGGCAAGCGACGGAGAGGTGGCCTGGAGAGCAGCGCAGGGACCAGGGTGTTGGAGGCGGGGTATGGCGGTCACCGGTGGGAAGGGGAGGATGCGGGAGTTTTTCTCTAAAGTGGCGTCCGACTTCTAAAATGTACTCCTCCGCGGCCAAGCTTACTCCTCCGACTCCTAAATATTTACTCTTCTGACCGTTTTGGGGATCGGTTAGGTGCGTCTCTTACCGATTTTTACTCCTCTAAAACCGTTATCTTGTTCGAGGGGAAATGTAGTAGTATTCTTGTAGTAGAAAAGACTAGCTCGCACTTGTGCTATGTTCAGATGGGTATATTTTCGGTGCTTCTCTGCTTTAGTTGTCAAACCCGTGGATTATTTAGTTGTCAAACAACACAAAGGTCGTGTATATATGTGATCGGATGTAGACTCTATTACCTAGTCCATCCTATTCATATTGCGAGACACTACGGGAATAACCAAATAGGCCGATGGCCTTTTTATACGCCGACGGCAAAATATTGGGGCCGTCGGTGTAGCTTGACGGGCTGTCGGCCCAGTTTTGCCATCGGCGTAGAACAAATAGGCCGACGGCCGCCGTCGGCGTAAACAGGACCGTCGGCGTAGCCTATTGGGCTAACGGCAGAGCAACGGCGTCAAGTCTACGCCGATGGCAGACCTATGCCGACGGCAAAGCCGTCGGCATAGCTATTTTTCTTTTTTTTTTTTTGCCACATTAATCTTAGAAAAATCATAACTAAATCATTTAAATTCAGAAAAATACATATAATATATCAAAATTTTCAGAAAAATAAGATATATCTATATAAACTCAAATATTATATATTTTATTCAGAAAAAATACATAAAAAATACAAATACTTTCGTATAACATATTTTTTATTTTCCGAGTGCAAAAAACGGGGTGTTTTGTGAAGCAACCACCAAAAGAAAGTTTCAAAATGATAATACCATATTTTTCAAAAATACTAGACCATATTGAATGGACAATTTCCCAACCTAGAAATCTCAAACCTTTCCGTTCACCTGTCGTAAAAAAGACAAATTCCTGCTGAATCGGTAGGAAATGAGTTAGATTTGAACTACAGGTACATGATATATTGCTCATGATTTTTTGTAAAAATCATTTTTAGGTTCACAATATGCTATTTCATTAGAGATCTAATGCAAGTTTAGTGAGACTCGTCTCCGAGTTAAGAATCATCATGCCCCTCGATTTAGGAAGTTTGATGATAGTTTGAAATGGGCATAAAAAACTAAAAAACGATCGAAACAATGCAAAATCTTCACGTGGTGTCATATTATATGACATAGTTTCATGGAAAAATACCAGACTTGGTATATTAACTGAGTCTTAAAAAAACCTTCACAAAATGGCCTATCTCAATCGAGGTTTTCTGGATTTCAGGTCAAATAACCAATGTTATTGCAAGAATCGCGGTATAGTTTGCGATAATGTGTCCATATTGTGCATGCAAGTATATCATGGGATGGTGAACAATGTTGAAGGAGGAAGTTTTCCTTTTCGTCGCACCGAAAAACCATTTTTCATTTTCCGAGTACAAAAGAGGGGTGTTTTTATGAAGCAACCACCAAAAGAAAGTTTCAAAATGATAATACCACATTTTTCAAAAATACTAGACCATATTGAATGGACAATTTCCCGACCTAGGAATCTCAAACCTTTCCGTTCACCTCTCGTAAAAAACACAATTTCCTGCTGAATCGGTAGGAAATGAGTTAGATTTGAACTACATGTACATGATATATTGTTCATGATTTTTTGTAAAATTCATTTTTAGGTTCACAATATACTATTTCATCAGAAATCTAATGCAAGTTTAGTGAGACTCGTCCCCGAGCTAAGAATCATCATGCCCCTCGATTTAGGAAGTTTGATGATAGTTTGAAATGGACATAAAAAATTAAAAAACGATTGAAACAATGCAAAACCTTCGCGTGGTGTTATATTATATGACATAGTTCCATGGAAAAAACTTGGTATATTCATTGAGTCTTAAAAAAACTTCACAAAATGGCCTATCTCAATCGAGGTTTTCTGGATTTTAGGTCAAATGACCAATGTTATTACTATAATCGCGGTATAGTTTGCGATAATGTGTCCATATTGTGCACGCATGTGTATCATGGGATGGTGAACAATGTTGCAGGGGGAATTTTTCCTTTTCGTCGCACCGAAAAGCTATTTTTCATTTTCCGAGTACAAAAAAGGGTGTTTTTGTGAAGCAAACACCAAATGAAAGTTTCAAAATGATAATACCACATTTTTAAAAATACTAGACCATATTGAATGGACAATTTCTCAACCTAGGAATCTCAAACCTTTCCGTTCACCTCTCGTGAAAAACACAAATTCCTGCTGAATCGGCAGGAAATGAGTTAGATTTGAACTACATGTACATGATATATTGTTCATGATTTTTTGCAAAAATCATTTTTAGATTAACAATATGCTATTTCATCAGAGATCTAATACAAGTTTAGTAAGGCTCAGCCCCGAGCTAAGAATCATCATGCCCCTCGATTTAGGAAGTTTGACGATAGTTTGAAATGGGCATAAAAAATTTAAAAACGATCGAAACAATACAAAACCTTCGCTTGGTGTCATATTATCTGACATAGTTGCGTGGAAAAATACCAAACTTGGTATATTGATCGTGCCTCAAAAAAACCTTCACAAAATGACCTATCCCAATCGAGGTTTTCTGGATTTCAGGTGAAATGACTAATGTTATTGCTAGAATCACGGTATAGTTTGCGATAATGTTCCCATATTATGCACGCATGTGTAACTCATGGGATGGCGAACAATGTTGCAGGAGGAAGTTTCCTTTTCGTCGCACCAAAAAGCCATTTTTTCATTTTTCGAGTGCCAAAAAGGGGTGTTTCATGAATCTTGACATAGTTTCAGTTGGTCTAATATTTAAAAGTTATGATACATAATTAAATAGATGATAGGATGTCATATTTAGTTTTCTCTCATTTTTCTGATCGATTTGGATATATTATTTGTCGAATTGAGATTTACGGATTTGTAGATATGAATTATTCAAATTTAAATGAAAAAAGCAAAATAAATAAATTTTATTTTATTTTTATGTGAATTTAACATTATTATTACTTATTCATTGTTGTTTACTCAAATAATTGTATGGAATGTAAAAAAATAAACATGTCTAACATTATAGTGTAATGGTTAATAGGTTTGATATGATAATATTCACAACAAGTTCTAGTTTCTTTGTCGGAACTCATGTGGAAGGAAAGAAGAAGTTAAGCATGCTGGGTCTGGAGTAGTATTAGGATGGGTGACCGGTTGGAAAGTTTGACTAATTGTGCAATTTAATTTGGGACTAATTATACTTAGAATTAAAAATGTCCATGTGAGATTAACAAGTTAAACAATTCAAAAATGTTAAAAAAATGAAAAAAAATTTAATTTTTTTTTGAAATCTAGGCCGACGGTAAAGCCGTCGGCGTAGCCAAACGGCCGTTAGTCATCTAGGTGGGCCCCATATGGTCTACGCCGACGGCGTAGCTATATACGCCGACGGAAGGAGAGGCTACGTCTTCAGGGCTGTACGCCGACGGCCATACGCCGACGGCAGCCATCGGACCAGCCTACACCGACGGCATTTAGGGACTACGCCGACGGGACCCGGCCATCGGCGTATCCAGCTTATCCTGTAGTGAGACCCTGAAGGACACGAAACACATATGATGTAACGACGAGCAGAGAAGCGGATAGATCTCGTGCTCAAGATCATCGCGCTCTCCGTTGCGCCGTGCCGCGACATCCTTAGCCACATCAGCCACCGAGCGGCTCATCAATCGCATTATTGCATCGCACTTTACCCTTGTCCAACCTTGGCAGATGAGAAGCTGTGATCGAGGCGTGGTGTTTCTCCTCCGGGTGCCAGCTGGGCCTGCTGGAGATGGACCTACTGTCTCATCTAGAGAACGAACATGAAAACATATATTCTCCTAGCCAGCTGAGTAGCCATGTACTCCCTCTGTTTTAATTTTAAGATGTTTTACTTAGGAAAATGATACAAAAACCCCGGGGATCGCATCGTCCTGTCCTCCGGGTCGCGGACCGTCGGATCGGGACCAACATCTGGGTCGCTATCGCTGTACCGCACGCAACGCCCTGAGAGTTGGGCACATCTCCCGCGGCCCCACATCACCCCAACCTTATCTCTTCCCCGTGTGTTCCCTCATCTTCAACCTCTGGCTCTCATCCTTCTCTCTCCATGCTCCACACCTAGCCCAGCGATGCCCTCCAAACTCACGCACCGTCGTTCCTCTTCCACCCATGTGCTGCCATTCCTTCCCCACCCATCCCGCTGGGATGCTGCCCTGTAGCTCTTGCACATCTCCTGAATTCTCTGATGCTAGCTTCTCCTCCGGTCACGCCACCGGTGGCTCTCCCTCAGGCGTGTGCCTCTGGCTTCCCTTCGAGTTGCTGCCGTGGAGACATGGGCTTGCTACAAGGGTGGCGCGTTTTGCTACAAGATTTCTAGCTTTGCTACCACGGGAACATGACAGGGGTGGTACTACGTGCGCCCTGCGGTGGTGCTACATGTTGACCGGCCGCGACGGCTTCTGCTACAACGCCGACAGTGCTGTGGTATAAGTAGCGGCGAAGCTTGCTACCACTATGGCGGCGCTTTGCTACAAGCTGCGGTAGGGCTTGCTACCACAGCGGCGCGGCGACGACGCTTGCTACCACAGTGGCGGGGCTTGCTACCACAGCGGCGGTGCTTTGCTACAAGCAGCTCTAGCGCTTGCTACCACAGTGGCGGTGCTTTGCTACCAGCAGTGGCAGCGCTTGCTACCATGGCGGCGGTGGAAGCGTCGATGACGCTTGCTACCGCAGCGGCGGCGCTTTGCTACAAGAGGCGGTAGTGCTTGCTACCCGACGACACGACCGCTTGCTGCCACCGCCGGCCACCCTTGCTGCCGATGGCGACTGCCATTACTACCAACACATGTCGCCGGTGCTGCAAGGTTCAGCACCACAGCCGCTTGCTGCCAGCGAAGGCCGCAACAACTGCCACCGCCGAACGCCGCTGCAGAAATAGGTCGCCGTCGATGCTACAAGGTCTCCGCCATGCACCGATTTCGCTACAAAATGAAGGTCGTCGCTGCTGAGTTGCTGCAATACAGCCGCGCGCCGTGGTATCTACGAGCCAGAGGGTTGGGGCGGGGTGAGATTCGTCATCGGCGGCGCTCCAAGCTGTGCACTACGGGGATTTTGTCGGAGTCATCAGGGAGTCGTGCGAAGAGCGGTTAGTATGAGATTTATTTTCCTGCAGGACCAGTTGTGAAACGGAAACGTGATCAGACTGTTATCTATAAACTCATCGGACAGTTCATGACCCGGGGGATCGGGGCGTCGGATCCCCGGGGGACGCCTAGCACGATTCTTTTACTTATGTGAAACAAATGTATTTAGACTTATTTTAGTATGTAGGTTCACTCAGTTTTAGAGTTAATCTACATACTAAAAAAAATTCTAGATACACTTTATTCACAAACTTAAAATATCTTGTATTTTGAAACGGAGGGAGTAATAGATAGTGCATTTTGCATACGAGAGTATTACCAACTTGAGTGGAGCATGCCATGTAGGTAGTGCATTTTGCATCATCGGTACGGTCCTTACCTTCGGTGCTACCCAATTATCTTATTTTGTTTCATAAAGAATCGTACTCAGCGACTACTGTTCGATCGGCTCCACAGGTCACTGCGCCACGTCAGTATAGAACTCTGTTTTTTATCTGCCAATTAGCCTAGCTAGTCTTAATCGGAATCAAGTTACCATGATTCTTTTCTTAGTACTAATATTTGAGAATATGTCACTTTCAGAATATGGCGCGTGGCAAGGATCATGCATGGTGAAAACCGGTCCAATGCCACAATTTAACACAGTATTCTGGCCTCCTGCCACACGTTAATGCCTTCTATTTTTTTAGAAAAGATCAAGCGATGCCATGGCTTAGACCAAAGGCAAGCCCACGGCGTTCTTATGATGCTGAAAAATGCTAGCCGAGCGTACCTAGTTGCAAACTCGAAAACACACACACACTATTAACTTTTTTTTTTGGAAATAGGCTTCTTTATTATCATTAAGTAATGTTTACACCCGGTCTCTTAACTGATGGACACTCTTAACTGACAGACTAACATCCTACGCTATAAGTTTACCAATGAATAATGAAGCCCACCATCCAAGATGATCCAAATTAAATTGATATGCCAGTCTTAACTGGAATCAAGATACCAATATTCTTTCACTAGTAGTATTTTAGGATGTGTCCTTTCGATAAGGAAAATGATGCAGATCCTCCAGACGAGGGACTGTCGGTGCCCCTCCATCTTCTTCGGCGAGGCGGACCCTAGCTATCAACATCCACTATGGTGATGACCGGCCTTAGAGACAAGTCAGTGGGAGCACCAATACCTGTGACATGCATTGATGAGAGTTAGTCACTAGTGAATTTGATCATTTGATAAGTCGTCCACAAGAAATATCAGTGAGGGTCATTTACCCGCATGTCACTGGTAATGGTTACCATGTCCGATTTGGTATGCAGTTGTGTTTAGGACTTTTGGTGAAATTCACATAGGTGTAAAGATGATGATGTGTCATCATCCAGAGGCATAAGATCATTTTGCAGACTTTGTCTTGGTTGCTGCTGCTGCTACTTCTCTTAACTAACTAATCCGGAAATGGACTTGCCACTTTCCACGTGTCTCTCTCTTTTGATTTTTCTTTCTGGTTAGGAAAGAAATATTATGCCAATTTCCCCTTATCTTTGTATTTTGGTGGGAATTGAAGGAAGGATCCAGCGAGCATGGTGACGACTAACATTGCCTGGGACCTCACACCCCAACTAATAAAACCTGGTGTCAGTGTCATGTAAGCTTCATGATTAATAGATTAGCCTTCTCATCTAATCTGTTAACATCACTATGATAGATTACAACTCCAAACGCCTTTCTGATACCCACGCAGTCCACAGGAAATCCAGGTAGATTAGATCGTGTAGAATTTTTTTTCTGGAGGAACCTCGTGGTTGGTCGAGGTCCTCATTTTTCCTACTTTTTGTTGCAGATTTGTGTGCTGTACTGCAAGCCATGTGCTTCATATGTTCCTTTTTATAAGTATTTTTTGCAGGATTAATTAGTTTGGCAAAACTTCTATAAAATAGAATGGATGGAGTAACTTTGTGTATTGTAGCTGAAATATGTAAATAATATTTTAAAAATGCACCAAACCGGTAACATACAATAGTAGGAAAATGCTTATCCATAGGGTCCTTATTAGTGGCACACATGTAAAAGGTGCCCCACGGGTCTTTATCCATGACGCACGGGCTGAACCATGCGCCACTAAACTGGCCATATCTGCGGCGCACGCCCTGTGTCATGCGCCACTATTACCTGGCCCTAGAGCTGGCGCCGGACCCTATTCTTGGGCAGCATATCCATGGCGCACGGAATGGATATGCGCCACGCGTAGAAGGAGTATCAGTGGCGTACGGGTTTTCAGTGCGCCACGGGTGTTGGTGGGACCACGCGCTGAAAAGGTAGCATATTACCTGCAGCGCACGGTTTGGTGGTGCGACACGGAATTTGGTTGGCAGTGGCGCACGATTTTATGGCACGCCGCGGATATGTCGTGTCAGCCACACAAAAGGTGGCACTTTCCCCTACCTCCATTATCTAGTGCACTTTCTCCTACCTCCACTATAGATCTAGCTCGAGCTACTCCTCTTCTTCACCCTATTTTCTCCAACAATTTCTCCATTTTAAGTGGTCAAAACCTCTTTGGATTGGATGGATCTATAAAGGAAACTCCTCTCCACGGTCCACATCAAGTTTGACTAACCACACCACACACTCTCTCGCACGGCCTCTCTCGTCTATCGGTGTAACTTGTGCTTGTTTTGTGTGTGTGGACGATGATGTTGGCGGTATATATGGTTGTGTTCTTGTGTATGCACGATTTTCTGGAGCAATAATCATATATAATAAAAAAATTATCTACTTGCAAATGTATATATGTGTTTTTTGCTTTTATATTTTATAAATGTTGAATTGTTCATATTCTAAAAATACTAGAAATTTATTTTCTAGTGAGTAAATATTGATTTGAAACTTTTTTAAATATATTTTAAAACTAAAGAAAAAAGGGGTGCCAGGATTCAAACCCAGCACCTAGGGATTCAAACAAACCAACCACACTTAGTAACCAGTAGGATGTTGGAATTTGGTGAGTTTTGGGCTATTGGCCCATTAGACAAATTCTGAAATTCTCTTTGGTCCACTTGTATATGGAAGCATATAGCTATGTAGTGGTGCTAAAGTTTAGTCCCACATTGCTAGTTGAAGGAGAGTTGGACCACCTTATATAGTAGAGTGTTGCACCACTCACTAAGGTGTGACAAGAAGAGTAGCCCTCGCGCACTCCTCCTCCGACGCCGCCCGCCTCGCCACGATGCGTGCGTGCGTGCCGCGGGTTGCGGGAATCTCGCCGAGCCGAGCTTTATTTTGCTTGTTGGGAAAACTGATTATGAGTCATTAACGGACGCGTTAATTACAACCGTTTCCAGTTTTTATGGACGTGGCTGTTACCGACTCGGACGTGGGCTGAGCCCACGACCCTCCTAACCTGCACTATATAAGCGTCCGGGATAAACCTAATCGGCACCGAATCGATCCACTCAGGCGCCTATCCTCCAGAACCTTGCGCTGCCGATTTCATCTTCCCCATCCCGGCTTGCGGCGTGCACCGCAGATCGGGACAGTAGGCCTCCGGAACCCCGCCTCTCGTGAACCTGTACGGGTGAGGGGCGATCAGGTTTTTGGGGAGCTCTCAAGCGCGACTACTGGCAACCACGAAGTCGTCCGACGACGAGTTCCCGAACGACGACTTCTTTCCGGACGTCAGCGACCTGTTCGACAACCTCAACATGGGCGACAGCTCTGCTGCTGCTACCGATGCGGCTACTTCCGCAACTGCATCGTATGTGATCTCAATCTCTCTCTTTCAGATTATGCTAGAGTTTCTAGTTCTAGCGTTTGGCGTAGATGTGATAGGTTTGTCTTGTATAGATGTAATTTGTTTATCTACTTTGTTGATCTGCATGATTGGTTTTAGTACTGTTTGTATAATCATGCTTTATCAGTTTATTATTCGGATTAAATCATATGAATTATTGCTTATATTTCCAACAATCCAAAAACCTGATTATAAGCAACTGAATTCCACTGGTGTAGCCGCGGCTACTAGGCCGCCTCCTTTTGATGGCATGCACTATAAGAGATGGCGCAAGAGAGCAGTTCTATGGTTTGAAAACCTAAACTGCTATAGCGCTACTTTTGGCAAGCCTGAAGGAGATCTTTCTGCTGAGCAGGAAGCGAACTTTAAGAAAGCCGATATCATGTTTATGGCGGCTTTGTTCAGTGTTCTTGGGGACAACATTGTTGACCCTTATATGTCATTTGATAATGGCAAGGACGCGTGGGAAGCGCTCGAGGCCAAGTTTGGGTTCTCGGACGCAGGCACTGAGCTGTATGTCATGGAGCAATTCTATGACTACAGGATGGTTGATGAGCGCTCCGTCGTTGAGCAAGTTCATGAGATACAATCACTTTCCAAAGAACTTGAGCAGTTCAAGTGTTCCTTACCGGACAAATTTGTGGCTGGTGGCATTATTGCCAAGCTTCCTCCTTCATGGAGGAACTTTGCTACTTCTCTGAAACATAAGAGACAATAGTTTTCCGTTACGGATCTTATTGTGTCTCTTCATGTGGAAGAGAAGGCGAGAGCAAAGGACAAAAGTGTTCGAGGGTTTGAGGGAGGTTCTACTGCCAATTTGGTGCAGAGGAAAAACTTCCAATCCCACAAGTTCAAGAATAAGAACAAAACTGAAGGAAAAGGGAAGTTTGATGGCAAGAACAAGGCCACGCACTCAACCAACTTCAAGAAGAAAAATGATAAGTGGAAAGTCTCTTGCCACGTTTGTGGTGATCCTGACCATTGGGCTCCTAGCTGCCCTAATCGCTTTGACAAGCGTCAACATGGGAACAGCAGCAAGACCGCGAATGTTGTTATTAGCGATACTGAGATGAAGGATGCTGGGTACGGTATTTTACCTACTATCCTTTCAGTATGTCATTCTCCTGATTGGTGGATAGACACGGGTGCTAATACACATGTATGTTCTGATATTTCCATGTTTTCCTCTTATCAGGTCTCATGGACCTCTTCCGTGCTGATGGGAAACGGCTCGCGTGCTTCTGTTCATGGTGTTGGTACGGTAAATCTGAAGTTTACTTCGGGGAAGACCGTACAGCTGAAGAATGTCTAGCATGTCTAGCACGTTCCCTCCATTAATAAGAATCTCATCAGCGGATCGCTTTTATGTCGAGATGGCTTTAAGTTGGTTTTTGAGTCCAATAAATTTGTAATTTTAAATATGTACAATTTTTTGGAAAGGGTTATGAGTGCGGAGGTCTGTTCCGCTTGTCTCTGTAAGACTCATGTACTAAAGTTATTAATCATGTTTGCAATGATAATAAGTCCAATGTTTGGCATTCACGACTCTGTCATATTAACTTTGATTGCATGACGCAGCTAGCCAATATGAGTTTAATTCCGAAATTTACCACTGTCAAAGGTTCTAAGTGCCTAGTTTGTGTGCAAGCAAAGCAACCCCGCAAGTCTCATATGGCTGCGGAACCGAGAAACTTAGCACCGCTAGAACTTATACATTTAGATCTTTGTGAGATGAATGGTGTGTTGACAAAAGGTGGAAAAAGATACTTTATGACGTTGATTGATGACTCCACTAGATACTGCTATGTTTATCTCCTGAAATCTAAAGATGAAGCTTTGAACTACTTCAAAATCTATAAAGCTGAGGCACAAAAACCAACTTGATCTTAAAATCAAGCGACTATGGTCGGATCATGGTGGAGAGTACTTTTCAAACGAATTTGATTTATTCTGTATGAAACACGGTATTATATATGAGAGGACGCCTCCCTACTCACCTCAGTCAAATGGGATGGCCGAAAGAAAGAACCGCACTCTAACTGATTTGCTTAACGCCATGTTAGATACATCGGGTCTTTCCAAGGAATGGTGGGGGGAGGCTCTAATGATTGCGTGTCTTGTCCTAAACCGTGTTCCTGTAAAGGATAAAACCATAACTCCATTTGAGGAATGGGAAAAGAAAAGGCTTAAACTCTCTTACGAACTTGGGGTTGTTTGGCGAAAGTCGATATTCCAATACCCAAGAAGCGAAAGCTTGGACCAAAAACCGTTGATTGTGTTTTTCTGGATATGCTTTTCATAGCATTGGCTATAGATTTTTGATAGTAAAATCTGAGGTATCCGACATGCATGTTGGTACAATTATGGAGTCGAATGATGCGACTTTCTTTGAGAACACCTTTCCTATGAAAGGTATGTATAGCTCATCAAATCAGGAGATGACTAGTTCATCTAGTCAGGAATTTGCTATAATTCCTGAACCCACTATGCCGATAGAACACCGTGATGATCCTGTGGAGGATGACAATGAAGCTCCCAAAAGGAGCAAAAGACAAAGGACTACAAAGTCATTTGGTGATGATTTCATTGTGTATCTTGTGGATGATACTCCCACTTCTATTTCAGAAGCCTATGCATCTCAAGATGTTGACTACTTGGGAAATCACTGATCATCCTTATGGGTGTAAACCTGTAGGATGTAAATGGGTGTTCAAGAAAAAGCTTAGACCTGATGGTACTATTGAAAAGTACAAGTCACGTCTTGTGGCTAAGGGTTATACCCAAAAGGAAGGTGAAGACTTCTTCGATACCTACTCAGCTGTATCCAGATTGACCACTATTCGAGTACTACTTTCCTTGGCTGCCCCACATGGTCTTCTCGTTCATCAAATGGACGTTAAGACAGCTTTTCTAAATGGAGAGCTAGATGTAACTACCTCGGTGAACTACGCTCCTAGATACAAGCCTGGATGAGTGGTAGTGGTTGAAATAGTACGGTGGGGCCCCAAAAGCCACTCACTGGTAGTCCTTTCAGACGTCCCAACCACTACCCTCTCAACGGGACCTGTACGGGCGGCGTAGTCGGCAGGCGAAGGGATCAACTACATACACAAGTGGGTATGTACGCAAGCCACCATACAAGAGTACATCAAAGCCATACCATCTAGAAAGAAAGGAAATATACCAACGCCATACGGCAAGATTCAAATGACCTAGATAGATCTATATTTTAGGATAACTCCTCATACAACACATCGTAGTATCATGCGGGCGGCAAAGCGAGAATCCGAGTACGGATAAGAAGCAAATCGGCATAAGATGCCATAGAAAATAAGCACATCCCAACTACAGGTCTCACGGATCCCGTTCGGAATCTCTACACCATACGATCGTTGCCCACATCTTGACTTCTTCCACCCGATCCGTCACGAGAAGGTACTGCTCATCTGAATCAAGAATTTATCGTGTGAGACCCTAAGGGTACTCAGCAAGTCTTAATGCCTCTAAAGGGACACAACACGGGGTGACGAATTGCAGCAAAAGATAAACCCTAGCAATTATGAGATAAGCTAACCTTCCGCCTAACCAATGATAGACGGATGTCCGTGAAATTAAGTATATGATTATAATGGTAATCTCATCCGATCCATCCTCCTCCACCTTTACCAACAAGGAAGCGGACAACCCCCATCCGTTGGCAATTTTATTAACCATTCCATGAGTATTGCACTATTTACTAATCAAGTCACTTTGGTCGATTAAAAGCGGTACTTTAGTTATGCTTGTCTATGATCAAGCGTGCTCCAAGTCGTCCATATCCATGGACACGGCTTTGAAAGTTTTACCGGCCGGGTGCACCAATAGCAACACGCTCGATCGACCTCGGAAAAACCAAATCAAAACCACGAGGCTTTCACGGTGAACAATCACAAGATTCAGAAATATTTGAGGCCACCCCTTAAGTAGATCCCGAACGAAGCGGTGACCGAGACGGGCTCAAGGTTATGGGGACGGCTGTGAACGACTGGGAACCCGAAAGTGTGGCTGGGCTTGTCGACACCGCGGAATCGTGCCATGATCCTAAACAGTACAGTGTGCTCCTCGCACAAAATAAATACAGAAAGTAGCATGGCATAAGTACAGGATAGTAATAAAACCTCAAACTAGTTTGTGGCCCCAAGAAATAAGACGGAATCAAGCTCTGGCCCAGGGGGGTCCCATATACCTCCCGGATGTGGATAGCGCGATAAATCAAGGAACAGGAATCAAGTACTCGGGGTCTTACGGGACACAAGTGAGCAGGAAAAACCAAATAGCAGATGTTGCCCACCGGTGCCACTTTCTTTAGTTATCCCAGAACTACTCAGGTTAAGTTGTTTAGGTACCTCGTTATTCAAGAGACTCGCACAAACCCTACACATGCTGTTCTACGACTCGCATGGCTCAAGCAACTCCTATAGTAATGGCTCATGGGATGGAGGAACAAGCTTGGTGGGGTTTAAAAGTAAAGGCTATGCATACTTGGGATTCAATTTAATGCATTCGCGACTCAATGATGCAAGAATAAGATAGAGGCAATAGGTAATATATGTATGCAAGCATGTGGTAGTGCTTGCCTGGTATCTCAGTTGAAGCAAGGGACGGATCTGGGTAGTGCTCCTGGTTCTCTTGATATGACCCCTGCTCAGTGTCTATCCGAGAAAAACCAAACAAACAAGGCCAACATGAATATAGAGCACAAGCATATGAATAAGATGCGTCAAGCAAACAATCATGCCATGATGTATGATGCACAATTACATGGCAAATAAGGTAGCATGGCATGGTGAGGTGTGGTGGACAAGAAAATAACATTTAAGTGGGTTTTAGTCACATTTCATTGCCATAACAGTTGTTGTTCAAATATATTTATATGATGCATGCTGCAATTGAAGTCATGGATAGCATAAACAGAAAGGTCTCGTCGAGCTGATCAATTTAGACTCATCATTTGCTAAATTTGGAGTTTTAAATCAAAAGTTGTGAATTATTGAAAATCCAGTGGCATTGGTGGTAATTAACACAACTTGGAATTTTAAAATGTTCAAACAATATTTTGAATGGCATATTTGAATTCCTCACATTTTGCTGATATCCAAACATATATTATTTGCCCAATTTGGATTTAGTATGAAAAAGTTATAGGAAACTGAATTTGAATTTGAATTTTGGAATTATTTAACAGGATTTGAATTTAAAAACAATCTCTGAAACGTTTTCTACTAATACTACTCACTCCTGAGTCGCTGACAGGTGGGGCTAGGCGTGTGCTGGCCCACACGCCAGCGTCTGGAAGCAAACGGGACCGCGGGTTGAGGTTGGAAAAGTTCAGGAACCTTTTTATAAAAAGCCAACAGGCGCTGACAGCGGGGCCAGGCTGGACCGCGGGTTGGGGGCAAAAAGGGCTAGGGGTTTTTTCGCAAAACGGCCACGCGGGCACTGTGGATCTTCCCACGCGTGCATCTGACGCGCGCTTGTGTGGGCAGTGGGACTCGAACCCACGCTCCGCACGCTTAGCGGGTCCGTTGCCACCAGGGTGGGCTAGGCTAGTTGATGACGTGTGGCCTTGGATAAGATGGCCGCGTCGAGCGGCAGAAACTAACTTCGCCGCCGACGCAGAGGCCGTTCGAGAACGATCTACGCTGGCCCGTGAAGCGAAATCGCGCAGAGGTTGTCGGGAGGTGGGGCTGCTCACCGGAGTGTCTTTGGTGTGGTCGGATCGGGCGAGGTGCAGAAGGCGTCGGCGAGGCAGACGCTCCGTCGTCCTAGGGTTTGCGTCGGCTTGCGTCGGTGTTCCGGACTTCTGGGGCTTCTCCTCATGGCGCAAGACGGGCGGGCGGACGTCCTTGAGCCCCTCGACATCTGCGACTCCGCCTCCCTCCTGGCGTGTCTTGTGGCGAGGTGGGCGGTGGTCTGGCCGGCGAGAGGAAGATGTGGCGGTGGAGAGGATGGGTAGAGGAGGGGGGCGAGGCAGGCTGCTGGGATGGGATCTGGGGAGGCCAGAGAGGGGGAAGGAAGAGGATAGGAACGAGGCGAGGTGGGGGCGTGCGTGGGGGAGGGCAGGTCGGCTCGGCCACTTTATGCTCCTCCCTCACGTGCCCAGCATGGCCAGGCCAGGCAAGGCAGGCACTAGGAGGAGGGGGTGAGGCTGGCAGGTGGGGTAGCTAGGTCAGGGACGGGGTAGTTCGGGCTGGGGCCCCTAGGGCAGAGAGCAAGAGAGAGGTGAGGCTCGGGTCTAGGGTTTCTTTGAGTGGGGTAGCTAGGGAGGGTCCTGGTGTGGGTGTAGAGAGAGGGGAAAACGAGGGAGTAGGGCAGGGGGGTGGTAGAGCTGGTAGCTAGAAGGGAGGAGGGTGCTAGGTTTGTTGGGTTTTGTTTAAAGGGAGGTGTAGTTTAGGGTTTAGATTAGGATAGATGTAAATTAGGGTTTAGTTTAGGATAGGAAGGGGAGAGAGGGAGTACTTGGTTTTGCATAGATTAGGTGGGGTTGTTGATTTAGCTAGGTAGAGATTAGGGTTTGTGGTTTAGGGAGGGTAAGGAAAGAGGTGGTGGTACTAATCTTGGTCATACAAGCTCCATACTAGCCCTAGCAAAAACAAACAAGAAAAGAGGGAGAGGGGAGAAAGATGGCCTTATGGTGATGGGGTTCTGCTTTAGTTCATGCATGATCCAAAATAATGGCCAAGCATGATCCAAGAGAGAGGGGGTGGTTTGGGGTTGTGCATGCCACATAGCACATGTGTGTGCATGAAGCATGGGGTGGTTTGGCTAAAGGGAAAACAGGGAGGAAGAGGGTTTGATGAAGAAACTACAAGCCCAAACCAGAATAAACAAGAGGGAAGGTGCTCCACTTGAAAAGCAAGCAAAAACCAAATAGTGTAAAAGGTGTAACTTGCATGGCCCATGCAAAATAATTAATGCCCAATGGTTATATTGTGAAAACAACATTATTTCATGTGGCTTTAATCCTTGCATTCCCAAAAAGTGGGCAAAGGCCAAGCAAAAGATGATGGGTGGATCCAACCAACAACATGAGCTAGAGATAAACCAAATTAAAAAGCCAAGCTCATATTAATTGGATGGTGGAATTAAAAGGTGGTGAAAGATAAGGTGGTGTATTCAAAAAGAGAGATGCCCCCAACTCAACTTGGGCATTTAACAATTTATTAAGAACCAAATACACTATCAAGAGGCAACTACAATTAATCATGCACATGAGATAAGAACCAAACAAGAAAAGGTTTTATATGATGCTCAAATGCAAGGGGACATGATGACATGAGCATGATGTGATGATGATGCAGCAATTATATGTTGAAAGTGACCCATTTTATTATTATGACATGTAGCATTACAGGGGTTAGACAACTGGGATGCTACACTAGATGAGGAAATTTATATGGAGTAGCCTGATGGATTTGTAGTAGATAGTCATGAAGGAAAGGTGTGTAAGTTAGTGAAGTCTTTATATGGTCTTAAGCAAGCTCCTAAGCAGTGGCACGATAAGTTTGAAAGAACTTTAACTGCTGAAGGCTTTGTTGTAAACAAAGCTGACAAATGTGTGTACTATCGCCATGGTGGGGGCGAGGGAGTTATTATGTGTCTCTATGTTGATGATATATTGATATTTGGGACCAACCTCGCTGTTATCGAGGAGGTCAAAGAGTTCCTATCTCGCTGCTTTGAGATGAAGGACTTGGGAGTGGCTGATGTAATTTTAAACATGAAGCTACTAAAGGATGGCTATGGTGGAATTACATTGCTTCAGTCTCACTATGTGGAAAAGATATTGAGTCACTTCGGGTATAGCGACTGCAATTCTTCTCCAACGCCTTATGATCCGAGTGTGCTACTTCGAAAGAATCGAAGGACTGCTAAAGATCAATTGAGATATTCTCAAATTATTGGCTCGCTCATGTATTTAGCCAGCGCTACTAGACCTGACATCTCCTCTGCTGTAAGCAAACTGAGTCGATTTGTGTCAAATCCTGGAGATGATCATTGGCATGCTCTTGAAAGAGTTTTGCGCTATTTAAAAGGCACTGCGAGTTATGGTATTCACTATACTGGGTATCCACGTATACTTGAGGGTTATAGTGATTCTAATTGGATATCTAATGCTGATGAGATTAAGGCCACAAGTGGTTATTTGTTTACACTTGGTGGTGGCACTGTTTCCTGGAAGTCTTGCAAGCAGACCATCTTAACGAGGTCAACAATGAAAGCAGAACTCACAGCATTAGACACAGTCACTGTTGAAGCAGAGTGGCTTCGTGAGCTCTTGATGGACTTACCTGTGGTTGAAAAACCAATACCCTCCATCCTGATGAACTGTGATAATCAAACTGTGATCGTCAAAGTAAACAGTTCTAAGGATAATATAAAGTCATCAAGGCATGTGAAGAGGAGATTGAAATCTGTCAGGAAACTGAGAAACTCCGGAGTTATTGCGTTGGATTATATCCAAACATCTAAGAACCTGGCAGATCCCTTCACAAAGGGTTTCTCACGCAATGTGATAGATAATGCATCGAGAGATATGGGTTTGAGACCCACGCTATGGGTTGATCCCAGTGGCAACCCACTCTATGTGATCGGAGATCCCGTGAATTAGAGCTGGGAGACAAGCTGTTGGTCAGCTGAGAGGAGAGTATTTCCATATTATATTTACATCTCCATAAAGATGCAATACTCTCTTAATCTGCATGGCAGGTTGATATTTATCTTAATGTGTTCCAAGTGGCTTTTTATAAGCGGAGATGTTGTCATGTAGAACATCTCTTAAGGAACACACCTATATGAGTCTGACTGTCAAACGTCGCAGTCCGTGAGAGTTGGGTGCTCTCTAATAAACTCATGAAAGGCCCTGGAGTATGACGTATAAGCTCCAAACCGCGGGGAAGCCGACGGTAGGCCTATATCGGTCTAGATTTTGTGTGAAACTAGCGCGCAGAAAACTTGTAGTTCAAGGCATAGTCCACTATTCAAGTTGCTAGCTAGTGTAGCATGAAGTTTAACATGGAAGTTCAACTTAACATTCTCCACTACACACCGGTATATAAAACAATGTTCTGTGATGTGCCAATGAGACTTTGTGGGGATTGTTGGAATTTGGTGAGTTTCGGGTTGTTGGCCCATTAGACAAATTCTGAAGTTCTCTTTGGCCCACTTGTATATGGCAGCATATGGCTGTGTAGTGGTGCTAAAGTTTAGTCCCACATTGCTAGTTGAAGGGGAGTTGAACCACCTTATATAGTAGAGTGTTGCACCACTCACTAAGGTGTGACAAGAAGAGTAGCCCTCACACACTCCTCCTCCGACGCTGCCCGCCTCGCCTCATCACGACGCGCGCGCCGCGGGTTGCGGGTTGCGGGTTGCGGGAATCTCGCCGAGCCGAGCTTTATTTTGCTTGTTGGGAAAACTGATTATGAGTCATTAACGGACGCGTTAATTACAACCGTTTTCAGTTTTTATGGACGTGGTTGTTATCGACTCGGACGTGGGCTGAGCCCACGATCCTCCTAACCTGCACTATATAAGCGTCCGGGCTAAACCTAATCAGCACCGAATCAATCCACACACGCGCCTATCCTCCAGAACCTTGCGCCACCACTTTCGTCTTCCCCATCCCGGCTTGCGGCGTGCACCGCAGATCGGGACAGTAGGCCTTCGGAACCCCGCCTCTCGTGAACCTGTACGGGTGAGGGGCGATCAGGTTTTTGGGGAGCGCTCAAGCGCGACTACTGGCAACCACGACGTCGTCCGACGACGAGTTCCCGAACGACGACTTCTTCCCGGACGTCAGCGACCTCTTCGGCAACCTCAACATGGGCGACAGCTCTGCTGCTGCTACCGCTGCGGCTACTGCCGCAACTGCATCGTATGTGATCTCAATCTCTCTCTTTCAGATTATGCTAGAGTTTCTAGTTCTAGCGTTTGGCATAGATGTGATAGGTTTGTCTTGTATAGATGTAATCTGTTTATCTACTTTGTTGATCTGCATGATTGGTTTTAGTACTGTTTGTATAATCATGCTTTATCAGTTTATTATTCGAATTAAATCATATGGATTATTGCTTATATTTCTAACATAGGAACCATCAGTGTTATTGTCAACACAGAGGCGCGCGTACTTTTGAGGTAAGTGCGCAAACTCAGCGACGCACCCAAAGAAAGGTGCGCCGCCGAGTTTGGACACTTAGCCGATTAGACACGCGCCCCTTACCCAGTCCATCCAATTCATATTGCGAGACCTTAAAGGACACAGAACACATATGTAACAACGAGCAGAGAAGCGGATGTGGCGACGCTTCCAGGACATCTCGTGCTCAAGATCATCGCGCTCTCCGTTGCGCCGGCCGCTTCCTGCAAACTCCCGCGCCACGACATCCTTAGCCACATTAGCCACCGAGCAGCTCATCGATCGCATTCTCGCATCGCACTTTACCCTTGTCCACCCGACAGATGAGAAGTTGTGATCGAGGTGGTGTTTCTCCTCCGGGCGCCTGGGCCTGGAGATGGACCTACCATCTCAATCTCACCTAGAGAACGAACATGAAAACATATATTCTCCTAGCCAGCTGAGTAGCCATGTACTTCCTTCGTTTTAAAATATAAGATGTTTTAAGTTTGTGAATTAAATGTATCTAGACTTGTTTTACTGTGTAGATTCACTCTAAACCTTAGTGGACATATATTCTAAAGGTAGTCTAGATACATTTGTTTACAAATCTAAAACATCTTATATTTTAAAACAGAGGGAGTAGTAGGTAGTGCATTTTGCATACGGTCGGTATTACCAACTTGAGTGGAGCATGCCATGTAGGTAGTGCATTTTGTTTCATAAAGAATCGTACTCAGAATATGTCATTATTCTTTTGTTAGTAGTAGTATTTCAGAATATGTCATTCCTTAAACACTTTCAGAATATGGCGCGTGGCAAGGATTGGCTAGGCCTCCCCATGTATGGTGGAAACCGGTCCAATGCCACGATTTAACACAGTATTCTGGCCTTCTGCCACATGTTAATGCCTTCTATTTTTTTAGAAAAGATCAAGCGATGCCATGGCTTAGACCAAAGGCAAGCCCACGGCGTTCTTATGATGCTGAAAAATTGCTAGCCGAGCGTACCTAGTTGCAAACTCGAAAAGAGACACTCTTAACTTTTTTTGTTTTGAAAATAGGCATTTTTATTATCATTGAGTAATGTTTACACCTGGCCTCTTAACTGATGGACACTCTTAACTGACAGACTAACACCTAGTTTATCCGACATCGTACGCTATAAGTTTACCCATGAATAATGAAGCCCATCCAAGATGATCCAAATTAAATTGATATATGCCAGTCTTAACTGGAATCAAGTTACCATTATTCTTTCCCTAGTAGTATTTCAGGATGTCTCCTTTCGTTTAGGAAAATGATGCAGATCCTCCAGACGAGGGACTGTCGGTATCCCTCCATCTTCTTCGGTGAGGCGGACCCTAGCTATCAACATCCACTATAGTGACGGCCGGCCTTAGAGACATGTCAGTGGGATCACCAATACCTGTGACATGCATTGATGAGAGTTAGTCACTAGTGAATTTGATTATTTGATAAGTCGTCCACAAGAAATATTAGTGATGGTCACTTACCCGCCTATCACTGGTAATGGTTACTCCCTCTGTTAGGGATTGCAAGGCCTATGGGACACTTTGCTAGGATTAAGAGAGTCAATAACTACCTCTCTTAATTACTTCATGCACCAATAGTTACACATATATGAGAGAAGATAGAGAAAAAGAAGAACATGCATTAGAGAAGAAAGACTAATAAATAAAAAAGGACTTACAAGTTCTAACATTTTTAAAAAGCTCTTAGGCCTTGTAATTCACATAGAATTAAGGATGATGCAGTTTTGTTAGGACTTTTGGTGAAATTCACATAGAATTAAGGATGATGATCCGTCTGTTAGAGATATAGTTGGTTTAGTATTGTAGTAAGGGCATACATGCCACTTCGAGCGAAAGGCACTAAACCAGGTGATACAAGAGGTGGATCTGTGGATGATCCATGTAAAGGCGGTGGTGGACTACAATGAGCTCTGCACCAACCTCCCGGGGACATGGTTCACCGACGATGATTCATACCTCACCTATCATCACATCTTCACCACCTGACACAAGAGAGTGGACGTCACCCGGATGGGAGACGCAACATAATGCGACACATGTGGCAGAGATTTTGACAATAATATAACTTACACTTTTTTACGGCACTCTTGGCAGAGATTCTGGCAACGCGTACGATTGTCTGTTTCATATATATTTAGAACATTGCCATATGAATCATCTAAATACAGAGCATTGTCATCTTTTTTTTGGAGTAAAACCGGACCTTTATTAAGATGAAAGGGTTACAGGAAGCTCACGCTCTAGCTCCTGAACTACATCAGGTCCAGAACCAAGCCACACAACAGTTCTACCTTCTGTTCTCGCAAAGTTTGCAAGACAGTGACTAACCCTGACTTTCGCACGGCCCACTTTTACAAAATGACACACTCAATCATTACTATCTAATAGCTTGATCTCTAAGATAATGTTGGAATATTGCGATATGTCCAATCCTTTCTCCTTCGCAGCATTAATCACTAGGGCACAATCTGATTCCATCAGAATCGGCAGCTGGTTTCGTGCAAGGGCAAGATCAAGGCCTTCCCGGCAAGCACTCAACTCTGCTTCCGCAACATCAACACATGGGAGGAAACGACAAGATGAAAAAATCAGCTGCCCTTCTTCATCTCTCAATACCATCCCACACCCAGCCCTTCCATCCTCAGTATGAAAAGAACCATCAATAGATAATTTAACCCAACCCGATGGAGGTTTAGACCAAGACTTCTCTGCCAGGGCACCGTCGGTGCATTCTGAATCATAAGTTGTTTTCCTTTGATAATCATCTTTGTGGAAACATCATACCTATTCAGAATTTTCCAATAACCGCATGAAAACAGTTTAGAGATCTCAATCATGGGGATATGTTTATCATGTGTAGCTTCATTGCGGCAATGCCAAGCTCTCCAAGCAACCAATAAGGTGCCATCATGTTGGGCCACATAGAGATAAAACAAAACTTTTTCCTCTAACACAGTGATCCCAAGATCTAGCTAAAGTAGAAGGCCACGAGGATTACCACTAGACGCGCAGTTGCGGATTATTGATGAAGCGCGTCAGTTGATTGTAGTGTAGCCCTCGAGATCCGATCCGATCACGATGGTCCTGGTGCTGATCGAACAACACCTCTGCTAGTATCCACATGTACAAGGAGGAGCATCGGCGGTGAACTGCTTGATTCGATACGACGGCTGGACTGCTGTGGAGCTAGGATTTCCAACGTATGGAATGATCTAACCGATCAACCCTCCTGGGTTTCTACACCCCACTATATGGAGGGAGTGAACGTGGGTTCCACTCACTCGTGGCCCATTCACTAAAGCCCATATAATATTAGTCACTGTGAGTCCGACTCACTGACTCAGTCCAAATTCGGCTCGGATCTAACCCATCCAGATTTCTGGTTCAGATCCAATCCGAAATTGCTCTCGCTCTTAAGTGTGTGACCCGGCAGGCTCATGACAACTTGGACACGATTGGAGTCCGACTCTCAATCGATCGGTCGGTAGCGGTTCCTAGCAGAACGTGCCAACTCCCAAGTACCAAAGAGTCATGACGACTTGACTTTCCAATGAGACTTGCGTCCGAGTCCCTTTTGCCTCACGATATACCTTGTCAGACTATAGGAGAATAACCGTCACCCCTTAAATAGTCTGACTCTCTTCTCGATTCGAGATAAGTGATTCATCCGACTAACTCTTAGTCGATCGCCTCGGTTAACACTTAATCGAGTCGTGCATGGCCATGCTTTCTAAATCATATCATCCGAGAGGGCCCAGAGAATATCTCTCCAGCAAAATCTCATCTTGGTTATTCACATCACGCGGTTTGATTCCCAGTCGACCCAAACTCTGCCTTTATAACTGCCCAGTTACGAATCATCGTTTGGCAGAACCTAAGTCGGTGATCCTCAACTCGGACTATGCAACAACCTTGGGTCTAAGGATTACATTGATTGAGATATACAAATGACAATTTGTTCGTTGTACCTCAATATGGGACAATCCGACTCGCTAAACTCTTTAGCCGAATCTGTCTAAGTCGTAATAGCATCACCATGCCCATGGCAAGTAAAATCGAGTCATCAAGCCGACTTTCACATTGGTCTAAGTTGTGTGTCCAGCACAAACTCGATGACCAAGTATATTTAGTACAAACAACATGAATGTATAGTTCCATAACCGAATCACATATTCAATCATATACATCAGATGTTTATACAAGGACAACTTAATATCTTTATGAATACTATTGGAAGTATCATCATATATGATTTCCTCTAGGGCATATTCCCAACACATCAACCATCCGATCAGGTATGGTTATCATTACAGATTTGAACCAACCACTAGGCTGCTTGTTCATATCAATAGTAGAGGTAAGCTCCCAGACTTGCCTCATATGACGCCATAGATCATAAGCATGTGGACAATGATGAAGGGTGTGGTGCCACTGTTTCTTTGTCAAGTTCACAAATGTTGCATAAACCGACAACTTTTATATTTCTTCGAAGCTTATTATCTTTTCTGGCCAGAGCATTACTCGCTGTCTTCCAGGCAAATATTGTTGGAATTATGCCCTAGAGGCAATAATAAAGATGTTATTATTATAATTCTTGTTCATGATAAAGTTTATATTCCATGCTAGAATTGTATTAAGCGGAAACTTTAATACTTGTGTGGTTTGTGAACAACACCGTGTCCCTAGTATGCCTCTATGGACTAGCTCATTGATTAATGATGGTTAAGGTTTCCTAACCATAGACATGAGTTGTCGATTAATAATGAGATCATATCATTGGGAGAATGATATGATGGACAGACCCAAACTAAGCGGAGCAATTAGATCGTGTCATCGTGTTCATCTTTGCGAAGCTTTTCTTATGTCAAATATTGTATTCCTTGGAACATGAGATAATACAACTCACGATATCGGAAGAAAGCTTTGAGGTCATCAAACGCGTCATCCTATGAGAGGGTGATCATAAAGGTGTCTCTCGGTGATCGGAAAGTACCATTGGGTTGTATGTATCGAGATGGGATTTGTCCCTCCCAAGTCGGAGAGATATACTTGGGCCCACTTGGTAATTGATATCAACGCTTGCAAGCATGTGGTTAAGGAGTTAATCACAAAGTGATATTGGATTACGACGAGTAAAGTACTTTTGTGAACGAGATTGAACTAGGTATGACTGCATCGATCAAATCTCGGGCAAGTAAAATATCGCGAGACGAAGGGAATATATATATGGGATTGATTGAATCCTGGCATCGTGGTTCATCTGATATGATCATCGATGAATGTGTGGGAGTCAATATGGGTTTCCAGACCCCGCTGTTGATTATTGATAGAAGATCGTGTCTGCATATTCTCGAACCCGAAGGGTCACACACTTAACGTGTCTTGACGCTAGGATAGATTGGATAATTGGTTTATGAGTTTTTGTTCAGAGTCTCGGATGGGATCCGGGACATCACGAGAGGTTCCGGAATGGTCCGGAGAATAAGATTCATATAAGGCAATGCAGTTTTTGGAGTTCGGAATTGTTTCGGGTTAATCGGTATTGTACCGGAAGCTTCTAGAACCTTCCGGAGGGGGCCAACGTGGCCCCACCTGCCGGGAGGGGGCATGGTCCTATGAGGGAGTGCCCTGGCCGCATTGGGCCAGGGGCACAAGGCCCCATAGGGCCCAGCCGGCCAACCAAGGGCAAAACCCTAGGGGAGCTTCTAGAAGGGAGGGGGGAAACTTGCCCCCCACTCCTCCCTCCTTGGCCGCCGGCCTAGGGCTTGGGGGAGGGGCTAGGGCTGGCGCCCACCCTCACTGCAGTGAATCTTCAAGGGTATGAAGATCTCATCTAACCCCCCTCGTTGTTTGCATCTTCTAGATTAGATCTTGGCATTCCCGTTCGCATCCGTAGAATTTTTTTGATTTACTATGATGCGAAATCCATCAAATATTTTAACCTTAGAAGGTACATTAGCACGCCATATACTTTTCCAACAAGGATCATCACCAGTCGGCCTTGTAGTTGATGCACCAAAAGCTTGCTGCTCATCTAGGTCATTCAAGGCTAGCTTGTAAGATGTATGAATAGAAAATAGGCCTGATTTTTTGGTTGCCATGCATGAAAATCTGAATCACCACAACTTGATGTCTTAATCTTTAGAAGGGAAGAAGGTTTCACGTATAAGTTGTTCAACCCAATTCTCATGGTGGTCAAGTAATTGCGAGACATAGCGCAACCCAATTCTCATGGTGGTCAAGTAATTGCAAGACATAGCGTAGACGTCAATTACCTTGGTTACTTGGCACTTTGCCATAAGACTGGATCCCTCTAGATTCTAATATTCCTTCCGTTACCAACACGCCAGATTATTGCTTTCTTCAATAGCTCGGATCCATAAGAAATAGCTGCCAAAGTGGGGGATCGGATTACTGGAAAAACCGTATTAATTAGATCACCATTTGGGTAGTACCGAGCATTCAGAACTCGGGAGCACAAGCTATCCGGAAACAAAATTTTGATACGAGGATCTTCAATTAGATCACCAAACATCGAAGTTAATTTCGATATGAGGATCTTCGATCAAAATTGCCGAGCTAGCAATGTTTGGTCGAAAATCCTCATATCACAAAATCCCATGCCGCCATGTAATTTCGACCAAATTAACTTCGATCAGCTTACCAATGCATCATGCGCTTGTCATTCTCAACACCTCACCCAGAATATAAATTCAGAATGACTCAATTCCATCATCCTTGTATCTCAATGCTAATAAGCCTGACACGACCGTACCCCACCCCGTCGGCATGGGCGTCCGGAAATTGAAGAGCCACACATCCATAGTTATGATATCATTTTCATGGCAACAAATCGTCCTCGGATTGGTGCGTGCCATTTGGTGCAAATAACCTGTTGTATCATAATGGTTTTCGTTTGATTTTTAAAAAATAAATATTTTTAAATAAGACATTCCATAAATACATGAATAGATAAAGGGTTCAGAAATAGATAAATACGCAAGATATTTTTATCCAGGCGTGCGCGACTTGAAAATTTGGTACCACAGTTTCGCAAAGAAGAAGAAGAAAATGGTATTAGCACCATTGAGACGTGGTTGTGGACGAAAGACGGCTTCTCGACGGCGAGTCCCCACCTACCCCCTCCGTCGCCGCCCGCCGTGCCCGTGCGTTTATAAAAATGTCGCCTTTTTCCTCTCTGGCCAGCTCGGAACAGCGGAGCCGAGCAGCTTACCCCACCACGCCTGCTCGCCACCAACCACCCTCCATCCACCGCCACCGGACCAGACAAAACCAAATCGACAGCAAGAGGCGAGCTCGCTAGCGATCTCCGGCCGGCCATGGAAGCCGCCGCCGCCGCCGCGGCCATACGGAGCACGGCGTCCTTCGCGTCGCCGGCGCCGCGGATCCGCGCGGGGAGGGGGACGAGATCCGCCTCTGCGGTGGCGCGTTCCACCCCGCCCGGCAGCTCGAGCCGCGGCGACTGGCAGACGGCCTGCGCCATCCTCTCCAGCACCAACGACGACAACCACGCGCCGGCGCCCAAGGTGAACGGCCAGACGACCAAGCTGGCGCCGCCGGACGCCGCCACCACCACCACAACCCCCGCCTCCCTAGATCTGCCCCCGGCCACCACCAACCTGAAGCGGCCGCTGAGCATCAGCGACCTTTCCCCGGCGCCGCTCCACGGCGCGCAGCTGCGCGTGGCCTACCAGGGCGTGCCTGGCGCCTACAGCGAGGCGGCGGCCGGGAAGGCGTACCCGAGCTGCGACGCCATCCCGTGCGACCAGTTCGAGGTGGCCTTCCAGGCGGTGGAGCTCTGGATCGCCGACCGCGCGGTCCTCCCCGTCGAGAACTCCCTGGGCGGCAGCATCCACCGCAACTACGACCTGCTGCTCCGCCACCGGCTCCACATCGTGGGCGAGGTGCAGCTCCCCGTCCACCACTGCCTGCTGGCCCTGCCAGGCGTCCGCCGCGAGCTCCTCGCCCGCGTCATCTCCCACCCGCAGGCCCTTGCGCAGTGCGAGCACACGCTGACCCGCATGGGCCTGAACGTGGCGCGCGAGGCGCACGACGACACGGCGGGCGCGGCCGAGCACGTGGCCACGCACGGCCTCCGTGACACCGCCGCCATCGCCTCCGCCCGCGCCGCGGAGCTCTACGGGCTGTCCGTCCTGGCCGACGGCATCCAGGACGACCCGAGCAACGTGACGAGGTTCGTGATGCTGGCCCGCGAGCCCATCATCCCGCGCACGGACCGGCCGTTCAAGACGAGCATCGTGCTGGCGCACGACAGAGAAGGCACGTCGCTGCTGTTCAAGGTGCTGTCGGCGTTCGCGTTCCGGGACATCAGCCTGACCAAGATCGAGAGCCGGCCGCACCGGCACCGCCCCATCCGGCTCGTCGACGACGCCAACGTCGGCACCGCCAAGCACTTCGAGTACATGTTCTACATCGACTTCCAGGCCTCCATGGCCGACGTCCGTGCCCAGAACGCGCTGGCGGAGATCCAGGAGTTCACCTCCTTTCTCCGGGTGCTCGGCAGCTACCCCATGGACATGACGCCCTGGGACAGCACGGCGACGTCGCCGGCGTCCTCCTCCTCCTCCTCCTCCTCTGATCAACAACAGCGTGGGTAGATAGAACTGCCTGCTGGTCGATGGATCAATGCGCGAGAAACGATTCTTTAATTTTGTCTTGTTCGCATCGATTCTTTTTCCTCCTTTGGATCCCCATATATATGTATGAATTCTTTGTTGTCAGCAAATTCATTGAGAAATACTACTACTATGAACAGCGAGTTGTGAACCCCACTGTGCATCCAAAATAGGAACTGCTTGGTGATCCTTTTAGGGATGAAATGAAATCCAGCTAAATTCAGAACATCATCTTCATTGGAAACGTGGTCGGTCAGATCGTTGTGTGCATGATCTGGGGATTCGAGATCGGGGATCAAGACACCCAAATCCGAATGTCTCTGTTCCGTCTTTCTTTTCTCGGTTTTCTGCTGCAATTCTGGTAGGTAGTTGATGTCTGTCTGACCTTGGTTAGTGCTGTACCTACCGTCTCTAGAAAAAACGACAGAATCGGCTCTGAAATGCTGTAACGACAATTTGCTACTTGGACTAAGATTTCAACCAAAAAGTTCTAGTCAAGCGTCTGATCTGTTCTGTCTCCCCCAAATTCTTCTATGGAGAAAAGTCGTAGTTTTTGTAACGACATTTTTTGTACGCCGTATGTATGCTCCTACGCATCAGCGATATTTTTCAACTAAAATATATCATCATTCAGTAATGCAAAGAGAAAGGTACCGGACAAAAAATTCTGCCTGAATCGGTCCGTTTGCGGGGGAGGGGAAGGGAGGTAGGGGGGTGTCCGACTCCGAGTGGCTTTACACTATCTATCTATCTATCTATCTATCTATCTATCTATCTACTAATTTAAGCTGAGGTAGGTACGTCCTGAGAAATTTCCGTTCACCTTTTTTTTCCGGTTTTGCCCCTAACTGTTCGGCGATTTTACAATCCCTGCCACCGCGTACTGAAACTGGGTCGCTGCCACCACGTACTGAAACTGGGCGGTTCGGTTCCGAGACTGAGCGAAGCCAAGGCCATCCTCGCGTATAGAGCCGCCGGCGAGCTCCTCCACCGCTCTCCATCGCCAGGAAGCTCCCTCCTCCCCTCCCCTCCCACCTCCGTCGAGCTCCTCCATCGCCAGTGCATCCCCATCTCCGCTCCCAGCCTCCGCATCCCCATCTCCGCCCCAGCCGCCGAGACCCCTGCTCCCCCTCCAGACGCCGATGAGCACCCCAGCCGCCGCATCCTCATCGAGATTTGGCCATACGTGTCCTCGATCGATTCAATCGGCGCCCGACATCCTCAATCGATTTTGACATGGAGAGCTCCTGGAACTCGCGCGCGATGCGGAGAAGCTTCCCCTCCCTCGGCCTCCTGTCGTGGCGGTCACCGGGGCAATAGCAAGCAATGGCGTGATTTCGCTGTATCTTGTTAATCAAGTGATTTGTCCACAAAGCTTCAGTGCCAATTAATTTGAGACGCCGGAGGTGCCGAACGGCGCTTGAATCCGGATGATGGAGGAGTTGCACGCTGTACAGCCTCGCTGAATCAACTCGATGCCCCAAATTTCTGCAATCTCGTTCAGTTATCCATCTCGTGTATCTTCTCCACTGAATTTATCCCCGATTTTGTTCGAAATTTCTCGAATCTGGAAATATGGGGCTGACGTGTGTGCTCCTTAATCAGTTCTCCCGATGGTCAGTGGTGTTACAAGTATTGCATCCATCCTTTGTCTTTGGACCGTCATATTTTCTATCAGCATCGTCGGGACTCGGGAGTTTATTCTGTCTACATCATTGTTGCTAACTATGACCATATGTAGTATTTTCTGAATTCACATTATAGTTAGTGGGTGCCAACGAAGCTCCCATTTGGGTCGTAGTTTTGTTCTGTCCAACACAATCGCAATAGTTGTTCAAAACACAAGCTTTAGATTTGGCGCATGTTTTCATACTAATAGTTTTTGTTAAGCTGCACACGATTGTACTATATATTTTTTATGAGGAATTTCTATACATAATTATATCGAAAGACAAAATTGCTTTCTATCTAAATACTGTCTTATATTTTTCATTAAATTATTGATGTCATGACGTGATCATTTAGGTTCTTTGCTGGATTTTTACATCAAAACAAGGTTTCACAAGGTCCATCTATCTCCTCCGTCCATAATAGATGTCTTACTTTAAAATTAAGACATCTATTATGGGAGAGGGAGTATAATAAATCTGAAGTAGCATGAGGCAGAGCGTCGGATGGTGGATACATGGGAACCGCATCAAGTGACCTTGTTTGAACTGTCACATCTGTGTTGAATGGTTCATTTTTTTATCATGTCTGCGAGCATTTGCCTCAGCAATGGTACCAAATCTGCTATCGTTTTTAAGATGTTTTATTTTAGTCTCCAATCAAAACCAATTGAGTGACTCAAATATATTTGAAGAATGTTTTGTTTAGGAAAACATGTGATGGTGGAGCAGGGTAAAGGAGGAAGACACGGCGTTCTCTTGTTGTAAGGCGGAAGAAAAGGAGATGGCCTAAAACCTAAATATATCATGAAATAAGACAAGATTTACTTATCGTCCGTAGCAACGCACGGGCATTCAACTAGTATATATAAATTACATTATATACTCCCTCCATTCTAAAATATACGTAAGATGTTTTACCTTTTATAAAGTGAACTTTCTGATGTGTAAGTTCCGAGTGAACCTATATATAAAAGACGTTTAGATATATTCATTTCATAAATTCTAAAACGTCTTATATTTTGGAATGGATGGATTATATTACAGAAGGGACATTGTTCAACTAAAAAGGGAAAAAACATAGGTGACGGCCGGCGGCCTAGTCCCTCACCGATGACGATGAGGACCTCCGGCAGCGGCCAGATTCCTACGATTAGAGGTGGAGGCGAATGTGGCTCAGCATGAGGGGCCGCTGGCGGTGCAGCCACCATGTGCGCGAACTCCTCCATGGCTTCGTGAAGGCCAATTAACTTGGCCAAATCCTGTCGAGAGAGCTCGGTGGCGGCAATGAGGAGTTTCTCCTCCTTCGTCATCTCATGGTCATCTGCCTGGTAGACCTCTGACGAGTCCTCTATTGGCTCCTCCTTGAGGATGTTGAGGGCATCGGGCGGCGGCTTGGTCCAAAATTGAACAGCCCGGTGATCTTTTTTGTGGTGAGATGAAATCCACCTAAATTCATAACAACATCTTCCACAAACATCGTTGGATCGTTGTACGCAATTACGCATGATTTGGGTATTCGAGATCTGGGGACCGGCCGATAGGTAGGTAGGTAGGATGATGCGTCCAAGAAAGCCAAGTCCAAATGTCTCTGTTTCGTCTATAGTATAACCTCAGTTTTTGCTTCAATTCTGCTAGTAGTTGGTAGTCGAGGTCTGTCTGTCTGACCTTAGTTAGTGAGAACATATCCACCACTGGTGCTGTAACGACAAAGATTTCAACCAAAAAGCGTGGCACAACAACACAACCTAGGGAGCTCTGTTAAGATGTTTTTTCAACAAAAATATATATACTAGTCATCTGTTTGGTATACTAGTATATTTGTATTGCAGTTCAGATCGGCACCTGGGACAGGATCGGATTCATGGTTGACCCAGCCACAAGAGGCAGGGGTAGGTAGGGAATGTGTGACGTGTCCAAGTGTCTTCCTTCTATATTCTTTAATTTCTACTATGTTGGGCGAAGATTAATTCAACCAAAAACGTGGCTAAAAACTGGAGAAAGAAGCTAAGTTTTTCTTTTGCGAAAATTCCACCGATCTATTAATAATCATTAACAGTAGTACAAACATGCCTAAAAGTAATAAAAATTACAAATAGGTCGATGGACCACCTAGCGAAGACTACAAACAATAGCACGAGCCAAATGTGCGCCGACATCCTCGCCCCTCCACCACCGGAGCCGGGCAAGCTTGTCGTACTGGAGCTTGTTGTAGTAGACAGACGGGGAGTCGTCGTGCTAAGGTCCCAAAGAACCAGCACACGAAAGCAGCAACCATCGCCAATGATGACATCAGTAGATTGGAAACGACTGGCCTAAAATTAACACGAAAAACGACTGGATCCCAGGAGATCAACCGTTCACACGACTCCACGCGCCCTCCGCCAGCGCTAGGAGCACCACCGGAGCGAGGATAGAGCAGGGATGACTTTATCTAACTTCAGGATGTAGCCGTCGCCTCTAGGGGTGAGCGTTCGGTCATGGCCGACAATTCGGTCTTTGTATTTCGGTCTATTTTAAATTCGGTCCTTGAAAAAATAAAGACCGAATTATACTTGATAGTTTTACTACCAAAAAATCGGGTAGCTACTAATTCGGGTTCAGGTACGGTCATGACCGAATAACATGATCAATATTGTCAACACAAAAGATAGACATTACTTATTAAAAATATGACAATATTTCAAGGAAAAAGTCTAATTTGAACCCTGAATTTATAGGGGTTCGGCGGATTGAACCCCAAAGTCGAAATCCTGGTCGTTTGTACCCTGAACTGTTTAATCCCGGTCTAAATTAAACCCTGAACCAGTCTAATTGGCTGACCAATGACACGTAGGCAATTTTTTACAAAAAACACCAAGATAATTATATATTTTAATTGGATGGTCCCTAACTCTCTCACATGCTTCACTCTCTCCTCGACATTGTGTCGAGCACGTCGTGTGCACCGTTGCTTACTCCTCTGAAGCCACCACCATGTCCATGTAAATACCAGCGCAACGCAAACCCAGTTCGCACCCACACACACACACGGCGAGCCTGCCTTGCATGGCGTCCCGATGCCTGAACCCGGTCACACATCCCGACGGCGGCCGTCTCCTACACGCGCACCACCTGCAACTCTCCGTGCCGCCGGTCGCCCTGGCGCACGCGTACCACCCGCGGCGTCGCCCCGTCCCCGGCGAAGGAATGCCAAAATCAATGCGTCCATCACCAGAACGGGCAGCGAAGGCACGCCGATGGCGTTCAAGCTCTACGTCTTGGTCTTTGACGCTGTCGGACTTGGCGACCTACTGCATCATGGGGATGACAGCCAGCACCCGGCGTTCCAGGAGCACGCATGCGAGCACGGAGGCGCGGCGTAGCGCAGCGGGTTCTGCTGTAGCACGGCAGCACCGACAGTCCGAGTTCCGACCCGTGTCAGGAATGGTCATCGAGGAGGGGCTGCCAGTGGCGCGATTCAACGAGCTGGAGTCTGTCGCGTCGTGCGCCGTCAAAGGCCACTGCGCCAGTGGCATCGACGGCTGCAACCAGTTGCGCAGGAGACGCGCGGGCGAGTTGCTCGATCGTTAACTGATTCTCTTGAATAGCTAGCTAGAGCTAGGCATGAAGATTTTTGCGGCAGCATGCACAATCGAGCTCAGGCACGAAGCGGGCGCGGCGCGCGAGCTAGGCACGGGGCCTATTGGTTTATCAACACTTGTAAAATAATATGGGAAAGAATTATTAGAGATGAAAGATCATATTACACCTGGCCCCCACTGTCAGTGATAGTAGCATATAATCCCAGTCGGGATCGTTGCTTTCCTGGTGTACCAAACAACACAAGGTTTAATTTAGACCGGGATTGAATAATTCAGGGTACGAATTTCGACTTGAGGGTTCAAAACGCCGAACCACTATGAATTCAGGGTTGAAAATAGACTTCTTCCATATTTCAACTATATTTTAAATATTTTAATGCATATGTTATCATCTAGTGGAAGAAATAAACGTGCAACAATCCTAATAAAATGTAGCAACTCTACAATAGCACTTTGATGACCATTCAACAATGCCATAATTCATGCACATCACACAAATTTGGAGTTTTAGATAGTCTCATGTAAAATTTGGTCAGTTTGGTCTATTCGGTTACTTAGGAACTAAAGACCGAATAGACCAAACTAAATTCGGTCTATAAAATTCACTACCCAATTTTCTTGTCGGTCTTTTCGGTTTCGGCCTATTCGGATTCGGTCTCGGTCTTTTCGGTTTCGGTCTTCGGTTATCGGTTTTTATGCCCACCCCTAGTCGCCTCAACATCCCAAAAAAGACATAAAAATAGCCTAATCGAAGAACAAAAACCTTCCGCCGGTGAGAGGCCGCGGTCCGCCACACCTCTAAAGCCCTAAGGCCATCGGAGGCAGAGCAGACCGACTTCGTCACCGGCGGAGGGAAGGAACCCTAGATGGGTTTTTTGAGCCGCCGCCTCGGCATCCTGAGAGCAGCCGCACACACGTATCGGTTCGATCTAAAATTCTGAGAAGGAAACGAAGTTGCAATCAAATGGCTAGATATATATATCTTTTCTAACCTAGCTAAGTTGATCACTGCATTTTACCCCACACAAGCAAGAATCATTGAGTGAAAGATGTGCAAACTAACGACAACTAGTTAGTTAGTTATAGTTTGCCTAGACCAAGTAATGTCAGCGTCACAGGCCTTGCTCTACACACTCGTGTTGCGTTTAGGCATTTATGCGCATACAACCCAACTATAAGTGGAAAGCTCACTCCATCCCAAAAGCCCGGACTGAAGGAAGGAAGGAATCTCTCCCTTATAAGCTGGGTGTAGCCCCCTCCCGCTAGCGAGGTGGGACTAAAGGTTGCTGGCAACACTTGGTACCTAACACCCCATCCCCCTAGGAAGCCCCCCAGGCGGGCATGGTGGTGCTGGCTCTGATACCAATTGTCGGTGTCTCAGGCCTTGCTCCACACACTCGTGTTGCGTTTAGGCGTTTATGCGCATACAACCCAACTATAAGTGGAAAGCTCACTCTATCCCAAAAGCCCGGACTGAAGGGAGGAAGGAATCTCTCCCTTATAAGCTGGGTGTAGCCCCCTCCCGCTAGCAAGGTGGGACTAAAGGTTGCTGGCAACGCTTGGTATCTAACACCTCGCTAAAGTAAGGGAGAGTTTCCTTCTTCCCTTCAGTCCAGGCTTTTGGTATAGAGTGGGCTCTCCGCTGAATGTTGGGCCGTGTGCGCGGCCGTGGGCTAGGAAACATCTAAACGAAACACGAGTGTGTGGAGCTGGGCCCAGGCGCTGACAAGTAATCCGTGTAGCTTGACCGTCGGTGTCATCTTACACTTGTAGCTTGGCCGACACACACGACTCGCTTTCCATCCATCACAAAGGGTGTCTTGTATCCAACCCCATGTTATGTTCCGGGCAAACGACACGACACGAAACTCTTGCTGCCTCCACCGCTCTCCTTCCCCCTTCTGGTCCCCTTCCTGCCTACTCCTTCCGTTTAGAAATATAAGATGTTTTATGTATGTGAAGGAGATGTACCTAGACATCTTTTATATATAGGAAGTGTCTAGATACAGCTTATTTAATAACCTAAAACATCTTATATTTCCAAACAGAGAGAGTGTTATATGTCGATCCAAATTCTACAAAGTATAGGCCAACTTCTAACGAGTGGAGCGAGGCCCGTCGCCAGAGGTTTAGGCCGAGTGTAAACCCCTTGTAAGCCGCCGGTTGGGATGAGTTGCATCTGTGAAATCCCCGGCGTTTGTAAACACTCCTCGATATAGTGAAGTTTCGCTGGCTGGCGCCCGTGGTTTTTTCCTCTCTTTGTTGGAGAGGTTTTTTCACGTTAAATCTATGTCCCTTGCTGTGTTTTTCGTTTTCGTTCTTCGTTATCTTCTTGTCGCAATTGTAATAGAGAGTACTTGACACGGCTCGAGGAAGCCATGAGTTTAGTTAAAGAAAAAGATACGAACCGACGATAGAATCTACGTGGATTTGCCGTAGTCCACGCCAGCAGCCTATCATGATGTTAGCAGATGACACGAGAGTTGGGTAACCAATTTAATCATGAAGCTCACACGACGCCGACACCCAGGGTTTTTTAGTTGCGCGCGGTGCGAGGTCCCAAGAGTTTTTCGTGGTTAAATTAACATGCTGGCTGTAACTTCACTTGCCACTAAAAATGCTGAATTATGGGGAAGATGGCATATTAGCCAGAGAAAAACATCAAAACAAACAGACATGGAAACTTGCACGTCCATATATCTGCAAAAAGGATATATCATGCCTCTGAACTATGGATACATCGGGTTTTTTTTCTCTCTCTCTAGCAACCATTACTACAGAAAACCTTATAGCAACACTCCTTACCGCCGGCGAACTTGGGCCAAAGTCGCCGGGTGTAAGACCTTCCAGGCCCGCCGTGTCTTACCGCCAATAAATGTACTGTAAACGCGCCAGTGATAATCAACTTACCACTGGAGAACCGAGACCCAAATTCGCCGGGGATAATTTTGAACATGGCCACCTAGGAGGGACATGCAATACCTCCGGCGCATTTGAATGTGGTTTGCCAGGGCTATTTTTATTACCGCCCGCGAACGGAACCAAGGAGCGCTGGTGCTAACTTGCGGCCTTCCCCGCTCGACGGCCCACCACACGACCAACACGCCTTCTTGTTCGAGACCCCTATTCGAAGCCCCGATCATTATCCCCTCTCGCAGTCGACCTCTCCCCAGCGCCGCCTCCCTCCTCTTGTCACGACTACCTCTTGATCCAGCCGGTCAATCAACCCCTCCGCTGACCCAGCCTCGTCCCCCAATCCCGGCCACCACTCAGCCAGCCCCTCTGCCCCCCGCACTCTTCACCCAACCCAATCCAGATTGACCAGATCGAGCCGCAGGCCCGCAGCCCCGATGCCCTCCTCGCCAGCTACCATGCTTCCACCGCCGGCCTGGCCGCCGCCCGGTGCCCCTCCTCCCTATACGCGACTAGTTCTTCCTGGACCATCAGCCTAGTTCTGATGCTCGTGGGTGGTGGACGTTGAGCGAGCCTAGGGCTGGGACAGCTCCGCTGCTCCACCTGACAATGCCGCCTCGATGGACGCAACGCTTCGGTGGAGCTCACCAGCGCCTAGGTTTGCACCCCTGCCTCCAGTAGTTGATGCCGGCGACCACGTCCCCGAGCTCCTGCTGCCAGCTACAACTCCGTCCTGCTGATGCCGATAATCTCCATGAGAAGTTGATGCCGGTGAGGCCCCTCTCCACCTCTCCATGTGTATTCTTGCAAAAGATTGGATCTTTTTATCACGTCAAATATGCTAGATGTTGAGAAACCATGCATTCATCCTTGTGAACCCGTCGTGTGATCTAGGGTAAGGGATTGGTCCATATTTCGTGTATGGCATGGGTGAAGCTTTGGTCAGTGCCATTTAGCACTTTTTTATTATGTTGCACACACACCATCTGTTTGGAATTAAGACGCTATATGGTTTTCCCTGGAGAATATCCCCATCGTTGCTGTTAACTGGTCTTATTTTATTTTTTCTATGTCCTATGCAAGGAAAAAAAGGAAGAAATAATGTAACACGACACGATCTTATTCAGGAGTATCACTAAATAGACTAAGGAAAGCAACAAATCCAGGAGTATCAACAGAAAATAGATCTGGTGATCTCTGTGTTGTTGTGTTGTAATAACTGTTTATTTTAAATAAAATAAGCCGGGACTGCTACTTTTTTAAAAACTCCTATACACACATACCGCCGACGAACATGGCCCATGCGCCAGGGGTAAATCCATACTAGCGCTGGCGAACTTTCCATATTCGCCGGGGGTATCTTAAGATACAGCCGGCAAACTGGGTTGCGCCGGGGATAACACATTACCGCCGGCGAATAGAAATTTGTCGGTGGTAAGCCTTTTTGATGCGCCGGCGGTAAGGTTTTCCCTATTAATGAACGGCCGCACGATCTTCCTCCTAGCCTCCTTCTTAGGTTTTGACACCTCAGCCAGCAGCATGCATCTTAATACTACTCTAGCGCTAGTACGTTATCTAAAAAAAAAATCTGTACAGGAGCGTAGGATACATGTAACTGCCCTTGATTGTTGGCGACGACAAGAGCACCGTTTTCAGTCTCCGTTGTGTGCCCTTGCTATTTTCCCCGTCGCGGCGCCGGTGGCGCTGACTCCAGAATCAAGAGCGCACCGCTGTTTTCTCTTCCGTTCGTCCGTTGATCGGAATCCTCTCAGGGCTTGTTCGGTTTCATGAAATCTGAGCGGGATTGGCTGGGATTGAGAGGGAATAAATCCAATCTAAGTCAAAATCCTCCCAAATTCCTTCCAAACCACTCCAATCCACTAGAGAAGTGGATTAAACGAACAAGGCCTCATGGTTTCTCCATCACTCGCGGAAACCACGCGAGCACATGAATACCCAATTCACCACAACTTTGGCCAGCCATGGAAAATAAATAAAAAACACAACTTCAAGGGATGACATAGTTGAGACCATCTTTGGCCATCTCTGTCCGCAGCCTTCTCCCGCTTGCATATATTTAGTGCTCCAAATCCTTCGACGGTGTTTGTGAGGATCATGCGAGGTCGGTTTTGAGACAACGTCTTCTATAGAGTAAGAATTTCAGTTTTTTGAAGCATTGGTGAAGCAATGAAAAGATTCACGACACCTTTGTTGAGATCATGAAGATGGCAACATACACAGTAATAAGCAATAGAATTTATCAGTAGCAATAGTTTTGCTCACAGTAGTTTATCAGTAGCAACAGTTTTGTAGTAGCAATAGCAAAGTAACAGCAGCAGTAAAATAAAAGCAGTAGTAATAATAGTAGCAAACAGTAGAATTCGAGTGCAGTAGGCATAGGGATGGATGGACGGGCGTTGCATGAACAAGACTATTCATGTAATATCAAGATATGGAGCATTTGCAGACAAATAAGATAAAGTATCCAAGTACTAAACAATCATAGGCATGCGTTTCATATATAGTCATACGTGCTCGCAATGAGAACTTGCACAACATATTTTGTCCTGCCAGCCCGTTGCAGCGGAGCCTCAAGGAAATCTACTGGCAATTAAGGTACTCCTTTTAATAGAGTACCGGAGCAAAGCATTAACGCTCCATGAACACACGTGATCCTCATATCACAGTCATCCCCTTCGGTTATTCCAAATTCTGTCACTTTGGGGCCTCTGGTTCTGGAAAATAATATGTGTAAACAACTTGCAGATAAGATCACAAACAATACTATCATCATGAATCAATAACATGTTCAGATCTGAGATCATGGCACTCGGGCCCTATTGACAATCATTAAGCATAACAAGTTGCAACAAAGTTAAATAGCACTAACAAGATACTAGGCACCACGCCCTAACGATCTTATGCGATTACATGATAGATCTCATCCAATCCCTACCATCCCCATAGCCTAAAGGGGGGATTACTCCCTCATGGATGGGGAAACATGGATGGTTGATGGAGAGGCGTCGGTGATGATGATGGCGATGATCTCCTCCAAAACCTTGTCCTGGCAGGGTGCCAGAATGGAGTTTCTGATTCCGAATCGCGGTTTCTGGTGGTGGCGGCAGCGAAACTCTATTTGGAAAAACGTCGAACTCCCCTCTGTTTTTAGGTCGGGAGGCTTTTGTAGGCGAAGGGGGAGACCGAGGGGGTGCCCGAGGTGGCCACACCCCTCTAGGCGTAGCCAGGCCTAGCCCGCGCGGCCAGGGGGCATGGGCCCCTCGTGGCCCTCCTCCGGCACATCTTTTGGCTCTGTGAGTAGACCACGGGAGCAGAAGATAAATACGCGGACACCAAGCAGAAGCACACCAAGAAGCGTCATTGGCACAGTCGAAGGGCGTCGGATAGCCGAGTCCGTGCGACGACACTGGTCTGTCACCGGCATAGCCGAAGGGCAGAGTGTTACTAAGACTAGGCTCAATCAAAGGGCGTCGGATAGCCGAGACTAGGGCGACGCACCAGTGTGCCGACCCCGTGGTCGAAAGACAACTCAAGTCGAGGCCACCCCAGGACGCCAAGGAAGCTTTGCGTGGACCACCATGATAGCAACCTATACCCAATAGGATACGAGTGAAGGCCAGCGAGAAGACGAGAGGCAGAAGCTGCCTGACGCCCTGCCAAGCTCCATGACAGTGCCTCCAAGGAGGAAGAACGCGACACGCGGTCACCGTCTGAGTTGGGAAGGCTCGGATCTAGGATTTCTCCCGAGAAAAATGAGATGGAGGAATCGAGACGGGTCGGCCTCCCCACCCCAGCGGAACAAGGCCAGCGGGTGGACACGGGCCACCGGCAGGAGGCCAAGATGCGGGAGGTCCAACCGAGGAAGGAGGAGACAATCCCGAAAGCCGGTCACCGCGGGAAGCAGCCACCACCACGAGAATGAGGGGGAGAGCGGCGACGGCGCAGGAGGAGGCGAGGGAGCGCAAAGGAGCAGCGGACGACGCCACCGCGAAGCAGGGAGTAACTCCTTGCGTCGCCAGCAGCGACCCCCCAACCCCCACACGGGCGAAGAGGCACATCCGCCGAGCGGGGAGAAGGGGGCGACAACATGTGCGAGCCGTAGGCGAGGAGGAGTGGGAGGGGAGGAGGCGGCCCCATCGAAGGGTGGGGAAGTAGAGAGCAACATGGCTGGCGGTGACCTCCAGGGACCCGTCGTGGCGGCCACCCTCCAGAAAGCTGCGTGGGAGCCCGAGTTGCACGGCTTAGCCGACGGCGGCCTCGGGAGGTGATGATGGGGCGATCATAGGAGGAGGACAGCGGCGGGAAGGGGGGGGTGTTAGGGTTTCGCCCCTGTCGCCTGGAGGAGACGACCGAGGAGCATTAATATGTTCTTTAGTCAATGATCCGAAGATTCCCCAATCATAAGAATTTTTTTTGCTACATACGTTTTGCAACAACCCAGGAATGTTTTTTCTACATTCGTTTTTTATATTTTGCTATAATATCATAAAATTTTTGCTACAAGGTCTTCGGCAAGAGTTTCTGACGAAAGCTTCGCCAATGTCTCTGATGAAGTTGGTTTTGCTATATTAGCATAATTTTTTGTGCTACAAAGTGTTCGGCGAAGTTTCTGATGACGAGACTTTTTTTTAATGAGAACCATGTTTTGTTACATGTAGCAAAAAAACAAGACTTTTGTACCAAAAGCAGTATTAAGGGATATGGAAGAATTAATGCTGCCCACCAACATAGGCTGGCCAATGATCACGGAAATATGCTTCCATGTTTTGACCGACATACACCGCAGTTTCATTCCTTGTAATCGAGCGCTAATTCAGGGTTTTTAGTTTGCCACTTAGTAATGACGTTGCAACGCGGTAAGGTATAGCTATCATATCTTTTTAGGATGGGATGCAATCTCGTGTAATTAATTACTACTACTATATAAGCTCGACGAGCCTCCTCGATGGATCTCATCCCATACAAACCGCACAGCACCGGCCGCCGGAGACTGAACCGTCGTGACGATCGAGATGAATCGCCTAGCTTTGCGCCTTCTCCTTCTGCTCACCCTGTGCATCTTCTTCGTCTTCACGCTCATGGCAGGCTTCTTCACCGGGGCCGTCTTGCTAGAAAGGGCAAGAGACCTACTGATGGGCAACCCACCACCGCCAAGATACTATGCCGCCATCACAAGCGCCGACCTCAATCTCACAAGGACGTCGTGGTTCGAGCTCTCCCTCGGCGTGGCATCACCCGGCCGGTACTGCTTGAAGGGTGGCATGGCCGTGCAGGTCAGCTACCGTGGGGCGCCGCTCGCGTGCAAGGTCATCTCCAGCTCGCAGGCCGTCTGCACCTCGTGGTGGTGGACGCCGCCGAGGAAAGCGGTCTGGACGAGTATCGTCGCACTCGGAAATAATACCACCACCGCGTTGCCGGAGTTCCTTGTGGACGCGCTCGCCGCCGGCACAAAGAGGGGCGTGACGGACTTCGACGTGTCGATCTGGACAGCGGACGGGAAGATGGCGGCGTGGTGCGGGCCGTGGCGGGTCGGCGACGACGACAAGGCGGCCACCGACGAGTGCCATGTGCGCTACTCCAAGTACCTTCATTGAGTCATGTCGTGCATGAGCTATCCACGCACGCTCGTTGATCAATAAACTTGTGCAACATGCAATTCTTTTTCAGATCGATCTAGTATTTGGTGTTTGAATTTTTCCACCAGGTGATTAATAAAGAAAGTTTCTAGTAGTGTTTTTCCATAGAGTACATAGTTTTGTTTTGTTATCGTATCGATCGGTTCAACATTATCTCACAGGCAGCAAATTATTTGCAGATTCAATGGCATATACACTCTGTCCCTCTCTCTGATCCTTGTATGAGTGAACTCTAGTGTTTCTTACCTGTCGACCAAGCTTTTGTCGTTGTTTATAATTCAGATGCTTGATCTATAAGATTTGCTGCAATGTTAGGCTGACAGTGTCAACATCTGACCTACGGAACCAAGCATTTGTAATACTCCAAGATCCCCCACCTTGAGCGATAACATACCCGGGGCACCGGAGCCTGTGCGCCGGAGCTTGCTTTTTTGCCAATTGCGCCATAGTCATTACTATGTATATGTTTTGTATGTATACTTGTGTTCATCATTTTGAAGATTGACCATGGATCACAAGGCATTTACAGATGGAGGGTGGGGCCGAGGTAAACTTCACTCATTTTAATGGATTCTAGACCGACATTGGTTTGTTTTCCATGTGTATAGTGTGTTAAAGATTTCGAGTATAAGCTAGTCAATAGTATTCTATATATATTTTTGTATGTTCTAATCATCTAATCTTCATATTTTCAAAGACTGACCATGGATCCCATCATGGCTTATGTATTTCAAGATGAGACCGGGGGAGGTGCAATTTCACTCATTTTGATGACTTTTAAAGTCAATCAGGTTAGAATTTGCAACGGGTTTACCGTTTAGGATATTCCGAATATAATATGCATTAATACTACAGTTCCTATGTACCAATTTTCATATTTTAACAATCAACATGGATCCCATAGTGGCCTATGTATTTAGAGATTGGGGTTAGGGTCACTGTGGTTGAGATTTAACTATATTTAGCATCACATATACTAGTCTTCAAGCCGTGCACTTGCAGGGGCTATCCAAATTATGTAGCATCGATTAACTGTGAAAATATCACATTGAAATGTAGGAAAAGCATAAGAATATGGTTTACAAACATTGTAGAAAGAAAATATACTTTCATTACAACCTGGTGACAAATGATTCTAAACTTGGATATATGTATATACTAAAGGTGTGTTTGGACACCTACTTCACATATGAATTGGTGGAGTGGAGCTGTCCCAAACACACCATAAGTAGTGTCTAGATACATTCTCGACACCCTTTTTAGGACGGAGGGAGTATAACTTTTGTTGAATACTAAAATTTGAAGTTATTTTTGAGTTGCGTTGTAGCCTGTTGACGATTTCAGCAATTTTCGTACTCCCCTGCCCAACTTCTGCTAACTATTATACATCTAAAATTATTCAATATATATAACTTATTTGGGCATAAGGTAAATTCATTCATACGTAGATTTATTGGATAGACTTACAACCCATAAATTGTAAACTTAATTGGAAGCTATGATGCGTTTATGTTATTTTGTTTTCTTTCTTGTAAGGCATACACATGTTCTAGATGAAGAGGGGAGGGGACCAATTTTACTCATTATGCCGACTTCTATATTAAATTTGGCTGAGAATCTGCAACCGGTTTACCATTTAGAATTTTGCGAATATGATAGTCATTAATACCACATATATTTCTTAAGTACTAATTTTCATATTTTTAACAATTACCATGGATCCCATGGCAGCCTATGTATTTAGAGATTGGAGTGGGGGCTACTTTCGTTGAGATTAAACTGTATTTAGCATGCATATGTTCTTCAAAAGATTTTGAATTTAGAATCGACTTATGCTTCGTCTACTTTGTAGTTTTGGAATATAAAGGTTCCAATTGTATTGAAAAGGAGCCCCGTTATTTAGATGATGCTCACTGCAGTAAAACATGCTGCAAAGATTTTCTTATGTCGGTAGTTCGGTGGCAAGTATGATATTGATAGAAGGTTCAATGATACAGAGCTGGATATTCCGTATTGCAGACTAATTTCTTTCTCTCCCTCGAATAGCCGACCAAGTATTGCCATTTTGATCTGAATTCAACTATGTTGCTAGACCTTTGCCACTTGCAGTCGTGGTCACCCCAAAAAGGTCAACGCAGCAACCGCTATTCGGTTAAAGTCAAAGAAGGAATTTACTCCGACCCAAAGGTCGTAGGAGTCGAGGAAGCGAGCCGAACGTAGAGTCGACATCGAGAACCGGCTGGCCGCTGCTGCTGAGGCCCAACAAAGGGCACTCGCCATCAAGCATGCCACCTCCATTTAGGCCCTCACCAACGCTGATGCCATAGTCGCCCATAATGTACTCATGCTCAAGGATCAGGCGCCGAATGCAGCCCTGTCAACCGCGACAAGCTTAGGCTCATCCGCACACAAGGCCCCACGTCAAGGGCCGGAAACAGCGGCGTCTCGGTTCTCCGGCTCGGGGGATATATCACCAGAGATCGACAAGTCTTTCCCAACCAGGACGACAACTCCCATCAACCTGAATGTCGCCCCTAAGTCAGCCTCATCACGAAGCAATAAGTTAGTGGCATCGGTGCGGGACCCTGGGTGTGGCAAGCTTTGAATCACTTCACGCTTACCCATGGTGGCAAAGTATTCACATGGTCCATTGTTGGAAGACCATCAAGAATTGTCCCACGTGGCAAGAGCTCCATGTGTCGTGAACCAACAACGAGGGCTCCAATGCAACCCAAGACATGCAATCCCATGTCATCGATGTTGATGGTGCCACCCGTAGTGCGTTTGGGGGTTCAAAGTGACCAAGGATAAGGACCAACTCCAAGGAGGAAGCATAGCGTGGAGCCTCCTCATGGGCATTGTAAGAGTTGGTCAAGACAATGTTTGCCGACAGGGAGGTGTCAAGTGAGAAAAGCGAAGAGAGGAAGCAGCGGGAAAAAGAGCCAAGGAAGTAGATAACAAGCAAAAGAAAGCGGATCTCGCGCTACTCACCAAGGATGTCAAGATCATGATCATTCCCTTGAGCAAGGACATGGATCCAATTCGACGGGCATGGTTGGAGAAGAAGAATAAGATGATCCATGATCGAGATTTGTGATTTTACTCTGTTAGTTCTATTTTTGTGCTATTGAACTAAGATTTTGGTACATTTGTGTATGCTCGGGACGGTGTTGGTAATTTACGTGTTTTATTCAACTAGGATTATTTATGTGTTTGAGAATTGCGGTGCAAAATGGGGGGCGCCGTTGGAGTTGCCATAAGATGGTTTACCACTATGATTATATACCATTGCTACGTCGTGGAGAGTCAATTAGGAAAGCAATCGTGGAGAGTCAATTAGGCAGCCGATTTCTGAGAGATAATTTGGTTTAGTTTTCTCAGGTTTGTGAGAGATCGTTTACCATATATAGTGTAATATACCATTGCCGTCTGGGTAAGGTATAGGCGAGAGTAAATTTGGAAAGCAACCGAGGGATCACGGTTTTATAATAAACCAATTCGATCCCCTGCTTGCAAATCAACGTCGGCGAGTTCTTGAGTCGTCATTGGCTTTATGATGAACCAATTCAATCGCAGCGCTGATCGAGTCGCCGGAGATCGAATCGCTGATCAAGATGGCATGGCTGCCTTTCTGGCGTCGCTGCCTTGTGACGATCGCCGTCGTGATCACCATGATGCACGGCTGGCTCTGTGGCGTCGCTGCGTTGTGGTCGCGTGCAGCACCTTCGTGATCCTCCTCATGGTAGCCGTAGTCGCCGCCACCATATGGCTACGGGTAAGAAACAAGGACCACCCGCCGCCGCGCTACTACGCCGCCATCGTCACCGCCGACCTCGACATCGGCCGGCCGGACGGGACGATGTCGACGTCCTTCGACCTCTCCCTCGGCGTGGCAGCGTCCCGCGGTAATCTCCTCACCTGCGGCGGGTACTGCCTGGAGAGCGGCACCACCGTGCAGGTCAGCTACCGCGGGGCGCCACTCGGGCGCGAGGTCGTCGCCGCCTGGGAGGAAGTCTGCGCCTTGTGGTGGAGGCCGCCGGGGAACACCCAGTGGACGAGGATTGTTGTGGCTGAAAATAATATCACCGTGTTGCCGATCTCGATGGCGGACGCTCTCGCCGCCGACGTGCGGAACGGCGTGACCGTGTTTGACGTGTTGATGTCGATGCCGGACGGGAAGACGACGGCGTGGTGTGGGGCGCGGAGGGTCGGCGACATGGACAAGACGGCGGATCTGTGCGAGTTGCACTACCCAACTACGTTGTCTGATTGAGACATCTGGTGGTTATGCACGCACACGCTGTAGTTAGATTTTCATTGCGACATGTGCAAGGTCCATCGATATTGGAGAGTTAGATTTTCCTAGCAGGTGGTTGATAAACTTTACCTCTGATGTTTTTCATGGACTTGTTTTTTATTGGTTCAACAATATTATCAATCTCTCCCAGGAGAAAAAAAGTGTCCAGATCTGATGGCATGCATATACACTTTCTGTTCCTTTGATCCATTGTTAGGATGATCAATAAGTATCTTGTTTGATTGAACTGTACCGTTTATCTATACGTGGACTAGGCATCATTATAATTATACATAGGGGAATTCAGCAGCTTGTTGATCTATATATTAGATAATGGTGTCCACCGTTGCGCTACGGAACCAGACTTTTTGCTTTGGTGTCCCAAACTCATGGAACCAAGCCTGCCTATGAAGTCAATGTATACCTCTTTCTCGAGATGACATACCTAGTGTTGGAGCTTGTTGCGCACCACATTTTAGTTAGCATAAAAGGTGCACCTGAGCATGTGTTGCACACCCAGATGACCATGAACTCTCCCCTTGCGAGACTTGGATGCAGAGCCGGGCAACAAAACCCTCTCGACCCCGAACTGAATTCACATGGGAGAGTGGAACATGGCAAGAGAAATGTCTAGGAGGCAACATGGCCGATATTGCCAAGCCTTGAGGAGGGGACCTGCGTGTTTCACTCTACTCTCTCTGTTTTAAAATATAAGATGTTTTATTCTTGTAAAGTTAATATATCTAGACCTATTTTAGTATGTAGGCCATCCGTTTAAAATATAAGATATGTTTTAGCTTTGTAAAGTTAATATATCTAGACCCCTTTTAGTACGTAGGTTCGGAGAAATTCAGAGTGAATCTATGCACTAAAAAGGTCTAGATTTCATAAAGCTAAAACATCTTATATTTTAAAATAAAAAAAATACCTTTTAACAATATCTGCAACTCACTTATGCTTGGCCTTTACCAATCAAAGGCGCCAAACGATCAATTTGCTCTATTCTTCTGTTTCCAAAAGAAAATATTACATGGCACCCAAAGTATCGTGCATGTAACGAAATGTGGTTCTGTGGACATGGAGGAAGCTCCAAAACCTCCTTGAAAACAAAATATTTTCTTCTACAAGAAAAATGGTAAATGCTGTTGTTCAACATAACATCCGGTTGGAAGTCAGCAAACAAAACGTGTATGAAAACAACAAAATGGACTTTTTTTTTTCCTGCGGAACCATGTGAATCAGGCGTGCTGCCGGCCCCACCTCCTTTATATAGCGCTGACGACAAGGGCCACCAACCAGATGTTGTCATTTCTGTTGGGAGTATCTAGCAAAGATAAAGAGTCAGTTTACTGGCTCTTTAAAGATGTATGCCACCCAGCTATTCAAACAGCTGGTCATAAAAAAATATACCAGAAGGTCACATTGAATCAGGGAGCAAACAACGGTAGCCTCGTTCAAACCGAGCCGGACCGCATAGACTAACATGAACATCGCCACATGCCGCAACGCAGCTGCCAGAGCACAGCGGGCAGCAGCTTCTCGAGCAGCTAGCCAATGCTAGTACTTGTTGGAAATAAGCACGTCCCGGCACGGAGCCGTGCGCTCTATCCATCGTATATGGCTCGTATACGAATATAGGTCCAACTATACAAGTTGGAATCTCCTACCAGTATACGGACCAGCACACATGCGTGTGTTGCGTGAGCTATGCATGCATGTATCGGTTTAGGATTAGAAACCGAGTTGAGTTGGTATAGCAGACTTCTAGCGTGTATATATACGTGTGTAAACTAGGCTTGTAAACACCGTGTGAATTGACAAGCAATACAAGAAACAAAAGGCACGAGATGGGCCTTTGGCAAACCAGTCTATTTCCGTGTGCGTGCGTGTGAGTATACTAGCTGATCGAAAGGATTGATCAGGTTAGCATAACATGTGCATCTCGGCGGATTGGTGATCGGTATGTGCATCGTATTGCCGGAACTTCGTCGTCGGTCTCGTCGGAAAGTAGTCAGCGAGAGGGGCTGTGCTAACAATTTGTATCAGAGCCTCGTGGAGGATCATCTAGTAACGGGAGGTCAGAGCGACGATGGAGGTGGGCGAGTATTTTGGTGCGGCTGCGGGTGCACCGGTGTCGATGTAGTATCCCCGGTACAACCGCGACAACTACATGGTCTGGGCGGTCCAGATGGAGTGGGCGTTAGAAGGCGCCGGACTCTAGGAGGCTGTCGATCCAGGCGGCGACGAGTTCAAGAAGGCGCGTCGAAGTACCACCTTGACTGACTAACACTCACGGCCATCTGCTCGATGGTGCCGACGGATCTGATGCAACACCTGATCTCGAAGAAATCTGCAAAGGAGGTGTGGGATACGCTCAAGACGCTAAATCTTGGGCACGAGCGCGTCCGCAAGGCGACCCTGCAAACCTTGCAGAAGAAGTACGAGAATCTGGAGATGGGAGAAGATGAGACGCTAGACGCTTTTGCTTCAAGGGTCGCTACACTGGTCAATGGGATTCGCGGACTCGGCGAGAAGCTAGAGGAGATCTCTATCGCGAGGCATTTCCTCTGCGTGGCGCCGCCGCGTTACTCGCCCATTGTCTCGGCGATCGAGCAATGCGTTGATCTCAAGACTCTCACGATGGATGATCTAGTTGGACGGTTCAAGGCACACGATGAGCGGATGAAGATCACCTATGGCGATGCGAAAGTGGATGAGCATCTCATGCTTATGGCTCGAGCGTTGTTCGCCAAGGAGAAGAAGGGCGATAAAGCATCCGGCAGCAGGAGTGATAGAGAAGATTCTCGCCCATCGAAAAAGTATATCGCAGGGGAGGATGAGGACGAGCCTCCGCCACGGAGGAAGTTTGACATCAAGAAAGTAAGATGTCATAAGTGCGGTGAGCTCGGTCACTTCAAGAAGGATTGCAAGAAATCGTCGAAGGAGAGGTCTCTCATCGCCCATGAAGGAGATGATGATGGACCGATGATGCTGATGCTTGAAGTAACTGAGCTGAAGGATGAGGAAGATCCTCCATCACCAGGTACGAAGATTGTTGAGCAAGTGGATCATGATCTACCGTGTGTGGATCATGAGCAACGGAGTGCCCTGTTTCTGCGTGAAGCCACGTTTGAGGCGAGTGAAGCTTCAGAATCTGATCATGGCGATCTATGCATTGGAATTTCACCCGCAACTCCATCCGGCAATAAGTTCTTCATGCTTGCGGTGGATGATCATAGTAAATACATGTGGATTGTGTTGCTAAAAAGTAAGGGTCAAGCTCAACAAGCATTTGAGAAGATCAAGGAAGCCGAAGAGTTCAAGGTGGAGGCGAAGATAAGAGCTCTACGCATTGATCAGGAAGGCGAGCTGCATCAAACCGTGCTGACCATGGCACGGAGGATGATGAAGAGTAAAGGTTTGCTAGGAAACTTCTGGGGTGAGGCAGTCAATACGGCTGTGTATTTTCTAAACATGGAGCCAACTGAGAGTGGAGTTGGTATGACTCCGTATGAAGGATGGTACGGATGGAAACCCTCGGTTGATCATCTTCGCACTTTTGGGTGCGTGGCGCATGTCAAGACGGAATTGGCGGATCATAGGACTCCAATGATCATGACAGGATATGAAGGCTCGAAGGAATACCATTTGTGCAATCCTTATACCAATAAGGTGGTTTTTACGGACGACGTAGTCTTTGAGGAAGAGAAATCATGGAATTGGGGCTCCAAGGAACCAGAATATTCATTTTTTCACATCACGTGGGATCTTGAGTATGAAGAAAATATGGATCAACCAAGCTTATCTTTGTCAGCAAATTCGGACCGAGAAGAGATTGAAGGCCTAGGGGAAGCTTCAGGCGTGGACACCAGGCCAGAAGCACTAGGGATACTCCCAGAAGAAAAAGTGTCCGGAGAAAAGGCTAGTCCGTGGTCAGAAAAAACAGAGCTAGAAGGTGTTGTGTTTAGCTCATCATCTGCTAGTACAGGAGGTGATGATCCACGTGAAGAGCTTGGGGCAAAGGAGTGTCCAGAAGTGCAAGGGCCATGTGATGTGGTGGTGAGTCAAGAAATTGGCTCAGAAATAGGCATGCAGGATACACTGCATGTAGAACCGTTGGCTCCAGGAGCTCTACCTGAAGGCACACATGATGCTACGCCCGAAGATCATGTTGAATTGATCAATACACAACCATTACATATGTTCTATGTACTGGAGCTAAGGCAACTACGACCGACGCGAGCACGCGAGCGAAGTGTGTTGGACTACTATCCCATAAAGAAACTTCGGATGGCTGATAATCTGGTGAAGATGAACTACGAAAATCAATGTTTGTTCATCAAGGAACCGGTGAAGACCGAAGACACGGTCATGGACGACATCGACGAGGATGCGAAAAAGAAGGACGCGGACGAGGAGGGTCGACGTGAAGCCATGGAAAAGCCAATAAAAACAAAGTCAGTGATATGGGTGTCGAGGAAGGAAGCGGCGAAAGCAATGTCGAGGATGACGCCCACGAGGAGTAGCTGGCGTATCTGGGATCCAAGTTGAGGTGTAGCGCATGTCGTGCTTAGAGGGTGATTGTTAGAAATAAGCACGTCTCGGCACGGAGCCGTGCGCTCTATCCATCGTATACGGCTCTCGTATACGACTATAGGTCCAACTAGTATAAGTTGGAATCTCCTACCAGTACACGGACCAGCACACGTATGTGTGTTGTGTGAGCTATGCATGCTTATATCGGTTTAGGATTAGAAACCGAGTTGAGTTGGTATAACTGAATTCTAGCTAGGCTTGTAAACACCGTTTGAGTTGAGAAGCAATACAAGAAACAAAAGGCATAAGACGGGCCTTTGGCAAACCAGTCTATTTCCGTGTGCGTGCGTGTGAGTATACTAACTGATCCAAAGGATTGATCAGGTTAGCGGAACGGCGAGAGGGGCTGTGCTAACAGTACTGTACTGCTGCATCGCAGCATGCCGCAACGCAGCTGTCGTCGAAAGCTACCATTCGCTGCCGCAGACGCGGCAACGGCAGCAGCGGAGTCACACCGATCGAGCAGAGCCACCCGAGCTTGTCCGACGGCAAAGGCCGCATCATCTCGCTGAAAGCTTGCAAGATTGCTCGCGGCGGCTTCTTCCGCCACCGCATCACAGGCGCCAGCAGCCGCTTGCGCCGTTGCCGAAGACGCACCGGCGCAGCGGAGAGCAGCATGCATCCCGAGCTGCCAATGCCGCCGCGTCGCGCCTGGCCACATCGTCGCCGGCCGCGTTGCACCTGCGAGCGGCTCCATCCGCTGCAACTCTCGCCTCCGTCGCGACCTTGCTCGCCACTGAATCGCTCATCTCTGGTCTCTAAACCTTGCTTTTGCTTAGCTAGATTGGATCGGTTGTGGAGGTATTTTGCTTTTCCTCTTCTGCAGAGTGGTAGAAGCTCTGTTTCTCACCGAATGGGCTGTGTGGACGTTGACGGACACTATGCTACGGTTTGTATAGAGATGAGATGGCCATCTTACCGTTTCGACAGATATACAAGTAACTTCGAGGCAATTTCTCCCATGCATGGCATTGATTGATTAACCGGTGCTAGCTAGTACAAGATGGGAAATTACATGCACATTTATTTATTTACTCAACTAGCATAGTGGCCCTCGCAAATGCGAGGGCAACATCTTTTATATGCTTTACGTATTTGTAATATAATTTCATGCATTTGTATTACATGAACTAAAATATTACTCTTATATAGCCAATGCAAATTTTATGATAAACATTACCCTTTGGATCATGTATCTTTGAAAGTATTCATGTGGTTAACATATTTGGAAAATAAGTTTGTACCTTTATGGATATTTGTATTTATGAACTAAAATATTCCGGTTATATAGCTAATGCAAATATTATGCTAAATATCATACTCACGGGTGGATTACATATTCTTAAAGATACTATTTGTAGACTTAATGACTACGACACTATGCATGACAACATTGATCACACAAACCAATAGTATGTTACACCCTGCAATGCAAACTATCTTTCATTGCCATTAGATATACCACTAAGAATCTTGCGTAAAAAAGATATATCACTAAGAATTGAAATACATAAATATAAATATGATTAAAAAAATGTAATGGTGCACTAAACATTAGCAAGTGAAGTTAGGAAAATCCATCGGTTGCATCAGATCAATAGTGCCATCATGTTTATGTGAAATTATTAAGATATATATTCGAGTTACTAATAAGGTCCAATCGGATCAAAGGTAGGATAATAGTGAGATACACCACCTCAACTAGCGAATATTTTTTCACCATGTATTGTTTTGTCAGTAATGGAAACTTGCCATTTCTCAAGAATTTTGTTCAACTACCCACCTCCTCCTAATAATTTACTTACCTGCTAGTATGTACAAAATTTAAGTTTAAACTAATTGTACATATCTTGCATTTAACAAAACCACAATTAATCAATAAAGCTTTAATGAGTTAAATAAACTGTACATTTACAAAAGGGAGTGTATATGCCTTAAACTTGAAATTTAGAAGATCATGTATATTGTTTGATCATAAATGTGTGTAATATAAATGGACTATGTTTCCATAAATAATATCTGTCTTTTGCCTATTTATTACTATATATTTATATTCCATGTATCCACATTTGATCTGCTCATTTGTGGTATACCTTCCTCTACTGTAGTTTGATGACACACATTTTCTTAAGTCATGCATGGATGACTCTCCCTCGATCTCTCACTACCTACCTATGAATCTTAATTTAATGAGTTAAAAAATATCTAGGTATTTGTATTAAGCAATGCACGCATAGGAGCCAAACTTCTATTAGATAATATTTTATTATGAAATGGTATTTATGTACATGTGTGTCATACATGGTCTCCTTTTATTGATGAGTAAATGAATGGATTATCATTTGTAGATTGCATGCATCACATCACTCTATGTTTGTGAGCACATGATCCATGTACCATGTTTTATTTACTCCGATTGTGATCAATGTATTTGTGCATGTGTATCCAATATATATTCATTTCCTAACTGTGTTTAAGAAAAATATGTTAATGTGTGGTATGAGTGTGATGCTTACTCATATTTTTCTGTTAGCATCCAATATTTATTGGGCCGACGTGTTAAGTTCATGGTATATCTACCATGTGCGTTGAAGACCACCTTAACTTGAGGTACACATAAAAAATAAATACTCATTCCACCTATACAAAATGGCTTTCAAAATGAAACCAATTAGTAATATTTTTTTTCCATTTCTGGTAGATCGGAATTGGTGATAAAATTAGGACATCTTGAAGACAAATTTCTAAGTCCAATTCCAAAAAGATGCTGCAGAGCAAGTGATTCTATATGCCTATCTATTACCATAATATATGCAACCTAGGAGTGAAAGAATTAGTTGTCCGTGTATATTGATTACCCCATTTTCTCGAACATGCTAAAGTTGTCTTCCAAGTTTCACTCCCTAAACATCTAAAATTGTACAATATTCAAGACGTCAAGAAAGGCTTGGTGTGTTCATTTCTACACAGAGATTACCAATTCTTTTTAGTTTTTTTTTACTTTTAGGCTTTGTTGTACTAACTATATCTTCAAAGGAATCCCCTTAGAATAAAAGTTTACAATTAGAATATATAATGATGTGATTTATTATAAAAGTACTTGTCAGATTAAAAGCTACATTCCTTTAGGTGCGATTATGTAGATTATTTCTTATGGGTCTGAAGATTAAATGTTCCACTAACATATTATAAGGATGGTTTTCTTTTTATAAAATTGGTTTTGTCATGTCGTATTTTTAAGCACGTATTTGCCAAATAATTATTTTGCTAGATTTCATACCGCGGTCAACATGATTTTGAATAAACTTTATATCCTGTTATGCACTTGTTGTTTAGTGTGGATCCCAAAAGTGGCCTACAATGTTTATTTTACAGGACAAATAGAACTGCCGATGAATTTACGGTTGTGAACATATATTGTAATGCTTAGCAAATTAGAGAAGGTTTACTGAATCAATGTTTTTTCTACAATTTTATAACATATTTCCTTTTTTATTGTGATTTTAATATATAATGATTGCAAGATAATCATATTCTGTATACTCAAGAATATTTAATCGATCTGCTTTCTCAATAGTAAAACATAGATTAATATATGACTGATTTTTAAACCAATTTACAAAGATATATTAATTATGATTTGGTTAGAGTTATAAAGGGTCAGCTAATTAATAGTGATATATTTTATCTTGTTATAAAAACATATACCTTTTAATAGTGATATGCGGATCAAATCCACCTTCTACGTAGTCGATACGTGGTGTTCAGTGTGATTAGAATTTTTTGTGTAAATTTCTAGCTTTGCAGCATAGCACGTAATAAGGTGGCAATGTAGAGTTCGTTGTAACAATAAGAAGAGAGCTTAATCATTTGTATATAGAAGTAAGGGGAAAAGGGCACGATGGAAGTATTTTTTAAATGGGCACGCTCGTGTACATAATATATTGGCTAATCTAACAATAGAGATGAGAGATTAATCATTTGTTTTGTCAAATATGAGCACGTGCATGTGTAAATATAAGCGAGAAAAAGGGTAATATATGGGCTAATCTAACAATAGAGATGAGAGATTAATCATTTGTTTTGTCAAATATAAATACGTGCATGTGTAAATAAAAGCGAGAGAAAAAAAGGGCACGATAGAAAGAGATTGAGTGAACCAAGACCATGTCGTGAAAAATTAGCAAGAGACGTGGATATGTTTCCTTACTTTATACTGCGTGTCATACTAATTGGCAGTTTGAATCAACTAACGTGTTGGAGATATGTACGTGTTTTTTCTTTTGAGAAAGTTAATGTATGTGAATTCAGCTAACGTCATCCGACAGTTTTTTTTGGGACATCTCCAGAGTCCTACTAAGATACTATGAAAATGATACTACTTGCCCGGGATCAAACAAAACGATCCCCGGGTCGCTTGTTTCCGCACGGTAGCACGTCCGGGTCCAACAGCTCCACACACATGGGTAGGCCTAGGAAAACTTCAGCTCGTGGCATCTCTCTCTCTCTCTCTCTCTCTCTCTCTCTCTCTCTCTCTGGAACACGCCATGAACAGCCGCTCAAGCTCACTAGTGGAAACGAGGCCTTTGGTTGAGGTCGGAAATGGGTTTTAACACCGGTTCTTCCACGAACCGGTGTTAAAGGGGGTGTCCGTACCAGCGTGGTCCATAGAGCAAAAAGAAGCACCCCCTTTAACACCTGTTCAAGCCACGAACCGGTGTTAAAGGCCCTACACCAGTGGCCCGTGCAACCGGTGTTAAAGGGGGGGGGGGGGGGTATATAACACACCGCAGCCCACACCCCTCTCTTCCATTTTTTCACTCTCTCATTTTGGATCCTAGCAAGACGGTGAGTGGTGTGCTAGTTTGTGTTTTTTTTCTATGCACAAGAGGTGTTCGGTGAAATGTCCGAGAGCTCGAAATAAGTTTTCTCGTTGCTCTTTCCTTCTCGGTCGAGGTCGGCAACTTTATCCTTTCATGTGTCATTGATGTACTATATAAATGGTCATCTCCCTATTATTTTTTGATATACTATATATTAATGCAGATGAACCGGCAATGGATGTACGATGTCCGACGCATTTCCGAGTACTTTATGGGCCTCCAAAATTTCATCGTCGTGGCTAATGCAAATCGTGGTCACAATGGTTTTATGTGCTGTCTGTGTGTTCACTATCAGAACAAGAAAGACTACTCAAATACCAGAACCGTTCACGCCCACCTGCTTCGATCCAGTTTCATGCCCAACTATAATTGTTGGACCAAGAACGGAAAAAAAGGGGTTGTGATGGAAGACAACGAAGAATAGGATGATGACAACTATCATAATATGTATCCTAAATATGATGATACTACAACAGGGGTAGATAATGAAGATCAAGAGGCAGTAGATGGGACCGCTGATGACAATATTGGTCGGTCCATTACTTATACAAAGGAAGAATGTGAAACTGAAAAGAAGAAGGAGAAGCTGGAGCAGATGTTAAAGGATCACAAAACATTGTTGTACCCAACTTGCGAAGATGGCCACAAAAAGCTAGGTACCACACTGGATTTGCTGCAATGGAAGGCAGAGAACGGTGTGACTGACAGCGCATTTTCAAAGTTGTTTGCAACCACAAATACCTCGACGGACTTTGTAATCACTAAAGTGCGTTCACCGGAGTCGTCATCTTCTCCATGACTACTTGAGCTGTCATCATGTCCCTCCAAGTTCAGATATTGTGAGGTGTCCTCATGGATCATGTTCTCCATTATTTCTTTGAAAATGCGCTGTCAGTCACACCGTTGGACCCAATGGTGATCTATTGTGACAACAATGGTGCCATTGCCAATGCCAAATAGCCAAGGTCTGACAAGCATTCCAAGTATATTAAGCGCCGGTTTCACTGCATCCGCGAGCATGTCAAGGATGGAGATATAAAGATTTGTAAAATACACACGGATCTCAATGTAGCAGATCCGTTGACTAAAACTCTCCCTAGAGCAAAACATGATCAACACCAGAACTCAATGGGTGTTAGATTTATCACTATGTAACTAGATTATTGTCTCTAGTGCAAGTGGGAGACTGAAGAGAATATTCCCTAAGAGGCAATAATAAAGTGTTTCTTATGTGTATTCCAAGTATATGATAGATGTTTATTTTGCATGCTATAATTATATTAATACGGAAACGTTAATACATGTATGTTTAATAAACAAACAGAAAGTTCCTAGTTATGCCTCTCTCATAAACTAGCTCGTTGATTAACAAGATGATCAAGATTTCCTGATCATGAACATTGGATGTTGTTAATAACGGGATCACAATATTAGTGTAATGGTGTGATGAACATTCATCCGAAGTATAGCCTTACGATCAAAGTCATTGAGTTTATATTGCTATAACAACTTACGAAGTGATCCTAATCCTTAGACCATGAGATCATGGCAATCACTAACTCCGGAAGAGTTTCTTGATAACATCAAACTTCACACCGTAACAGGGTGATTATAAAGATGGATTCATAACTAATAAAGTGTTATGTTGAGGCCCATGGATCGATAGTGGAATTTATTTATCCCGATGACGGATAGATATACTCTGGTCCCTCTCGGTGATATCACATTGGTTAGCTTGCAAGCAAGTGATTTGATCACTAGAATGTTATATCACGGGAACGAGAAAAGAGTGCATGTCAGTAACAAGATCAAACTAGGTATGGAGATACCGATGATCGAATCTCGAACATGTAATATATCGTTAAACAAAGGGATTAAGATACTAGCGTAAAAGGTTCCGACGATCACAAGAAAGTCATCGTTGAATGTGTGGGAGTCAGTATGGGTGTCCAGATCCCGCTTCTGATTATTGATCCGAGAGGGGTCTCGATCATGTCCACATTATTCACGAACCATAGGGTGACACACTTAAGAGACACCGACATCCAATTGGAGCAAAAGTTTTATGCCGAAAGAATGAACAAGCTCAGGAATTTATTTCACTAGATACTGAAATAGGTTTTCGGGTGAAATTGCATAAAGTGGTTATGCATGTGAAATAGAATTCTAGCAAGGGGTTATTTGTGAATGTTTGTCATTAAAGTAATTGACAAAATTCTGAATAAAATAAAAGAGTTTTATTTAATGAGAGTTTGCATTAAATTTGGTGGAAATTTAATGGCATGTTTGAGTGGGATTTTGAGTGGAGGGATTTGAATGGATTTTGTGAGTGGAGTGTCCACCCACATGAATGAAGGAGGGGAGGGGGCAGCCCCATGGCCGGCGGCCACCCCCTTGGGTGCCCCCTCCTCCTATAAAAGGCACCCCCTCTCCTCTCTCTCACTCACACCTCCTCGTGAAGGATCTCTCTCCCCCTCTAGTATTTATTCCCCATGGTCTCGAACTAGCGAGATACATGTTCCCGGTGGCTATTCGACAATAAAGAGTTGTGCTTTCGCTGCATCGCTGGAGCGAGGAGAAGGAGGTTGCTCGGTGCCTCGAACGTGTGTGTGAGCATGGATGCACTGCTGATTTGCGGCGCTAGGACTTCCTCTCGATCTTGAGATCGGCAAGAGGTCGTCTACATCAACCACGAGTCGAACTCGTTAAGCTTTGTCGGTCTTCAAGGGTATGTTCTCTACGGATATACATCCGCCCGTTGTTTGTATCTAGTAGATAGATCTTGGTACATAGTTCCCATCGTAGGAAATTTTTTTTTTTTATGCTGCGAACCCTACAAAAATCACTGACAGAACTACTGTCAGTACCAATATTTTGACAGTAGCAGGATCCCAAATCAACAGGATCCACAAGTAATAGTCTCACAATAACAGTATCCACTAAACCATATCCAATTATCAATTGGAATCAGACCAATAAAGCCACTAGCACCATGAAAATTAACTATGGACAGTGATCAACATAATCACCATGTTCAAGGATCATCACTACTATATCCAATTCATCATATATAATATCAATCGAGGGATGAACCCTAATCAGGATATGAAACCTAAATCAAGATATGAACCCTAATTAGGGGTAGCCACTATAAACACACAAGACAGGGTGGCATAGTACAGAGAGCACGAGAGGTAGGGAAGAATAACTTAATGTAGGTTGTGGCTGTGGTCGAGAAAAGGAAGCAGAAGGAGTCGATGAGCACGACGGCACGGGATGCACCCCAAGGGGCATTGTAACCTGCACCGAGCCGAGGCGGCGACCACAACAACGCTCGAGGGCGAGCAGCACACCACAACACCACGGGCACGACGGCGGCGGCAGCACCAGCACCACCCCAAATCCTAGGGTTCGGGATGGAGCCGGCCTGGCCACAGGAGAGCCCCAAATCCAAATCGAGATGGACTGTAGGAAGGAGCGGGTTCAGCAACCACGCCATGCACCACGACGGTGGCCGGAGAGGACCACGGCGGCGTGAATCGCCCGGCGGTGGTATCAGCGACCAAGGGGACGAGCAAGAAGAAGGAGAGAGGGGGACGAGAGAGAAGGACATGGAGAGTGGACTGAGAGGGCCAACCCTTCGGGGATCCTTTTTGGTTCTGATCACTTGGGCCAAAACGGCCCAATAAGCCCAACAACCTAAAGAAAGTTTTAATCATTACGAAAAGACCAAAATACCCCTGAACTTAAATAAATTCTAGAAAATAAACTAAAAATCCAAAAATTATAAATATATTTTTTTGGATTCACAATAATCCAATTTATCTAAATAAATTAAGAAATAAATTTTTATGCATATAATTTTTATCAAGGATTATATAATATATATATTCCTTATTAAATTTTATAATATTAAAGAAAGATGATAAAAACAAATAGAAATCACGTTTATTATATATTAATATTGTAGTATTTTAGAAAAATACTAAATAAATATTTAATATCATTCTTGTATTTAAATGATAATTCTTAAAGGAATTATTAAATAAATAAAATTCAAATAAAATGAAATAAAATAAAAGAATACAATATTCAATAAATATTAATAATTAATATTTATAAATCCTTTACTACTAAAAAGAATTACGTAATTTAAATAATGGGGAGAACACACAAAAATAAATAATGCATTACATTACTTTGCATAATCATTTTGCTAGTTTAAATATTGTCCTTACCTCGCAATAATGATGTTTTGTAGACATAGAAGCTCAAGGTCCAGTGCAAGCATCCGACTTCACTACCTTGCAATCACAAGGCAAGTTCATCACTTGCTCATGTCCTTTGAAGAGTCTTTATCAAAATATTTGCAAATTGTGTGTTATCATCTATACTCCAAAGAAAGAAAATATTATTTTCTCAAATAAATAAATCTTAGGTATCATCCTAAGTGATGATATAATGGAGCAATAGAACTTAGGTTTCTATTTGCAACAATTATGACCAATTAGGGACTTAATAACCCATGACGTTAGTGATTCTAGCACCGTAAATCACGCGTTAACCATGATATTTGGAATGGGACAGAGAAGTCAGTTGTATCTTCTTCCTCTCGCATGTAGCCAGATGTGCAGGTCGTGGCTGTTATCACTCGTAGCATGCATATTAATTGGTAATTCATAGATGATATGCAGCATATGGGTGGGAACCCTCAACGTCCCACGATAGTTCTGGCATCTAACGGTCTGTACAAACCATTGCCGTAATTCAATGTGTGGGCATGGTGTACACCAAGGAGGCATGTGAGGTCGCGAAGGGGGCAGTGATTGGCTTGGATCACCTACTGGACCCCACATCATGGAATTGTGGACGGGAAAGTACGCCCGATTGTGCAACAAAGAATTGATCTCTCATGGGTAAAGTAACGCACCTCTGCAGACACTAGTGGAAACGCGGTCTTTTGTTGATCCCGAAAAAGGGCTTTAACACCGGTTCTTCTACAAACCGGTGTTAAAGGGGGCGCCGTACCAGCGTGGCCCCTGCGGCAAAAAAGGAGCCCCCTTTAACACCGGTTCGTGCCACGAACCGTTGTTAATGGTCCCTGCAAAGATGGGTCACAAGATTCTTTAACACCGGTTCGTGGCATGAACCGGTGTTAAAGGCGGGGGGCTATATAAGACACCACCCCAGCCCACACACACCCCACTCTTCCATTCTTTCACATTTTGGAGCCTAGCAAGAGGGTGTGAAGAGTGCTAGTTTGTGTTTTTTTCATATGCACTAGAGGTGTTCGGTGAAATGCCCGAGAGCTCAAAATAAGCTTTCTTGTTGCTCTTTCCATCTCGGTCGAGGTCGGCAACTATAGTTTCATGTGTCATTGATGTACTATATATTAATGGTCATCTCCCTATTATTTTTTGATATATACTACATATTAATGCAGATGAATCAACAATGGATGTACGGTGACCGCCGCACTTCTGAGTACATTACGGGCCTCCAAAATTTCATCGTTGTGGCTAATGCAAACCGTGGTCACAATGGTTTTATGTGCTGTCCGTGTGTTCACTGTCAGAACAAGAAAGACTACTCAAATACCAGAACCATTCATGCCCACCTGCTTCGATCCGGTTTCATGCCCAGCTATAATTGTTGGACCAAGCACGGAGAAAAAGGGGTTGTGATGGAAGACAACGAATAAGAAGAGGATGATGACAACTATCATAATATGTATCCTGAATATGATGATAATGCAACGGAGGTAGATAATGAAGATCAAGAGGGAGCAGATGGGCCCGCTGATGACGATCTTGGTCGGGCCATTACTGATGCAAAGGAAGAATGTGAAACTAAAAAGGAGAAGGAGAAGCTGGAGCAGATGTTAAAGGATCATAAAACATTGTTGTATCCAACTTGCGAAGATGGCCACAAAAAGCTAGGCGCCACACTGGATTTGCTGCAATGGAAGGAAGAGAATGGTGTGACTGACAGCAAGATTCAAAGTTGTTGGTAAAATGAAGAATCTTCTTCCAAGAAATAATGAGTTGCCTGACAATACATACCAAGCAAAGAAGGTTGTGCGCCATCTAGGATTAGGCGCGGAAGATACATGCCTGCATTAATGACTGCATCCTCTACCGCGGTGAGAAGTACGAGAATTTGGATGCATGCCCTTGCGATGCACCGCTGAACTATAACAGATCGAATCGACTAAATAAAGATCAGCAGGTGCTACCCTTGCACTTTGGGAAAAGGTGCAAGGGTAGCGAGATAGCTAGAGGTAGCATAACTTCGATGATAGTAATGGAAAAGTACCGATGCTAGCCTCAAACAATCTATGATAATGGTATTACTTGCCATCAACAACGCTTCAGTACGAGTAAAACCAGGTAACGAATAAGTAAATACTGCCTAGATCGCGAGATGCGATCTAGGCAGCATGGCACTTACCCGAAAGAAACCCTAAGAACAAGGGGTAGCGATGCGCCGAGATTGTGTTTGTTGTGAACGTGGTTGTTGTCTTCTTTCAATAACCCTAGGTACATATTTATAGTCCGGAGACTCTCTACTTTTGGAATAACTCTACAACTCTATCTTTACCTAAACATAAACGGAACCTAAACAAACACGAAACCTACTATGATACAAGATACACGGGCAATTCAGCCCAAATCTACGCACTAGGCCGATCCAACAACACGTTGAATATATGTATCTTCTAAGCCCATCTTGATCACGGTCCATCTCCGTCTTTGGCCAAAATACGGTGGTAACACATGCCCCCCTGGTTTTGGCAATGATAATTCCAAAACCACTCTGTGTGTTTTTTCCTCTTCTTCTCCTCCTTTTTTATCGGGTCACAGATGTAATGCGTGGCGTAACTGGCCACGCTACCCCTTCATCATGATGCCTGTCTTCTCAACTCTCGCAGCAGCGTGATTTGACGATTTTGGCAAAGGTAATCTGGGAAACCGCTATGGCATTCAACCGTCTGTCCACTATTCCCCTTATTTAAATCAGCCTGAACAGTTCACCATCCCCATCTTCCTCCAGTTGCCAAAAAACCCTCTTCCTTCGCCGAAAACCCTCTTTCTTGCCATGGCCTCCATCGCTTCCTCCGGTGTCCTCCCACGCCTCTAACTCGATTAGCGAGAACCGACGCGAGCACTACCACGGGCGGCGATAAGATCTTCGCCTAACGATGGTGGGACGAAAGGAGGATTTCGCCGTCTGTCGAGGATGATGCGTCCCGATCGACGGCGAAGAAAGCCTCGCCGACGGGAATCGAGGCGAAGAGCAGCGACGACGCCTGGTCGTGGGACGTCGACTCTTCCGAGGAGGAGGAATCGGAGGAGGACACCTCCTCCGACGAATATCCGCCGACGAAGCGCTTCCGCGCCGGGTCCAGCGAAGACACTGAAGATGACGACGAGGACGAAGAGGTCCCCGCTGGTTTCTTCAGCAGCAGCAGCGAGGACGATGCCGGCAGCGTCGAAGACATGAAGAGGACGGCGGCGACATGACGGCGCATTTACCTCGGCCTAGATTAGGAATCAGTAGTAATAGCCGTAGCAGTAGTAGGCCCCTTTTGTAATCGATCATCCTGTAAGCAATGATCTTTTGAATGAATAAACATCTGTTTCCCAAATATTGTTCCTCTTTGCTTCAATTTTGCCGATAACCGAAATAGGTCGATGCTTCAGAAGTCGATGACACTGTATCGGCTTTCATCATGCTGCACGCATACAGTCAAACAAGTCAAATCGCACAGAGCCGATGACTACCCATCGGCTTCTCCCAAAAAACGTTGACGGGGTCAACCTTCGGTCGCATCCTTAGACACATTACAACGGCCACTTCTTGGTTTCAAATGATGACCTGCGACCTTCCTCAACACGGTGGATTCAAACACGGACGACCCAAATCTCCAATTGCCCACCGAAAAACGTGCCCCGCACAGACGATTAGTGACAAGCAAAGATGAAGATGACGAAGCTGAGATCGCCGAGGTGGCCCTTTTTGTAACATGTGTGAACCTCTAGAGTCGATGACCGCATCGGCTATATATTTTTACTCGCCGATTTTCAGCATCGGCCCCATATTTTTACTGTCCATCGCTCGTGCCTTTACCTAGCCGATTTCATGCATCGGCCCTCCGCTTACTGTCCAACATCCCACATGCTTGGGAAATATTTCTTGAGATGTTGTCCGTTGATCGCCATCGAACTTTACTCCATCCAACAGCTCGAGCATGTATGCGTTTCCTCTTAAAACTTGGTCGACCCTGTACGGACCGTGCCAATTTGGAGACCATTTACCATATGTTGCATCCTTAGTCCCCAAGGGCAACACAGCTTCCCATACCAGATCACCAACGTGGAACTCCTTTGGCTTCAATTTCTTGTTGTATGCACGAGCTACCTTGGCCTTGTTTTCTTTGATTTTCTCCAGTGACCATAACCTGAGCTCGGTTAAATCCTCCACACTGTCACTCATCAGGGTTGCGTACTCTTCAGTTGTTAGATCGTCCTGAAAAGTGACGCGTCTCGATCTAGCCGTAATTTGCCACGGTAGGACGGCTTCTTGTCCATATACTAGATGGTAGGGTGAGGTTTTTATGGCTCCATGACATGACATGCGATAAGCCCATAACGCCTCTGACAAAACCTCGTGCCAACGTCTTGGGTGCTCATCGACTTTCCTCTTGATCAGCTTGATGAGGCTCTGGTTGGACGCTTCAGCTTGTCCATTTGCTTGAGCATAGTATGGAGATGATCTAATCAGCTTGATCCCCATGTCCTCGCAGAATTTCCTAAACTCTTGAGAAATAAAGACCGAACCTCCATCAGTCGTGATAGTTTGGGGAATCCCGAATCTATGGATGACATGTTCTTTCACAAAATTGATAACATCCTTCGAGTTTACTGACTTCATCGGGACAGCCTCTACCCATTTAGTGAAGTAGTCAGTGATAGCCAGAATCCACATGTGGCCTTTGCTTGATGGAGGATTGATCTTGCCGATCATGTCCATGCCCCAACCTCGGAATGGCCAAGGCTTGATGATGGGGTTCATTGCTGACGCGGGTACCATCTGGATTTTTCCAAATTTCTGACATGCTTGACACCCTTTGTAGTAGTTGAAACAGTCCTCAAGCATGGTGGGCCAATAAAACCGATCTTTGATCAACCATTTCATCTTATGAGCCGATTGGTGAGTTCCACAGGCGCCTTCGTGTACCTCGTGTAGGAGCTGATTGGCCTCGGCTATCCCCAGGCATTTGAGCAATAGTCCTTCCAGAGTCCATTAAAACATGTCATCCCCAATAAGCACGTACTTCATGGCTTTGTACCTTATCCGTTTAGGTGCCCCCCGAGCCGAATCTTTCAAGTAATTGAAGATATCGGCTCTCCGATCCGCCCAGGAACTATCAACGCCGGCTCCTTCTACCACATCCTTGTATCCTGAAGCCATCTGCGCAAGATCGTTCGCCTCGGTATTCTGCGCTCGTGGGATCCAAGTGAAGTTGACGTACCGGAATTGCGTCATCAGCTCGCGGCAGTGCAGCCATAATGGGAAGAGGGACTCGCTCTCGCACTTGTAGTCCTCCGTGAGCTGGGAAATCACCAACTTGGAGTCTCCAAAATTTCCACTGCTTCCGCCCGCCGAGGAGTAACTCCATCCCTTGCATATCGCCTCGCATCGACTACATTGTTGGTGCGAGAGGTAGACAATCGATGGAGAAGGAAAATGTTGCCCAGGCGACACAAGTAAAATGCCAATGCCGCAGCCATCGTCACAAACCGATCCGTCGAAAAACATAGCCCACGCTCTTATGGACAAGGCGGCGGCTATGTTAGTGTTGATCCTTTCAGCGATAAGATCACCCGTACCTGTCCCTTAATCGCCGCTGGGTTGATACCGGATGTCAAACTATGACAATGCAAACATCCATTTGCCCACGGCCTTTTTAACATAGGAGCCGAGCATGTGCTTTATGACGTCGATTTGCATATGATGATGATCTCTGCGATAGCAAATGTGTCGCAACTTGGTGCAGGTGAAAATGTGCAGAGGCACAACTTATCGATATCAGGTACCTTGTCTCGTCAAAGATCCTCGCTTATGTAAAAGACGACTCGCCCAACCCATCATAAACTTGCACCACTACCGAGATGGCGGACGTTACCATCGACAAGTAAATGTAGAACGACCTGTCAGGCTGAGGTGGGATTAACACTGGCGGCTTTGTCAAATATTCTTTGATCTCGTCAAAGGCTCGTTGTTGTTCTGCCCCCCAGCGGAACTCCTCGTCAGGTTTGATTTTTACTAGTCCCATGAACGGCTCAATCCTTCCTGATAGATTGGAGATGAATCGTCTGACGAAGTTGATCTTGCCGATAAGGGACTGTAGTTCTTTGTTCGTGGTGGGTGGCTTCATTGTCCGTACTGCCTCCTGACTTTTCAGGCCGATCTCAATTCCGCGTTCATGGACCAAAAAACCCAAGAACTGACCGGCCGTCACCCCGAAAGCACACTTCTTTGGATTCATCCGTAGGCCGAATTTTCTTGTTCGGTCCTGGACGCGTTGCATCGTCCAAGTGTCCGTGGCGCTGAAGCGACTTGACCACCACGTCATCGATGTAGATTTCAACCAGTTTGCCGATCGATCATGGAAAATATAATTCATGGCCTCGCACGTGGGCTGCATTTTTCAGTCCAAACGTCATGACTACATACTCAAATAACCCCACTGCACTCGGACTCAATGCGTCTTGTGTATGTCTTCGGAGCCATGAAGATCTGGTTGTACCCGCATTGCCGTCCATGAAGCTCAAAATTTTATGACCATTGCTGCATTGATTAATGTTTCTGCCACCGGCATCGGATACTCATCCTTTGGGGTAGCTCTGTTGAGATCTCGAAAATCTATAGCAACACGCCATTGGCCACCCTTCTTCTCTACAGGTACGATACTAGAAATCCACTCAGCATACCTGCATGGTCTGATCAACTTGGCCGTCAACATTTTCTCGACCTCTTTCTTGACTTCTTCCAGAATTTCGGCCTTCATTTGTCGTGCTCGCTGCTGAAACGGCCGAAATCCTTTTTTGAGCGGGAGTCGATGCTCGATGATGCTCCTGTCCAACCCAGGCATCTCTGTGTAGTCCCAGGCGAAGCAGTCTGGATATTGTTTTAACAGGGCTATCATCGGGCCCCGCAGACTCGGATCTAACTTTCTGCTGATAAATGTTGGTCGTGGCTTATCCCCAGGACCAATGTCGATCTCTTCTAGCTCATCAGCGGATGTAAACCCGTACCCTAGCTTTCCGTCACCTGTCAAATCGACGCTAAACACAGGGCAAACGGTGGGTGAGGACAACAAAAATAATTTGGGCCGATCGCCTGAATCGGCCCCCTTTTTGCTTGCATCTGTCAAGGACGGTTTACACCTTATTATTTTACAGTGGCAGAGCCTCTCTCTGCTACGACTACATGAGCTGCTTGTCGTATGATCGCTGCTCTTTTGTGGCCGATCGCAGGGATCGGCCGTACCACGGATGATAGTGGGCTTTTCTACTCAAGGCGTGGATAAGACCAGCCTCACCCCGCTTTTTGTAGCTTCAATACGCCGTCAGATTGATTCGAGATCGGCTCTTGGTCTTCGCTTCCAGACGTTCATGCCAGCTATGGAGATCTCGATAGAATCGTCGCGGATGACCTCCACTTCGTCTCCATCCCAATGGATCGTGCACTAATGCATTGTGGACGGATGCAATTAGCGTGAATCCAATCCCTTCCTAGCAAGACGGTAAGTGCTCTTGCTGTCCACGACGAAGAATGACGTGGTACGGTTTTCCTACCCATCGTCAAGTCCACGTTCAAGACGCCTTATGCTCGAAGACTGACCGTTGAAGTCGCTCAACGTGACGTTGGTTTTGATCAGATCTGCAGTGGAGCGTCCCAAACGTCGTAGCATGGAGTATGGCATGATATTGACTGCCGCTCCGGTGTCCACCAACATCTTGCTGACAGGTTGCCCATTGATGTAACCTCGCAGGTACAGGGCTTTTAGATGTTTGTAACCCTTCTCACGTGGCTTCTCAAAGATAACCGGCCGTGGGCCGCAGTCAAACTGTGCCACGGGTAGCTCATCGGTTCTTGGCGCGCAGAATTCTGATGGGAGTACGAACACCATGTTTGTGCCAGCCGATGTCTTTGCATCGGCTTTTACCGGTTTGGGGCGCCACTCTTTCCTGGTCGGGCGGTCTTCCGTTTCCACAGCCTGCCTCACTTTGACGGCCAGATCAGGCCGTGCTTTCTTCAAAGCGTGGAGATACTGCGCTTCAGCTTCCTCTAAGTTACGCAGCCGCTGCACTCTACGCTTCTGGGTGTGTCTGAGTCCGTCGGGGCACCACCTTGGACGGTGATACCTGTCTTCGACCTTGTCATCCTTTGGCTTCGAGGTCTCTGCCGAGCGGACTCTTGTGACGGCTGGGCGGAAGAGGCCCTAGGCGTTGAATCGACATCGCCTCGTGTCCTCCTTCCGCTGATTGCATTCCGGCAGTTGTCGATCGTAGGCAATCGGCTCATTCTCGCGCTTGACAATACTTGAAGAAAGGACAATCCCAATGCACATCTGCGCTTCCTTCTCTTCGACGGTCCCCTAGCAAGGTGCTCATATCTTCCGTCGTCTGTCTACCATATTGGCGGCGTTGGTCATCTTGGCGCTCATACTTGTTAAGGAGATGCGTGGAATGTGGCTTCCGATATCGCACTCTCCTCACTTGTTCCTCTGTTAAGTACCGTCACATCGTGGGCCGGTCGTATGGACTAGCCTCCTTTCTTTCCTTGCCCCGAGCGACCACCGTCCTCCTTGTACGTGTCATGGTGGTACCTGACCGCCATATTAACGCCGAACGAAAAATCCAGCTTACGCCTCGCGGAGCGACTGAGTTCTACCATGTTGACGCCGAGAAATGGGTTTGGGTCCACTTTCATGGCGAACTGCCCAAGGATCAGACGGCCTTGTTCTATCGCCATTTGGATTTGGCGAAGCTCTTTGCACTCGTTGGTGGTGTGAGTGAACGAATGATGCCACTTGCGAGGGTCTCCGTTCATTTCTGAGCCGTAGGGACTTTGTGGCCTTGGTAACCTCGTTGCTTCTCCTTCAGCAGATCGAATATCCGCCAGCTTTGCTCACATCAAGTCGAACCTCGCAGCCCTTGTTGTTTCACCCATTTGCGTGCCACAGATCGCCCCGAGCCTGTTCATTTCGGCCACCTCCTGGTCTGCGTGGATCTTCTTCTTCGCATCGACCGGGCTTATCGGACGCTTGAATTTGTCTTGGTACAACTCGTGGTGGCGCTGCTCATACATCGCCGTTCGGGCCATGTGCGCCAATGAGTTGTACTCTACCGAACGCCAGTCCTTGATGGGTGCCGAGAGACCCAACACCGCCAGCTGATCGCTTCCTTCTCGATTAAAGAGCCGAGTAACATCGGTTCTTGACAGTCTGGCTTACCGGATGTACTCGGCTACGATTTCTCGCCGCACTTTGTGCAGTCGCAATGCCAGCCTCAGTAGCCTCTGAATGGTACTGGATGTGGAACTGCTCTTCCAGTTGCTTCCAGGTATGAATTGAATCAGGTGGTAGTGCGGTGTACCACCCAAAGGCTGGTCCTCGGGAGATTGCGCAAAGAATCTTACGCGCATCTGATCTGATGCCGAAATCATGCCTAGTTGCGCCAGGTATCGGCTTATGTGCTCGATCGAGCTTGACCCTTCTGACCCGCTGAACCTTGAAAACTCAGGGAGCTTATACTTGGGTGGCAGCGGAATTAGATCAAACTCGTTGGGGTACGGCTTTGAATAGCCGATTGTCCTTCTCTTGACGGTTTAACTGGTCCCTCAGGATGGTGCCGATTTGCTCCACTGTTTGAGCTGTAGGGGCTAGATTCTCATGACTTGTTCCAGTGGCATACTTGGCTAGCCACGCTTGTTTGTCAGCGTCCATCCCAACCATCGCCGCTCCGGACACGCCTGCCCCGGAAGATCCTGCCCCAAGAACTCCTGCCGCAGAAACTCCTGCGGTTGCAATCTGTTTGGTGCGTGTCAGGTTATTGCAGTCCGGCACATAGGCGCATATATATCCGTGTGGGATCTCCTTAGGTGGCTCAAACAGGAATTGGCAATCGCCTGGGTCGCCTCCCGCCTTGTAGACGACGTAAGCCGCTGCTCCTGGCGGCTCTGGAGCGGCAAGTGCGAACGGGAGCTGTGGCCTGGTCTGGAGCGGTCTTTCTCCCTGGTGAGTCCCTAAAGTAGGTCCCGACGGGGAGTACTGATGCTTCATGATCTCCTGGACTACGCGAACCGCGACCCGCTCGAAAGCGTTCACCAGGCTCTCAGAATGGCGGTGCAAAGAATGAGCCACCATGTAGTTGACTTCCTGTCGTAGGGCTCTGGTGCGCTCCTCCGAAGGAACAGACAGATCCACCTCATTAAGAGCGCCCTCGGGGGAGAACCCTTTCCACCTGATGCCATGCGTACGGGTCCTCTCAAAAGAGCTGATGAGGTCTTCCTCGAAGAGGGCCTTGATCTCGTCGTACTTGGCCTTGTGCTCGTTAGGCAGATCGTCGTAAGTGACTGGTCTGTTCTCCATCGCAGCATCGGGTGTTGATGTAGACGTTGTTGAATGTCCCACCGGGCGTGCCAGAATGTGTTGCCTGCCAAAACCCACCGGCGAGCAGCAACTGGCAACACGGAGAGCCGGGAGGCTCCCAGGACTGCTGGTGGGCCCTGGTCCCTCGGGCGACGGCCCGCAAAAGCTCCGGCACACGTCCTGGCTTGGTTAGAGGGCGTGCCACCTGACCTATACCTGGTCAGGAAGGTGAAGGATTGCTCCGATTGATTCCCTGCATGATAAACAAGTATACGTAAAATTCGAGCCGTAATCGGCTCCCAGGTTTCCCTGTAAATCGGCTCCTAAAGCCGATCGCCCCATGGTTCTGCGTTAGATTTATGATAACATGGGGTTTTGCTTGATCACTACAAGTTAAATCGATCTACGATAGTCTAATGTTTTCACCACGTAACTGGAACATCCTACGCGTGATTGAGCCTGGTACGTACAAAAGATGAAGAATATTAACCCTAGAGGAGGCCTAATAACCAACGTAAAGCCAATTACCGGAACATCCCTTCTAGAACGAATAAGCCACGTCTTTATGCATTACTGGATCGTTCAACCCGTTTGTAAGGCCTGATTACGCAGATATTTAAACTAAACCTTGACGAACAAGGCACAACTATAACAGATCGAATCGACTAAATAAAGATCAAGCAAGGTGCTACCCTTGCACTTTGGGAAAAGGTGCAAGGGTAGCGAGATAGCTAGAGGTAGCATAAATTCGATGATAGTAATGGAAAAGTACCGATGCTAGCCTCAAACAATCTATGATAATGGTATTACTCGCCATCAACAACGCTTCAGTACGAGTAAAACCAGGTAACGAATAAGTAAATACTGCCTAGATCGCGAGATGCGATCTAGGCAGCATGGCACTTACCCGAAAGAAACCCTAAGAACAAGGGGTGGCGATGCGCCGAGATTGTGTTTGTTGTGAACGTGGTTGTTGTCTTCTTTCAATAACCCTAGGTACATATTTATAGTCCGGAGACTCTCTACTTTTGGAATAACTCTACAACTCTATCTTTACCTAAACATAAACGGAACCTAAACAAACACGAAACCTACTATGATACAAGATACACGGGCAATTCAGCCCAAATCTACGCACTAGGCCGATCCAACAACACGTTGAATATATGTATCTTCTAAGCCCATCTTGATCACGGCCCATCTCCGTCTTTGGCCAAAATACGGTGGTAACAGCTCCTATAATACCACGGTTAAAACGTCTCTTCAGAAATAAAGAGCATGCTAAGTTGTTGCGATGGCACATGGAAGACCGTAAGAAAGACGCGATGTTGAGACACCCCGCTGATGGGTCACAGTGGAGAAAAGTCGAGCGAGAGTACCGGACTTATGCGTGACGCAAGGAACTTAAGGTTTGGTCTAAGTACAGACGGCATGAATCCTTTTGGTGAGCAGAGCTGCATTCACAGCACCTGGCCTGTGACCCTATGTATCTATAACCTTCCTTCTTGGTTGTGTATGAAGAGGAAGTTCATTATGATGCCAGTGCTCATCCAAGGCCCGAGGCAACCCGGCAACGACATTGATGTGTACCTAAGGCCATTAGTTGAAGAACTTTACAATGGGCCAAACCAGGTGTACGTATGTGGGATGAGCACAAAGGAGAGCCATTTGACCTATGAGCATTGCTTTTCGTAACCATCAATGATTGGCCTGCTCTTAGTAACATTTCAGGGCAGACAAACAAGGGATACAATGCATGCACACACTGTTTAGATGATACTAAAAGTGTATATTTGGATAAATGTAAGAAGGTTGTGTACCTAGGGTATCACCGATTTCTTCCGAACCTGCATCCAGTAAGAAAGAAAGGCAAGCATTTCAAACGTCTGGCAGAACCTCGGAGGAAGCCTGTCCTCCATACCGGTGAGGAGGTATTTGGTATGGTCAAGGACCTAGAAGTAATCTTTGGAAAAGGTCCTGGTAGTCTATCTGTTCTGAATGACGATGCCGGACACGCGCCCATGTGGAAGAAGCAATCTATATTTTGGGACCTACCCTATTGGAAAGTCTTAGAGGTCCGCTCTTCAATTGACGTGATGCACGTGACGAAGAATGTTTGCGTGAACCTGCTAGGCTTTCTAGGAGTGTATGGGAAGACAAAAGATACACCGGAAGCACGGCAGGACCAGCAACGTCTGAAGGCCCCTGAAGAGCCTATGCATCCTGAGAACGAAAGGGTAAACGATGCCACTTAACTCCTGCCAGCTACGCTCTTACCAAAGCAGAGAAGGAAATCTTTTTGAATGTGAAAGCGGTATCAAGGTCCCGTCGGCTTCTCGTCGAATATAAAGGGAATAATAAATATGGCGAGAAAAATTCCAAAACCTGAAGTCTCATGATCGCCACGTGATTATGACAGAATTGCTTCCGATTGCATTGAGGGGCTTCTACCTAAAATGTTCGAGTACCCATTGTGAAGCTATGTGCATTCCTCAATGCAATATCTCGAAAGGTAATCGATCCGAAAGCCTACCAGGGTTACAAACAGATGTGGCCCAATGTCTTGTCAGCTTTGAGTTGGTGTTCCCACCATCCTTCTTCAATATTATGACGCATCTCCTGGTTCACCTAGTAGAAGAGATTGTCATTCTCGGTCCTGTATTTCTACACAATATGTTCCCCTTTGAGAGGTACATGGGAATCTTAAATAAATATGTTCATAACCGTGCTAGGCCAGAAGGAAGCATCTCCAAGGGCTATGTAACAGAGGAGGTCATTGAGTTCTGTGTTGATTTTATTCCTGACCTTAAGGCGATTGGTGTTCCAGAATCACGACATGAGGGAAGACTGCGTGGAAAAGGCACCCTAGGATGTAAAGTAATGATATGTAGGGACGGTCATTCTATCAATCAAGCACACTACACGGTTTTACAAAGATCTATCTTGGTTGCCCCGTATATCAATGAACACAAGAATTTAATACGCCTCAAACACCAGGCGGTCGATGAATGGATTATAAGTGAACACATGGCGAGTTTTGGCGGCTGGCTGCAAAGACTTCTCACGAATAACACCACTATTGGGGATCAGCTGTACTTGTTGGCCAGGACAGCATCTTCGACTGTATGTACTTTCCAAGGGTACGAGATAAATGGGAATACATTTTACACGATAGGCCAAGATAAAAGAGCACCAACCAAACAGTGGTGTCCGCTCGATGCGCAGAAGACAATGGGCAAAAGACCACGTATTATGGGTTCATAGAGGAGATATGGGAACTTGACTATGGACCTAATTTTAAGGTCCCTTGTTTCGATGCAAATGGTTCAAGCTAACGGAGGAGGGGTTGAGGTAGACAAGAATGCGGAATGACAACGGTGGATCTCAATAATCTTATGAAGGTAGACAAGAACTTAGAAACCATTCGTCCTAGCCAATGATGTGGCTCAGGTTTTCTATGTGAAGGACATGTCCTCCGGACAAAAAAAGAAAAATATGCAAACGAATACATCATATGATGAGCCAAAGCGTCACATAGTTCTTTCAGGAAAAGAAACATCGTGGAAATCGAGGACAAGATGGACATGTCGGGAAGATTATAATAAGTTTGATGAAATTCCACCCTTCACGTGAAAACTGACCAAGAATTCCGTTAAGTAAAGAAGATGCTCCATGGTTACGTCTCAAGCGATCATAAGGAAGGACATATGCCAAGAAGTTCATGCTCATATTATGTAACCCTAGTTCATGTTTTAATATTAATACATGTCTTGAGTGTTAGTCATGTTTTGTGGATGGACCAAGACTATGAGAAGAAGTTGTCCCGATTCGATTTTACCATTAAGATCTGATCTCCAAACGCGGTCACATATTAGGGTGTGCCTCTATGACCAGTTTCTTGGAGATGGGAGGACTAGGCTCCGGCATCTCCACAAACTGGCCGTAGTGGTGTCCCTGCTCTCGAAAATCATCTTGCAGCTTTGTAACTTCTCTAACTAGATCAATACACCTGGGAGCTAACTAATTTCACATATTAGGGAGTGCCTCTATGACCAGTTTCTTGGAGATGCCGGAGGACTAGGCTCCGTCGGCATCTCCCTGAAACTGGCCATAGTGGTGTACCTGCTCTCGAAAACCATCTTGCAGCTTTGTAACTTCTCTAACTAGATCAATACACCTAGGAGCTAACTAATTTCACATATTAGGGAGTGCCTCTATGACCAGTTTCTCGGACATGCACGAGGCACAGGGGGTATGACGTGGAAGGATGGGTTTGCCGACTGGAGCGACTCTTACAGATGGCGCGACAGAAAAGAAAAAGAGCGTACAGAGCGGATGACACAGATAGAACATGCACTTGCGGCTGCAGCGCAAGTGAATGCACAACAGAGCCATCAAGCTACCGCCCATCTCAAGAGTAACGAAGAGCCTGCATTGAAGCTGCGGCTCCAGACTCTGCGGAAAGCAGTGTGGCTTCCACGGAGAACGTGCAGCCCACGCTTGAAATGGTGGGTCCTCGATACCCCATGGATGAGATCACGGAGAGCGAACGCGTTGAGCTGCATGCGAGATTAATGGGCTTATCCATTAAGGTGGCTATCGACTATGCCTTACCTCCTTTAGCTGGTGGAACTTACCACTGCCGACCGATTCCAGATGGCTATTCTATTGTCGGGGTGGATGAGGTTGTGAAGGAATATGAGGAAGCACAGCTTGACCATGCTACAGGTGAAGGGGAAACTCAACTCAAATTTGCAGTGAAAACAACCATTCTTTGGAAGAAGGAACACATCGTGCTTCCAAATTGGAGGTCATCGGCACCCCGCTTGCCTCCGCAGCGTAGTCGAGCCGCTCACTATCTCTGCGGCAGCCATCTCCGCCCATCAGCCTCTCTGCTGGCAGCCATCTCCGCCCGTCCATCTCGGTGCTTCAGCCATCTCCTCAGCGAAGCGGAAGAGCACTGCCACGAAGAGCATCGAGTAACGCCACAAAGAAATCCGGGAAACCCTACGCCAAAGAGTTCAAAAAACTTCGCAGCCTTCCGCCAAGCCATTGCCGGTTTTACCGTGGAATCGCAGCGACGAGGAGACCAATAGGATCTCGGAAGAACAGTTCAAAAATTCTTTGCACCTAGACGCCGAGCCAAAGGAGAAAATAGATCCGGCGGTGGAGAAGTTTTACAAAAATCTTTTGAAACCTGAAACCCCACTTGTGCGGACTACGAGCGCCAGATTTTGAAGGCGGATGCAAGGCGCCACAGGGAGACTGAAAGTAGCATCGTGAGGCACCCAGAAACAGTTCCCATGCTCGAGAGCAGGAAAACCAATCATGTGCCCGCTCCAAATGTTCGACACACGGACGCTCCTCCTGTAAATGATTACGAGAGCTACAAAGAAAGGCCAATGAGATGGGGATGACTTACATTGCATACTTGAACGCGTCATGGGAGACAACTTGCCCAAATGCGATGCCAACCCCATACAGCCATGGAAGTATGGGAAGAATCTCGTCAAGAAAGAGGAGCTCAAGAATCTACCAACAAAGATGCGAAAATTGCACAAGTGGTACCTTCATTTCTGCAAGACGAGAAAGGTAGAATGGATCACGCCGCATATAAGAGATGATATTTTCTTCATGGAGATGACGATCGACTTCAACATTCAAGACTTGCATTTTCTATTCAATCAGAAGGAACTCGACAAAGCTGCCATCAGCCTTTATTGTGTGTAAGTACTATTTCTATAATTTATATCTCATCTCACTCACTTTATTAATTGCATGTATATATATATGCTCACCATATATGTATATACTATTATGCAGGAAAAAGGTTATGGAATGCAGGAAAGGAGGCCCTTTTGACATTGGGTTCGTTGACCCAAATAGAGTTCATGAAGAAGTGGTAGAAACCAAACCCGGCAAACAGAATATTACTTGCTAACGCTTTACCGAGACAACAAACCAAAAGGGAAATACTATTGCCTTACAACTTCTCGTGAGTATCTACCCTCTCTCTTGTACACATTCTATTTCAGCTTACTCGATGTTAAATGTAACGATGATGAGTTATGCGTATGTAGGTTCCACTTTATTCGCTAGTCATTCAACCCGACTCAGAAAAGTCCTTGTCATGGACTCGATACGAAAAGAAAAGAGATATGGGAAAACTTTAGAGAGATGCTCCAGAGGTAATTTCAATCATATTATCGCACTAGATCGGCAACTTCGTGACAATAAGTAATTAATTACTCCTTTATCCATTTTCTTTTGGACAGGGTTTGGAAAAGGTTCACGGGCAGAGCCGTGGGTGAATGGTCAGAAGAACTAAAATTTGTAGACCAAAATGTAAGTAATACTAGCTAGCTTCCAATTCCATTATATCATGCTTTATTGATTATTATTTTGATTGAACTCTATTCTCGTAAAGCGCGCATCGAGGACACGACAATAACTTATGTGGGTACTATGTTTGCGAGTTCATTCGCAACACGATATGTGCGACGGGCCAAGCCGCACTAGAACAACTTAGAGTAAGTAAACAAAGTCCACAACATTATTTTATTACCATCAATTGTGTTGAGTTTTATTCTTATATATATATTGATGGCCCATTCTTCATATATATTCAGATCGAACGGATGCGGGACCAACTCCTACCATTTGAACGCATACGAGCCATTCAAGAGGAATTGGCGGGGTTCATACTTGATGAGGTCGTCATGCCTGGCGGAGAACTCTTTAGATATCCACCAAAATGAACGATGACGATGTATATGTGCCGATGACGATGTATATGTGCCGATGACGATGTATGTGCCGATGACGATGTTTGTGTATAATAATAGTTGCTTAATTATTCATGTACTCGTATGTACCGATGACGATTTATGTGTATACCGCTCCCGATCGATTCCCCCTCGCCCCCTCCCACGTAAATACGCCTAACGTGGCAGATTTAGGCGTTTTCGCCGCAGCAGAGTTCTCGCCGCAGAAAACGGCCTAAATCTCGCCACAGAAGAATTTTAACACCGGTTCAGATACGAACCGGTGTTAAAAGGGGGCTGGCAGCCCTGCGCCACCCTTTAACACCGGTTCGTATAAGAACCGGTGTTAAAGGGGCCCACCCTCTAACACCGAACCATTAACAGCGGTTGGGGAACCGCTGTTAGAGGGCCCTCCCAACCGGAGTTACAGGGGGGGCTCTGCACTAGTGAGAGTGTAAGAACTGTAACTTGTTACTCCCTGTTCCGGGAAGAAGCTATGAACGTGGCAGGAAAGGAACTCCATGAAAGTTCTGGTCAACCTGTGAAGGCTGATGGTCATAGATTTTCATAATAAAATCAATCTTTAAAGAAATATTTAAAAAACTACATAGTGCCAAGGACTTATAGTCCGAGGTGGTAGATAGAGCATCAAACTTCCCACCTTGCATATAATGAACTTGTTGGGTAACGCTGTTACTCACCCTTTCCTTTGATCCCTTGCTTAGACTCTGAAGATTTCGAAGACACGCCAATGTATGCAGCTGAATGCCAAGAAGATGTGTTCTACAAGGAGCCTGACCTGTCAGGAGGTGTTGAAGGATTGGATTACGAAATCCGCTATGGAGTAGATGGCAATGAGTCGAACTAGTGCTCTAGTTAGTAGTAACCGACGGAGCCGAGCAACATGAACCATATAGAATAAGCTACTGAGCTCAACTCTTAGTTGGAGTTGTTACTTTTAAAATTACGCTGAAACACTTTATATTTTAGTTTGTAAGTTGAATCTTTTCGAAGTCTTGAACTTCTGGTGTTGTAATAATATTAATGTGTGTATCTTTGTAATATGAACCCGCAATATTTCTGTTGTACCACTCTGAGGGATGTGATATTTATAGAACGGTGTTCTGTGGATGTCATATCAACGACTATAGTGTACTACACATACAGTGGTATGCTGGGTCACCGCAGGCATAAACACATACAATAACTACAAAGGCTCTACAAGTTAGTGTACACAACACTACAACACAAGACCATGACCTCCTGGTTTATACACGCTCAGTGGGTATTCTGGGGTTGAATCGCCTCCTTTTTTGAACGAGATGGGCCTGAAGGCCCTGAAAGCTTTTATTAAACCAAGCAATGATACAAAAATACAACCAGACCCCTAAGAATAGGGGAATTGAGAGATAAGGATAGCCCTTTTACAGAGAAGACCCTGGAATAAAATACTGAAATGCAATCCAATCCTTGGTCTTCTACACCAGAACGGAGTGACTAGCAAACACAGGGGTTGACGTCGCCGCCAGGGAACATGCCACTTGGGACGGCCTCGGCCATGGATCCTGTGTCGAGGTCGGAGAAGATCCTCCGAAACTGGAGGAAAGATCTCTGGCTATGATTGCTTCTGATCATAGAGCTATTTCTTGTGCCATGGATAGCGGCGACGGAGATCTTCGGTCATCGCTGAAAAACTCCAAAAATCGTAGCTTTCGGGGCGGAGCTTGTTGGTGCACCCAGGAGATAAGATAGCATTGACCCTCTTGCTGGCGAGGTGACACTGTTGGGAAACCGCAAGCCGACGACCCTATCCTTGACCTTCCTCACCCAAGCAGCAGCGGCAAGGCCTCCACCCTCTCCGTCGCCACCATGGCCGGCCGAGAGGAGGAGGACTGACACCACATAGCCAGGAGGGAGGCAGGGATAACACAGACGCTTATTGAAGTAGAGGCTCACATCAAGAAGCCTTTGCACCGTCTTACACCTTGGAATCACAGGAATGCCATCCTCCAGCGACCACTCGCCTCCACGCCGATGTGGAAAAGTGGAAGACCCCCATCCACCTCTCTCTCCGTAGAAACCTCCAATTCTCCTAGCCCTCCCCTTCCACCATGGCTGGCCAGAGGTAGAAGACGGAGCAGAGGAACACCCAAGTCAAGGGAGGGGCAGAGCTTATTTGGAGGGGAGGAAGAAGCAGGACCACATCCCACCTCCATCTTCTTTGACATGAGCTCCATGAACCGCATCCACACCACCACCCACCACTAGCAGCCGCTCAAGAGCTCCGTCGACGAAATCCCCGACGGCATCAAGCTAGGTGCCACGTGGGCAAACACAAACCTAATCATACTATCTACAGCGGATCACTGAGCACCTCACCCATCTCTTCCCCAGCTGGCGGCGAAGGTCCGGAGTCGGGCCGAGCCCGAGATCTGGAGAGCGGTGGTCGTCTCCCTTTTTGCCTCTCTCGGACGAGGTGTGCTTCGGTCCACCCCCCTAACTTAAGCTGAATAGACCGTTTTATTTTTTTGACCCGTCAAAACCTATATCGATGCCACGCATATCTCTGTATATGTGTACTCGGTCGAACTGGATATAATCCACGTTCCAATCGGCTGACCCCATCTCCCATTATCGTGATCTACGTCTTTGCATGTCATATTTTAATTTTTTTTGTTGCTGTTATGTAACTTTTGATTTTTGCCTTTCACATGCACATGAGTGTATGTATACGGTGAGTATACGTCTAAGAGAACCATACGGACTTCAGTTGGATTCATACGGTCCTCTAAATAATCGATATCGTGTTTTTTGTTCGTCAAAATTTGAGGGGGGGGATCGAAGCAAAAGTACTCTCGAACAGAACCGCTGAAGCGATAAGGTTTACAGTGACGCGATTGAATCGCCTCCTTGCGCCGCGATTGTAGTAAGGCGTGTCATCCACGGTCCTCCGCACGTACTCCATGAAAGGCCGAGGCATGCAAGGAGAAGCATTGTCAAGGGCCGCAGCCAGGCCTACTGCTGCCGGTGCGGGCGCTGCGTGCCTGCCGGGCCGGTCTCTCCAGCAGCTTCATGAAGATTAAAATTGTAGCTGCTGGTATGGCAACACACAAGAGGATAATCACCAGTGTTGTTAAGCTCGACGACGACCAGGGGCGGATCTAAGGGGGGGGGGCTAGCAGGGGCTAGACCCACCCTAACCATCGGACCCCCTCAATACATAGGTGCAGATTTTAGTAGTAAACTAATGGCCTCATAAAATTAATTAATACTAAGTCTAAATTTAATTGATTTGTCATTCTTCTATGTACCGAAAGCCAAATGTAGCCCATGAATTCGTTTTATTAATCAACCGTAGTAACATGTCCCAACATTCTTCAATTGTGTAACTAGACCTAATAGCTAGCACCATATGCAATCGTTCAGATCAACTGACCGGATGCCTGTTACCATCCCTCGCTCCTACTCAGTAGCCAGATGCCATGCGATGCCGCGGTAGCACCATGCTAGCCATCCATGTTGTTTGCCAATTTCTACCTTTATTAATCATGCCGCAACGCTCACAAAAAGCATGTTGTGCCATCGAGTCTAGGAACCAATCTTACTCACTCTGATTGAAGGTACCAATTGTTAGTATTTTGTCGATAGATTGCATAACCTATAGTCTAATTGATTAATTTACAAAAAATATGTGTCTTTTGTTTGATGTTTGATCGGTGATGACGACAACTTATTGCATAATAATTAGAAAATAATAATAGGAAGGTCAACTGCAATGGAATTATCAGGCTTTACACTCGTAGAGATAAAGTTGATCCAACATAAACTAATCTTTTTTTGTATTGTCTAGGATTTAGTGCTACATATTAATATAAGTTCTATGCCGATACTTTGATATACTGTTATGTTTTTTATCCAAACAGTTCTTCCAACACAAAATGATAGGTAGTTGATGTCTTCATGAGAAAAAAATCTTATATATGATCACTGGTATCTTAGCCCCCCTTAATGTCAAATCCTAGCTCCGCCCCTGACGACGACGATGATGGCTCTGTTTTATCTCTCTTAGCATAGCCGAGGACGAGGTTTAATCTCGTCAATGCCCATTGTTATGGACTTGGGTTTTGGAGGTGATGGGGATGCTGGAGATCGTGGCACGGTTAACAGACAAGCAACCAGGGGACACGAGATTTACCCAGGTTCAGGCGCCCGGAGGGAAAACCCTACTCCTGCTTGTCTGCTCTTGATTACAGCGGAACCGAAGGTTACAGGGTGCGCAGATTCGATCTGGCGTGGATGCGTGTGCGAAAGTATGAGTCGAGAGATCTAGGACGTGCCCTCCTGGCCTTTATATAGACTTAGGCAGGTCCCGGGCATAGTCCTAGTCGGTTACAAGTTCTAGGGTTTTACCCCTTTGAATTTCCTATCTCCACTAGTCTTGTTCTCCAAGGATCCGAAGGCGTCATGGGCCTTGGCCACCCGAAAATCTTCATGGGCCAGTGTATATCTACTGTGGGCGTTCCTTGGGCTAGACCAGGTATGCTGAAGTCACGTACCCGTAGGGTATAACCATGTCAGTAGCCCCCGAGTGTTCATTCGAATCGTAGATTCGGCTGAGGACTCTTCCATCCTTCGGGTGCAGTTATATATTAATAGTATATGTATGTAGGGATTGTTGATGCGTGTGCCTGACTCACCCGACGGATCAGGGTCAGTTAACTGTCTTAGGACGAAACGACACGATCTTCTTCAGGTTTGGGTCCCTCAACCCGGACCTGGAACATATGCTGGCGTAATTCGACTCAGGCCGCGAAGGACTTACAGGAGTGGAATTCCAGTGGTTTTAATCGGTGTACCCAACGCGTCCGTCGGGATTTTCATCGTACCTGCTGATACAGATTCATACTATCAGAGCGTAGTCAGGTGCGTTGCCAGGCCATCAGATGATATCTGCAGGTCTTATCTTTGCATCGCAGACGCAGCATCCGAACATTTATCACCTCGGAGGTTCTTCGGGTGGCCAAGGAGATTGTCACTCACTTAGCCTTTTGTTGGGGCAGAGTTGCCAAAAAGTTTTTGCGTGCGGATCCGAAAGATCGCAGTCGAATATTTCATAGGGTGCGCGACCAGCGCTCCCTATGGGAGTAGCCCCCAAGTGTCTGTTCGAGTCGTAGACTCGAACGGAGACTTTAGTTCAAGCGTTGTTTCAGCCGTTAAGTCCGAAGGAGTCGAAAATTTTCGGATGCTTAAATCCATCCTCCCTATGGGAGTAGCCCCCGAGTCCGTAGTGGAGTCGTAGACTCGACGTAGGACTCAGAGAAGTAATTTGTCCTCATTTGTCTGTCGGGTGCGCGGCCAGCGCTCCTGATAGGAGTAGCCCCCGAGTATTTAGTCGAATCGAAGATTCGAGTGAGTACTCTTAGCTGTGGAGCCGAAGTGGTGCTAGTATAGCTTTTGATGACGTCAGTGCTTACGATTGATGACCTCAAGCGTCTGCTACGCCAGAGATGACTTGACTGGACGAACATGGGTCCCACTTGCTGACTTTGAATTGACCGGTCACGCGGGGCGTGGAGATAATTACGGCGTCTCCTCGATTTCCGCGCGTAGTGGACGGCGTGGTAACGACGGTTCGTTGTGGTGTTGACACGTGTACGGCCAGATCTACCGTTGGCGTTAGGTCTTCTCGATGGACGGCCAGCGTGCGTCGTCTTCGCTGTTATAATCCTGGGTGAAATCGTGGTTTGTTTTTCACCGCACCAGTTCATCTGTTCACTGCTTCCTTGTTCTTGAGCGATTCTTGCTGCGTGCTGAGCTTTTCTTCCACATTTCCTTCGTTCTTTCTACATTGGCATCGCCACCACCGCTGCAGCGCCATGGGGAAATCAAAGAACTCCTCATCTGCGGTTGGGACCAGCACCGCCGGAGGCAAGAAGGGCACCTTGCCGCCGGCCACCGATGGTGGTGGCGGCGATCGAGACGCGGAGAGCAACCTCCAGAACCGCGGAAGGGCCTGATCCGCAGGATACGACGGCCGTCAAACTCCCGGCAATGAGGTAATCCCCGCCCCCATCCGGGTACCGGGTTATGTTTCGCCTTCGCCTTGCGTGGTTTTCGTATCCAGTCCATGACTTCCTTCGTGGATCGCTTCTTCTTCTATGGGGTTCAGCATCATCTCTCCCAATTCTCTTCTCCACATTGCTTGTTTTATCACTTTTTGCGAGTGCTGGCTTGGCATTGAGCCGCACTTTGGCCTCTTCCGGAAACTCTATTCCGTGAAGAGGCAATCTGGTTCGGATGGTGTGTATCCCATTGGGGGTTTCATCATCTCCCTCAGTCCCAATCTGCAATTCTTTTCCTTTTCCATGTCCGAATCTGTCCAGTACTGGCGGAGGCGGTGGTTTTATATCCGTGACTCCGTAGTGCCCGGGCAAGATTTTGGTCTTGTTCCCTTTGACCCCTCCCAAATGATTGAGAAGAAAAGGTCTTGGAAAAACCAAATCTTAGACGGTGAGGTGGCGGAGATAGAGGCCCTGTATCGTCGGGTGGAGGATCTCCAACTGATTCCTGAGAAGGAGGTGAACGGTGTGGACATCATCCGAACTTTTCTTGATCGTCGGGTGCAGCCTCTCCAAGTGAGAGCGCACCCGATGTTTCTTTATTCTGGGCGCCGTGATCCGACGAGGGTTTCGAGTGAGAAAATCTCCGAGGTGGAACTTGACAAGGCTCTTCGCGCGCTGTTGAAGTTCAAGGCCGATGAAGAAATCCCGGGGAAGTCGCTGACTCCTCCCTTTTCTTCGACGTTGGTCGTACCGAAGGTGTAGATTTGCGCACGTAGTGCTCCTCCTTTGTTTTTGTCGGCTGTGTATTTTTTCCTTTGTTTGCTAACAAAGTTCCTTTTCATCTTGAAGAGCTTCAAAGTGCCGGGCATGGTACCACCGTTGCCCGAAAGGTATCCGAATGCCCCGGATATTGAAGTGGTGGATTCCGTGTCCGAGCTACCGTCAGCACGCTCTCCAGCAAAGGATGCCGACGAGTCGAGTGAGGACCATTCGCGCAAGCGATCACGAAGCTCCAGCGAGTCTTCGGATGCCTCGACTCCTCCGACTCCCAGAAACCCTCTGGGTCTTGAGCGTCACGGTGATGTTCATGGGGGTTCTTCCTCTCCCCTTCCTGCCATTCCCGTGCGGGCTGTTGCGCCGCACCCGCCAGCAAAGCAGAAGAAGGAAGAAAAGAAGGAGGAGAAGAAGGAAGAGAAGAAAGAGGAGAAGAGGGCCCGAAGGGCTTCTCCTATCTTCGACCTGAGCGCATTGGGCTTGTAAGTTTTCTTGTTGCACCGTTGTCCTTTTCCCTTCATGTTTTTTGCACCTGTGTTGATTGGTTCGTATGCATGCAATCCTCCGACGGTCTAGTGATGGTGCGCGGGAGATGATGGGGGAGTCGAACATTGTGTCGCCCCCTCCTCAGACGGTGGAGACTTCGGGTGACGCCGCTCCAGTTCCTCCTGTGCGGGAGGGGCTGGTGGTTGCGCCTCAGAATTTCGCAGGCGGGCCTTCGGGGTTGCCATCAGAGCATGTAAGTTTTTCTGCTTCATGTCACGGGGGGAGCCCTCGAGTGCCTTCGTGTGCTGATGTTGTTTTTACTTCTTTGTGTTGGGCATAGCCCCCAAGTCCCGTTCTTACTGCTATTGCCTTTTTCTGCAGCCTTTTGTCCAAGAGGCCAAGTGGCTGGTGGAGGAGCGCCTGACGCTGGAGGCGAAGCTGCGGCAGCTCCAAGGTATCCGTTTGCCTTTTAGTATCTCTCTTGTTTATCCTAGTCCTGTTCTTTGACACTTGCTTGTCTTAAATGTAGAGGAGCATAACGACTCTCTCCGTGAGGTCGACGCTCTTAAAAAGAGCCTTGGCCAATCGGAGCAGAAGGCCGAAGCCGCCGCTGGTTTGAAAGAGCGCCTTGAGCTGGAGCTGACGAAGGCAGCCGAAGCGAAGGAGCGTCTGCAGCAGGAGGCCGCATATCGTGAGGAGAAGCTGGACACCATTGCAGCTGCTCGTGAAAGAGGGGTGGCGGATAAGCTCATGGCTGCTGCCAAGGCTATTTCGGGTGAGTACAAGCTTTTGTACTTGTTTTCTTTTTCTACGGATCTTCTTCTATGCTGCCTTTCTTCATATTTTTCTTCGTTTTTGTCTCAGATGCCGCAGGCATCGAGTTCGACCGTGGTGCTCTGGAGCACGGGAGTGCTCTAGATGATGCCACTGTGGCGGTCGAAGACCGCTGCAGCACCGTCGTCAACTCCCTTGCCAAGGCGAAGGAGGTCCTTGGTCGCTTCTACCAGGAGCTCTTCCCGAAGGGCGCGGCCCTTGAAAATGTGGATGCCCTGGCAGAGGCTCTGTCGGCCGAAGCGCCTGCGGCGTACAAGCGCAAGCAGAAGGGCATCGACGCGTCCGTCGGGCTGGCAATGGCCATGGCGGCTGGGGCGGAGCTGGACTTGCCCCAGATCACTTCTCGGATGCCGACGACTGCGGATGGATGCGAGGTAGCCTTCGCCGCCTACTCCGCTCGCTGCAGACGATATGGTGCCAAGCTCATTGACTTGCTGTCTGAGTACGCACTGCGGCAGCAGGGCGAGGCCAAAGCTAGGCAGTCTGGTTCTGAGGCGACTCAGTGTCCTGCACCTTAGGCATGGTAGACGTAGGGTAGTTTGTAGTCTTCTTTTGCTCTAAATATCTTTTGTAGTACCATCCTGGTGCCACGTAGTGGCCTTATATATTTTAATGAATTCCTCCGAGTTGTGCTCTATCCTTGGCTGAATGTCTGTGTGCCTTCTTTTTTCTGCTGCTATAGGTTCCTTCGGGTGCTGACCCAGTTGACACTTCATCCGAAAGGCCCTTGCGACCATCATTGGATGATTCCTCGCAGCTCGCTTTTCTTCGAGATCGCGTGCGCAGCTTGGAGAGGGATTTGCTCGGGTTACGCGGTCGTGCCGACGTTTGGAAATCCAAGGCAGATCGTGGTGCAGCCAGAGAGGAGTATTTGATGGCGGAGCTGGGTCGGCTGTCCGAGCAGCTGCAATGTAAGTTGATCCTTCTTTCGGGCTGTAGCTCAGTTCTTCGGGTGAGCCTGCTGGCCTTATTCTTGTTTTGTGCGGTTGTCGCAGGTGCCAATCTTGCTCCGAGGGAAGAAAAGGAGCGTATCGCTGTTCGAGTCAATTGCTTGACTCAACAGGACATGGAGGCCGGCGGCTTCTTCTGGATGGATCGCGATCGCGCCATGGTTCTGGCGACGGTGCAGGATCGTGTCTATCAGGTTTCGCGGGTGCTCCGCCAGGTGCAGACATCACTTTCCTCGGTGCTGCACGTCATGTTTCCTTTGGATGCCGTGCCGACGACCCTCGCAGGTCTTCTATCGAGGTTTCGGAGTGCCAGCAATGTCAAGGAGCTGGTGCGGCAGCAGCTCGTCGCAGGGGTGAAGGCTGCCTTGTCTCTTGTGAGGGTGCACCGCCCTGACGTAGATTTGGCTGCTGTGGCAACTGGGCCACCTCTTCGACCAGATGGTGGCGAGTGGAACATGCGTCCGCATTACGCGGCTGTGAGGCAGTATGCCGAACAGATTGTAGATTTGTTTGAGCAGCGTGCTCAGGTTATTCTTCAGAATAGGTAGGACCTGAAAATGAACAGATAGATGTAAAATTTGTATATTTCGGCTGGGCGTATTTGTGCCCTTTGTTGTAAAGGTTTTCTTGTTTGTGAGCACGCAGTGCTCTGATTGAGTACGTGTCCTTTTCGTTTGCCTGACGTGGTCAGCTACTCAGGTGTACACGTTTGGTCCTCAGTCGATGAAATCGTGAGGTGGGGGGAGCCCCCGAGTGCGTTTGTAGCATGTAGTAAAGTTGCAGAAAAATAGTCAACCGAAGGTTGGGGGCGAGACACTTAGCTTTATTTATATCGTAATGGAGGAGGTACATGGTTCGGCTGAGTAGCCTTGGCTGAAAGCCTTATTGAAAGTAAAAGGGGGTAGGTTGCTACGGGTAGAATCGTCGCAGGTGCGAGATGTTCCATGGGTTGGAGTATGCGACTCCAGACTCCACATGCTTGAGGCGATAGGCACCACCTGGGATGACTTCGGTGATGACGTAGGGTCCTTCCCATGGTTACTCAAATTTATTCGGTCGCTTTTGCTTGAGCCGTAAGACGAGGTCTCCTTCGACGAAGGACCTTGGGCGCAGCCGGCGGCTGTGATAGTTGCGTAGACTTTGCTGGTACACCGCTGATCTAGCTGTTGCTATATCCCGTGCTTCGTCGAGTGTGTTGACGGCATCTTCGAGTGCAGGCGTGGATTCGGCTTCGCTGTAAGCGACGACTCGTGGAGCCTGGTGGCGTACTTCGGCTGGTAGCACGGCCTCAGCTCCGTGCACCATGAAGAACGGTGTGTAGCCGGTGGAGCTGTTTGGCGTAGTCCGTAAGCTCCACAGGACAGACGGTAGCTCTTTCGTCCAGTTTCCAGCTTTGTGCTCGAGTGAGCTCATGAGGCGTTTCTTGATCCCGGCGCCGATTAGGCCGTTGGCCTTTTCCACTTGCCCGTTTGTTTGCGGGTGTGCCACTGAGGCGTACGTGATATTGATCCCGAGGCCTTCGCAGAAGTCCTGGAATTCTTCGGAGATGAAGTTCGATCCGTTGTCGGTGATGATGCTGTGCGGTACGCCGAACCTGTAGACAATGGATTCGAAGAATTTGACGGCGGTTTTGCCCTTCTGGTTGGTGACTGGCATGGCCTCGATCCACTTGGTGAATTTGTCGACTGCGACCAGGAGGAAGACGTGTCCCCCTTTCGAGGACTTTGGCAGTTTGCCGATCATGTCGAGGCCCCATTGGGCAAAAGGCCAGGCTATGGGTATGGGTCGAAGTTCGGACCCAGGTGCGTGCGGTTTGTCGGCGAACCGTTGGCACCCGTTGCATCTTCGGACGATGTCCTTCGCGTCGCTCATGGCCGTTGGCCAATAGAATCCTTCTTGTAGAGCCTTGGCGACAAGGGAGCGGCTGCCTGCGTGGTGGCCGCAGATGCCCTCATGGATATCTTGGAGTATGGCTTTGCCGTCGTCGATGGTGACGCACCGTTGTAGTATACCCGTAATGCTGCGTTTGTACAGCTCGCCGTTAATGATGGTGAAGGCTTTTGACCGACGAGATATGCGTCGGGCATCTGTCGGGCTGTCGGGCAATTCTCCGTTTATCAGGAACTGGAGGTATGGACGTGTCCAAGTTTCTTCGATTGCCATGACCTGCATCAGGTTGACCATGGAAACTTCGGTATCCAACTTTTCGGGTCCTTCATGACCTTCGGGTAGCGTAGACCCCGAGTGTTCTGCTTCTTCGGGTGATCCCTTGGGGAATTTCCGCTTGATGGATGGCACGCAGATCTGTTCGAGGAACACACCTGGTGGTACCTTTGCACAAGTGGAGCCGATGTTGGCGAGTCTATCGGCCTCCTCGTTGCTCTCTCTTCCAACGTGCCGAAGTTCGCAGCCGTCGAATTCTCCTTCGAGTGTGTTGTATAGCGTGCGGTACGCGATCATGTTTTCGGCGTGTGCGTCACACTCATTCATCGCTGGCACGACGACAAGGTTGGAGTCACCGTAGATGACCAGCGCGGCGCCGCATATTTTTGCCATCTTCATGCCATGGATGAGGGCTTCAGATTCGCCTCGTTGTTGGAGGCTCAATTTCATCCAAGAACGATTTCATCTTGTCACCTGCGGGAGGCCAAGATGACTCTTGCCCTGCTCCGGCGCTTGGAGCCGTCGAAATGCATTGTCCAGACTGCGACATGTCTGGGTGTCGCAGCTGCAGCTCCATCCAAGGCACCGGAAGTCCGGAAGGACTTGAGATTTGATTGTGTGTCGCTTCTCGTAGACGATGTCCAAGGGTGATAGTTCAATGCCCCACAGGGCCACGCGTCCTGTGGCCTCTGGGTTATTCAGGATGCTGTTCAGGGGTGCCTCGTTGACGACCATCACCTGATGCTCCTGGAAGTAGTGGCTCAGTCGTCGAGCCGTCATGAACACGCCGTAGGCTAGCTTCTGGTAGTGCGGGTACCGCTGTTTGTTGGAGTGAGTACCTCGCCGAGGTAGTAAATTGGGCGCTGGACCCCGTGGGTCTTGCCTTCTTCGGGTCGTTCGACCACGAGTACGGTGCTGACCACCTGGTGTGTGGCTGCTATGTACAGCAGCAGGGGCTCGCGCTCCTTTGGCGTGACCAAAACGGGCGAGGTGGAGAGGAGCCGCTTGAGGCTTTCGAATGCGTCGTTGGCTTCTGGTGTCCATTCGAACTTGTCTGCCTTGCGCAGCAGCTGGTAGAATGGTAGGGCCTTCTCGCCCATGCGGCTGATGAACCTGCTTAGTGCGGCTACTCTCCCTGCGAGCTGCTGAACGCCCTTGAGGTTTTTCGGCTTCTCCATTGTCATGATGGCTTTGATTTTCTTCGGGTTCGCCTCGATCCCTCGTTGAGAGATGAAGTACCCGAGCAGCTGACCCGAGGGGACGCCGAAGGCGCACTTTTCTGGATTGAGCTTGATCCTGTAGCGATCAAGGTTGTCGAACGTCTCGCGGAGATCGTCGATAAGTGTCCTTGCCTCCTTGGTTTTTATTACTATGTCGTCGACATAAACTTGGACGTTGCGACCGATCTGGTCCTTGAGGCAGGCCTGCATGCATCGCTGGTATGTGGCACCCGCGTTCTTTAGCCCGAAGGGCATTGTGTTGTAGCAGTATACTCCGAACGGTGTGATGAACGCCGTTTTTTCTTGATCTTCGACCTTGAGTCGAATCTGGTTATAGCCTGAGTAGGCGTCGAGGAAGGAGAGTTTCTCACAACCTGCAGTCGAATCGATGATCTGGTCGATCCGAGGAAGAGTTAAGTGGTCCTTTGGGCAGTGTTTGTTTAGTGACATGAAGTCTACGAACATCCGCAGGATGTCCGTGTCCTTCTTCGGGACCATCACCATGTTTGCCAGCCACTCGCTTTCCTTTATTTCCCGGATAAAGTCTGCTGCGAGTAATCTGTTGATTTCCTTGCCGATAACTTCGGCTCGTGGCTCCGACAGTCTTCGGATGGACTACTTGACTGGCTTGGTGTCTGGAAAGAGATTGAGTGCGTGCTCGGCGAATTCCGTGAGAACTCCTGGCATGTCCGCAGGACACCAGGCGAAGATTTCCCAGCGCTCACGGAGGAATTCGATGAGCGCGCCTTCCTATGCGGCGCTGAGGTCATTGGCGATCAGCGCCGTCTTGGAGGCATCCGTCGGATGGACCTGCACTTTCTTGGTGTTGACGGTGGAGTCGAAAGACATGTCAGGTGCGTTCTGCCTTGTGACTGGGGGTAGCCCATTGTCCGTCACCTCGCGGAGCCGTACAAGCTCGTCTTGCATGCCGAAAGACTAGGAGATTTTGTTGAAATCCCTGTCGCATTGGTCCGATCGGGTGAACCTCCCGTGGACTGTGATGACGCCCCTTGGTCCTAGCATCTTGAGTAGTAGGTATGCCTAGTGTGGGACGGCCAGGAATCTTGCGAATGCTACACGCCCCAGGATGGCGTGGTATTGCGACGGCCAGGATACCACTTTGAATTCTAGGCGCTCCTGCCGAAAGTTGTCCGGCTTCCCGAAGATGACGTCGAGCCCTATTTTGCCCAGGGGGAATATGCCCTTCCCTGGGACAATGCCGTGGAATGTTGTGTCTGATTGTTCCAGGCTGCATTGCGAGATCCGCATAGCCGCTAGAGTGCTTGCGAACATTAGGTTGATGCCGCTGCCGCCGTCCATGAAGACGCGACTCATTTCGAAGCCTCCGATCTGCGCCTCCAGCACCAGGGCAGCATGACCTGGGCGAGGGATTTGGCAAGGGTGATCCGCGCGAGTGAATGTGATGCAGGACTCCGATCCGCTGAGGTACTCAGGGATTGCGGGTGGAGTTGCCACGGCCAAGTTGATTTGTCGGGTGATTTTCTTCTGCACCCTATTTGTGGGGCGTCCCTTCTGGATCATATTTAGTGCTCCCTTTGGTGGGGGGTATGGGACCCCGGCATTGTTTTGCGCTGGTGCGACTGGTTGATTTGGGCCTCCAATAGGCGGTGGTGGAGGAGCTCCATGTGCTATTTCACCTGGCGCAGGTGCATTTCCGAACGCAGGAATTGGAGCTTGTTGCCTCATCTGCACCATGCCTTCGCTGAGTTTCTGGAACTCGCGGCAGTCCTTGAGCATGTGGCTAGCTTTCTTTTTGCCATCCTGTTTGTCGATGTAGAAGTGGATGGTGCATGGACCCGAAAGTTTGTCGAATGCTGAGGGTCCGTTGTCGCGGTCGCGGCGTTGCCACGACTGCGTTGGTCGTCCGTTGTCGCGGAAGTTTCCGCTGCGGTATCCTCCGCTGTTGCGGCTGTTGTCATTACGGCGGTCGGCGTAGCCGGCCGAGACCATGTCGGGTCCATCGCGGTCCTCGTAGACGCACGATCTCCTCTTGTTGCGGCGTTCGCGTCTTCGGCCGTAGTCATCCTCTTCATCTGATTGCGCTCGCTGGATGCAATCTTCGCCGTCTGCCCAACTATTGGCGATTTCCATGAGGTGGTCAAGTGTCTTGGGCTTTACACGCCCAAGTTCCTCCTTGAAGTCTGGGCGCTTGACGCCGGCCCTGAAGGCTTCGATGGCCCGCTCTTCGGAGATGTGTGCTGCGGAGTTCTTGGTTGTGGACCAGCGTAGTATGTACGAGCGAATAGATTCACCCGTTCTCTGAGTGCAGGCTCGCAACTCTTCGATTGAGGCGGGCCTCTTGCTGGTGCCTTTGAAATTTCGGATGAAGCTGTAAGCGAGCTCCTCCCAGCTTTGGATGGATCCTGATGATAGGCTGCTAAGCCAGAACCTCGCCGCGCCTGTCAGCTGCAGCTGAAGGCATTGCATGGCGGTTTCTTTGTTGCCTCCGTGAAGCTTGACGGATGACAGATGATCACTGAGCCAGGACTTTGGATCTTGCGTGCCGTTGAACTCCAGAGTATCCGAAGGAAGCTTGAAGTTGCGTGGCATTTGCGTTCACCGAACGGATCTGCTGAAGCATCGAGCTCCGCAGAGTTCTCATTCGTCTTCATCCATCTCAGATTCGGACATGCATGCGCGTTTAGCGCGTGCTTTGTCGATCTTGCGTTGTGTAAGCTTGTCTCTGGCGTCGTAGTCGCGTTTATGGCGGTGCGAGCTCTTCTTCCTTCGAGGAAGATCGTGCTCCTCTTCCTCTTCGGATCAGGGCGTGGGGCTCCGGTCGCGCCTGGCCGGAGATTTCTTCTTCGGCTCCGCAGGAGCGTCTTCGTGGAGCGCAGCTCTGATTAGTCCTAGTCCGGTGAGTGCGGACCTATGCATGGCCCTTTTCGGGTCCCCTTCCGGAGGTGGGTGAGCCGCGATATACGCAGTGGCTGCCATGATCGCAGCTTGTGGCGTCTTCGGGATGATGTTGCAGTCGGCATCCATATCCATGAACGATGTGTGGAGAGTTCGGGTCACGTCGCGCCGCTCCTTGGGATCCATGTTTTCCACCCGTGAGCGGTGCTTGTTTCCCTGGTTTCCGTTTGTGCTAGAGCCGGGTGCGATGGCGGAGAGCGCAGCTCGTCGCGCGCTGGACTCGGAGGCTGCTTGCTTGCGTTTGTCGAGCGTCTCCTGCATCTTGACTTGTTTCTTGTGCTCCTCGATGAGGAGGTAGTGGTATGCCATCTGCAGGTAAGACGATGTCGCCTGCGACGGCACGGCAAGCCTGGACCCATCCTTCTTTGCTAAGTTGGATGACGTGGCCATTGCTTTCCCTGTTGGGTGGGGGGGACTGGCTTCTTCTGTTTTCGCCATTTTCGCCGTTTCGATTGGGCGGCGGGTTAGGCGTTTCCTCGTCGGTTTGGATGACTGCGGCGCACAGATAGCGCTTGCAGATTGGTCGGCTGCTGCCGCAGCTTTCGGATCCGGAACCGTAGGTCCCTTCATCCGAAGGTGGATCGCACAGATCGGAGTTGCAGCAGCTGCTGCTGTAGAACTCATCTGTTGATGGTGACGTGCGTAGCACGGGGTGTGGAGCCCACGAAGCGGGCCTGATTGACGGCACGGGCACCCGCTCAGGGAGGCGGAGGGTGCCAGTTTGTCCCACCTGGAAGCAGAAGCTCCCGAACAAGATTTCGAGTCCGTCGCCTACGGGCTCGAAATCCTTCATGGTGGCCGGCGAGTGGGCGGTGAAGTCGAAAGCGCCGAAGAGGAGGTGATTCTCCGTCGCCGCGGAGTTGTAGATCGATCGGGTCGGAACCGTCACGACCGCACAATCAGCAGCCCCAATTCCCACAGACGGCGCCAATTGACGAGGTTTAATCTCGTCAATGCCCATTGTTATGGACTTGGGTTTTGGAGAAGATGGGGATGCTGGAGATCGTGGCACGGTTAACAGACAAGCAACCAGGGGACACGAGATTTACCCAGGTTCAGGCCCCCGGAGGGAAAACCCTACTCCTGCTTGTCTGCTCTTGATTACGGCGGAACCGAAGGTTACAGGGTGCGCATATTCGATCTGGCGTGGATGCGTGTGCGAAAGTATGAGTCGAAAGATCTAGGACGTGCCCTCCTGGCCTTTATATAGACTTAGGCAGGTCCCGGGCATAGTCCTAGTCGGTTAGAAGTTCTAGGGTTTTACCCCTTTGAATTTCCTATCTCCACTAGTCTTGTTCTCCAAGGATCCGAAGGCGTCATGGGCCTTGGTCACCCGAAAATATTCATGGGCCAGTGTATATCTACTGTGGGCCTTCCTTGGGCTAGACCAGGTATGCCGAAGTCACGTACCCGTAGGGTATAACCATGTCATCCGACTTCGACGTTTTCAGTTTGGCCTGTACAGGGGAAAACAATGCCAAGTTACAGTTGCTCAGTGAGAATCATACTAAATCATGCACTAAAAATTAACGAGTTTCTCATCCAGATTCTAGGTACTTTCTCGGATCCAAATTAATTATCTTGGTTTTGTCCAGATTCGGAGCGTATCTAGCACTAAAACATGTCTAGATACGTCCGAATCTAGATAAACCTTAGTCAGCTAATTTGGGTCGGAGGGAGTATATGTTTTTCTTTGAAGCTGGATTTTAGGTAGACTTGGTGTAGAACTAAGTTTTACGAATTGACAACAAGGTAGTTCGGGAATTTTTTTAGAGAAAATGGTTTCAATGGACATACATTTGCGTTGACAGTGAAGTTCAGGTGCTGGCCAGAATGAATCACCACATCACTAGAATCAACAACAGATACCTAATAGGGTAAAAACAAATATTAGCCAATAGATGACAGCTTCTCAATGTGCACATCCAATGTTTCAAACATACAACATATATTCTAGAATAGTAACAAACAATCTTACCATTATGAAATCTGGTTTTCTAGAAGGATGGCTAATGTGCAACCTTACAAGAGCTGTCCCATGACTTCTCTCGCCTTCAATCACCCTTTCTAGAAGGTAAAGGAAGCTCTCTGTACGATCAAGTCCCACCATAGCCGGTAGACCAATATATTTATATGACATAGCCTCTGTCATAATATTTAATTCGGTACAAATCTAAGCTTTCACATTAACCTCCACATTTGGACTAAAGAATAAGCTACATTTAGCTTCACTCACCAATTTCCCTAAACTTGCACAATATAGGTCATGAAATTGTCTCAATAAGGTTGCATTAATCATATTTGCCTTTATAAGAATTAGGGGATCGTTAGCAAAAAGTAGATGAGATACCTATGGTGTATTTCTACACACCCTAACACCTTTCAAGCCACGGACCTCCTCTATATGAGCCAAAGCACTAGATAGAACCTATCCAAAAATCAAGAATAAATACAATGACAAAGGAATAAAGCTCTCATTTCCTGATCATTATTTATTTTTTGTATGTACATGAAAGGAATGGAATCAATACACGTTTCCACTGTCCAGAAAAGACAAAGGAATAAAGATTCTAGCTTGCAACACCGGCTAGGTATCTCATAGGGCTTATAGCTCTCATGCGACGTCTTTACGCGGAATTGGAAAGAACACTACATCGTTGCAAAGAATAGCTTGAATGCGACACTTCTGAAGCAGCAAATAACTCCCGTGCGACACCTCCACTTAACCTCACGAGACCGTCAACGAATTCGAATCAGCTGAGCAGAGCAGGACTCAGAGCCTGTCCACGTCACGGCGAGACCCACCTAATGTCCACCTTATATCGTGGGACCCACACTGTGGTAGAAGAGAGCCGTTAGCCTGCTCTGTCCCCGCACCCAAGCCCTTCCGCCATCGTGCCAGCATCTCATCCACTTTCTTTTTCTTCTCCGGTGAGCAAGCGTGGCAACGCCGGCGAGGGATGTCGAGCTCCACTTCAGCCTCCCTCCGCTCAGGGCCTCGATATGGTGCCGTGCCGATGACGAGGTGCCCCGATTGCCCCCGTACCGCGCCCCTGAAGGGCTTGTCACATCCACCGATAAGAATGACAACATTGGCCAGGAATTTGTGAAGTGTGAGATCAAACCCGAGCCGGGGAAGGTGAGATCCGAGTGTTCCGAGCGCCAATTTCTCACTTTTCTTTCGAAATTTCAGGAATTTCATAGAACTTGGGATTTAGGGTTCATCTCTGCGATTTCAGGAACTGCCAAAATGTGGGAATTTTGAGTGGCTTGATGAGTACATTAAGCGAATCGGGGTGGAGGTAGCATCCCGGGAGCTCGAAAACCCGTCCGTGGTGGAGAAATTGGAATCTGGCAACCCCATTTCCGCTGGTACTATTGTGGATGCAGAAGTGAAGGCCGAGCTAAAGAATATGAACAAGCAGCTAAAGCAAATCATCGAATTGAAGAAGCAGGACAATCTGATGGCCGTTTTTTTATTATTGTGTAATTTCTCTCGGATTTGTTTATCTCCTGATCATTAGTAATTAGACAACGCAATGAGTGTTCGAGTAAAAATCGTGATGCTTTGTTATCGTATAACCCGCGGAGATGGATGTACTGGTCTATGTCTTTGGCTTGAATAAAATGCAACACAAATTCAGGCAAATTTTGAGCTGCTCTGTTTTGTTCCTTCAGTTCGTCAGTGTGCAGGGAGGGGTTGAAAAGTTAAAAAAACAATCGACGAGGATTGATTGAAAAATACCAGGCTCAAATAGAACTTAGCCAGGCCAAAATGGTCATATCCAGGCCCAATAGTAACTAGTTGTAGATTGGAAAAATATAGTAGTCATGTTACAATCTAGCAAGGGACGTGTGGATCTACAGATACTCGTGCTTAGGTCGCAATCTTTTATTTGTTACGAAAGTAAATGTATAAATGAAGGCCAAGGGCATCCATCCTGCTTACAAGCCGAGCACCTTAACTTGGACGCCCCTTTAACTTATGTAAATATGTAAATGTGTTGTTTGAAAATGAACCATGTGTTGCATGTGTTGTTTGAAAATAATCAACTATCATAACGTTAACTTATTCTTCCTTTTTAGCTTTTCTAATTTTACTCATTTTATAAATATTGCACGAGTTTTATATGAGAACTTTTTTGTGTCTTTTGTTTTATGCACTTGTTGTTTTGGGTGTTTTGACAATACAATAAAATAAAATAAAAAACAAGTCGTAGAGGGGCCCCACATTACTTATAGAGGGCCCCACATTACATAAAACCTAATGGCTCCCAAACCCTAACCCTAGCTACTACGTCTAGGGCTGTCGGCCAACCCCGTCGCATGGAGGCTGCCCTACTCCATCCGCGGTGGGGGCGGTGCCGCTGGGGCAAACGCCGCCACTGCAGCCGCTTCCCTCCAGTCCGCCGCCTTTTGCCGTCTCTAGGCCTCGTCCAACGCCCAGAGACCGGCCTCCCGGAGCTCCTTCTCATCCCTTTTGTCAACACCTGGATTTTTAATCCGAGATATTATGCCATACATCACAATCCCAGGATTACCATTTTTGCGAGACATAACATATTTGGATATCACAGTACATCATCCATTACAAACCATACATAAGGTCTTACAAAAATAAGGATCTCATGATCCATTTCTTAATACAACTCAAGCAGCGGAATAACGTAATAATAAAGGTAACGTAGGAGAAGCTCCATCTTCGGTGTCACAGCCAATGCTGACGATGGGAGATGATCCTAGTTGCTGTAACCTTCCTGTGGTCCATCATACTGGTACTCCTCTTCATAGTCTGGCCACGGGAATAGCCAGAGACAATTCCATGAGTACTCTTTAAGTACTCGCAAACTAATACTAACAAGTTAAGGGGTTTTTTGTAGTAGGACACTAAGCTCTAGGGTTGTTTTGCAAGAAGCCAGATTTACCTCTACTAAGTTCAGAAACAAAGAAAGCTAGTTGAAATTTTATAACGCCTAAGTGGGAACTTGAATGTCATATCACAACTCTATTGTGGTCAAGTCAAAGTCTCAATTCATTTCACAAGTCATTTTGAAAACATCTAACGGGGGAACAATATGGCCACTCCAACTGTCCATAACCGTGGACGCGGCTATTCGAATAGTTTGACACTCTGCAGAGATTGTACACTTTCACCACAACATTCGATACATCCGCCAGGAACAAATCCTAAATTCACCATACTCAGTATGCGGATAATCAATCCTAACCTTTCAATTACATGCCCTAGTATAGGCACCTCTCCTGTGAGTTTGTCCTCTCAACCATGACCAACTGTCATCTTGGGTACTCCCTCTGTTAGGGAGTATAAGGCCTATGGACCATTTTGATAGGATTAAGAAAAGCAATAACTCACCCTCTTGATTACTACATGCACCAATAGTTATACATGCATGAGAGAAGAGAACGAAAAAGAAGACCATGCATTGGATGTGAGATGATAATAAATGAGGAAGGACTTGTAATTCCTAACATTTTAAAAAAGCTCTTAGGCCTTATAATCCCTAACGGAGGGAGTACTGCACAGGTGGACAATCTTCACAAGGTAGCCTCAGCTCAGACCTTGGCCGCGAGGGAACCCATACTAAGGTATATAAGTTTCTAGTCAAGCCCTACCCAATTTTCGGGTATTGTGGTTGTACGGTAAAATTGGAATGGTATCGCATCCAGACAACCATCAGTTTTATAAAGGGGATAAGGCTCCTGCCTCAACATTTTCATCATCAAAATCATGTGGTGTTCGGAAACACATGTCAAAACATTTCAGTAGAATGACTCATCATTCCAAGGTTTTCATAACCATTTTCACCAAGTATTCCCATCTAAAGTTGATCAAGTTTTATGCTTAGCACTAGCATCTACAAGTGGGGTTAAGTACTAAGGAGGGGTGGTAAACAAGTAGAGATTAATGAAGTTCAATCTCATGCCTTAGGATGACATCAAGATTATCTAACTTAGGCCAATTTTAATGCTCTTTATGCAACCTTCCATTATCTTTCTAGTATCTACATGTCACTTAAGTAAACTCTAAGAGAAAGCTTTGATAAAGAAATAAAGTATAAAGCTTGCAAGTAAAACTAGGATTGGGTTATCAAGTGGGTATGATCACATATGCTTAAGGCATCTAGTGGTCATGGTAACAAGCAAGTATTAGCTTGCATAAGTAGGGTATCTTGCAAGGGTTAGCTTGCCAAATAAACTAGTAGTATTAGGCTTGCATAAGTATCAGTATAATCTTGCCTTGAGCAGAGTAGTGGTTGAAGTTTTCCTCGGCTTCTTCCTTGTTGTATCCTCCTTCCTCCTCGTATCCTTGGTCGGTACTAGCGTCTATAAATAAATACGAGGTACACAATCACCAAACAATACTTAACTTTTTTCAATCATCACACCAAGGTGTACTTTAGATGATCTAGCATCATTACTAACATTGCAAGATTAAGGCTTTTGTCTTATTTTTAATTTGAGAAAAGTAATTTCTACTCATTGAAAAACTACTTAAGATTTAATATTCTCCAACTCAAACATGGGATCATGTTGACACATGTCATCACCACATATTTTAGTACATGGGAATGTGATTTAAAGTGGTGTCACAATTTAATAAGGTTTAACCTTTTTATTTTAAATAAATAAAGTGACTAGAAATGCCTATGTGGCATTCTTTTGTTGATTGTACATTATTTCTGTAAGTTAACCCAAATGTTTTTTATATATTCTGAAAGGTATGATCAAATGTGATTTTTGAGAGTTGGAATAACTCAGCTATTATGGTTGAATTTTGAAAAATGTTTGAATGCAGAAAAGCTTCTGACTTGTTATTTTTACCAAGGTTGATCTACAAATCCAAATGATTTTAATCCAACGGGCTTGGATTAAGCATTTCAGTACCTTTCTAACAAAATTAGTTTCATGTATTTTGGTTCACTAAATTGAGCTAGGTTGATTTTTAAATCTAGGAACAGAACTGAGTTTGAATTATAATAGAAAAATCTAAATTCAAACGGTTGGGCTGCGCGGGAAAGGTTAATGGGTCGGCCCAGTGTCACTCCATAGCGCGGGGCTCAGCTGGAAGGGGGTTCCAGTAGTCAGTGGCTCATAACACACGAAGCGGTACGGGGCTGTGTGGTTCGTTGGATTAGAAGGAAGATCGACAGCTGGGGATCATCGTCGATGATGAACATCTCACCAGCAAGCTCGAACCCTAGCGGCTCAGTGGGGGTGCATTGGGGGCATAACAGGGCTCCAGCGGTGATGGCGAGGCAGGCAAACGAACGAGTGGTCGACGGCGAGCTCAGGGATGGTCGAGGCAGCTTCGGGGGTGGTCGAAATCAACGGCTCCCTTCTTCTCTAGAGGCGGCCTGCTCCGACGCAATTACGGTGAGCTGCTACTCCTCGTGCTCCGGCTAGAGATGTGGGATGATCAGTGAGGTGAGGGGAGTGGAATGGTGTGCTTCAAACGACTGGGGGTCTCCTCCTTTTATAGGCTCGACGGCGAGACCGAGAGGGATGGGCAGGCTACGGTGGCGACATGGCTACGGGCGGCTAGCGGCATGGTTGAGGTTGGCGGTCGACGGGCGGTCTCCTGGCGATGCTCTAGAGCTTAAATGCGCTCTTAGGGGTGGTGGCAATCGGTCGGGAATGTGCGGTGCTCTGCGCGGCAGAGGCAGCGTCTTCGATGGCGAGCGGTGGTTGTGAGGCACGGGGTGGCGAACGGGGGTGTCTGGCGTGTTCCTGGGATCATGGCGAAGCGGTGGGCATGGGCTGCGGTCAAGGGGCGGCGCTCTGGGGCGGGCTCGACATGTCGCAGTGGCATTGGGCGTGCGGCGTTCCTGGTGGTCCACGGCTTGCACTGGCTTGGGGAGGGGACAGTTGGCGGCGGTGAGGAGCTGGCTACCTCCCAGACAAGGTTGGCAAGGCTATGGTGGCTGCTATCTGGCCGGTGACAATGGGGTGGCATGGTGAGGCTCGGCCTGCTCACCATTGATGGCAAGGCAAGCTCACAGTGGTGCTAGATTTTTACAATTGATCTAGATGATCTGCTAAAGACTAGTTGCAACCAGAGAGGGAACAAGTTAGGCCAAATTTACTGCACACTATAGTGTTTGTGATTTGTTTGATTTGAATCTGCAAGCTGTTTGATGAAATGGCCGCAAGAAACTTACTTTTGAATTTTGAAAAGATTTTTGGTGGGTGTGCTAGGCATGTGTTGAGGATTCTGTGGGTGCTTGGGTTTTGAAAATTGATCTTGTTTGAGTGGTTTTTGAAATAGTGGGATCTTCCCATATGAGATAGATTCAATTTTAAACTATCATTTAAACTTAGCATTTGAATGTTTTTGGATGATCACAAAGTGGGCCTTGGTACCTTATTAGGAGTACTAACAAGGGGTGCAAAGATCCACAAATGTTTCTGTTGAGCTTTGAAAACTAGGGATAGCCAAAGTAGGCATGGGAGTTAATTTGGCAAAAATGACCATTCACTTCATTTGTTTATTTTGAGTTGTTTGTCTTTGGGAAAAGTTTGGGGATTGTTTAGATGATGTTTATTTCACCTAAGAATCATTTTACAAGCAAATAAACACTGAACCATGGCAATTCAAAAGAATCCAAATTTTGAATACACACACATATGAATGCTTTCATATTTTTAGTTGGAAAAGTTTTTGTTAACCCTAATTTTGATGATTAGAGTTTGACGATCCAAGTTTAATATTTTTGGGATGTTACAAACCTTCCCCCATTAAACAAAATCTCGTCCCGAGATTTGAAAAAGGACAAAAAAGATTACCTAGGATTTAAAGAGATCTGGGAACTCCGTCCTGATGTGATCTTCGCGCTCCCAGGTAGCTTCTTCTTCTGTGTGGTTGCTCCACTGAATCTTGAGAAACTTGATGCTTAGGGTTCTGGTAGTTCTGAAAGCTTCTTCCAAAATACGGATGGGTACTTCGGGATAGGTCAGGTCATCGTTGATCTTGATGGTCCGGTGATCAATATTCTTGAACACTTCATTCTTCTCCGGAACTTCGAGGCACTTGCGAAGTAATGAGATATGGAACACATTGTGCACGGCTGACATCTCTTCTAGCAGTTCCAATTGATACGACACTTCTCCTCGACGGTTCAGAATTTTGAAGGGGCCGATATATCTGGGGGCTAACTTTCCCTTCAGTTGGAAACACCGCATTCCCTTCAATGGAGACACTTTAGATACACGAACTCTCCGATGTTGAAGGCGAGGTCTCGACGTCTCTTGTCGGCGTAACTCTTCTGTCTTGACTAGACTGTCTTGAGGTGCTCACGAATCTTGTGAACCTTCTCTTCTGCTTCTCGTAGGATGTCGGGTCCGAAAATCTGACTCTCCCCTACTTCTGACCAGTTCAAAGGGGTGCAACACTTCCTTCCATACATGAACTCAAATGGGGCCATTTGCAATCTAGCTTGATAACTGTTGTTGTATGAAATTTTTTCAAACGGCAGACAGTCTTCCCATTTAGATCCATACTCTAACACACATGCTCTCAACATATCTTCGAGTATTTGATTTACTCGCTCTGTTTGTCCGTCGGTCTGAGGGTGATAAGCCGTGCTGAAATCTAGTCGAGTTTCTAAACCTTCTTGGACTTTATTCCAGAATCTCGAGGTAAACTGAGTTCCTCGATCAGATATGATGTTCTTGGGGACTCCGTGCAAACTGACGATTCTTGCGATGTATAACTCTGCTAGCTTCGAACTCTGATATGTGGTCTTGACTGGTAAGAAATGGGCGACTTTGGACAATCTGTCCACTATGACCCAGATAGAGTCATTTCCCCTACTAGAAGTAGGCAGTCCAGTGATAAAGTCCATTCCAACGGAATCCCATTTCCATTCCGGAATCTGTAATGGTTGCAACAATCCTGCGGGTCTTTGATGTCCCACCTTGACTCTCTGACATATATCACACTTGGTGATATAGCTTCCGATTTCTCTCTTCATCTTATGCCACCAAAATTGCTCTTTCAAATCTTGATACATCTTCGTTCCTCCGGGGTGGATAGAATAAAGAGTATCACGAGCTTCCTTCAGAATAACTTCTTTCAACTCAGAATCTGTTGGTACACAAAGGCGTCCTTTATACCACAGAACTCCTTCTTCGTCTTCAGTGAGTCCGGGTACCTTGCTTGTACCGATACGACGCTTGATTCCTTCGATACTAGCATTTCCTTTCTCTGCCTTCTTGATCTGGCTGATCAAAGTGGGTAGAAGTTCTATGCTAGACAAAAATCCTTCACTTACTAATTCCATTCGGAAATCTTCCATCTCTTTGTGCAGACTTGGTTGCTCCATCAAAATCATGGAGTTCAAGTGGCACGACAATCTGCTAAGGGAATCTGCTACCACATTGGCTTTACCGGGGTGATAGTGAATGTCCAGATCATAATCCTTGATTAACTCAATCCATCTTCGTTGTCTCATATTCAGCTCCTTCTGAGTGAATATATACTTCAGGCTCTTGTGATCCGAATAAATCTCGCAACGATTTCCCATCAGGTAATGCCTCCATGTCTTCAGGGTTAGAACTACGGCTGCGAGCTCGAGGTCATGGGTTGGATAATTCTGCTCATGTTGTTTCAGTTGTCGGGATAGATAGGATATAACTTTGCCTTCTTGCATTAGCACACATCCGAGACCGATCTTGGATGCGTCACAATACACATCAAAGGGCTTCGTGATATCCGGTATGATTAAGATTGGGGCTGAAATCAATCTCCTCTTGAGTTCTTGAAAACTCGCTTCACATTTGTCCGTCCATTCAAACTTCTTGTCCTTCTTCAGTAATTGGGTCATGGGTCTGGCGATACTCGAGAATCCTTCTACGAACTTGCGGTAGTATCCCGCCAATCCGAGAAATGCACGACCTTGGGTTTTTGAGTGGTTAGGGCTTGCCAATCTTCGACATCTTTCACCTTTGCAGGGTCAACGGCAATTCCTCCGGCTGATACAATGTGACCGAGGAATCCTACCTCCTGTAACTAGAATTCACATTTGCTAAACTTGGCATACAACTGATGCTCTCTAAGGGTTCCAAGAATGGTCCTTAGGTGTAGCTCATGTTCTTCTTCTGATTTGGAATAAATCAGAATGTCATCAATGAAAACAACGACAAACTTATCCAGGAAGTCCATAAAAATCTTATTCATGAGATTCATGAAATAAGCGGGGGCATTGGTTAATCCAAAAGACATGAAAGTATACTCGTATAATCCATATCTGGTGGTAAAGGCAGTCTTGGGAATATCCTCTGTGCGAATCTTGAGTTGATGATAGCCAGTTCTAAGATCAATCTTAGAAAAAACTTTGGCATTGGTCAACTGATCAAACAAATCTTCTATCTTGGGCAACGGGTATTTGTTATTTATAGTGACATCATTCAACTTCCGATAATCCGTACACAAACAGTTACCTCCATCTTTCTTGTCCACGAACAGAACATGTGATCTCCATGGTGACGCACTTGGTTGAATCAATCCAATTTCCAACATGGCATCCAGTTGCTTCTTCAGTTCTGCTAGTTCAGACGGGTTCATACTATATGGTCTCTGGGCTATGGGTCATGTTCCGGGGATTAGTTCAATGATAAACTCGATATCCCGATCTGGGGGCATACCGGGCAAAACATCTGGAAATACATCGGGGTATTCACAGACTATCCGGACTTAGTCAATGGTAGGTTGGGCTATACTCTTGTTGCACTTGAATTGACGAGGTAAGGTTTCAGATACATGCTCGACTGAAATTCCTACCAGATCGGTCATGGTTATGGCTTTCTTGGCGATCAATTAATCCTTTATGTTTGGACATCCAATCCATTCCTAGTACTACTTCCAAACCTTTAGTTCCGAGTACTATCAGATTAGCATAAAAATCTATGCCATGGATTCGGATAGGGACGGCTTTGCAAATTTGCCTAGCTTTGGTGGTTGAACCGGGGATTTGAACAATCATAGCATGCTTTAGTTTGGTTGGTTGAATCTTACTAGTGCATGCAAATTCTTCGGTGACAAATGAGTGCGATGCACCAGAATCAAACAACACTCTAGCAAGTACTGAATTAACAGAAAACATACCCAACACGACGTCTGGCGCTTCCTGGGCTTATTCAGCATGCATGAGAAAAAGACGGCCATCGCGGTTGAGCGAATTCCCCGGGGAAAACCTTCTTCCGGGCTGAACACGACGCTGCTGCTGAGCTGGGGCATTTGCATTGGGGGCTGCGACATTCTTCTTAGGACACTCATTGGAGTAGTGACCCTTATTTCCACAGTCATAACAAGTCACTTGCGACTTGTTCTTTGCTGCAACAGGCACATCATTGCTTCCAGTCCTCGGGGCAGTGTTGGTGTTGGCGGCAACATTGTTGTTGTTAAACTTGGGTGGTGCACGGTTGAAATTGTTAGAGTTGCTGGGGTTGTTGTGATTTCCTCCGGGCCTTGGGTTTCCACGGTTGGGATAGGTCGGACGGTTCATCGGGGGTCTGTTGGTTCTCGGGGAAATCCTGGAGATGGGTTGGGGCGATACTTTGGGGTATGATGGGTTCCTGGCTGATGCATCATGCGGCGCTTGCGGTTCTCATTGGCTTGGTTGATCTTTCCTTCCATCTGAATATCAGAGTCGACGAGGGCTTCAATATCAGCAAAGGGGATATTGACCAACACCGTCTGCATCTCATCATGCAGACCATTCAAGAATCTTTCTTTCTTCTTGGCTTCAGTGTCAATCTCATCCGGGGCATACCTAGCTAATGAAAAGAATTTTTCACGGTATTCCACTATGGTCATCCTTCCCTGCTTCATCTCTCTGAATTCATCTCTCATCCTCTTGATCAAACCCGCTGGCACATGGGTTCTGCTGAACTTGAACTTGAATTCCTCCCAGGTCATCATCTGTCCTCCGGTCATTGCACGAACGCTGTTCCACCATGCTCTTGCATCTCCGGCTAGATAGTGGGTGGCGAACAGAACTTTCTCGTGGGCTTCCACTCCGGCGACTTCCAGATTGTTTTCCATGGTTTGCAGCCAATCATCTGCATCTAGGGGCTCTTCCGACTTAGTGAAAGTAGGTGGGTTGGTGTTCTGGAAATTCATGAGCTTAGATCCATGGTTGTCTTGATTTCCTTGGCCTTGATTATTGTTGGCCATCTGACCTATGTGCTGAAGGGTGGCTAGGTTGGCTTGACGTTCAGTTCTTTCAGCTTCGCGGTCAGAAACCAACATTTGCAAGATCTGCAACATCGGGTCCGGGGATGAACCACTTCCTCCACGAGGCATCTGAAGATTGAGATAGATCATGAGGAAAGAGGGAAATTTCTAAGGTTCAGGGACTTTGAAAAGTTTCTAAAGTGTAACTCAGATTTTCTAGCAACTTTCTTTGCATTCATTCATTCATAGCACACGATACAGCACACACCACAACAAAGGAACAATAGAGGGTTTTAAGAACCATTCTAGAAACTACGATACAGTGGGACCGAATACAACTCACTAACGCTAGTGCTCAAGTGCTACTACTCCTTGGAGTCGGTGTAATCGTCATCCTCATCATCCTCATCTGCATCGATGAAGGCGAAATCCTACTCATCGGTGAAGAAGTCCATGGCCTAATCCTCCAGAAAATCATCGTCATCGCTGAGATAGGAATAGGGGTCTCCACGAAGGTCTTCTCCGGCATTCTCCCTTTCCTCCAACTGCATGTCTCTCTCATGAATGGTCTCCTCAAAATCTGAGATATGGTGGCGAAGACGGGCAATGATTCGCTCCTTCTTGTCAAGCTGACGGCGGAGAGACTTGCCACTAGTAGAAAACATGCCATCCGTTCACGCCCCCTCAGAGCATTAGTCTCGGTTGCGCCACGAACCGGGACTAATGCTGGCACGCGTCTCGGTTCGAGCGGGCATGGGGCCCGGAGGCATGCATCCCGGTTGGTAAGGGGGCATACGTCTCGGTTTGTAACACAAACCGGGACTAAAGGTTGGGCGTCAGCCACGTGGCGTGGCACACACCTTTAGTCCCGGTTTGTGTTACAAACCGGGACGTATGCTCTCGCCCTCTATAAATGCAACGCCCCAGCCCTCTGCCTTCACTCTGTTTTTTCTTGGTGGAAGGTGAGGGGTGTGCTAGTTTTTTCCCCTATGCATGCATTCAAGGTGTTTGATGAAATGTTTGAGTGAATGATCCCGTTCAATTTCTCATAAAACAAAAATATAGAAGGTGTCCGAGACGCACTTGAGCTTTCTCCTCTTTATTTTCCTCGATCGAGGTTAGCAATCTTATCTTTTCTCTGTCATTGATACAATGCATGTGTCGATGTGAATTGGTCATTTCACTATTTATGATGTCCTGTTTTTTGATAAACTTACTTATATGATGCAGATGAACGGTCGGGAATGGATGTACGGTGACCGGCGCGTAGCCGGGTATATGAAAGGCGTGGATAAATTTATCGATGTGGCTACGGCAAACAAAGAGAATGGTTTTATACGTTGTCCATGTGTTTAATGTCGGAACAACAAGGAGTACTCTTCCTCGAAAATCATTCGCGGCCACCTGATTATGAAAGGTTTCATGCCCAACTATAATTGCTGGACCAAGCACGGGGAAAGAGGGGTTATGATGGAAGATGGTGAAGAAGAATATGATGATAACAACTATCATCATATGTTTCCTGAATACAGTGATACTGCAATGGAAGACAATGGAGAGGAAGGAGGTGAAGAACGGGCATCAGATGAGCCGGCTGATGAACTTGGTAAGGTCATTTCTGATGCAAAGCGAGACTGTGAAACAGAAAATGAGAAGTTGAAGTTAGAGGGCATGTTAGAAGATCACAAGAAATTGTTGTACCCAAATTGTGAAGATGGCAGCACAAAGCTCGGTACCACACTGGAATCATTGTGATGGAAGGCAGAGTGTGGTCTAACTGACTCCTCATTTGAAAAGAAGCCGAAGTTTCCAAAACTCTAGCGTGGCCTAGGGCCCGCTCGTCATCCCCTCTGGCTAGATCCAGCCCCGGTGAGAAATGCCCTGACCCCCCCCACTTTGCGTGTGGGGCTGCTGATGTGGCTCCGGCCCCACCAGTCAGTCTCTATGGGTAGGTTCGGTCGTGGTAACAAAAGCCTTGGGTTCTTTATGACGTAATAAATTGTTTTATAATTCCAGAAAATGATTAAATATTGTAAAATTCATATCTTATTATTTATATGTCAGAAAAATACAAATAATATACCAAAATGTTCAGAAAAATGAGTTCTACCTTTTTAAGATATAATCATGCATTGCTAATCAACTTTAATGACAATTTTAATTAGAGAACTAAATCAACCCCTCTCATGTGTTTCCGGAGTTTCCCGAGTTAGGGTTTTCAACCCTCGGAACCCCGTTTAAATTGGCGAGCAAGTTTTAGGGTTTCATTTCAATGCAATTGAAGTTGTCATATCATCATACTTGTTTGAGCATTCCGCCTATCCCTCCTCCCCGACCGCCACAGCGCCTCCGTCTCCGTCCATCGCCACGCGCTCCAGCCCCTTCCCTTTTAGTATGTATGTATATATTGTGTATGTATATATAGCGTGTATGTATATATTTTTATTAGTGTGTATGTATATATTAGGGTTTATCTGAATTAGGGTTTATCCGTTTTTACTTATCTGTTTTTCCACCTATGCAGAAAATATGGACCCACACGACAGAGATGAAGAAAAGGAAGAGTTGATCCAAGGTGTGATCCGCGGGGAAGAAAATTTAGATGTATCGACGTTTCTGAACAACTCCAGTGAGGGTGATCCTCTTTTTGCCGGAAGAGACGACTTGTTTGAGGTTGAAGGTGATGTCTTCCGCGAGGGAGAAGGCGATGCCTTGTGTAATCGAGAAGACGGCCGCTCTGGCGAGGTGCATGTAATATAATTAATTCATTAATTAATCATTTGCTATCTATATAGAAATAGTAACGATGATCTTTCTTCTTTTAGCCCTCTGGATCGAAGAAATCTACTAAAAAGAGCAGACGAGGCCCAACCAAAAAGTTGGAAGACCATGAGAGGTTCAGGATCGAAGATGTCGCTGAAGACGGCAAACCGACGGCTCCCGAAGTTGTCGCAAACAAATTTGTGGCACAATGCGGAGCAATCGTTAGGGACTTAATCCCGATCACCATTCGAAATTGGAATAGGCCTGCTGATGCGGAAGAATAGGGAACATGTTTATTTGTCCCTAACCACGCCAAAGATTTACTGTGGAAGAGGCTCATGGTTAATTTCAAACTACCGAAGATAGAGCTGGATCCAAATGTGGAGGATCCAGTTGAGGACTCCTTAGAACATGGGAGAGCCATGGAGGCTAAGGTAAGGGAGTGGGATTTGAAGAATATGGCCCATTGTTTCACCAACTAGAAGAAAAGATTGCACCTTGACTATGTCGTGAAAGAGAAGACTCCCGATTTCAAGAATATTCAGTTTGAGAAGATAAAACCATTCTGGGCTGAGTTTGTGAAATACAAGACATCAGAAAAAGCTAAGAAAATGTCTGCAACGAATAAGCTGAATGCTGCTAACAAGAAGTATCACCATACTATGGGGCAAGGTGGCTACATGGCTGGCATTCCTAAGTGGGAGAAACTTGAGAATGAACTGCGTGCTAAAAAGATCACCCCAGAGACAGACGATTGTGTAGAACGTGCAAGGAATTGGTTTTACGGGCATGGGGGCACGTTGGACTCGGAAGGGAAGTGTATATATAACATACGACATAAATAAGACCCCTTGCCAATCGAGAAGATGAGAAAAGCAGTAAAGGCTGTTAAAGATGGGTCTTCATTCCCGATAGAGAGAATGATGAGCTCACACTCGCCCTTGGAAATAAGGAACATGATGGACGAACATGAGGCACAAGCGGCTCCAAACCATGGAGGACTGGGTTTCCCGAAGAGAGGAAGAAATATCCTGATAGAAGCTGTCAGAGGAGAAAGGACAGGGCAGAATTTGAAGCAGATATTCAGAAAGAGCGAATGTGTACAATTGAAGAACGAATAAAGCACCAAAAAGATGAAATTAACGCACTTAAAGAGCAAAGTACTACAGGCCCATCTCAGCAGCACACTGCATTCAATGCTACCGGCCTATTGAATAATCAAAAAAGCAGTGTGGCTTCCACCGAGGTCCCGGGTGATGACAATGGCGATGACGATGGTGCACCGACGATGGCTCCTGTTTGCTACCCAGTGGATGATATCAAAGAGATGACACACTATGAGCTACATGTCAAAGTTGTGAACATATCAATGAAGGTGGCAGTCGGCTATGCCTTACCAATTGGACCCACACCAACTTACCACTTTCATCCGGTTCCGGAGGGCTACGCTGTTGTCGGGGTGGATGAAATCATGCCCACCTTTGAAGTTTTGGATCTTCACTACCCTGCAGGTGAAGGGGATGTGACTGTACTGGGAGACGCAACAAACGTCACCATTCTATGGCCAAAGGAATGTATCGTGCTTCGAAATCACACGCCAAGGCCATCTTCGCCGCCGCCTCACCCGTCTCCAGCGAGGTCGTCGCCGCCATGCAGCCGTCTTCGTCGCCTCACCCGGCTCCGTCTCACCAATCTCCGGTGCAGCCATCGCCGCGGGAGACATCGCCGGCGCCTCAGGATAAAGAGCGTAAGCGTACCGCTACTCTGCGTCGTGGTAAGCGATCGCCGAAACGTAAACAAGAGCCTCTTCCAAAAGTACCAAAGGTTCCTCCCAAGAGAGCTTATGACTGTACTGAAGAGGAGACTGCGGCGATCGTTGATGCGAAAACGACAGCGTTTTTCGCTAAGCCGAGGCGGCCGAAAGAGCCAGAGTTCCCCAGCACCAAAGAAGAAAAAGCCAAAGTGTTGAAAATGCTAAAGACTCTTCATCAACCCGAGCCAAAGCTGTCATCAGACTATGAGAGTTCTATTCTCAAGTCACATGCGGCACAAAAAGCCTCGAAGAGTAGTACTGATGCAAGCGAGAAATCTGTTGCCCAGCTCGGAGAACAAGCAAAATAGTCTTGCGCCCCTCTCAAGGTGATTTCCCAAAGCAATATGGGGTCGAGCAAATATGGGGCCGAAGAGCAGTATGATCCAGAGGTAGTTGCACTGTCTGGAGAAGCCTTTGCTCAAGATATGAGTATTGCCCAATACTTATCCCAGTTAGAGTACTTCCCCGTGAGTGAAGTAGCATACAAATACCAGTACGGCAAACCTCTCGTCAAACCTGAGGAGGTAAATAATCTTCCAACGATGATTGCATAACTGTTACATGCATGCCACAAAGGCCGGGGCTAACTGGATAGTGCTGAGGGTTACAAAAAAGCATCATGGGAAAGAAAAGGATGACATGATATCCATTGAATTTGATGAACTATTTCAATTATTCAATCAAGACGCCTTGGACAAATCGATCATCAGTGCCTATTGTCTGTAAGTACTAATTCTGTAATTAATTTAGTCTCCAGCTATCTCACCTTGTTTATTGCTTGTATATAATCATACTGTAATATGCAAAATAAATATTCTCGAATGCAGTAGAGGACAAATCTATGACATTGGCTTCATTGAACCATATTGGGTTCATGAAGCTAATCTCAAAACAAGCCCCCAGGATACGGAGGATAATGTAGTACACGCGTTAAGGTTTCAAGAAACCAGAAGGGAAATACTTTTTCCTTACAACTTCGAGTGAGTGTTATTGTCTTCTATACACTTTCTATTTTGCTTACTCGATGTTAAGTATATAATTGATTAGTTATGCATTCGCAGCTTCCACTATATTCTGTTAATCATTCAACTTGACAAAGGGCGTGTACTAGTCATGGACTCGAAACATAAACCCCTTGAGCAGTGGAAGGACATGTAGATGCTTCTCCAGCGGTAATTCTAATCATTACGACACTATATCGGCAACGTTCGTGAATTTTATGATATCAAGTAATTAATAACTTATTTTATTTGTTTTTTCGCCGGGCAGCGCTTGGAAACGGTTCACCAACAAGGCTAGGGGTGTTTGGAAAGCGGAGCTTACATTTGAAGCACTAGATTTAAGCACCACTAGCTATATCCGTGCATCTCTTTGATTCTAGTTTTGATACAGTTATTATCATACTTGATTATTATTTTGATTGAACTATGTTCTCGTAAAGTGCCTGACACAGGGACCAGGTAACAATCTATGTGGATACTATGTTTGCGAGTCCATCCGGCAGACGTGCGATGAGAAGGGCAGAAATTTAGAGCAACTCCGCGTACGTAAACAATTTCTATAGTTTTTAATTACAATCAAATTGTGTTTAGTTTCATTCATATAAGCTGACTCCTTTTTTAAATCAGATCGAACGTCTACGGGACGGTCTTCTGCCAAAGGATCGTGTAAATGAATTCTCTGTCGCGGCACAAAAACTGGCAAAAATGCTGCCGCGGCAACAAAAGTTGCCAAAATGAATTCTCTGCCGCGGAAGAGAAATGTGCCAAATCTCTGCCACGACAGAAGGTTATTTGTCCCGGTTCGTGTTACGAACCGGGACGGTTGCTCCACCCCCTCGCCCTCTGACGCCGCCACGTGTACCCCCATTTGTCCCGGTTGGTGGGGCAACCGGGACTAAAGGTTGGGGCTTTAGTCCCGATTGCCCCGTCCCGGTTGGGTAACCGGGACTAATGCCCCTTACCAACCGGGACCAATGGGGCATTTTCTACTAGTGTGCGGTCCTTCGATAGCATGGCGATGGTCTGATCATTCGTCCTGATGATGGCGGACTTGCGGTTGGAGTAGTCACGGGCATTGTCCAGTTCCTGCTGACGATCATACATCATGAAGCTAAGGTGGTCCAACTGAGTCTTCAACTCGTGGTGGTATGGTGCTTCCAGTGGCTGTCCCATAGCATCACGCCTTGGACAAAACTCTAAGTGGGTACCCTTGATCTGGTTAATACTCTTCCCGCACAGACGGGCAAGAGCTTCCTGCATGGCCCTGGCAAGTCCATCGAGCCAGTTGTTCTCTCTTAAGGTGAACTGAATTCCCTCGGCAGTGGGAGGTTCAATCTTTCCTCGGAGACTTGCAACAACTAGCCACTCCCGATCTTCTCCTTCCTGATCATTGAGATGAGCTCCAAAGAACTCGGGGTGCGGACGCTCCAGAAGTTCCGAAAGCTAGTCCAGGTCACGCTCAAAGATGAGGTCTCCTCCATTCCCCAACTGATAAAACTTGATGTACTTCACGTCCATCTATAAGAATATAGGATGAGTAAGTTAGTAGAGTGATCAAGTGTGTCACTTTTTAGGTATTTTGCAAAAACATTGAGGAACATGAATTTTCATGAAAGAATCAAGTGATAAGAATGAGAATAAGTTTTTGTAAACACTTACTTCCTTCGGTTTTGAAACTAAGTTTTTGATTCAAACGTCCAATCTAACTAGGGTCTCCTATGGTCAGGATGGCTGTGATACCAACTTGTCAACACCCGGATTTTTAATCCCAGATGCCTGTTATGCCATACATCGCAATCCCAGGATTACCATTTTTGCGAGACATAACAGATTTGGATATCACAGTACATCATCCATTATAAACCATACATAAGGTCTTACACAAATAAGGATCTCATGATCTAGTTCTTAATACAACTCAAGCAGGGGAATAACGTAATAATAAAGGTAGCGTAGGTGAAGCTCCATCTTCGGTGTCACAGGCAATGCTGACGATCGAAGATGATCCTAGTTGTCATAACCTTCCTGTGATCCATCATCCTGGTACTCCTCTTCATAGTCTGGCCACGGGAATAGCCAGGGATAAAGCCATGAGTACTCTTTAAGTACTCGCGAACTAATACTAACAAGTTAAGGGTTTTTTTTGTATTAGGACACTAAGCTCTAGGGTTGTTTTGCAAGAAGCCAGATTTATCTCTACTAAGTTCAGAAGCAAAGAAAGCTAGTTGAAATTTTATAACGCCTAAGTGGGAACTTGAATTTCATATCAAAACTCTGTTGTGGTCAAGTCAAAGTCTCAATTCATTTCACAAGTCATTTTGAAAACATCTGACGGGGGAACAGGATGGCCACTCCAACTGTCCATAACCGCGGACGCGGCTATTCGAATAGTTTGACACTCTGCAGAGATTGTACACTTTCACCACAACATTTGATACATCCGTCAGGAACAAATCCCGAATTCACCTTTCCAATTACATGCCCTAGTATAGGCACGTCTCCTGTGAGTTTGGCCTCCCAACCATGACCAACTGTCTTCTTGGGTACTGCACAGGTGGACATCTTCACAAGGTAGCCTCAGCTCAGACCTTGGCTGTGAGGGAACCCATAATAATGTATATAAGTTTCCAATCAAGCCCTACCCAATTTTTGGGTATTGTGGTTTTACGGTAAAATTGGAATGGTATCGCATCCAGACAACCATCAGTTTTATAAAGGGGCTAAGGCTCCTGCTCAACATTTTCATCATCAAAATCATGTGGTGTTCGGAAACACATGTCAAAACATTTCAGTAGAATGACTCATCATTCCAAGGTTTTCATAACCATTTTCACCAAGTATTCCCATCTAAAGTTGATCAAGTTCTATGCTTAGCACTAGCATCTACAAGTGGGGTTAAGTACTAAGGAGGGGTGGTAAACAAGTGGAGTTTAATGAAGTTCAATCTCATGCCTTAGGATGACATCAAGATTATCTAACTTAGGCCAATTTTAATGCTCTTTATGCAACCTTCCATTATCTTTCCAGTATCTACAAGTCACTTAAGTAAACTCTAAGAGAAAGCTTTGATAAAGAAATAAAGTATAAAGCTTGCAAGTAAAACTAGGATTGGGTTATCAAGTGGGTATGATCACATATGCTTAAGGCATCTAGTGGTCATGGTAACAAGCAAGTATTAGCTTGCATAAGTAGGGTATCTTGCAAGGGTTAGCTTGCCAAATCAACTAGTAGTATTAGGCTTGCATAAGTATCAGTATAAGCTTTCCTTGAGTAGAGCAGTGGTTGAAGTTTTCCTCGGCTTCTTCCTCGTAGTATCCTCCTTCCTCCTCGTATCCTTGGTCGGTACTAGCGTCTATAAATAAATACGAGTTACACAATCACCAAACAATACTTAACTATTTTCAATCATCACACCAATGTGTACTATAGATGATCTAGCATCATTACTGACATTGCAAGATTAAGGCTTTTGTTTTATTTTTAATTTGAGAAAAGTAATTTCTACTCATTGAAAAACTACTTAAGATTTAATATTCTCCAACTCAAACATGGGATCATGTTGACACATATCATCACCACATATTTCAGTACATGGGAATGTGATTTAAAGTGGTGTCACAATTTAATAAGGTTTAACCTTTTTATTTTAAATAAATAAAGTGACTAGAAATGCCTACGTGGCATTATTTTGTTGCTTAAACATTATTTCTGTAAGTAAACCCAAATGTTTTTATATATTCTGAAAGGTATGATCAAATGTGATTTTTGAGAGTTGGAATCAACTCAAAAGCTGTTATGGTTGAATTTTGAAAAATGTTTGAATGCAGAAAAGCTTTTGACTTGTTATTTTTACCAAGATTGATCTATAGATCCAAATGATTTTAATCCAACGGGCTTGGATTAAGCATTTCAGTACCTTTCTAACAAAATTAGTTTCATGCGAGCTGGTTTGATTTTTAAATCTAGGAACAAAACTGAGTTTGAATTAAAATAGAAAAATCTAAATTCAAACGGTTGGGCTGCGCGGAAAAGGTTAATGGGCCGGCCCAGTGTCACTCCTTGGTGAGCTCGGTGACAGGGGGTTCCAGAGTCGATGGCTCATAACACACGGCATGCAGGCTGTGTGGTTCTTTGGATTAGAAGGAAGATCGACGGCTGGGGATCGTCGTCAATGATGAACATGTCACCGGCGAGCTCGAACCCTAGCGGCTCAGTGGGGGTGCATAGGGGGCATACCAGTGCTCCAGTGACGATGGCGAGGCGGGCAAACGAACGAGTGGTCGACGGCGATCTCAAGGTGGTCGAGGCAGCTCCGGGGGTGGTCTAAGTCAACAGCTCCCTTCGTCTCTAGAGGCGGCCTGCTCCGGCGCAATTCTGGTGAGCTGCTGCTCCTCGTGCTCCAGCTAGAGGTGTGGGATGATCAGTGAGGTGAGGGTAGTGGAATGGTGTGCTTCAAATGGCTGGGGGTCGCCTCCTTTTATAGTCTCGACGGCGAGACCGAGAGGGATGGGCAGGCGACGGTGGCGACATGGCTACGGGCGGCTAGCAGCATGGCTGAGGTTGGCGGTCGATGGGCGGTCTCCTGGCGATGCTCTAGAGCTTAAATGCCCGCTTAGGGGCGGTGGCAATCGGTCGGGAACCTGCGGTGCTCTACGCGGAAGAGGCGGCGTCTTCGATGGCGAGCGGTGGCTGTGAGGCACGGGGTGGCGAACGGGGTGTCTGGCATGTTCCTGGGATCATGGCGAAGCGGTGGGCACGGGCTGCGGTTGAGGGGCGGCGTGTGCACGCGTGCCGGGTGCGGCGCTCTGGGGCGGGCTCGACATGTCGCAGTGGCATTGGGCGCGCGACATTCCTGGTGGTCCACGGCTTGCACTGGCTTGGGGAGGGGACAGTGGGTGGCGGTGAGGTGCTGGCTACCTCTCAGACAAGGTTGGCAAGGCTAGGGTGGCTGCTATCTGGCCAGCGATAATGGGGTGGCATGGTGAGGCTCGGCCTGCTAACCATTGATGGCAAGGAAAGCTCACAGTGGTGCTAGATGTTTACAATTGAGCTAGATGATCTACTAAAGACTAGTTGCAACTAGAGAGGGAACAATTTAGGCCAAATTTACTGCACACTATAGTGTTTGTGATTTGTTTGATTTGAATCTGCAAGCTGTTTGATGAAATGGCCGTAAGAAACTTACTTTTGAATTTTGAAAAGATTTTTGGTGGGTGTGCTAGGCATGTGTTGAGGATTCTGTGGGTGCTTGGGTTTTGAAAATTGAGCTTGTTTGAGTGGTTTTTGAAATAGTGGGATCTTCCCATATGAGATAGATTCAATTTTAAACTGTCATTTAAACTTAGCATTTGAATGTTTTTGGATGATCACAAAGTGGGCCTTGGTACCTTATTAGGAGTACTAACAAGGGGTGCAAAGATCCACAAATGTTTCTGTTGAGTTTTGAAAACTAGGGATAGCCAAAGTAGGCATGGGAGTTAATTTGGAAAAAATGACCATTCACTTCATTTGTTTATTTTGAGTTGTTTGTCTTTGGGAAAAGTTTGGGGATTTTTTAGATGATGTTTATTTCACCTAAGAATCATTTTACAAGCAAAGAAACACAGAACCATGGCAATTCAAAAGAATCCAAATTTTGAATACACACACATATGAATGCTTTCATATTTTTAGTTGGAGAAGTTTTTGTTAACCCTAATTTTGATGATTAGAGTTTGATGATCCAAGTTTAATATTTTTGGGATGTTACACCTTTCCTGTCTCTTCTTCCGGGTGTGCTGGTCTGTCTTCTCTGCCGCCCTCGCGGCAGCAGCCAACTCCTTCTCCTCCGCCCTGAGGGCTCGGAGGGGCCCGATTTGGGGAAGTTGCCGATGCGGCGGGGGCGGGGGTTGTGGACGAAGTGCCCATGGTCCCAGGGGGCGGCCGGGTCAGTGCGTCGCCTGCATCGCTTGCGACGCCTCGGGGGCGCCTCCTTCTCCTAGAACTTCCTATGCTCCGGGTGGTTTTCATCGTCGCTGACCTCGAAGTCAGAAGGCCATCGAATGGGGGAGGTCGCCATCGCCGGAAAGGTTTTTGGGGCTGGGAGGAGGCAAAGGGGCTATTCGACTCGAGGATGAAGATGAGGAGGCAAAGGGGCTGGGGCGTTGCCACTATTTATTGACGGAACCATGAATCAGCGGGGCTCAGCGTGAAGGCGTGGGAATCATATGTTGCGCAGCCGCGTGCGCTGCATTGCGTGTAGGTAGCGGGCGCAGCAGCGTGCGCGATCAATGCGGTCAGTGCAAAAAAATGCTAGGATGCGATGTGACACTGTTCCTGCATGCATGCACTAATGGGAAAGAGAGAAAAATGTACAAAGTCAGGCGGGCACCCAAGTCACGTTGAGCCCAAAGTCCCATGCACCACGCACCATGTCAGCCCGCAGCATTCATAGCCTGATAGTCCAAAGTCATATGCCCCGCGCAAATTTGACCAACCTTGTAGATAAATATATTAACATATATTACACAAATTTGTCATATTATGAAACTAAGTTTAAAAACTAATCTAATGCTACCTAGTTAGTCGAAGTTTATTAATCCCTCTAGTTCAGTTTACAGGGCACCATAGAAAATTCTCTGCTACCTAGGTGATTGTTATTGGACGAGAAAAATGAGAAAGACGCCCTAATTACTGTCCATGGACTTCTCCTGATTGGGCTCTTAATTAAGAGTTATCACCGCATGCAACCTTGTTTACACTGCATGCAGAGTAGCACAAAGGAAGAAGAAACACTTAGTCTTTATTACTCGCATGTAATTACAAGTTTACACTGCATGCAAAAGAAAGTCCCACTATTTTTACACTGCATGCATGCATGAAAAACCAATAGGAGAGGAAAATGGACCATTTAAGTAATTTCAGGGTAGTAAATCAGGGCAATAAATGCATAAGTTAGCCTACTCGAAAAATTATTAGAATGGAGGTAATAAATGTATAAATTAGGGAGTAATTTTTTGGAATTGCTTGTTTTTCTATGGCGCATGAACCGGAGGAGAGTAAGTTTGACTGAAGACAAACTTAGACGTACACTATTTAATGCGACGGAAGGAGTAACTATGCTGCAGCAGCGCTGCTGCGTCGCTTGGCTGCACACAAAATAGTTAGACTACAACGCGAGGCAGCTGCATGGCATGCATGCATGGTTTCGTCGCGTGCAACCCGCCCCGTGTAGCGCCCTCCCATGCCACGCTCGGTCCAACGGTCAATGGAGTGTGTCACGCTGTACCTTATCTGTTCAAGGAAAAAACGATGCGAGCCAATCAGATTCCAGAATCATCCATCCCACGGATCGCCAAGAGCTAGCCGTGAAATCCTTCTAAGAGACGTCAACCAATCAGGTTGCAGAACAAGCCCTCCCACGGATCGCCCAGAGCCACCCGCGGAGTCCTTCTAGAAGACGCGATCGGACAGCCATAGTGTCGCTCTTGGGTTATATCTACGTTCCTCATTCGGCCTTAGGGTTAGCTGGGTTTAGGATGCAGTCAACGGGGTTTTCACAAGTTTGACCAGACATTCAAATGTGCATAACTAATTCAAAAAAATCAAAAAAAATACAAAACCTTCGCATGGTGTCATGTTATGTGACATAGTTGTGAGGAAAAATATCAAACTTGGTATATTGATCATATTTCAAAAAACCCTTCACAAAATGACCTATCTCCTCCGAGGTTTTCTGGCTTTCGGGTCAAATGAACAATGATACGGCTAGAATCAAGGCATAGTTTGTGATAATGTGCCCATATTGTTGTCGGGGGGTTAACCTCGGATAGGTCAGAGACGGGGAAAGACAGAGGTACTGTCCCCGTCTGGTTTCCGAGCTACGGCCTAGGTCGGCCGAATCATGGATATGTCGGCCGATGAACGGAGGCAAGAAGCCCATGCCCAGGTATCAAGTAGTTACCCGGCCGAGTTAATGAGAAAATCGGCCGGGTTATCCGAATGACCTTCATGCAGGTAAGGAACGGGCCGAGTAACACAAGGTAAGGCCGAGTGATACGAAGCTTGCAGGAGAAGGAGAAGCCCAGGGTCAAAGTATAGCTGCAGGCTAGAAGGAATCAGAACAGGGCCAAGCACAAGAGACAAGGATGCACAGCGTCAGAGGGGCAGAAGGAGGTCACGGAGGTGACAGTCCTGGAGCCCGAGGCGCGCAGGAAGGGGGCAGCTAGAACCTTGCCGTCATTAGAAGGGCGACAGGGAAAGGAGGCCGCCGAACTACTATTTTGGGACAAGCATATTCCACGAATATGCTTGCCTCGTCAGCCCTAAGGGCACCCAAGGCACCCCTTTATAAGGGGAGGTTTGGACCCTGAGGGGGGGAGAGAGCGCAACAAGCACCGTTAGGCTGGGGAGATTCACATTGTCCCCCTGTAAGCAGCTCAAGGAGCACTTGTAACCCACCAAGAGAGAAATAAAGTTCATCACTTAGGCAGCTGGAGTGTAAAGACAGTTGCATCTTCCCTCCCCGGATCCCACTAGCATCCATTGGCCCCATACTTTAGCCTACCCATGGCATCTGCCGTGCCACCACCACGACAGTTGGCACCCACCGTGGGGCCTATGGCGGTGCTAGCTGGAGTTGTGATCCGGACGGGAAACTTCATCAACACCGGCGAGCGCGTTGTTTCTGGCTTGGTCCAGAGATTTGGTCTCTGCGACTATGTCAGAGACAATGCAGGGAGCTTCAGGGGGAAAACCCCCCCGCGCAACGGGATCTTCATCGGCCTGGGCGAGCACAGAATCTACGTCGGCGTCGACATCACCGACGTTTATCCTCACCAAGTTGTTGTTGCAGGGGAACCACCTCGAAGCGCGGCGAGCAGTCCATCAGAGGAGCATCAGGCGGGCAGCGTCGAGGTGATGGTCGCAGCAGGGACTCAAGCGGGAGCAGCATTAGCCGGGTCAAGCAGAGAACCCGCTGCAGGCGCACAGGGTCCGCCTAAGCAGATCACGCTGCAAACCGCCGAGGTAATTCCACCGGTGACCAACCCGGCCGAGCCGCTTGACACCACCCCAAAGGCACCAAGAGTGAGGGGACCACCTCTGGAGAGACCAGAGAACATTCTTCAGGCAACTATAGAGAACTTAACCACACCTGTAGCGCCGATACTTGATCCGGCAAATGCTCAGGCAGAGTTAGAAGAAACCAGGCAGAAGGTGCTGGTAGAGGCCAAAAAAGTATCAGCCCTGCGGGAATCCTTGAACAGGACCCTGAGAGAATATGCGAAAGCTAATAAGCTTGATATCGCACCTGAGCGGGTGGATGAACTAAGATTAAGAGGTAAGAACCTCATGAATGATATTAACAAAGAGCATGAAGCTCACAGAGCCGAATCAGGCGATTTGGGTTTGCCGAGTCAAGATGCCGTGAAAAACTGAGCGGCAAATGCCGCAGCATTGGAATTAGAGGGATTAACAGGGGAAGCTCGGCAGAAACAACAAGAAAGAGTGAATGAGCTGGTGCGCATCGCGAACCAGCAAAATGAGGAAATGCTCAGAGCCAACCCGGCAAGACCAGGGGCTTCACGGATGGTTCATTCGGCAGGGGCAGCACCTGCTTTATCTGCGGCAGCGGAGTCGTCACCTGGAAACAACGCTAGAAAAGAAAAAGCAGTAACTTCAGGGAAGAGGAACAAACAAATTGTTCCATATGACCCGGCAATAGCTGGCAAGGCAAATGAGAACAGAGGCAATGCAAGCCGAGGTAATAGTGGGGAGAGAAACCACGGCCGCATGGAAAAGGACGTCGGCGGCCGAGGTAATGGGGAGCACGGCAGGAAAGAACCTGCAAGAGACAATCATGAAAACCAAACCCCGGCCGAAGTAAGAAGAGAAGTGCCGCCCAACCAGCAACCAAGACATGAGCCTCGGCAGGAAAGAGAAGTGAGGCCAGCTCGCTACAATCAGATGAATGAAAGGTATAATGATGGATATTCCGAGGTAGAATACGCAAACCAGGGTGGGAACAATCATTATGGGATGCAGGATAGAATCATGTAGATTTCTTACAAATGATGCAAGAGTAAAGTTGGATCGGCTATACCGGTCCGAGCTATTGGAAGAGCAAGGTCCACCAGGTCCGGCATGTTTCGGACCAAGGATCATGGGCGAACCACCAGTGCCGAATTTCCAGTTGGCAAGAGGCACAAAAACGTACAATGGAAGTACCAAACCGCAAGACTGGTTGATTGATTATGCCACCGCTGTGAAGATAGCAGGTGGCAATCTGAGATGGGCTGTGCGGTATGTTCCACAGATGTTGGAAGGACCAGCCAGGGTATGGTTGAATAATCAACCAGCTGGCAGTATCAACTGCTGGTTGGATTTCGAAGAGATGTTCGTTAGCAACTTCACCAGCACATACAAGAGACCGAATAGACCACAGCAACTAGCCATGTGCAAGCAGAGGCCGAATGAAACAGATAGAGAGTTTTTAACTCGATGGTGTAACTTGAGAAACTCGTGTGAGGGAGTTATCGAATCGCAAGCAATCGCTTGGTTCGCGCAAGGCTGCCGTTATGGCAGCGTACTGTGGCAACGCCTGCAGAGAGATATGCCAACCACACTGGCAGAAACAATCAGAGTAGCGGACTCCTATGCATTGGGTGACCCAACCCAACCGGAGTTAATGTCGGCAGACCATCGTGAGCAACAAGACCAGTACACGAGAGAATTGGCCGGGTCATCTAGGCGTGATTTCAGAGGAAGAAGAAGAGAAGAGAGGCCGGATTATAGATATAATTCAGCCCAGGTGGCGGCTGTAGCACAAGATCAGCCGAGTCACGGAGCAATTCAACGGCAGAAAAATGGACCTCAACAGTGGACATCAAGGAATGAAGGAAAGAGGCAATGGACCCCAGAACAAAAGAAGCAATGGCAAGAGAGGCCGAAGTATACGTTCGAATCCATGTTGGATCAGCCGTGTAAATTTCACACATCAAACCCATCTAGACCAGCCAATCACACAACCCGGCAGTGCGCCTGGATGAAAAATGCGATGGGGAACCCGGCAGGAGTTCAGGCTCCCCATCAGGTGCAACAGCAGCATCAGCCGCAGTTAACTGGAGCAAATACACAGCAACTGATGCTGCCGCCCCCTCCTCCGAGGTACGATAACCCGGATCGGAGGGATGCAGTGCATCAAGTAATGAACCAGGGGCAGGACGGAAGGATAAATCCGGCAAATGCTGGACGTAATGATTACAGGGAACATCACCAGTCTTATTGTGTGTTCACGACAGAACAGCAGGACAAGCAGAGTGTGCAGCGCCGGCATATGGAAGTGAATGCAGTCGTACCAGCAGTGCCAAGGTACCAGCCATGGTCTGATCAGGAGATGACCTGGAGCATGAGAGACCACCCCAGAATAATGCCGAGTCCAGGATCATACGCACTTGTGTTGGATCCGACGTTTGTGGGACCAAGCATCAATGTGAAATTCTCAAAAGTACTCATCGATAATGGAAGCAGTATCAACATCATGTACAAAGATACCATGCACAAGCTCGGAATATCACAGAATATGCTGCAGTCCACGAGGACAACTTTCCATGGGATAGTGCCAGGGCTTTCATGTGAGCCCATCGGTAAAGTCCGAGTGGACGTGTTATTCGGTACAAGGGATAACTGCAGAGCAGAAAATTTAGAATTTGAGGTGGTCGATCTGGAAAGTTGTTATCATGCTTTACTCGGACGGCCCGCACTGGCCAAATTCATGAGCAGCTGTCATATAGGTTATCTAAAGATGAAGTTACCCGGACCACAAGGGGTGATAACAGTTGCAGGGGATTACAAGAAGTCAATGGAGTGTGCTTCAGCCGGGTCAAATCTGGCCGAGTCATTGGTTATAGCAAGAGAAAAGAAAAGGATCCAGGAAGTAGCAGCCCTCGCTCAGTCAGCACAATTAAGCATGCCGGCACTGGCCAACCCTCATGGCAGTGTTTCTTTTCAGCCGACCAAAGAGACGAAGAAATTCCAGATTGATGAGCAGTTCCCAGAGCGCACTGTCACTATTGGTGCAGGCCTTGACGCTAAATAGGAAGGCGAGCTCACCAACTTCCTCCGTGAGAATCGGGACATATTTGCATGGTCAACTCAAGATCTGCAAGGTGTGCCGAGGGAGTTGGCTGAGCACTCTTTAAACGTCAGGCCAGGAGCACGGCCGGTGAAGCAACCTCTCCGCCGCTTCGCCGAAGACAGGAGAAAAGTAATAGGGGATGAAATAGCTCGGCTTCTCGCAGCCGGGTTCATCATGGAAGTGCTGTATCCGGATTGGTTATCAAATCCGGTACTGGTAGAAAAGAAAAAAGATGACCCCAATGTAGCCATTGTGTGGCGAATGTGTATCGACTACACTAACCTGAACAAGGCATGTCCGAAAGATCCTTTTCCTTTGCCTAGAATAGACCAAGTCATTGACTCGACCGCTGGCTGTGAGCTGTTATCATTTGTAGACGCGTATTCTGGTTTCCACCAGATACCGTTAAATCCGGCCGATCAAATAAAGACTGCATTTATTACCCCGTACGGGGCTTATTGTTATCGCACAATGCCATTCGGCCTGCGAAATGCAGGAGCAACGTATCAAAGGTGCATGCAAAAGTGCTTACATGATCAGATAGGAAAAAATGTACAAGTATATGTGCAAAAGTTCACTCAGAACGTATCAAAACTAAGGAGAGCAAAACCTTGCTAGAAGATATACGGCAAACTTTCGCGAACCTGAGAAGGTTCCGAATGAAACTTAATCCAGAGAAGTGCACATTTGGCGTGCCGGCGGGAAAATTACTCGGTTTCCTTGTGTCCAGCCGAGGTATCGAGGCTAATCCAACGAAGATAAGAGCGATAGAAAGAATGGAATTGCCGAGATGCTTGAACGACGTACAAAAATTCACGGGCTGTCTGGCCTCGCTTAGTCGATTTGTATGTCGGCTAGGAGAAAAGGCACTACCACTTTATCGGTGATGAGAAAGTCGGACAAATTCAGCTGGACTCCCCAGGCGGACCTTGCATTTCATGAGTTGAAAAAAATGCTAGTTACGGCACCCATTTTAGCTTCTCCATTATCGAAAGAACCTATGCTACTCTATGTAGCGGCTACCAATCGAGTAGTTAGTACTGTGGTTGTAGTGGAACGACTTGAAGAGGGTAAGTCAGTTCAGAGGCCAGTATACTATCTGAGTGAAGTATTATCCACTTCAAAGCAGAATTATCCGCATTATCAGAAGATGGCTTATGGAGTATATATGTCGGCAAAAAAGCTTAAGCATTACTTTGAAGAGCACCCCATCAAAGTAATCTGTGAGGCACCCATAGCCGACATATTGAACAACAAAGATGCGAGTGGCCGAATAGCAAAATGGGCGATCGAATTATCACCATATGCTCCACAATTTGATAGAAGAGATGCGATCAAATCTCAGGCTGTCGCCGACTTTCTCGTAGACTGGGCCGAGGTGCAATATGAGCCACCACTGCCAGATCCAAATTACTGGACAATGCATTTTGATGGTTCCAAACTAAGGAACGGTTTGGGAGCAGGAATAGTGATAACCTCGCCTAAAAAAGATCAATTGAAATATGTACTGCAAATACATTTTGCCGCATCCAACAATGTAGCCGAATATGAAGCACTAGTTCATGGATTGAAAGTAGCAAAAGAAATTGGTATACGCCGAATCCTATGCTACGGTGACTCGGATCTGGTAGTACAGCAAGTATCGGGCAGTTGGGACGCATTAGATGCTAATATGGCTTTATACAGATTCCATGTGCAAAAGATAAGTGGATATTTTGAAGGATGTGAATTCCACCACATACCACGGGCAGAAAATGACGCTGCTGACACATTGTCAAAATTAGGATCAACTCGGCAATCAATCCCGCCAGGTATTGCCCTGGAGCACCTCAGGAAACCGTCAATAAACCCATCACGAGTCGAATCAATCTTTATCGGCAAGTTCTGCGAGAGAATCATACGCCAATGGAGGTAGATCCATGAAGATTCGAGTCCCTAAAGAGAGGACAGCCGAGGTAATAGCAATCATGGAGAGCCGAGGTATATCGTCGGCGAAAACATGGAGATGAGCGGTGGGATCACTGCGAGAGAAATAACGCCAATATGGCAACCCATATTTTCGTACCTAAAGACGCAGTATTGCCGAGTAATGAAATATTAGCCAGACAAACAATCAGAAGAGCAAAAGCCTACACAATCATAAACAATGAGTTATATAAGAGAAGCGTAACAAACATATTGCAGAAGTGCGTGAGTTCCACAGAAGGTCAAATCCTTCTAGACATACACCAAGGAGAATGTGGGCACCATGCCTCATCTCGCTTTAGTAGCCAAGGCTTTGGGCATGGATTTTCTTGTGTGGCGTTAAAAGAGGCAGAAGAATTAGTTAAGAAGTGCAATGGGTGTCAGAGATATGCAACCAGAATACATATGCCGTCGGCCGAGTTAAAAACAATACCCATCACTTGGCCATTTTCTGTATGGGGTTTAGACATGGTGGGATCTTTCAAGCCGGCGAGAGGAGGAATGACCCACATCTTGGTTATGGTAGACAAGTTCACAAAATGGATTGAAGTAAAACCAATCAAAAAATGTGATGGGCACACAGCAGTGAAATTTCTCAAAGATATCATCTTGAGATACGGATACCCACACAGCATTATTACAGATAATGGCACGAACTTTGCAGAAGGAGCCTTCGCCAGATTTTGCCAAGAGAAGCACATAAGACTAGATGTTGCCTCGGTGGCCCACCCAGCATCCAATGGGCAAGTTGAAATATCTAATGGACTGGTGTTATCAGGAATAAAACCACGACTGGTTGAACCATTGCAGCGGTCGGCAGGATGTTGGATCGAAGAAATCCCAGCCGTGTTATGGAGCCTCCGGACTACTCCGAATAGATCAACAGGTTACACCCCATTCTTTCTGGTATACGGAGCAGAGGCCGTACTCCCAGCCGACATAATCTATGACTCGCCAAGAGTTGCTCAGTACACAACCTCAGAAACAAATGAATTAGCTCGGCAAGATGCCGTAGACCTGTTGGAAGAAGCCAGGGAGTTGACATTATCACGATCAGCCATTTATCAACAGAACTTACGGCGATATCACAGCAAGAAAGTGAATCCAAGAGTATTCAAGGAAGGAGACCTAGTCCTCCGACTGGTGCAGCGCACGGCTGGCATGCACAAATTATCACCCCCATGGGAAGGACCATTTATCGTGAGCAAAGCATTGCACAACGATGCATATTATCTGATTGATGCTCAATCCCCTGGAGAGAACAAGGCAGACAAAGCTGGTGAAGAAACGAAGCGCCCCTGGAATGTGGCTTTACTTCGGCCATTTTACTCGTAGCGTTCCATCTCAAGGTCAAAATCCAATGGTGTATTTGCATCTCGGCACCCAGAGCAGTGACTCGGGGACTGCCGTAGAATATATTTATGTCATATCATGTATTTCAAGCCTCGGCACCCAGGGCAGTTACTCGGGGACTACCATATGTTATGTTATTTCATGTTAGATGTTTAAACCTCGGAACCCAGAGCAGTTACTCGGGGACTGCCATATGTAATGATTATTTCGTTTGAACCTCGACACACAGAGCAATGACTCGGGGACTGCCATATGGTATATTTATTTCTTTCGCGTTACATACTTGAACATTGGCGACCAGAGCAGTGACTCGGGGACTGCCGTATGATTGTGTTCCTTTCATGTTACGAATATGTACCTCGATGCCAAAAGCATTGACTCAGGGACTATCATATGATATGTCAAATACGTATTCGCACTTAAACCTCGGCATCTAAAGCAACGATTCGGGGACTACCGTATGATACCTCAGACCTATGCTAAACGCAATCATAGCAGTTTTCTACCCCCTCCGAAATGTGATTTATATAAGGAAGTTCCGGACGGTAAACGATGATCCCGCGACTGTTGCTTGCTCCCACAACGGAGTAGTTAACTTATATTCAAAACAGGTCAATAGTGTAGATATTCAGCGCTAATGCTTGGATAAGACCATCAAAATAACGGCAAAGTTGAGCCCTAAAAGATGAAGAAAGTACGAGCCAAGGCAAGAATTGACGAGCATCCACTTAACAAATAATCTCAAACACATAGCAAAACAAGTTCGAATCATACGGGTTGACAAAGTTTTCGTCTACATTATACGCCCGGCATACCAGGGATCACAAATAACCTAGGCGTTGTTCGTTGGAGGGGCAGCCTTGTTCAAAAGGGCACTCCGAGGTAGGAGGTACTGACCGAGGTCGCCGCCATCCGCCGACCCAGTGTAACTTCCGGTATCACGGGTTGTTCAGAGGCAAGATGTGGCGGTAGAATGCCCGGTGCCTTTGGAGGAAGACCGCGCATTGCCGTTGCTATCTGAGCTTGAGCTGGAGCTATTGGATGTGGCCGAATCATCTTCACCATGCTCAGCTGAATCATCACCCGAGGCACCTTCAGCCGCGACCTCCTGATCCGGATTTGGGAGAAAACTTGGCCCTTCATTCCAAGTGTGCACATCGGCATACTCAACAAGCTGGAAAGCTCGAGCTTGCCGAAGAGCAACAAAGGTCGGATCTTCAACCCAGCGAGAGCCAGTGCGCAGATTCCTCAGAATGTCAAGAGAGATGTCTTCATACCATGACATGATTACGGTTAGGGCCATGTCGGCACCAAAGACGCAGCAGATTCTCTCCAGAGACTCAGCTGTCTCTCAGATGCCATCAGCCTTGTCACCAGTAACTTGACGTCATTGATATCGGGAGTCCCCGAGGTATTCGGCCAGAGTGCATGATAAGCTCGGATAGCGGCCTGCACCAGGTCCCGGCCCATAATTTTCATCGGACCAACTGCAGCACCAACAGCAACCAAGAAATCCTCCATCGAATATTCAAAGTCAACAGCAACAGGTTCACCTCGACGAACGCGAGCTGCAAGAACAGCTTTAGAACTCACGGGTTTGGCCTCGGGGAAATGATCTGCGCAAAACAGGGACGTGTCAAAGGATAGCAGCGACGACAAAGAAAAAATACAGTTCGGCCAGGCCAACTAACTTACGATGAATAAAGCTCATCATTATCTGCAGGTCTTTGGCCCAAGCAGCTTTACTCTTCTCGAAACGGGCAATTTCCTCGCTCAAACCACGAGTTTTAAGTTCGGCAGCTTCGAGGAGTTCTTTATTCTTCTGTAGATCCAGAGTCAGCCGATTATTTTCCTCGGCAAATTCTTGGTCAACCTTTTCTAGCTCGGACTTCTGATAGAGCTTGAGTGTATTCACCTCGGATTTCAGGCGAGCTATCTCATCATCTTTTTCTTGTAGTTGCGCCGAATGAACTGCGCTTTGTTCTAAAAAGTGAAGCATCACGTCAGGCATGGGCACGCAATCTTGTTGCAACACTGCAAAGTCTTGCAACTCGGCTTTACCACAGCCCAACGCAATAAGGAAACTTAGCATAGATACTAAAAGGAGAAGGAGTGAAGTAGAAAGGAAACTAACCTTCCAAGGTCTTGATCTTCTTTTCAAGGCGGATATTGAGGTTATTGATATTACCTATTCAACAAGAAGTAAGCCGGCGTTCCGCGGACAAGTATATGAGAAAGGTGGAAATAAGGAAAACGAACTATCGACTTACCGGCCTTCTTCGCCACGGGCAGAACTTTCTCGTACTTCTCTTCAAGCTTGCGGTGCGAAAAAAGCAACCTCTGGAACTCGGCGGTCCGTCGGTCATGTGCAACCTGAGCAATAGAGCAAAATGATAAAACAACAAGTAGAAGCTAAATTAGATCCGAATCAAGCAAAACTTAATTCGGCTCTAGGTGGCTGGATATTCAAAGCTATACCAGATCCAAATCAAGCAAAGCTTAATTTGGCTCTAGGTGGCTGGATATTCAAAGCAATACCATATCCGAATCAAGCAAAGCTTAATTCGGCTATAGGTGGCTGGATATTCAAAGCAATACCAGATCCGAATCAAGCAAAGCTTAATTCGGCTCTAGGTGGCTGGATATTCAAAGCTATACCAGATCCAAATCAAGCAAAGCTTAATTTGGCTGTAGGTGGCTGGATATTCAAAGCAATACCATATCCGAATCAAGCAAAGCTTAATTCGGCTATAGGTGGCTGGATATTCAAAGCAATACCATATCCGAATCAAGCAAAGCTTAATTCGGCTATAGGCGGCTGGATATTCAAAGCTATGCCAGATCCGAGTCAAGAAGAACTTAACTCGGCTCTAGGTGGATGGATAATCAAAGCTACACAAAATCCGAATAAACTATGAACTAGATGGCCGGACTAACAAACCTTAGAAATAAAATTAAGTCAAACTTCCAAGCATACAACAAGTTATTTCCTTGCAAGTTTCGGGGACTAGAGAATAGGGTAACATCTGGAGAATAATTTAAGACTCAGAGATAAAATAATTACCGCATTCATCTTGTTGGTGTCAATGATAAACTGGGCAGCATGGTCAAAACGGCCGCTGATATCAGAAAGCTGGAAAGGTTGGTTGGCTGGATTGCCTTCAAATTGATCAGCAGCATTCCAGTTATTGGCATACTCAACTAGCGCTCCGAGGCTGTTCCCGCTAGCTGTCCGAGTTAAAACTTTACCCCGGGCAGGCGGTCCGACCACATCAGTCGCAGGGCTCTTATGAAGAGCAAGCTGACTGCCGGTGGCCGAGGTAACAGTGACTTTGGCAGATGCAGCTCCCTTGCGCAGCGCGTCTGCAATACTCGGCTGAGAAGAGCCGGCAAGACCTTTCTGAGAAGAAGTCTTGACGGCAATAGCACGTTTCTCCTTAGAAGAGGCGTCAGCAGGAAGTTGCGCCTCCGAAGTGGGGACGGAGTCCTTAGGACCAGCGGAGGATAAGCTCGCAGAGGGCGCCGGAGCAACGACCTTTTCGGCCGGGGTCGGAATGACCGTAGAAACTGCCGCAGTAGATGGAGGCTCAATGGTAACGCTGGGGCCCATAGAGGGGACAGCTGGCTCAACGAAAACATCGGAGGATCGGATCGGATCCAAATCAATGGGAGAAGTCTCAGGGGCATCACGACGAACAGGCGACGTATTTGGAGCGGGGGGAGAAGCAGGACGAATAGGACTAGGAATTCGGATGTCATCAACGGGAGGAGGAGATGGCGGCGAATGACGGCTAGTCATACTAGGACCGGGTTTAATGCAGACAGGAGCTGTAAAAATAAGAAAGAAGATTCGTCGGTATGGGAAACAGAAAAGGAGAACAAGAAATATAGGCAAAAGAACTTACCCAGCAACCCCGGGCATAACCTTGCGCCTGGGAGGATTCGGAGCGGATTTCTTTATTCGCTTCTTAGGAACTGCCTCCGAGGCACTAGCAGGAGCCCCGCGCTTCCCCGAGGTAACGGGAGGCCGGGAAGCAATAGGTTCGGCGTCGTGAACCTGACCGGCCGGATTAGCTGGGAAAGTAGAAGCCGGAAATGCATAAGAAATAGGCATGGCGGCAACTACCTCAAGAACTTGGACCTCGTCCGAATCACCTTCCTCCTCTTGCGCTGGAGTTTTGCCGCGAGCTCGAGCCGGAGCAGGATCCGACTTAGGGACGAACTCCTCGGAGTCCGGCTCACCAGTATCCGGGGTACTCCTGTCTGCGGGCCAAGGGAGCTGCAGAACCTCGGCGTCCTCATTCTTCTGCTCTGCGAACCTCTGCAGGACGAGGAGAAAGAAAATCATGTAAACCAGTCTCTAGGAATCGAGGAGAAATAGAGTAATGAGGATTAGGCATACCTCGGGAGGCGGATTGTCGCGGGTAAATGGTTTTAACCCCCAAGACCAATCCTCAGGCATTTCGGTCTTGAAGATAGCTTGACGCGCTTATGAATAAGATAATTGTCCAACTCCACGGTCGAGACTCGGTTAGGATCGAGAGGACCACTCATATAGCATAGCTTGTGGGTCCGTCTTGGAAGGGGCGATCCGACCGATAAAAGTTGCCATCGGTCTTCGCCGTACCCGGCCCGGATCAACTCTTTAGCCGAATCTCGAAAGCCTCGCCAAGGCATGAGTTTTTCGGATTATATAGCCAGTTCACTTTGAAGGGGGGCCAATTGAGAACGGGGAGCGAATCTTGTCTTCCGCCTGTTCTTGACATAGAAGAATGATTTATGCCATTTCTTGCATGACTCCAACCCGATGACACGGGGAACACGGATTTCCTCCGAGGTGTAATAGACGCCGCCACATTGGGTGAGCAGCTTCTCGGAAGGATGCGAGATTTGTCGAACGACGTTGGAGCGGATCTGAAGAACTTCGACCAGACATGTACCGACGCCACAGTCAAGTAACCCTCCGCGGAGATGAAAGCGAAAGAAGCTATGGCGTTCAGAAGGTGGTGCTGAAGGTCAAGTAATCAAGGAATTCTCTAGCGAAATCGCTGAGAGGAGACCAAAGCCGCGAAGTGAGACATGAAAACCACATACTCGCCCTCTCGATCGGAGAGGATTCACGGTAAACGCGTGAAACCTCGGCAGAATCCCGAGTTCGGATGAGCCATTCAATCTCACGGCAGGTGAAGAGCCTGCCACGATCCACGCCGCCCGAGCCAGCGTCATCGTCCTCAACAAGAGCACCGCTAAACGAAGCTAGACATGGGTGCGCCGAGATCGCCGGAGGAAGAACTGGCGGCGGAGGAGAGCTTAGAGCTACAAGGCCCGTGAACTTAGCACGAAAACAATGGCGAAGAGGAGGAACCGCTCGAGCACGAAACAAGCGGATCGATCTAGGGCAAGATCTTGGCAAGATGGTCAGAAAGGACTCACCGGCGGCGGACCCACAGCCGTAGAGCGCGGGCAAACGACGCGACGGAGTCCTCACCGGCGGAGGCTCTGGCGGATGAACGGCGGCGGAGCGGCAAGAGAGCACGCATGCGAAGGGAAGAAGGAGAGCGGACGCGAGCGATAAGGGGAAAGATGAACCCTGCGGGCACGTTTCCCCTCTTTATAGACGAGCCACGAACAGGGAGTGGGATCGTGGGTGTGGCAGTTACCCGTGTAGATCGTGGGAACGGCACGAACGCACGACGGTAAGTGGAGCCACACCAACGGCCACAGACAAAGAAAAGTTGTTACGATCCCGAGGGGAGCGGTACACGAGGCGTCATGGCGCGGCGCAGAACAGGGTTCATCAGCTTGTCAAGAAGCAATTGTAGAAGGACCTAAAAACTAGAAGAGCAATGATGAAGTGACACGTAGGACATGGCGTACAATGGAAGGAACGAGGAAACCTCGGACGAGGACATAGCTCGGAAACAAGACTCAAGAAAGTAATGAAGCTGATATAACCCGGCCAAAGCTATTGACAGGGCCACACCAGCTTCGGGGACTAATGTCGGGGGGTTAACCTCGGATAGGTCAGAGACGGGGAAAGACATAGGTACTGTCCCCGTCTGGTTTCCGAGCTACGGCCTAGGTCAGCCGAATCATGGATATGTCGGCCGATGAACGGAGGCAAGAAGCCCATGCCCAGGTATCAAGTAGTTACCCGGCCGAGTTAATGAGAAAATCGGCCGGGTTATCCGAATGACCTTCATGCAGGTAAGGAACGGGCCGAGTAACACAAGGTAAGGCCGAGTGATACGAAGCTTGCAGGAGAAGGAGAAGCCCAGGGTCAAAGTATAGCTGCAGGCTAGAAGGAATCAGAACAGGGCCAAGCACAAGAGACAAGGATGCACAGCGTAAGAGGGGCAGAAGGAGGTCACGGAGGTGACAGTCCTGGAGCCCGAGGCGCGCAGGAAGGGGGCAGCTAGAACCTTGCCGTCATTAGAAGGGCAGGAAAGGAGGCCAGAACTACTATTTTGGGACAAGCATATTCCATTTAATATGCTTGCTCGTCACCTAAGGGCACCCAAGGCACCCCTTTATAAGGGAGGTTTGGACCACGAGGGGGAGAGAGCAACAAGCACCGTAGTGGGAGATTCACATTGTCCCCCTGTAAGCAGCTCAAGGAGCACTTGTAACCCACCAAGAGAGAAATAAAGTTCATCACTTAGGCAGCTGGAGTGTAAAGACAGTTGCATCTTCCCTCCCCGGATCCCACTAGCATCCATTGGCCCCATACTTTAGCCTACCCATGGCATCTGCCGTGCCACCACCACGACAATTGTGCATGCATGTGTATAATGGGATGACTAATAATGTTGTATAAGGAAGTTTTCCTTTTTGACGCACAAAAAATCCCTTTTCCATTTTTTGAGTGCCGAAAGGGGGATTTGTGAAGCAACCACCAAATTGAAGTTTCAACATGGTAACATCCTATTTTTAATAAATACTAGACCACCTTGCATGTACAATGTCCCAACTTGACTATCTCAAACCTTTTATTCCATCCCTGGTGAAAAAGACAAATCCTGCCGAATCGGTTGGAAGTGGGTAAGTTATGAACTATATGTACATGATTTCCTGCTGATTATTTTTTGTAAAAATCATTTTTAGGTTCACAACATGCTATTTCATCAGATATCCAATGCTATTTTAGTGAGCCTCGGCCCCTAGCTAGGAATATTTATGAAAATCCTTCACAAAGTTTGACCAGACATTCAAATGTACATAACTAATTCAAAACAAATCAAAAAATACAAAACCTTCGCATGGTGTCATGTTATGTGACATAGTTGTGAGGAAAAATATCAAACTTGGTATATTGATCATATTTCAAAAAACCCTTCAGAAAATGACCTATCTCCTCCGAGGTTTTTTGGCTTTCGGGTCAAATGACCAATGATATGGCTAGAATCAAGGCATAGTTTGTGATAATGTGCCCATATTGTGCATGCATGTGTATAATGGGATGACTAACAATGTTTTAGTACAAAGTTTTCCTTTTCGACACACAAAAAATCCATTTTCCATTTTCTGGGTGCCGAAGGGGAGGGGGGGGTTTGTGAAGCAATCACCAAATTGAAGTTTCAAAATGGTAACAAACTATTTTTGAAAAATACTAGACCACCTTGCATGTACAATGTCCCAACTTAAGTATCTCAAACCTTTTATTCCATCCCTGGTGAAAAAGACAAATCCTGTCAAATCGGCTGGAAGTGGGTAAGATATGAACTACAGGTACATGATTTCATGCCAATGATTTTTTGTAAAAATCATTTTTAGGTTCACAACATGCTATTTCATCATATATCCAATGCTATTTTAGTGAGCCTTAGCCCCTAGCTAAGAATATTTATGAAAATCCTTCACAAAGTTTGACCAGACATTCAAATGTGCATAACTAATTCAAAAACAAATCAAAAAATACAAAACCTTCGCATGGTGTCATATTATGTGACATAGTTGTGGGGGAAAATATCAAACTTGTTTTTAGAAATGGTCGTAAAAAACTTGGTTAGAAATGGGGTGGTTTACCCTGGCATTGGAGCCCATTTCTACCACATTTTGGATGAGGCTGAGTTATACTGCACAAAAGGAATCATGGTGAGGATGAGTTGTACTCTACATATGAGAAAAACGTTGGATGCTCATACAAACATAGAAAAGTACACATAGCTACATTGGTTGAAATTCAAATTTACCATCATATTTTAATTTCGGCCAAATTATTACAACAAGTGCCAAATTATTACAATAACAAATGTTTACAACAACAACAAGTGCCAAATTATTACAATAACAAATGTTTACAACAACAAGTGCCAAAAATTCAAAGTCTATTTCTTTTGGCTCTTCTTACCCCTCGATTTCTTCTCCTTCACAAGTTTCACACCACACAACAGGTTTATGCTCTTCCTTTTCTTACCATAACCATCTGACCTCCCCACAGCACGGCCAAGAGTCTCCTTCACCTCCTGCACCTACTCAACATCACAATCAGGTTAAGAATGTGCAATAGTCTCCAACTCAAGAGTTGGCACCAGAGCCTCATCAACATGCTCATTTTGCACCACAGCCTCATCAACATGCTCATTTTGCACCAGAGCCTCAACAACATGCTCATTTTGCACCAAAGCTTCCAAATCAGAATCGGTGTGCCCTAAAGCCTCAACAACATTAACAGGTTCACTTTGTACCTCAATAGTTTGCACATCATCCTCCAAGACAAGTTCAGATTGCACCTCAACAACATCAAACATGATCTGGTTAGTTCTCTTCTTTCTTTGGCCATTGATTCTTGCCCTTTTCACTGGCCAGCATTCTTCAACAACAAGAGGTGGGCCTTTTTCTCCACGCTTCCTCCTGAAAACAAGCAAGTTAGTCATGGGAGAAAAATCATCAACAAGAAATACATAGATTTTGGATGAACATACTTTGGCTTTTCAGCAGTGTATCTACACTTGGTAGAGTCAGCTCGGTGTCTAAGTTCTTCACAGAGTTTGCATCTATTCTTGTTACCTTTTTGGGCCCTTTTTGGCTTGGCATCCTTCTTTTCATCTTTGTTCCCCTTTTGCTGCTCCCACCTTTCTCAAACCAAGCCTTGAATCTACTCTGCTTGGGCCTGCAGTCTTTCTTTTCATCAAAGAAGGACACAAGGAGAACTGAATGTCCACTTCAAGCCACTGAGACTGGTCTGTAAGTGCTGGAATTGGTGTTCCATATGCAGCCTTGAATTTTTCTACAGAATAATACTCATGCAAATATGGGTGCATATTTAGCTTGTGTTTGGAGCCCAAGAAAAGTATGGCATGCTCACAAGGCTTCCCAGTGTGTTGCCACTCAAGGCATGTGCATTCATGCAATTGAGTGTCAAAAACATGCCTCCTGCCAGTCTTTGTATCTCTGACTTCAGCACCCCACAATGAGGATTTCTCAACACGCAAATGTGCAAGATTTCTGCTCCTGTTGACCACCTGCTACACAACATCAGGAATCTTATCTCCTTGAAGAACATCACCAAGCCTTCTTCTCAATTCCCACAACTTCATGATCATGATCTTGATCTAGTCAACCATGTCATGGACAGGCAAGTCTTTTAACTCCTTCACTTTTTCGTTGAAACTTTTTGCCAAATTATTGTTGATATGATCACATTTGATGGCAGTGTAAAAACCTGAACTGTACCATTAAAGAGAATGGTAGGTTTCCAACCATGTACAAAACTTGACCCTATCCTCCTCAGAGCATGCCGCCTTAATCTTCTCAAGGTGATATGAATGTGTTTGTCTGGTGTAAGATCTTGCTGCTGGCCACATGCGTCCAAAATCATCTCCTCTGAATTTTTTGATCAAATTCATCCACATATGGCCGACGCACTCCATCTGCTCAGCATGAGGGAAAACAATCTTCACTCCATTTTCTAAACCTTTACGTGCATCTGTGTGCACTGCCAATGGAGAGACTGGCCCTATGCATATTTTTAACTGCATCATGAACCATGTCCATGATGCCTCTGTCTCAGACTGAAACATGCCAATAGCTACATGGAACATCCAATTGTGTCCATCTAAAGCATTGCATGCTGCTAGTTGAGCATTCCACTTTCTAGTCAAGAATGATGAGTCTATACTCAAATATGGACAGCACCCTGCTTTGAAGCCATCGATGCAAAGCTTTAATAACATGAAGAATTTAGAGAAGAAGACTTTCCCATCAGCTGTTAACTCAGTATCTATCTCCACAACACTGCCAGGTGACCTCTTCTCTACTTCTGCTTTGAAGTTATAAAGAATTCGAAAGGTATTTTCCCAATCACCATATAGCTCCTTCATTGCCCTTTGCTTTGCCTTCCACACTGTAGTATAATTCATCTTAATGGGGTACTGTTTTTCAAGTCTATTTTCAGTCTCTTTGCAGTGTTGTTTGGTGTTGTGGCTAAAATAGGCTTGATTTTTTCTGCAACCCATAATTGTGATGTCATCTTTGTAACAATTTGAGAAGTTATAATACAAGTATGAGCTTTCGGAATTTGATCCACTCTTATTGTCCTTCCATCAGGTTGGCGTCTAGCAGATATATACCACTTGCAAGGCCTGGCACCACCATCATAACCTATGAATTTTGCATAGAACTTCTTTTTATCAGTCCACAAAGTCTTGGTAGAAAACTCACGTTTGACTGCATATGTCCTGAAACACATCCTGAATTCATCCATGCTTGGAAACAATCTCCCAACTTCAATAACCGGGTCCTATTTGTCATAAACTGTTACTAGCTCATCATCATGTGCATCATCTACATGAACTGCAGCATTTTCCAACAACTCTGGATCTATATCTGCCTCTTCATCTCTTAAATGGTTGTCACCATCATTTGCAGCTTCATCCCTCTCCTTCTCCTTGTATCTTTCATCTATAGGCATGCCAAAAAGCTTTGCCATTTCAATGTCATCTATTGGTGCAATGACCAAATCAGCCCGGTCACGTATCTCAATTGAATTCCAATCAACAGTTACAATCTTTTATGTAGCCCCTTGTGCATTAGCATCTGCCTCCACTGTTAACACTGCCAACTCAGTAAGTATAGGCATTACTTGCCTTTGTGCAGCCCAATCATCCTCGACCATCTGAGCAGCCAGCTTCAAGGCCACATATCCAAGCCTCAAATCATATTCCAGATCAATGAGCTGTGCTAAAAACAGAACAATTTTGCTTGTCCAACCGTTTTGCTCATCGATTTCATGAACTATCTGTTCCCCTGTCTCAATCCTAACATAGTCACATTTCCAATCATCAAATCGTAACAAAGGAACTTCTTGCTCTAGCCCCCAAACCACACTATCCCCAATTTTTTCCACCATATTCTTCACCGCCTCCTCTCCCATGTTTATTAGCTCTTGGGGATCAACATGTTCTAATTCCACCTCCCATTTAACAACCGTGTCTCTCTCAATGAGATGCGTGCTGCCATCAACTAAAACAGCTCTAGAGGGAAATAATTTCATGCAAAATTCGAATGTGTGCCGCGCAACATCGTCTCCCTGTTTTGACGGGCACTGTGAGCTAGCAGAAGCGAAGGAGCCGAACCTTACAGAAATTAAGTGCAGAGATGCGGGATATACCGATTAGAAGTGCCCTCTCTCGGCTCCATCTCGTCCCCCTCGCCCCGTTCAGCACACCCGTCCGGCCTCCACAATCTAGCATCAATGGGCACGCTCAGATCTCGAATTGAGAAGAATGGGAGAGGAATTAGGTTTCAAATGGCACTCACCACCTTCACCGTCGAACGAAAGCGCTGCCGCCTAAAAGAATTGCCCTACCCCCGCCTGTGCCGAGAACGATGGGTGAGGTCCACCGCCACCGTCGGGGAAGCTACAGTAAGTGTGACGCACGCTCTCGGTCAGAAGCGGTTTGTTTGACTGGCTGTCCCAACCGACCGGTTTGGCTTAACCCTAATCTTGGAACAAAGTTAAATGTGTCCTTAACGATCGTTTTATGGCCTGTGTGGCCCTGGGCTATTAGCTGCCTCAGAAGCATCGCATGCGAGCTATTCTTTGCAACGATGTCGTGTTCCTTCCAATTCCACATAAAGACGTCGCATGGGAGCTATAAGCCATACTCATATACCGAGCACATAGATATATATCATCTTAGAGGAAAGCCCTCAGTCTATAACAATTGATAAATATGCTCATATGATAGGCACACAAGATATCCCACTGAAGTAAGCTGACGCAATAAGAAACCGTTGGACTACTACTCATACCCGGTGAGAAGTTATGCCTTGGTATACCACGTCCAGTAACGTATAAATCCTGAACTAGTTGTTTCCCTGAAACATTCTTCAGAATCAAGTTCAAGCCTGTGACGGAGTGGAGCGCGGCGAGCTAGACCAAGTCTACTCAACATAGCCTCCTACACCGCGATCTCGAGGAGCGGCATTGTGGACGCCCCTCCCGCTCAAAGGCTGGGGGAAGAGGCCCGACGGTGCCCTATATAAGGGACCCGTCTCCCACCTTAGAACAGGTCGATCCCTTACTATCAAAACCCTAGACATCCAACTTCCATTGTACCCTCGCGAAGCCAAGTGAGCAATACAAAAAAGCACGAGTAGGGGATTTACCTCCTCACGAGGGTCCTGAACCTGGGTATAAACCCCGTGTCACCTCTCTATTGTGGTTCTTGCTCAATGTTGTCGTTGTCACCGAGTTTCCTTGAGAACGCGTGTTCAGCCGCCTCTCGAACCAAGGGATAGTTGGACCATAGTTCCTTCACGGGACAAATCTCCGACACAGGTATTGTGGTTAGGTCGAGTCGGTTACAGATTAGGGTTTCACCCTTTAACTTTCTATCTAAAGCTAGTCGTACCCTCCAAGGAATCGTCTCCTTTATGGGCCTGGGCCATCCGAATCCTTCCTGGGCTTCGTCCTCATGAGCAGATCATCACATGAGTTTCTGCTGGGCCGGACCATATAGGCTAGTATTGGGCACCCGTAGGACATACCCATGTCACATACACTAAAAATTCACGATTTTAGGTAGACTTGGTGTAGAACTAAGTTTTATAAATCGACAACAAGGTGGTTCAGGAAACATCTAACACTAAGAAAATGGTTTCAATGGACATACCTTTTCCGTTGATAGTGATGTTTAGGTCCTGGTCAGAATGAATCACCACATCACAAGAATCAACAACAGATACCTATAACAGGGTAAAAACAAATGTGAGCCAATAGACGACGACTTCTCAATATGCATATCCATAGTTTCCAACATACAACATATATTCTAGAATAGTAACAAACAACCTTACCATTATGTCTGATTTTCTAGAAGGATGGCTGATGTGAAACCTTACAAGAGCTGTCCCATGACTCACTGGTGGAAACGGGGCTATAGGTCCCGGTTGGTACGGGGCTTTAGTCCCGGTTGCCCAACCGGGACGGGGCAATCGGGACTAAAGCTCTAACCTTTAGTCCCGGTTGCCCCACCAACCGGGACTAAAGGGTGCACACGTGGCAGCGGCAGAGGGCGAGGGGGGTGGAGCAGCCGCATGAGATTTATTCATTTCTTCGCCATGCAAGAGAATTCATTTTGGCACATTTTGTTGCCGCGGCAGCATTTTCGCCACTTTTTGTGCCGCGGCAGAGAATTCATTTAGGTTGTTTTATTGTTTATTTAGTGATTTGCACTTATCAATAAAGGAACCTTATATTACATCATGATGACAATATTATATTCAATACACGGATCGAGTTCATGCACTACATACAAAAGTTGCTATTCGATGCTACCGGCCAATTTCTTCAAAGTTGCTATTTTTACAATTCCTATTGTCTATACACAGCCGAGTAGTATTCCCCTTTTGGGTCTAGGACTTCTGCATCCAAGAATCCCGCCAATTCCTCCTGAATTGCTCGTACGCGATCCTTTGGCAGAAGACCGTCCCATAGATGTTCGATCTGATTTAAAAAAGGAGTCAGCCTATATGAATGAAACTAAACACAATTTGATTGTAATTAAAAACCTATAGAAATTGTTTACGTACGTGGAGTTGCTCTAAATTTCTGTCCTTCTCATCGCACGTCTGCCGGATGAACTCGCCTACATAGTATCCACATAGATTGTTACCTGGTCCCTGCGTCAGGCACTTTACGAGAACAGAGTTCAATCAAAATAATAATCAAGCATGATAATAACTGTATCAAAACTAGAATAAAAGAGATGTGCGGATATAGCTAGTGGTGCTTACATCTGGTGGTTGAAATGTAAGCTCCTCTTTCCAAACACCCCTAGCCTTGTTGGTGAACCGTTTCCAAGCGCTGCCCGGCGTAGAAAACGAATAAAATAAGTTATTAAGTACTTGATATCATAAAATTCACGAACGTTGCCGATATAGTGTCGTAATGATTAGAATTACCGCTGGAGAAGTATCTGCATGTCCTTCCACGTCTCAAGGGGTTTATGTTTCGAGTCCATGACTAGTACACGCCCTTTTTCAAGTTGAATGATTAATAGAATATAGTGGAAGCTGCAAATGCATAACTAATCAATTATATACTTAACATCGAGTAAGCGAAATAGAAAGTGTATACAATACAATAACACTCACTCGAAGTTGTAAGGAAATAGTATTTCCCTTTTGGTTTCTTGAAACCTTAACGCGTGTACTATATTATCCTCCGTATCCTGGGGGCTTATTTTGAGATTAGCTTCATGAACCCAATATGGGTCAATGAAGCCAATGTCATAGATTTGTCCTCTGCTGCATTCGAGAATCTTCATTCTGCATATTATAGTATGATTATATACATGCAATAAACAAAATAATATAGCTAGAGACTAAATTAATTACAGAATTAGTACTTACAGACAATAGGCACTGATGATCGATTTGTCCAAGGCGTCTTGATTGAATAATTGAAATAGTTCATCAAATTCAATGGATATCATGTCATCCTTTTCTTTCCCATGATGCTTTTTTGTAACGCTCAGCACTATCCAGTTATCCCCGGCCCTTGTGGCATGCATGTACCAATTATGCAATCTTCGCATTTTTGTTGGAAGATTGTTTACCTCCTCAGGTTTGACGAGAGGTTTGGCATCGGTATCTGATGCTACTTCACTCACGAGGAAGAACTCTAATCGATAAGTCTGGGCAATACTCATACCTTGAGCAGCTTCTCCGTATTGTCCAACTACTGGATCATACCGCTCTTCGCCCCATATTTGCTCGACCCCACATTGGTTTGAGAAGTCACCTTGAGAGGGCGCAAGTCTGTTTGCTTGTTCTCCGAGGGCAACAGATTTCGCTTGCAAGATCTTGCTCTTCGAGGCTTTTTGTGCCGCATGTGACTTGAGAATAGAACGCTCATAGTCTGATGATAGCTTTGGCTCGGGTTGATGAAGATTCTTTAGCATTTTCAACACTTTGGCTTTTTCTTCTTTGGTGTTGGGGAACTCTGGCTCTTTCGGCCGCCTCAGATTAGCGAAGACCGCTGTCGTTTCCGCATCAACGATCGTCGCAGTCTCCTCTTCAGTACAGTCATAAGCTCTCTTGGGAGGAACCTTTGGTACTTTTGGAAGAGGCTCTTGTTTACGTTTCGGCGATCGCTTACCACGAGGCACAGTAGCGGTACGCTTACGCTTTTGACCCTTAGGCACCGGTGATGGCTCCCGCGGCAATGGCTGCGCTGGAGATTGGTGAGGCGACGGAGCCGGGTGAGGCGACGAAGACGGCTGCCGCGGCGGTGACAACCTCGCGGAGACGGGTGAGGCGGCGGCGAAGATGGCCTTGGCGTGTGATTTTGAAGCACGATACATTCCTTCGGCCATAGAATGGTGACGTTTTTTGCGTCTCCCAGCACAGTCACATCCCCTTCACCTGTAGGGTAGTGAAGATCCAAAACTTCAAAGGTGGGCATGATTTCATCCATGCCGACAACAGCGTAGCCCTCTGGAACCGGACGACAATGGTAAGTTGGTGTGGGTCCAATTGGTAAGGCATAGCCGACCGCCACCTTCATTGATATGTTCACAACTTTGACATGTAGCTCGCAGTGTGTCATCTCTGTGATATCATCCACTGCGTAGCCAACAGGAGCCATCGTCGGTGCATCATCGTCATCGCCATTGTCATCACCCGGGACCTCGGTGGAAGCCACACAGCTTTTTCGATTATTCGATAGGCCGGTAGCATTGAATGCAGTGTGTTGCTGAGATGGGCCGGTAGTACTTTGCTCTTTAAGTGCGTTAATTTCATCTTGTTGTTGCTTTAATCGTTCTTCAATTAAACGCATTCGCTCTTTCTGACTATTTGCTTCAACTTCCACCCTGTCCTTTCTCCTCTGACAGCTTCTATCAGGATATTTCTTCCTCTCGTCGGGAAACCCAGTCCTCCATGGTTGGGAGCCTCTTGTGCCTCGTGTTCGTCCATCATGTTCCTTATTTCCAAGGGCGAGTGTGAGCTCATCATTCTCTCTATCGGGAATGAAGTCCCCATCTTTAACAGCCTTTACTGCTTTTCTGATCATCTCGATTGGCAAGGGGTCTTCTTTATGTCGTATGTTATATATACACCTCCCTTCCGAGTCCAACGTGCCCCCATGCCCGTAAAACCAATTCCTTGCACGTTCTACCCAATCGTTTGTCTCTGGGGTGATCTTTTTAGAACGCAGTTCATTCTCAAGTTTCTCCCACTTAGGAATGCCAGCCCTGTAGCCACCTTGCCCCATAGTATGGTGATACTTCTTGTTAGCAGCATTCAGCTTATTCGTTTCAGACATTTTTTTAGCTTTTTCTGATTTCTTGTATTCCACAAACTCAGCCCAGAATGGTTTTATCTTCTCAAACTGAATATTCTTGAAATCGGGAGTCTTATTTTTCACGACATAGTCAAGGTGCAATCTTTTCTTCCAGTTGGTGAAACACTGGGCCATCTTCTTCAAAGCCCACTCCCTGACCTTAGCCTCCATGGCTCTCCCATGTTGTAAGGCGTCCTCAACTGGATCCTCCGCATTTGGATCCAGCTCTATCTTCGGTAGTTTGAAATTAACCATGAGCCTCTTCCTGTTATCGCCATATTTTGGCCAAAGGAGGAGGTGGGCCGTAATCAAGATGGGCTTGGAAGATACATATATGCAACGTGTTGTTGAATCGGCCTTGTGCGTGGATTTGGGCTAAATTGCCCGTGTATCTGTATATTGTAGTAGGTTCCGTTTCGGTTTAAGTAAGAGATAGAGTTGTAGGGTTATTCCAAAGATAGAAAGTCTCCGGACTATAAATATGTACCTAAGGTTATTGAGAAAAGGAGGATAATCACGTTCACAAAAAACACAATCTCGGCGCATCGCCACCCCTTGTTTCTAGGGTTTCTTTCGGGTAAGTGTCATGCTGCCTAGATCGTATCTTACGATCTAGGCGATTCGCTATGCGATTATTTGGTGTTACTCGTACTGAAGCCTTGTTGATGGCGAGTAATACTATTATCATAGATTTGTTTAGGTTAGCATCGGTACTTTTTGCCATGATCGTTTAGTTATGCTACCTCTAGTTATCCCGCTGCCTTTGCACCTTTTCCCGGGTGTAAGGGTAGCATCTTGCTTGATCTTTATTGATTGATTTGATCTGTTATAGTTATGCCTTGTTTTCCAAGGTTTAGTTTGATATCCACGTAGTCGGGCCTTGCAAACGGGTTGAACGATCCAAGAGTACGTGAGGATATGGTTTGCTAGTTCGAGAGGAGTTGTTCCGGAATTGACTTTACGTCGGTTGTTAGGCCTTCTCTAGGGTTAGTTTTCTATCATCTTTGTATCTACCAGGCTCAATTACGTAGGATGTTCCAATTACGTGGTGAAAACGTTAAACCGTCAGAGATCGATTTAACTTGTAATGATAAAGCAAAACCCCATGTTATCGTAGATCTAATGCGAACCATGGGATAATCGGCCCGTGAGCCGATTCAGTGGAAACCTGGGAGCCGGTCACGGCTCGAATTTTACGTATAATTGTTTACCATGCAGGAAACTGATCGAAGCAATCCATCACCTTCCTGACCAGGTATAGGTCAGGTGGCACGCCCTCGAATCAGCCAGGACGTGTGCCGGAGTTTTGCGGGCCGTTGCCCGAGGGACCAGGGCCCACCAGCAGTTCTGGGAGCCTCCCGGCTCTTCGTGTTGCTCGTCGCTGCTCGCCGGTGGGTTTTGACAGGCAACACATTCTGGCACGCCCGGTGGGACACTCAACAACATCTGCATCAACATCCGACGCTACGATGGGGGACAGACCGGTCACGTACGACGATCTGCCTGAGGAACACAAGGCGAAATATGATGACATCAAAGCTCTTTTCGAAACCGATCTCATCGGCTCTTTTGAGAGGACTCGTAAGCATGGCATCAGGTGGAAAGGGTTCTCACCCGAGGGTGCCCTTGATGAGGTGGATCTGTCGGTTCCTTCAGAGGAGCGCACCAGAGCTCTGCGACAGGAAGTCAACTACATGGTGGCTCATTCTCTTCACCGCCATTCTGAGAGCCTAGTAAACGCTTTCGAGCGCATCGCGGTTCGCGTAGTTCAGGAGATCATGAAACATCAGTACTCTCCGTCGGGGCCTACTCTAGGGACTCACCAGGGAGAAAGACCGCCTGCACTGTGCCACACTGCCATTCACACTTGCAGCTCCGAGCCACCAGGGGCAGCGCCGTCGTCTACAAGGTCGGAGGTGACCCAGCGATTGCCAGTTCCTGTTTGAACCACCTAAAGAAATCCCACATGGATATGTGTGCACCTACGTGCAGGACTGCAATAACCTACACGCACGAACCAGATTGCAACCGCAGGGATTTCTGGGGCAGGAGTTCCCGGAGCAGGGGTTCGGAGCGTATTTCGGAGCAGGTGTATGGGATGGACGACAAACAAAGGCATAGCCAAGTATGCCACCGAACGAGTCATGAGAATTTAGCCTCGCAGCTCAAACTGGAACAAATTCACCATCTTGAGAGACCAGTTCGCCGCGTCAAGAGAAGGACAATCGGCTATTCCAAGCCGCACTTAACGAGTTTGATCTCGATTCATTGCCGCCAAGTATCGGCTCCCGAGTTCTCAAGGTTTAGCGGATCGAAGGGTCGAGCTCGATCGAGCACGTGAGCCGATACCGCACGCTTAGGCATGATTTCAGATCGGATCATTGCAGAAGGTTCTTTGCGCAATCTCCGACAGACCAGCTTTTGGGTGGTACACCTCGCCGCCACTGATTCGATCCGCACTGAAGCAATCGGAAGAGCAGCCCACATTCAAGATCATTCGAAGTTACCGAGGCTGGCATTGCGACCGCACAAGTGCAAAAAGCGGGAGAAACGGTAGCCGAGTACATCCAGCGTTTCAGACTGTCAAGAACCGATGTTATTCGCTGCTTAATCGAGAAAGAAGCAGTCGAGCTGGCAGTGTTGGGTCTCTCAGCACCTATCAAGGATCTGGATTTCCAAGTAGAGTACAACTCATTGGCGCACATGGCCCAGAAGCTGACCATGTATGAACAGCTCCACCCTGAGTTGTACCAAGACAAGTTCAAACGTCCGATAGGCCTGGTCGATGCAGAAGAAGAGGATCCTACAGAAGACCAGGAGGTGGCCGTGGCTGAATGGGCTCGGGGGGCAGATCCTGTAACCTGCAAATGGGTAAAGCAGCAGGGGCCGGCAAAAGGGTTCGACTTTGATGTAAGCAAAGCTGAGCAGATATTCGATTTACTACTGAAAGAGAAGCAGCTGAAGTTACCCGAAGGCCATAAAATCCCTACGGCTCAAGAGATGAACGGGAGACAATACTGCAAGTGGCATCACTCGTTCACCCACACCACCAATGATTGCAAAGAGCTACGTCGCCAGATCCAAACGGCAATAGAACAGGGCCGTCTGATCCTTGGGCAATTCGCCATGAAAGTAGACACAAACCCATTTCCCGGCGTCAACCTGGTAGAGCACAGCCACTCCACGAGGCGTCAGTTGGATTTCTCGTTCGATGTTAATATGGCAGGACCTGTGTACCACCATGGCACATACAAGGAGGAAGGCGGTCGCTCTCGGGGCAAAGAAAGAGAAGAGGCTGGTCCACGCGACCGACCCCGTTATGATGACAGGAGATATGTAACCGAGGAGCAAGTGAGAAGCGTGCGATATCAGAAGCCACATTCCACGCATCTCCTTAACAAGTATGAGCGTCAGTACGACCGACGTCGTCGGCGCGATAGAGATGATGAAAGATACGAGCACCTCGCTAGGGGAACGTCAAAGGAGAAGGAAGGCGTGGATAAACATTGGGATTGCCCTTTCTTCAAGTATTGCTGGGACGCGGGAATGAGCCGATTGCCTACAATCGACAACTGCCCGGAATGTGGACAGCAGAAGGATGATACAGGTCCAGTTTCAGTGTTCAAGCGTCTAGGGCCTCTCCTTCCTCGAGCACAAGATCTCGAGGAGCCAATGGGTAAAAAAGAAGAAGACAGATATCACCGGCCAAGATGGTGCCCCGATGGACTCAGACACACCCAAAAGCGTAGAGTTCAGCGATCGCAGAATTTGAGGAAGCCAAGCGCAGATTCCACGCTTTAAGGAAAGCACGGCCCAATCTGGCCGCGAAAATTCGGCAGACATTGGAAACGGAAGATCGTCCGAAAAGGAAAGAGTGGCGCCCCAAGCCAGTAAAAGCCGATGCGAAGACATCGGCTGGCACAAACATGGTGTTCATACTTCCGTCAGAATTCTGGGCTCCAAGAACCAAAGAGCTACCAGTGGCACAGTTTGACTGCGGCCCACAGCCGGTTATCTTTGAAAAGCCACGTGAGAAGGTCTACAAACATCTGAAAGCTCTATACCTGCGAGGTTACATCAATGGGCAGCCTGTCAGCAAGATGTTGGTTGACACCGGAGCGGCAGTCAATATAATGCCATACTCCATGCTACGGCGTTTGGGACGCTCCACTGCAGATCTGATCAAAACCAACGTCACGTTAAGCGACTTCAACGGCCAAACTTCATAAACGCAAGGCGTACTGAATGTGGATCTGACCGTGGGCAGAAAAACCATCCCTACGTCATTCTTTGTCGTGGACAGCAAAAGCACCTACGCTGTCTTGCTCGGGAGAGATTGGATTCACGCTAACTGCTGCATTCCATCCACGATGCACCAGTGCCTAATACAGTGGGATGGAGATGAAGTGGAGGTCATTCATGCAGATGATTCGATCGAGATCTCCATAGCTGGCATGAACATCTGGGAAGTAGAAGACCAAGAGCCGATCTCTGGAATCAGTCTAGACGGCTGCGAGCGCATTGAAGCAACAAAAAACGGGGTGAGGCTGGTCTTATCCACTGGCCTGACGGAGTAGCAAAGTCCACGATCGTACGTGGTACGACCGATCCCTGCGATCGGCCACAAAAAATAAAAAGCAGCAATCTTACGACAAGCAGGTCATGCAGTCGTAGTAGGGAGATTCCCTGCCTTTGTAGAGCACAAATAAGGTGTAAACCGTCCTTGACTAATGCAATCGAAAAGGGGGCCGATTCCGGCAATCGGCCCAAGTTATCTTTGTTATCCCCACCAACTGTTTGCCCCGTGTTTAGCATCGATTTAGCAGGTGACGGAAAGCTAGGGTATGGGTTTACCTCCGCTGATGAGCTAGAGGAGATTGACATCGGTCCTGGGGATAAGCCACGACCAACATTTATCAGCAAGAAGTTAGATCCGAATCTACGGGGTCCGATGATAGCTTTGTTGAAAGAATATCCAGACTGCTTTGCCTGGGACTATACAGAGATGCCTGGGTTAGACAGGAGCATCATTGAGCATCGACTCCCGCTTAAAAAAGGATTTCGGCCATTCCAGCAGCGAGCACGACAGATGAAGGCCGAAATTTTGGAAGAAGTCAAGAAAGAGATCGAGAAAATGTTGACAGCTAGGTTAATCAGGCCATGCAGGTATGCTGAGTGGATTTCTAGTATCGTACCTGTAGAGAAAAAGGATGGCCGCTGGCGTGTTGCCATAGATTTTCGGGATCTCAATAGAGCTACCCCAAAGGATGAATATCCGATGCCGGTAGCAGAGACATTAATCAACGCAGCGGCTGGTCATAAGATCTTGAGCTTCATGGATGGCAATGCCGGTTACAACCAAATTTTTATGGCTCCAGAAGACATACACAAGACTGCATTCAGAGTCCCAGGTTCGGTGGGGTTGTTTGAATATGTAGTCATGACGTTTGGATCAAGAATGCCACGCCACGTACCAAAGAGCCATGAATTACATTTTCCATGATCCGATCGGCAAGTGGTGGAAATTTACATCGATGACGTGGTGGTCAAGTCCGCTTCAAGACAAGGACACTTGGACGACCGCAACGTCTTGGACCGAACAAGAAAATTCGGCTACGGATGAATCCAAAGAAGTGTGCCTTCGGGTGACGGCCGGTTCTTAGGTTTCTTGGTCCTTAACGCGAATTGAGATCGGCCCGAAAAGTCGAGGCGGTAACAATGAAGCCACCTACCACGAAGAAAGAACTGCAGTCTCTCATCGGCAAGATCAACTTCGTCAGAAGATTCATCTCCAACCTGTCAGGAAGGATAGAGCCGTTCATGGGACTGGTGAAAATTAAATCTGATGAGGAATTCCGCTGGGGGGCAGAACAACAACGCGCCTTCGACGAGATAAAAGAATGTCTAACGAAGCCGCCAGTGTTGGTTCCGCCCCAGCCGGGTAGGCCGTTCTACATTTACTTGTCAGTAGCTAACACGTCCATCGCCTCGGTGGTGGTGCAAGTTTATGATGGTCTGGAGCGAGTTGTGTTTTACATCAGCAGAAGGATGCTGGATGCAGAGACAAGGTATCCTGAGATCGATAAGTTGTGCCTCTGCCTGTTTTTCACCTGCACCAAGCTGCGCCACATCTTGCTCTCAGCGGATATTATCATCATATGCAAATCAGATGTCATAAAGCACATGCTGTCGGCTCCTATGTTGAAAGGCCGACTCGGCAAATGGATGTTTGCGTTATCGGAATTTGACATCCGGTATCAACCCGCGAAAGCGGTTAAGGATCAGGCATTGGCCGACCTTATTGCTGAAAGGATCAACACTAATATAGCAGCGCTGTCTATACGAGCGTGGGCTATGTTTTTTGATGGATCGGTTTGTGACGATGGTTGCGGCATCGGCATTCTACTCGTGTCGCCCCGGGGAGCAACATATTCCTTCTCCATCAGGCTAGCTATCCCTCGCACCAACAACGTCGCCGAGAATGAGGCGATCCGCAAAGGAATGGAGTTGCTCATCGAAGCTGGAGCAGAGGCAGTGGAAATATTTGGAGACTCCAAATTGGTGATTTCCCAACTCACAGAGGAATACAAGTGCGAGAGCGAGTCGCTCTTCCCATTATGGTTGCACTGCCGTGAGCTCATGGCACAGTTCCGGTACATAAACTTCAACTGGATCCCGCGATCGTAGAATACCGAGGCAAATGATCTCGCACAAATGGCTTCAGGCTACAAGGACGTAGCAGAGGGAACTGATGTTCAAGTACAGTTCCTGGAAGCAGACGACTGGAGAGCCGATATCTTCAATTACTTGAAGGATTCGGCTCGGGGGGCACCTAAACGGATAAGGTACAAGGCCATGAAGTATGTTCTTATTGGGGACGACATGTTTTACAGGACTCTGGAAGGGTTACTGCTCAAATGTCTGGGACCAACCGAGGCCAATCGGCTCCTACACGAGGTACACGAAGGCGCCTGTGGAACTCACCAATCGGCTCACAAGATGAAATGGTGTAACACCCTCAGAATCGGACCTATGCAAGTTTGAGCAAAATTCGCCAAACCCGCATAGAAACGATTCAAAGGTGCCCACCAGGCACTTTCGTGCGGGTGGAAAACGAAGTAATAACATTACACAACAGTCCTCGATGGGACCCACAGAACAGATATGACTCAAAGAGTCAAGAATACAGATATAATATACAAAGATCCAAATCACCTTGAAAACGATAGAGCGTCCAGCTACGGACTAGATGCAAATGGGGCTAAGAGCCCTGAAGAATAACCAATGGCGTCCATAACCCTGCCCAGGCCAAGCCGGAAGGGTAACCCTGCTAACGACGTCGATCTCAAAACCTGCTTAAACAAAAGGGGTGCCGACAAAGGGCAAAGGAAAGAAGGAGCCTCGATCTTGAGGCCATTACGGGCGAGGCTAGAATTCGGTCCTCGCCACATAGGTATGGTGGATCAAGCGGCAGCACGGCATGCACTAAACAACCTATAGAGACTCGATACAACCGCGGTTATCGAGAGAGGTGAGAATGACCTATTCGGATCCAACCTGAAGCTAACACCAAACAAACCCATCCTGGTGTTTCCCCCTCGAGACCAGACGAGGAAGTCAACCGAGGAACTCACACCGTTGACAGTTTTACTTATTCAGTTATCGTTGCAGCAATTACTAGTCAGGTTTAGATAATCGTCCTGATAAAGTAAACAGTGTGCACTTTTAGTTAACCATTCCGTTATAGTTGCAGCAATTACTAATCAGATACAGATAGCATGATATAAATCCAAAACCCAGCAGTTGTTGGTACTTTTATTCAGCCAATTCGTTGTAGTTGCAATACTTACTAGTCAGATACATTTGTCGCAAGCGACAACCAACAAGCAATGGTGGGCAGTATTAATTAGCCATTCCATTATAGTAGAGCTGATTACTAGTCATTATAAGTCAAATTTATAGCAATAAACTTTAGTTATGCTTGTCTATGATCGAGATACTGTGCTCCAAGTCGTCCATATCCGCGGACACGGCTTTCAGAAAGTTTTACCCGGCCGGGGTGCACCAATAGCAACACACGCTCGATCAACCTCGGAAAAACCAAATCAAAACCCAACGAGGCTTTCACGACTGAACAATCACAGGATTCAGAAATATTTGAGGCCACCCTTAAGTAGAATCCGCAACGGAGTAGGCAAGCTCGAGACGGCCTCAAGGTCCGGGTATACTGTGAGCATTGGGAACCCCAAACGGGGCTTGTCGACACCGCGGAATCGTGTCCCGATCCTAAACAGTACAGTGTGCAGTACCTCGCACAATCGTAATTAAAGCAGTAAAGCATGGCATAAGTACAGGATCGTAAATAAAACCTCAAACTAGTTTGTGGCCCCAAGAAATAAGTCTGAATCAAGCTCTGGCTCAGGGGGGTCCCATATACCTCCCGGATGTGGATAGCGCGATAAATCAAGGAACAGGTATCAAGTACTCGGGGTCTTACGGGACACAAGTGGGCGTTCGGAAACCAAATATTATCTATCACCCACCGATGCCTCTGCTTATTCAATTTTAGTTGTTAAACAGAAAGTAAAGTGAACAATAAGTAAAACTAGGATCATCTCCAACATCAACATGCGGCAAAACATCAGCAACTGTGGCATATGGCGACACACATCAGCACTTGAGCAAGCAACTACGGCGCGCAAGTCCAACTATCTACCAAACAACAGGTAATAGGGTGTGTCCAAGGCAAAAATGAGGCTGCAGGGGATATATCGGGTACGGAAAACTAGAGCATCGCAACACAGATAGCAATAGATCAACAGGAGGAAATAAAGACTATAAAAGTAAGATAGGTAGAAAGAGGGAGATGCTCGCCTGAAAACATTGTCGAAGGGTTCATCCGAAGATCGGGGCGAAGCTCACATCAACTCAACGGCCTTATCCGCGAAGAAGCAAAACACTAGAAGAACACCGGATGCACTATTTAATACTCGGCAGAAGATCGGCATGATGCATGTATGATGTATGGCATGGCAAGGTGCGATGCAATTAGGTCAAGATTAAGCGGAACCGGGGTCCCGACAATTAATATATGGTTCAAGTTGTTTAAACCCCCGCATATTAAATGTTGTTATATCCAGGCGAGATGAGATACCGGTTCGCTACACAAGTTTAAATGAGGCCAATATGAGACTAGATTTGCCCGCATATGGGCCCCATATTTATTTATCAGGTGAATCGGCAAAAGGCCCCCAAACCACAGATATGCATGCGAGTATGACAAGTCAACATGCAACAAGTTGTTATGTGATAAAAATAGGGTTTGAGGAAAAGGGTCACACATTTAGGGTTCGGCGATCTTGTTAGGGTTCCGGGGTTCGGGGTTCGACAGGGTCCAGGGTCCGGTTTCGGGGTTCGACGGAACGTTCTCGGCTAACGGGGGTAGGTCTTGGCGCATCCGGGTGCGGGACTTGGGGTCATGTCGACGGTCATGGCGTTCAGGGGGAAGTTCTCGGTGTCCGGGTGAAGCACTCGGCGTTTTACGGTTCCACGTCGACGGCCTTGGTTTCCTCGATGGAGAACTTGGTGTGTCCGTGTCGGGGTTCTCGGCTTCGGTCGCCGGGCGTCAGTCTTCGGGATCGGGTCCGGGAAGAAGACCTTGGCATCGGATGGTCCTTGTCGGAGTTCTTGTCGCGCCGGGGTCTTGTCGGTTTCCACGGGGCCGGTCTCACTGTCGCGAGGATCTTGTCGGGCCCGCGCCACCGAGGCGGTGTTCGCACTCGGGAGCGTTCTCGTGGCAATCTTGGCGTCCTGGGACGATCCTGTCGCATCCGCGGTCGTGCCGGCGGTCTTGTCGTTCGGTGAAGCACTTGTCGCCTCCATGTGGGATCCTTGACGATCTGTGGCGATGATCTCAGGTTCGGGTCTCCGGACTCGGGGAGAGGCGCTCGGGGTTCGCGGCGAAGGTCTTGTCAATGGATCCTCGGGTTCGTGCGGCTCCTCGAGGCGAACTTGTTGCCGAAGGACGGAGGCGGAGAGCGGCTTGGTGGCGGGGCCGACGCCGGAGTTGGCGGCACGCGCGGCCGGCGAGGCGCGGCCCGCGAGCGGAGGAGGACGATGGTGGGCCCGCGCGGAGGGGCACTGGACGAGGTCGGGGACGACGCGTGCAAGGGTGGGCGACGGGGAGCCGGGGCTCTCTGGCAGCGTTGGCAGCATGCGGCCCGGAGGCGAGGAGGTCGGGCCAGAGCACGCGGGGGGCCGGGGCGGCGCGGTGCTGGGCCAAGCGGACGGGAGGCAGGCTGGCCGCTGGGCCCGCAGGGCGGAGGGAGCAGCGGCCGACGAGGGCGACGGCAGCGGCGGCGAGGCGCGGGGACGGGGAAGCCTGGGGCACGGGCGACGGTGAGGTGAGGGCGAGGGGGCCGACGCGGGTTGCTGGGCGGGGTCGCAGGCGACCGGAGAGGCTGGGAGGCGGGGCACTGGAGGAGAGGACGAGCTCGGCCGGAGGCGGGGGAGAGAAGGAAGGAGGAGGAGGTGCTGCCGCAAGGAGGAAGATGCTGTGGGAGAGGCGGCTGCGTGGGGAGGGTCGGTGGGAGGTGGGGCCCAGGGCAGGTGAGGGGTGGATTGGGTGGAGGGTGACTGGCGCGTGGGGGCGGCCTGGTGGCCAGGCAGGGAAGGGTGGGCAGGCAGCGTTGTGTGCGTGTGTGGCCGGTTGAGGTGGGGCTAAGGGATTGGGGAGGAGCCTGGGCCACGTGGCGGTGAGGATTGGGTGAGGTTTAGGAGAGGGTGAGGTGGCACAAGACTATAGGTTGGGGTGAGGTGGCAGGGTTGGGTAGTTTTTGGTAGGAATAGGATTTAGAAGGGCGGTATGCTGACTGCTTTATATTTTCTCGGGTGGTCGTTGTCGCTCGCCCTTTCACCGCCCACTAAAATAATTATAATTTTTATTTGTTTTCGACGAGTCTTTTGCAACCCGATAACAGACAAAACAAAAATAGTCCGGCGACCCGGGTTTTGATATTTGAATAGAGGAGGGGCGTTTTAGAAAACAAAACGGCTTTGCGAAAACAGTTTTGGCAAACAATGCATGATGATGACGATGCAATGCACAAATTCAACGCGATTTTCTAGTAGTGGTTTTTGCGGGATGCCACAAATGGTTGATCAGGCGATCAGGGTTTTATTGGCCCACCATGCTTGAGGACTGTTTCAAGTACTACAAAGGGTGTCAAGCATGTCAGAAATTTGGAAAAATTCAGATGGTACCCGCGTCAGCAATGAACCCCATCATCAAGCCTTGGCCATTCCGAGGTTGGGGCATGGATATGATCGGCAAGATCAATCCTCCGTCAAGCAAAGGCCACATGTGGATTTTGGCCATTACGGATTATTTCACTAAATGGGTGGAAGCCGTCCCTATGAAGTCAGTGAACTCGAAGGATGTTATCAATTTTGTGAAAGAACACGTCATTCATAGATTCGGGATTCCCCAAACTATCACGACCGATGGAGGTTCGGTCTTCATTTCTCATGAGTTTAGAAAATTCTGTGAGGACACGGGAATTAAGCTGATCCGATCATCTCCATACTATGCTCAAGCAAATGGGCAAGCTGAAGCATCCAACCAGAGCCTTATCAAGCTGATCAAGAGGAAAGTCGACGAGCACCCTAGGCGTTGGCACGAGGTTTTGTCAGAGGCTTTATGGGCTTATCGCATGTCATGTCATGGAGCGATAAAGACCTCGCCATACCATCTAGTCTACGGACAAGAAGCCATTGCCACAGGAGATTACGGCTGGATCTAGACGTGTCACTTTTCAGAACGATCTAACAACTGAAGAATATGCGGCCCTGATGAGTGACAGTGTTGAGGATTTAACTGAGCTTAGGCTGTGGTCGCTTGAGAAAATCAAAGAGACCAAGGCCAAGGTAGCTCGTGCATATAATAAGAAAGTGAGACCAAAGGAGTTCCACGTTGGCGATCTCGTATGGGAAGCTGTGTTGCCATTAGGGACTAAGGATGCAGCATATGGTAAATGGTCTCCAAATTGGCACGGGCCATACAGGGTCGATCAAGTTTTAAGGGGAACGCGTACATGCTTGAGGAGCTGAACGGCGAAATTCGAAAGAGTCACAAGCCAGCACCTCAAGAAATATTTCCCAAGCATGTGGGACGATGGACGTTGAAATGTGGGGGCCGATACATGAAATCGGCCAAATAAAAAAATATATAAAAATATAGCCGATGCACAGTCATCGACTCTAGAGGTTCAAACTGTTACAAGCAGGTGCCAGTTTACGTAAATGAGCTACTGAAGGAATGCCTCGAAGGCATGGAGGGCGTCAGCACGGACACGGTCCACCTCGACGATCTCGGCTTCGTCATCTTCGTCCTTGCCCGTCACTAGCTGCTTGTTCAGGGCACGTATTTCCGCCAGATCAGTCTTCAGTTGAGCATTGAGGCCTTCCGCTTCGTCTTGGGAGCGGGCGATGAATGCTTCCTTATCACGAACGAGCTGTTTAGTCGCCCGGACCTTCTCTTCAAGATCTTCCAATTCCTTCTTCAAGGATGCAAGTTCGGTGTCTTGTGAGGTGTCAGTTTTGGCATCCAGAGACGCCTTTTTCTCGTTAAGCTGTTGACATTTGTCTGCAATATTGGCCTTCAGCGGAAGTTGGGCGCGGCGCAGATTAATCCTCTCACGAGCCAACTTCACCCTTGACCCGTAGAAAGACAGAGTTACAACTGGCCAAAGCTTCACCTGCAATGCTACCGGAGTTGGTCCTTGATTTCGCAAGAACGCTCTTCACCTCTTGAACCCTCGATCAACTCTTCGATCGGGAGGACAAGGCTTTGAGGCGCTGGAATTGAGGTAGAACAGCCCTGGCTCGTGGTTCATCGTTGGCAACAGAGGGAGTTGGTTCGATGGACTCAGGGTCGAACGTCAGCAGGCCTGAGATATCACAACCCTGGCAGGCCAAAATGGCGTCAGTATGCGTCCAACATGGAAGGAGGAACCGAACGAAGCGAACGTACCTCCCCTAAGATCAAGGGGGTAGCAGATGACGAGACAATCGACTTGTGTGTTGTTGGTGGGGGCTTGGCCAAAGTGGTAACCGTTTCATCTACGCCTTCAGGGATTACTAGATCCAGCCTTGTGAGAGGCATCGGCACTGCCCCGGCTTTCCCACTAGAAGCGTCAGTCGTCTGCATGGAAGGTACTTAGCCGATGTAAATAATGATGAATCGGCAGATAAAAAGAAACAATTGGTGAGAGCGTGGGGGATGATGACTTTCGAAACCTCCTGGCTCGACGAAGAAGTTTGCAGTCCCTTGCGAGCCCTCTTGGGGCTCCATGGCCCGCCGACCGGGTGCTCGGGTGAGGTTCAGGAACCGGCCTTTTCCTGGAAGCCGATGGTGGTAAATCTGGCTGGCTCTGTGTAATGGTCCTCTCAAAGTCTGTTGGGCCCAATTCTCCTCGATTGGTTTGAGTGTCCTCGCTAGAGGTGTCTTCGACGGAAGCCTGTAAGAAAGGAGAGCTAGTAAACACGAGAAGGTTTGCAAGGATGAGAAAGATCGACCAAGGCATGGGTCAGCGTACATGCGAACTTTCTGGAGAAGGGCTCCGGCGCCTCAAGGTCTTCCTGGCAGCTACCTTCCTCACCATCGTTCTTGTTTTTGTTGGAACTCGAGAGGCAGCTGACTTAGAAGTTGCTTGGTTCCTGGAAGCCGATTGTGGTGATATCGGCTGGTTCTGCATCATGACCTTTTTCAAAGGTGGCGAGTTTTTGCAGAAAAGAACCACGAGGCGGGAAGAACTCGAAGGGGGAGCCATCACTGTGTGTAGGTTCAGGACCATCTTGTTGCTGCAAAGAGAGAGAGTGGGTTATTAGAAGAATCATTTGTGAGCTGCATCAAGAAAATTTACAAGTAGTGGTACCTGTTCTACGGGGATATCATAGTCAGCATCGAGCTGTTCCAGCAACGGTCCCAGGGCTCTCCTGAAGGCATGAGTCTTCCACATCGACCACCAGTTCTCAAAACCATCGGTTGATGAAGTGAAGGTGAGGTTGTTAGCAATTGGGATGGTCAGAGCATCGAAGAAGGAATAACACCTTTGACTGGTGAGAGGATCAGGCAGGTCAGCTCTGCTCTCTGTAAGGTGGTGGAGAAAGAAATGAGGAGGTACTTGTCCGAGGCCAAATTGCCGAGCCATTACGACCGGCTGGTAGAATTCATATCCAGGCTTGATTATTCTGTTGGATGTACTCATGCCAACCGGAAGGATCTGAGACGGATCACGATGAAAATAGCTGCCGAGTGCTGGTGTCATCGGCAAAGTTGTCTAGCCTGAAGGAGATCGGATTTTCAAAATGTTCCGATTCTTCCATATAAGGAAAGAAGATAGGATTGTCCAGGCCTTGGAAGAAAATGCTGAACCACTTGGATGCTTCCTGAGGGATCAGTTTACTACCTGGCAGTCTATACAGAGCTTGGTCGTAGCTGGTGCATCGGATCTGCTTCCCTTTTGTGGCATCCCGCAAAACCACTACTAGAAAATCGCGTTGTTTTTGTGCATTGCATCATCATGACCGCATGCTCATGTCATCATGCCACATTGCATTTGAGCATCGTCATCATGCATACTATCTTGCCTAAAAACTATTTGCGAAAGTCTATGGTTCTCTGAAACTAGTCCTCCTTCTATTTCAAATTAAACCCCCGGATGCTTCCGGATATTTTGTTTGTCTAAAAACTATTTACAAAAATATATTGCAAATTAAATAAAAGTTTGAATTATTTTAGTGGGGCAGTCGAACGGGCCGAATCGACCCAAACGACCACCCCAGATTAAACCGGTCCACCTAACCCGCCCCTCTAAATCCTAAGTTCACCCAAACCTATCCTACCCACCCTGCCTCCACCTCACCCCCTCCAATCATCGCGCGCCACCTCATCCTCCCTCACCACTCCCACCACTCAGATGCTGCCACTTGGCTCACCTCCTCTCTCCCTCTCCCCTTCCTCTCTCCACCTGCCCACACAAGCCACACACGCCACCTCCAGCCGACAGCCCCACCTGGCCCGCCCCTGCCCAGATCCCCACACCACCTAACCCCCACCCGGCCCCACCTCCCTGGCCGCATGCCCCGCACCCTCCCTGGTTGTCTTCCTCCTCGCGCTCGCCCCGCACGCGACGTCCCCGCCCCCTCCAGTACCTCCTCCGCCCCGTCCTCGGGTCCACCCCGTCGCCACCGCCGCTCTCCACCCCCTCCGTCTCCCGGCGCGCCATGACCTCGACGGCAGCGCCGCTCCACCCCGCGGCCCCGCCGCCTGACCGCTTCGCAGCTCCCGCCGCCAGCCGCCCTCCTCCCCACCGCTCACCGCCAGCCCTCCGCTCACCAGCGCTTTCGCCACCGCCCAGCGCCACGGCCGTGCTCCGCCGCCCGACCCGTGCTCGCCGCCCCGCCGCCACCCCCGCCGACGAGCCGCCTCCTCCGTTTTCGCCTCGGCGCGCACCTCCCTCGCCGTTCCCAGCGACCGCCCCATCTCCTCCTCCCGCCGCCTCTTTCCCCACTCAGACCACCGCGCGCCACCGGCGTCGACCCGCCTCTTCCGCCGTTGGCTCTCTCCTCCCGAGACCGCCAGCGCTGACGCCTCCTCCCCGTTGCCCGCCAGACGTCCTCGCCTGGCGCCGCGCTGCCCTTCCGCGACGGCCGCCTCCGCTCCGGCCCCTCGCCTCCGTCTCGGCGCGTCCAGCGCCGCCTCCGCCTCTTCCGTGCCGCCGCCCGAACCGCCCGGCTCGCCGCGTCCGCCGCCAGCCGGACGTCGCCCCAGCTCCGGCCCCGGTTGCTCCTTGCGCGCGTGCACAATGGCGGTTTGTCCACGTCTCTGTACATGTGTTGCCTCAGGTGGTGATATGCTTGTAGATGGTCACCAGGTACCCGAGTCCGACGACGATGTCCGAAGAAACCGGAACCCCAAAAGAACTCCCTCAACGACAAGACCTCCGGGAAGCCGCCATCCGTTTGGCGAAGATATTTCACCGAGATCGACACCAACCCGAATGGGCCCGATGAAACACCGGCGCCGTACACAAGTCTGACGACCGAGGCCCCCAAAGCATCTCCTTCACGGAATCCGAAGACGCTACCGCTCGAGTACTCCTTCCCGGCTCCGCTAGCCGAAACCTCGAAGGCCGCGATGATGTTGAATCAAGATCTCCATCGTCCATGTAACCGGAACACCCAGACCTTCGTACAGGGATGCTCAACGACAAGACCGGCTCAATGCCGATGGGCTCGAGGGGTGTACATGGTGCCACTAGATAACCGCCAAGATCATCATCGGAACCACAAGGACGTTGCAGTGAACTCGACAAGATCTACCACATGAAGACCGTACCGAACCGGTGACCCTCGACGAACCTCTGGCAAGAACTTCGACATGGCCAAGATCTACCGCAACCGAGTCCGGCACTGACAAGTGAAGTCAGAACCACCAAGCCCTTCCTCGCGGAACGCCAAGATCTACCCCAGTAATCCGAGAACGCTCCCGCCGAGACCGAACCCCAGATCCGAACCCCGAGACCGACCCCGAACCCTTCGATCCCCAAGATCTGCCGAACCCTAATGTGTGAACCCCTTCCCGAAAACCCTATTTTATAATATAATAACAACTTGTTGCATATTAATTGTTCATGCATGCATAATTGTCATGTGGTTTGGGGGCCTTATGCCGATTCACCTTATAATTAAATATGGGGCCCATATGCGGGCAAATCTAGTCTCATATTGGCCTCATTTAAATTTGTGCATCGAACCGGTAATTTATCTTGCCTTGTTAATACAACATTTAATCTGCGGGGTAGATAAATAACATGAACCACCTAATTAATTGTCGGGACCCCGGTTCCACTTATTATTGACCTAATTGCATCGCACCTTTGCCATGTCATACATCATGCATGCATCATGCCGATCTTCTGCCGTTGTATTAAATAGTGCATCCGGTGTTTCTTTAGTGTTTTGCTACTTCGCGGATAAGGCCGTTGAGTTGATGTGAGCTTCGACCCGATCTTCGGTTGAACCTTCGGCAATGTTTCAGGCGAGCATCTCCCCCTTTCTACCTATCTTACTTTTATAGTATTTATTCCCTCCTATTGATCTATTGCTATCTGTGTTGCGATGCTCTAGTTTCGTGCCCGTGATATCCCTTGCAGCCTTATATTGCCTTGGACACATCCTATTACCTGTTGTTTGGTAGATAGTTGGACTTGCGCGCCGTAGTCGCTTGCTCAAGTGCTGTTGCGTGTTGTCAAGTGCCACAGTTGTTGGAGTAATGCCGCATGCTTGATGTTGGAGATGATCATGGTTTTACTTATCGTTCACTTTAATTTCTGTTTAACAACTAAAATTGAAGTAAGCAGAGGCATCGGTGGGTGATAGATAATATTTGGTTTCCGAACGCCCACTTGTGTCCCGTAGGACCCCGAGTACTTGATACCTGTTCCTTGATTTATCGCGCTATCCACATCCGGGAGGTATATGGGACCCCCCTGAGCCAGAGCTTGATTCAGTCTTATTTATTGGGGCCACAAACTAGTTTGAGGTAGAACAGCCCTGGCTCGTGGTTCATCGTTGGCAACAGAGGGAGTTGGTTCGATGGACTCAGGGTCGAACGTCAGCAGGCCTGAGATATCACAACCCTGGCAGGCCAAAATGGCGTCAGTATGCGTCCAACATGGAAGGAGGAACCGAACGAAGCGAACGTACCTCCCCTAAGATCAAGGGGGTAGCAGATGACGAGACAATCGACTTGTGTGTTGTTGGTGGGGGCTTGGCCAAAGTGGTAACCGTTTCATCTACGCCTTCAGGGATTACTAGATCCAGCCTTGTGAGAGGCATCGGCACTGCCCCGGCTTTCCCACTAGAAGCGTCAGTCGTCTGCATGGAAGGTGCTTAGCCGATGTAAATAATGATGAATCGGCAGATAAAAAGAAACAATTGGTGAGAGCGTGGGGGATGATGACTTTCGAAACCTCCTGGCTCGACGAAGAAGTTTGCAGTCCCTTGCGAGCCCTCTTGGGGCATACCGGCCCTCACCGGTGCTCGGGGGCGAGGTTCAGAACCGCCTTTTCTGGAAGCCGATGGTGGTAAATCTGGCTGCTCGTGTAATGGTCCTCTCAGTCTGTTGGGCCCAATTCTCCTCGATTGGTTTGAGTGTCCTCATTTGGAGGTTTCTTGACGGAAGCACAGAAGAAAGGAGAGCTAGTAAACACGAGAAGGTTTGCAAGGATGAGAAAGATCGACCAAGGCATGGGTCAGCGTACATGCGAACTTTCTGGAGAAGGGCTCCGGCGCCTCAAGGTCTTCCTGGCAGCTACCTTCCTCACCATCGTTCTTGTTTTAGTTGGAACTCGAGAGGCAGCTGACTTAGAAGTTACTTGGTTCCTGGAAGCCGATTGTGGTGATATCGGCTGGTTCTGCATCATGACCTTTTTCAAAGGTGGCGAGTTTTTGCAGAAAAGAACCACAGGAGCTGGCGGGAAGAACTCGAAGGGGGAGCCATCACTGTGTGTAGGTTCAGGACCATCTTGTTGCTGCAAAGAGAGAGAGTGGGTTATTAGAAGAATCATTTGTGAGATGCATCAAGAAAATTTACAAGTAGTGGTACCTGTTCTACGGGGATATCATAGTCAGCATCGAGCTGTTCCAGCAATGGTCCCAGGGCTCTCCTGAAGGCATGAGTCTTCCACATCGACCACCAATTCTCAAAACCATCGGTTGATGAAGTGAAGGTGAGGTTGTTAGCAATTGGGATGGTCAGAGCATCGAAGAAGGAATAACACCTTTGACTGGTGAGAGGATCAGGCAGGTCAGCTCTGCTCTCTGTAAGGTGGTGGAGAAAGAAATGAGGAGGTACTTGTCCGAGGCCAAATTGCCGAGCCATTACGACCGGCTGGTAGAATTCATATCCAGGCTTGATTATTCTGTTGGATGTACTCATGCCAACTGGAAGGATACAGGGACAGATCACAGTAGAAAATAGCTGCCGAGTGCTGGTGTCATCGGCAAAGTTGTCTAGCCTGAAGGAGATCGGATTTTCAAAATGTTCCGATTCTTCCATATAAGGAAAGAAGATAGGATTGTCCAGGCCTTGGAAGAAAATGCTGAACCACTTGGATGCTTCCTGAGGGATCAGTTTACTACTGCGATCTATCTGAGCTTGGCCGTAGCTGGTGCATCGGATCTGCTTCCCTTTTGTGGCATCCCGCAAAACCACTACTAGAAAATCGCGTTGTTTTTGTGCATTGCATCATCATGACCGCATGCTCATGTCATCATGCCACATTGCATTTGAGCATCGTCATCATGCATACTATCTTGCCTAAAAACTATTTGCGAAAGTCTATGGTTCTCTGAAACTAGTCCTCCTTCTATTTCAAATTAAACCCCCGGATGCTTCCGGATATTTTGTTTGTCTAAAAACTATTTACAAAAATGTATTGCAAATTAAATAAAAGTTTGAATTATTTTAGTGGGGCAGTCGAACGGGCCGAATCGACCCGAACGACCACCCCAGATTAAACCGGTCCACCTAACCCGCCCCTCTAAATCCTAAGTTCACCCAAACCTATCCTACCCACCCTGCCTCCACCTCACCCCCTCCAATCATCGCGCGCCACCTCATCCTCCCTCACCACTCCCACCACTCAGATGCTGCCACTTGGCTCACCTCCTCTCTCCCTCTCCCCTTCCTCTCTCCACCTGCCCACACAAGCCACACACGCCACCTCCAGCCGACAGCCCCACCTGGCCCGCCCCTGCCCAGATCCCCACACCACCTGACCCCCACCCGGCCCCACCTCCCTGGCCGCATGCCCCGCACCCTCCCTGGCCGTCTTCCTCCTCGCGCTCGCCCCGCACGCGACGTCCCCGCCCCCTCCAGTACCTCCTCCGCCCCGTCCTCGGGTCCACCCCGTCGCCACCGCCGCTCTCCACCCCCTCCGTCTCCCGGCGCCGCGCGACCTCGACGGCAGGCAGCGCCGCTCCACCCGCCTCCAGCTGACCCCGCTCAGCCTCCGCCTCGCAGCCCTCCTCCCCACCGCCACCGCTCCCCTCCCGCTCACTCCGCTCGCCCCGCTGCACCACCGCCCAGCGCCACGGCCGTGCTCGCGCCGCCCGACCCGTGCTCGCCGCCCGCCACCCGCCCGGCGAGCCGCCTCCGTTCGCCCCGGCCCCGCACCTCCCTCCGGCCCGTTCCCAGCGACCGCCCGCCCATCTCCTCCTCCCGCCGCCTTTTCCCCACGAGACCACCGCGCGCGCCTCTCGCTCCCGGTCGCCGTCGTCGACCGGCTGCCTCTTCGCCTTGGCTCGCCCTCCCGCCCGGCACGCCGCCTCTCCCCATTTGCCCGCCCGTCGTCTCGCCCGCGCGCGCGCCTTGCCCCTTCCAGCGCTGACGCCGCCTCCTCCGCTCGCCTCGCCTCCTCGGCGCGCCAGCGCCACCTCCCCGCCTTCCGCCGCCCGCCCCCCGAGCTCGCTCGCCGGCTCGCCGCCGGCCGGACGTCGCCCCAGCTCCGGCCCCGGTTGCTCCTTGCGCGCGTGCACAGTGGCGGTTTTGTCCACGTCTCTGTGCATGTGTTGCCTCAGGTGGTGATATGCTTGTGGATGGTCACCAGGTACCCGAGTCCGACGACGATGTCCGAAGAAGCCGGAACCCCACAAGAACTCCCTCAACGACAAGACCTCCGGGAAGCCGCCATCCGTTTGGCGAAGATATTTCACCGAGATCGACACCAACCCGAATGGGCCCGATGAAACACCGGCGCAGTACACAAGTCTGACGACCGAGGCCCCCAAAGCATCTCCTTCACGGAATCCAAAGACGCTACCGCTCGAGTACTCCTTCCCGGCTCCGCTAGCCGAAACCTTGAAGGCCGCGATGATGTTGAATCAAGATCTCCATCGTCCATGTAACCGGAACACCCAGACCTTCGTACAGGGATGCTCAACAACAAGACCGGCTCAATGCCGATGGGCTCGAGGGGTGTACATGGTGCCACTAGATAACCGCCAAGATCATCATCGGAACCACAAGGACGTTGCAGTGAACTCGACAAGATCTACCACATGAAGACCGTACCGAACCGGTGACCCTCGACGAACCTCCGGCAAGAACTTTGACATGGCCAAGATCTACCGCAACCGAGTCCGGCACTGACAAGTGAAGTCAGAACCACCAAGCCCTTCCTCGCGGAACGCCAAGATCTACCCCAGTAATCTGAGAATGCTCCCGCCGAGACCGAACCCCAGATCCGAACCCCGAGACCGACCCCGAACCCTTCGATCCCCAAAATCTGCCGAACCCTAATGTGTGAACCCCTTCCCGAAAACCTTATTTTATAATATAATAACAACTTGTTGCATATTAATTGTTCATGCATGCATAATTGTCATGTGGTTTGGGGGCCTTATGCCGATTCACCTTATAATTAAATATGGGGCCCATATGCGGGCAAATCTAGTCTCATATTGGCCTCATTTAAATTTGTGCATCGAACCGGTAACTTATCTTGCCTTGTTAATACAACATTTAATCTGCGGGGTAGATAAATAACATGAACCACCTAATTAATTGTCGGGACCCCGGTTCCACTTATTATTGACCTAATTGCATCGCACCTTTGCCATGTCATACATCATGCATGCATCATGCCGATCTTCTGCCGTTGTATTAAATAGTGCATCCGGTGTTTCTTTAGTGTTTTGCTTCTTCGCGGATAAGGCCGTTGAGTTGATGTGAGCTTCGTCCCGATCTTCGGTTGAACCTTCGGCAATGTTTCAGGCGAGCATCTCCCTCTTTCTACCTATCTTACTTTTATAGTATTTATTCCCTCCTGTTGATCTATTGCTCTTTGTGTTGCGATGCTCTAGTTTCGTGCCCGTGATATCCCTTGCAGCCTTATATTGCCTTGGACACATCCTATTACCTGTTGTTTGGTAGATAGTTGGACTTGCGCGCCGTAGTCGCTTGCTCAAGTGCTGTTGCGTGTTGTCAAGTGCCACAGTTGTTGGAGTAATGCCGCATGCTTGATGTTGGAGATGATCATGGTTTTACTTATCGTTCACTTTAATTTCTGTTTAACAACTAAAATTGAAGTAAGCAGAGGCATCGGTGGGTGATAGATAATATTTGGTTTCGAGCACTTGTGTCCGTGGGACCCAGTACTTGATACATGTTCCTTGATTTATTGCGCTATCCACATCCGGGAGGTATATGGGACCCCCCTGAGCCAGAGCTTGATTCAGTCTTATTTCTTGGGGCCACAAACTAGTTTGAGGTTTTATTTACTATCATGTACTTATGCCATGCTACTCTGTATTTACAATTGTGCGAGGATAGCACCTGTCTTGTTTAGGATCGGGACACGATTCCATGGTGTCGACAAGCCCAGTTTGGGTTCCTAGTCGTTCTGACCGTCTACCCAAACCTTGAGTCCGTCGGAGCTTGCTTACCGTTGCTTGGGTCTACTCAATGGGGTGGCCCCTGAAATATTTCTGAATCCTGTGATTGCTTTGTCGTGAAGGCCTCGTTGGGTTTTGATTTGGTTTTTCGAGGTTGATCGGCGTGTGTTGCTATTGGTGCACCCGGCCGGGTAAAACTTTTCCGAAAGCCGTGTCCGTGGTTATGGGCGACTTGGAGCCTGATATCTCGACCATAGACAAGCATAACTAAAGTAGTACTATAAATTTGACTGTATAATGACTAGTAATCAGCTTCACTATAATGGAATGGCTAAATAATACTGCCCACAATTGCTTGTTTGGAGCGTCGCTTGCGACCATTGTACCTGACTAGTAAGTATTGCAACTACAACGGAATGGCTAAATAAAAGTACCAACAACTGCTGGGTTTTGGGTTTATCTCATGATATCTGTATCTGATTAGTAATTTTTGCAACTATAATGGAATGGTTAACTAAAAGTGCCCGCTGCTTATTTTTATCAGGATGATTATCTAAACCTGACTAGTAAGTTGCCGCAATGATAACTGAATAAATAAAAGTGCCAACTGTGTGAGTTCCTCGGTTGACTTCCTCGTTTGGTCTCGAGGGGGAAATGCCAGGATGGGTTTGTTTGATGGTAGCATCAGGTTGGTTCCGAATAGGTCTTTCTTATCCCTCTCTGATAGTCGCCAGTTGTATCGAGTCTCTATAGGTTGTTTAGTGCATCTTGCGCTGCCTTGATCCACCATACCTATGTAGGCGAGGACCTTGAATTCTAGTCTCGCCTGTCTTGGCCTCGATCTGGCGCTCCTCTTTTTCCTTTGCCTTTGTCGGCACCCTTTTGTTTAAGCAGGTTTTGGGATCGGCGCGTTAGCGAGGTTACCCTTCGGCTTGGCACAGGCGGTTATGGGCGCCATTGGTTATTCTTCGGGCTCTTAGCCCCATTTGCATCTTGTCCATAGTCGGATGCTCCATCTTTTCAAGGTGATTTGGATCTTTGTACCGTATATCGTATTCTTGACTCATGGAGTCGTGTTGTATATATATTACGTGGGTCCCATCGAGGACTGTTGTGTAATGTTATTACTTCGTTTTCCACCCGCGAAAGTGCTGGTGAGCACCTTTGAATCGTTTCTATGTAGGTTTGGCGGATTCGCTAAAACTTGCATAGGTCCGATTCGAGGGTGTTCTGAGTGGTATCGAGCTCGGATTGCGATACCCCACAAGTCCAGCCTGTAGGATAACCTAGCTAACGGCCGAAGTAGAGTGTCAAAACTATTTTTGAAAATCGGTTGGATAGTTCTGATTAGGTCTAATTTTACTCCTTACCCCTCTGCTATTCTCCTCTTATCTCGACGTGTTTTGGATCGCTCTCTTCTCTCTCTTCGAGTCCAGGATTTCTCGTGGTTGGGTTTCCGTCGTACCTTCAGGGTTTCGCTTCCTCCTCTGATAACGGTGACGCTACGTCCGGTGTTCATGCTGCTTGAGGAATCCGTCTGCTGTGGTACCATTCTTTGTTCCTTGTTTGTGTCTTCCGGTGTTTTCCGACGCGACGACATCATCTACGCTAGATCCGATGCAGAGTCTGCATCACTCCTTTGTTCTGACCCTCGCTTGTTGAGATCTTCAGTCTAATTCCGAGAGTTGGTTGCATAATCTACCTGTTCGTGTGCAGAGTAATGGTTTGGGTGCGCGATGGACTGATCACCATCCGACTACTCTTATCATTCGCTCTTCTACATTGAATCAGTGGATCCAGCAGTTTTACTCCGTCCACGGAAGCTAGAGGTGGCTCTATTTGTTGATACCTCTACCTTCGACCTTTTGTTCCCGGAGTGTCCTCTCGACGATCACGGACAACGACCCCTTGTTAGTGGTGTCGCGAGGATCTACACGAAGCGAGAAGATGCAGATCGCCGACCTTCCTTCCGGTACCATGAGGCGGATCTCGAGGGCGATATCCATTGTTAGTGGTGTCGAATTGTGGCATCCCGCAAAACCACTACTAGAAAATCGCGTTGTTTTTGTGCATTGCATCATCATGACCGCATGCTCATGTCATCATGCCACATTGCATTTGAGCATCGTCATCATGCATACTATCTTGCCTAAAAACTATTTGCGAAAGTCTATGGTTCTCTGAAACTAGTCCTCCTTCTATTTCAAATTAAACCCCCGGATGCTTCCGGATATTTTGTTTGTCTAAAAACTATTTACAAAAATGTATTGCAAATTAAATAAAAGTTTGAATTATTTTAGTGGGAGGTCGAGCGGGCGAATCGATCGACGACCACCCAGATTAAACCGGTCCACCTAACCGCCCTCTAAATCCTAAGTTCACCCAAACCTATCCTACCCACCACCGCCTCCTCACCCCTCCAATCATCGCCACCTCATCCTCCCTCACCACTCCCACCACTCGAGATGCCACTTGGCTCACCTCCTCTCTCCCTCTCCCCTTCCTCTCTCCACCTGCCCACACAAGCCACACACGCCACCTCCAGCCGACAGCCCCACCTGGCCCGCCCCCGCCCCGAACCCCCCACCACGGCCCCACCCGGCCCCACCTCCACAGCCGCATGCCCCGCGCCCTCCAGCCGTCTTCCTCCTCGCGCTCGCCCCGCACGCGACGTCCCCGCCCCCTCCAGTACCTCCTCCGCCCCGTCCTCGGGTCCACCCCGTCGCCACCGCCGCTCTCCACCCCCTCCGTCTCCCGGCGCCGCGCGACCTCGATGGCGGCGCGCTCCACCCGCCTCCGGCCCTCGCTGACCGCTTCGCAGCTCACTTGCGGCCGCGTCCTCCTCCCCACCCGCTCCTGCCAGGCCCTCCGCTCACCAGCGCTCGCCCGCCTGCACCACCGCCGCCAGCGCCACGCGTGCTCACGCGCCGCCCGACTGTGCTCGCCGCCCGCCTCGCCGCCACCCCGCCGGCGAGCCGCCCTCCGCCGCCTCCTCCGTTTTCGCCCCCGGCCCCGCGCACCTCCCTCCGGCCCCGTTCCCAGCGACCGCCCACCCCATCTCCTCCTCCCGCCGCCTCTTTTCCCCAGACCACCGCGCGCACCCTCGGCTCCCGGTCGCCGTCGACCGCGCCTCTTCCGCCAGGGCTCGCCTCGAGACGCGTGCGACGCTGTCGCCTCTCCCGTTGCCCGTCGTGCGTCCTCGCCCGGCGCCCTTGCGCGCGCGGCCCGCCTCCTCGCTCCGGCCCCTCGCCTCATCAGCGCGGCGCGGCGCCTCCCCGCCTCCTTCCGCCGCCTCGAGCTCGCCCGGCTCGCCCGCGTCCGCCAATGGGGCGTCGCCCCAGCTCCGGCCCGGTTGCTTTCTGCGCGTGCACAGTGGCGGTTTGTCCACGTCTCTGTACATGTGTTGCCTCAGGTGGTGATATGCTTGTAGATGGTCACCAGGTACCCGAGTCCGACGACGATGTCCAAAGAAACCGGAACCCCACAAGAACTCCCTCAACGACAAGACCTCCGGGAAGCCGCCATCCGTTTGGCGAAGATGTTTCACCGAGATCGACACCAACCCGAATGGGCCCGATGAAACACCGGCGCCGTACACAAGTCTGACGACCGAGTCCCCCAAAGCATCTCCTTCACGGAACCCGAAGACGCTACCGCTCGAGTACTCCTTCCCGGCTCCGCTAGCCGAACCTCGAAGGCCGCGATGATGTTGAATCAAGATCTCCATCGTCCATGTAACCGGAACACCCAGACCTTCGTACAGGGATGCTCAACGACAAGACCGGCTCAATGCCGATGGGCTCGAGGGGTGTACATGGTTCCACTAGATAACCGCCAAGATCGTCATCGGAACCACAAGGCCGTTGCAGTGAACTCGACAAGATCTACCACATGAAGACCGTACCGAACCGGTGACCCTCGACGAACCTCCGGCAAGAACTTCGACATGGCCAAGATCTACCGCAACCGAGTCCCAAGCGACAAGTGAAGTCGAACCACCAAGCCCTTCCTCGCGGGCCAAGATCTACCCGATAATCCGAACGCTCCGCCGACCGAACCCCAGATCCGAACCCGAGACCGACCCCGAACCCTTCGATCCCCAAGATCTGCCGAACCCTAATGTGAACCCCTTCCCGAAAACCCTATTTTATAATATAATAACAACTTGTTGCATATTAATTGTTCATGCATGCATAATTGTCATGTGGTTTGGGGGCCTTATGCCGATTCACCTTATAATTAAATATGGGGCCCATATGCGGGCAAATCTAGTCTCATATTGGCCTCATTTAAATTTGTGCATCGAACCGGTAACTTATCTTGCCTTGTTAATACAACATTTAATCTGCGGGGTAGATAAATAACATGAACCACCTAATTAATTGTCGGGACCCCGGTTCCACTTATTATTGACCTAATTGCATCGCACCTTTGCCATGTCATACATCATGCATGCATCATGCCGATCTTCTGCCGTTGTATTAAATAGTGCATCCGGTGTTTCTTCTAGTGTTTTGCTTATTCGCGGATAAGGCCGTTGAGTTGATGTGAGCTTCGACCCGATCTTCGGTTGAACCTTCGGCAATGTTTCAGGCGAGCATCTCCCCCTTTCTACCTATCTTACTTTTATAGTATGTATTCCCTCCTGTTGATCTATTGCTATCTGTGTTGCGATGCTCTAGTTTCGTGCCCGTGATATCCCTTGCAGCCTTATATTGCCTTGGAAACATCCTATTACCTGTTGTTTGGTAGATAGTTGGACTTGCGCGCCGTAGTCGCTTGCTCAAGTGCTGTTGCGTGTTGTCAAGTGCCACAGTTGTTGGAGTAATGTCGCATGCTTGATGTTGGAGATGATCATGGTTTTACTTATCGTTCACTTTAATTTCTGTTTAACAACTAAAATTGAAGTAAGCAGAGGCATCGGTGGGTGATAGATAATATTTGGTTTCCGAACGCCCACTTGTGTCCCGTAGGACCCCGAGTACTTGATACCTGTTCCTTGATTTATCGCGCTATCCACATCCGGGAGGTATATGGGACCCCCCTGAGCCAGAGCTTGATTCAGTCTTATTTCTTGGGGCCACAAACTAGTTTGAGGTTTTATTTACTATCCTGTACTTATGCCATGCTACTACTGTATTTACAATTGTGTGACAGATAGCACCTGTACTGTTTAGGATCGGGACACGATTCCGCGGTGTCGACAAGCCCAGTTTTGGGTTCCCAGTCGTTCACAGCCGTCTACCCAAACCTTGAGTCCGTCTCGGAGCTTGCTTACTTCGTTGCGGGTCTACTCAATGGGGTGGCCCCCTGAAATATTTCTAAATCCTGTGATTGCTTTGTCGTGAAGGCCTCGTTGGGTTTTGATTTGGTTTTTCCGAGGTTGATCGAGCGTGTGTTGCTATTGGTGCACCCCGGCCGGGTAAAACTTTCTGAAAGCCGTGTCCGTGGTTATGGACGACTTGGAGCACAGTATCTCGACCATAGACAAGCATAACTAAAGTAGTACTATAAATTTGACTGTATAATGACTAGTAATCAGCTTCACTATAATGGAATGGCTAAATAATACTGCCCACAATTGCTTGTTTGGGCGTAAACACGACCATTGTACCTGACTAGTAAGTATTGCAACTACAACGGAATGGCTAAATAAAAGTACCAACAACTGCTGGGTTTTGGGTTTATCTCATGATATCTGTATCTGATTAGTAATTGTTGCAACTATAATGGAATGGTTAACTAAAAGTGCCCGCTGCTTATTTTTATCAGGATGATTATCTAAACCTGACTAGTAAGTTGCCGCAACGATAACTGAATAAATAAAACTGCCAACTGTGTGAGTTCCTCGGTTGACTTCCTCGTTTGGTCTCGAGGGGGAAACGCCAGGATGGGTTTGTTTGATGGTAGCATCAGGTTGGTTCCGAATAGGTCTTTCTTATCCCTCTCTGATAGTCGCCAGTTGTATCGAGTCTCTATAGGTTGTTTAGTGCATGCTGCCGCTACCGCTTCAGTCCACCATACCTATGTAGGCGAGGACCGCCGAATTCTAGTCTCATGTGTCTTGGCCTCGATCTTGACGCTCCTCTTTTCCTTTGCCCTTTGTCGGCACCTTTTTGTTTAAGCAGGTTTTGGGATCGGCGCCGTTAGCAGGTTACCCTTCCGGCTTGGCACAGGCAGGGTTATGGGCCATTGGTTATTCTTGGGGCTCTTAGCCCCATTTGCATCTTGTCCGTAGTCGGACGCTCCATCTTTCAAGGTGATTTGGATCTTTGTACCGTATATCGTATTCTTGACTCATGGAGTCGTGTTGTATATATATCTGTCATGGGTCCCATCGAGGACTGTTGTGTAATGTTATTACTTCGTTTTCCACCCGCACGAAAGTGCCTGGTGGGCACCTTTGAATCGTTTCTATGTAGGTTTGGCGGATTTCGCTAAAACTTGCATAGGTCCGATTCTGAGGGTGTTACACCTTTGGCATCTGGAAAGGTGCAACTCGCCAAAAGGGGAAAGTTTGGGACATGGTTTTGAAAATACAGCTGAGCCCATAGCTGAATGAACCACCAAGGACCTCCTGTTTTGACTGCTATGCCGGAGAACAGCTTGACAGACATCAACTAGAGATATCGATAGACTTCTCCAAGGAACAGTTTTTCGATGCCAAGTTGAGTGCCTTTGGCAAGTTCGTAGGCCAGGGAGAGATAATTCTTGGTTGGAGCAAGGGAAGGGCCACAGAATATGAAATGTTCTAGCCAGATGTTGAGGAAAGCCGTGTGTTCTTTCTCTGTGACAGGGCCTTTAGTTTTCATGTGGCTCTGAATATAGGCACCCCAGTTAAATGCGATCTGTTTTGGAAGAAAGCTTGTAGGGACCTTTGTCGATTAAAAGCGGAGGGGCTGGGTGATGTAACATCGGACCAGTAATCATCACCACGTCTATGAGTTGGTGACATGGGGCCATGACCAAACATGAAGCGATTGAGCGTCGGACGAAGTAGCCGATGGTTTTAGAAGATTTTCATGTTTCTCAAGGGAGACAATGACAAATACAAGGCATCGGCTATTCCGTGGTTTCCCATTGAGATTGGTAAGTTTTGGCTACCTCTGTGCAGGGAGACCCAATGTTCGGGGATTAGGCCAGGCTCATGGCGTCGGCCCAAGAATTCAAATCTAGGTTTTGGCTTCTGAAGGGATTACATTTGCCTGCCTGCAAGAGATCAGATGGGCAGGACTAGATTCTGTACGGGGGCCAAGACATAGAGAATCTGGGAGAGAAGGATGCGGCAGCAGAATGTCTGAAACCTAAAAATTTAATGGTGGAATAAAGCATTAATTCAGGTGTTTGCCATTAATTCTAGCACCGTGTTCAGACTGCGAGGAGTAGGCGTACCTTCAGACCAGAGACCGCTGGGTTGGTGTTGGATGATTCCGCCATCTAGTTTGCCGGTGGAGATGGATCTAGGCGATTGGGGATCGAGGGTTCTTATCGCTGTAAGCTCGATCTGTTCGGTGAGGCAATTGGAGATCTGGTTTGGCCTTTTTGAAGAAGGTCGCAGGCTACCGTTTGAAACTGGAAAGTGACCGCTCAGATTTGACTAAGTATGCGACCAAATTTGGCCTTGTCAACGTTTGTGGGGGAAGCCGATGTATTACCATCGGCTCTTGGGGCTTTGACTTGGTTGACTGTATGAGCGCAGTGTGGTGAAAGCCGATACATTACTATCGGCTTCTGGAGCATTGACCTATTTTGACTATCGACAAAATCAAATTGGAAAAGCAATCTTTGTTCATTCCAAAGGCGGTTATTTACAATGGAGCCGATTGCTTACAAAAGGAAATCTACTACTAGTACTACTACTACTAGTTCCTAATCTAGAGGCCGGTGTAAATGCTTGTTGTCTTCGTCGTCGTCGTCATTTCGGTATTTCGCTTGGCGTCGTCTTCGCTGCTTCTTTGTAGATGTCGTGAGGCCTCCTCGTCTCGTCGTCATCTTGGTGTCCTCATTTGGACCCGGCGCGGAAGCGCTTCACCGGCGGGTATTCATCGGAGGAGGTGTCCTCCTCCGCTTCCTCCTCCTCGTCGGAGGATTCGACGCCATCCCAGGACCAGGCGTCGTCGGAGCTCTCCACCTCCAGTTCCCCGTCAACAAGGAACTGGAGGCCCTCCTCGCCGTCGGTCAGGGACTCGTCGTCCTCCGACCAGACGGCAAAGTTCCAGTCCCTCTCGTCCCACCATTGTGGGGCGAGAGCCTCGTACGCCACCATTGGCAGGTGCTCCGGCGTCGGCTCTCGGTCGCTCATCATGTTGGAAGACTGGGAGGAAAGGGCGGATGATTTGGAGGAAGAAGAGGCGGCCATGGCGGAGGAAGAGGGTTTTTTCGGCGGAGGAAGAGGGTTTTTTGGCTAATGGAGGAAGATGGGGGCTGCAAACTGCTCAGATGAATTTAAATAAGGGGAATAGTGGGAGATGGTTCAATGCCATAGCGGTTTCCCAGAATGTGGTGCCAAAATTGTCAAATCATGCACTGCGGAGAAGTTGAGAAGACAGGGCATCATGATGAGGGGGTGGCGTGACGATTCTGCTCTGCAACGCGTAACCCGATATAAAAAAAAGGGGGAGAAAAAACATCAATAGAGTGGTTTTGGAATTATTATTGCCAAAACCAGGGGGGCATGTGTTATCGCCATATTTTGGCCAAAGGAGGAGGTGGGCCGTAATCAAGATGGGCTTGGAAGATACATATATGCAACGTGTTGTTGAATCGGCCTTGTGTGTGGATTTGGGCTAAATTGCCCGTGTATCTGTATATTGTAGTAGGTTCCATTTCGGTTTAAGTAAGAGATAGAGTTGTAGGGTTATTCCAAAGATAGAAAGTCTCCGGACTATAAATATGTACCTAAGGTTATTGAGAAAAGGAGGACAATAACGTTCACAAAAAACACAATCTCGGCGCATCGCCACCCCTTGTTTCTAGGGTTTCTTTCGGGTAAGTGTCATGCTGCCTAGATCGTATCTTACGATCTAGGCAGTATCTGCTTATGCGATTATTTGGTGTTACTCGTACTGAAGCCTTGTTGATGGCGAGTAATACTATTATCATAGATTTGTTTAGGTTAGCATCGGTACTTTTTGCCATGATCGTTTAGTTATGCTACCTCTAGTTATCCCGCTGCCTTTGCACCTTTTCCCGGGTGTAAGGGTAGCATCTTGCTTGATCTTTATTCAGTTGATTTGATCTGTTATAGTTATGCCTTGTTTTCCAAGGTTTAGTTTGATATCCACGTAGTCAGGCCTTGCAAACGGGTAGAACGATCCAGTAGTACGTGAGGATATGGTTTGCTAGTTCGAGAGGAGTTGTTCCGGGAATTGACTTTACGTCGGTTGTTAGGCCTTCTCTAGGGTTAGTTTTCTATCATCTTTTGTATCTACCAGGCTCAATTACGTGTAGGATGTTCCAATTACATGGTGAAAACGTTAAAATGTCGTAGATCGATTTAACTTGTAATGATAAAGCAAAACCCCATGTTATCTTAGATCTAATGCAGAACCATGGGATAATCGGCTCCAGGAGCCGATTCACGTGAAACACAGGAGCCGGTCACGGCTCGAATTTTACGATACTTGTTTACCATGCGAAACGATCGAAGCAATCCATCACCTTCGACCAGGTATAGGTGGTGTGGCATCTCGAATCAGCCGGGGCGTGTGCGGAGTTTTGCGGGCCGTTGCGAGGACCAGGCCCACCAGCGATTCAGGAGCCTTCCGGCTCTTCGTGTTGCTCGTCGCTGCTCGCCGGTGGGTTTTGACAGGCAACACTTCCACAGTAAATCTTTGGCGTGGTTAGGGACAAATAAACATGTTCCCTCTTCATCCGCATTAGCAGGCCTATTCCAATTTCTAATGGTGATCGGGATTAAGTCCCTAACGATTACTCCGCATTGTGCCACAAATTTGGTTGCGACAACTTCGGGAGCTGTCGGTTTGCCGTCATCAGCGACATCTTCGACCTGAACCTCTCATGGTCTTGAAACTTTTTGGTTGGGTCTCGTCTGCTCTTTTCAGTAGATTCCTTCGATCCAGAGGGCTAAAAGAAGAAAGATCGTCGTTACTATTTCTATATAGATAGCAGATGATTAATTAATGAATTGATTTATATTACATGCACCTCGCCGGAGCGGTCGTCTTCTCGATTACACAAGGCATCGCCTTCTCCCTCGCGGAAGGCAACACCTTCAACCTCAAACAAGTTGTCTATTCCGGTAAAAAGAGGATCACCCTCACCGGAGTTGTTCAGAAACGTTGATACGTCTAAATTATCTTCCCCACGAATCACACCTTGGATCAACTCTTCCTTTTCTTCGTCTCTGACGTGTGGGTCCATATTTTATGCATAGGTGGAAAAACGAATAAGTCAAAGCGGCTAAAGGAGAAAGTTAAGGAGGAACCCTAATATATACATACACAATAATAAAAATGAAGAGAAACCCTAAACCCTAAACCTAGCTACAAAAAGGAAACCGTGTAGTAGATAGGTAAATCTAGCTAAAATCAACTAAAATCAATATTCCGGAGTTCCGAGGGGTGTAAAACCTAGTTCGGAGAAACCTCGGATGCATATGAGAGGGGAACATGAGTATAAGGCTACAAAAGGGAAACTATCCAGCAAATAGGTAACACTAGATACTAACAAAATACCATATTGGAATCGATTTAAGAGGGTTCGGAATGCCCTGGTGAAGGCACATCGTCGAACCCACATGCACCTAAGGGGCATGCAATTTCATGGGAAGATTTACTGTGACCGAGCAGACCGAGCTTTCCTCGTCGAACACAATGGTTTTGACATGACCCCTTCGCCCATGTCTCACAGCGTGAGAGAACAGGGAACTCCCATCGCCGCCCTCCCCCTCTCCTCACCTTCCCCGAGCAAACATAGCTTCGCATCTCTCTTGCCACAATACACACCACGCCCTCAAGACGCCTCCCATGTCCTGCGGAACCGGCCACCGACATCCCCTTTTCTCGAGCCTTACAAACCCGACATGAGGGAGTATAAATCTATCATTGAGTAAATGTGATACTCCTATAGCAAACGAGGATAGTCCGATGATAAGGATGCGAGGCAATGGGGCCCCGAAACCCACAAACCCGATGGATACCCGCCTTAAATGGGGAGGGTTTGGTAAAAAGTTAGACCCTCCAAGTTTAATGGGGCGGGTATGGGGGTGGCAAACCCATACCCGCAGACCCGCTCTAAGCCTTAATCCTATCCCTAAGAGAATGTTTAACGTAGACGTTTAAATAAAGCAGACGCTAGCTAGGCTGATTTTACTTGCGTTTAGGCCTCCATCCCGTCCGATCCGGGGATTTTCTCTAGCGTCGACGTACGAGGAAGCGTCGGTCGCTAGGACTACTTTTTTTCAGCGCACAGGAGTTTGATTAGCGCTCCTAGCTGTTGCTAGCTACCCAAATTAGCGTTCCGTGCTGTGAGACGAGGCGTTTAGTCCATAATCCAATTTTCTGACATTATTTTTTTAAACATAAGCGTCTGTACAAGAGCTTGTCGTAGTACATGACCTAATAATAATATGACTAACCACACGTACGTCCACGCGGGCCATGCACGCAGACAACACACGTCGATCACCCGAAGCAGCCGCTATTGGAGATATGCCCTAGAGGCAATAATAAATGTAGTTATTATTATATCTTTGTGTTTATGATAAATGTTTACATTCATGCTATAATAGTATTAACAAGGAAACATTGATACTTGTGTGATTTGTAAACTTAATTTGAAAGTCCCTAGTATAGCCTCTATACTTCACTAGCTTGTTGGTTGATTAAATGATTGTGGTTTCCCTATCATGAACATTGAGATGTTATCAACAACAAGATCATATCGTTAGGAGAATGATATGGTGGACATACTCCTATTGATAAGCGTAGCATAAAGATCAAGTCATTTCAATAGTTCAATTGCTATATGCTTTCTGATACATAGTAACCTAATTCCTTCGACCATGAGATCATGCATATCACCTTTACCGGATGGATGCTTTGATGACATCAAACACCACACCGTAACTGGGTGGCTATAAAGGTGGCATTGAGTGTTCGGAAAGTATTGGTTGAAACACATGGATCAAGAGTGGGATTTGTCCATCCATATGACGGATAGATATACTCTGGGCCCTCTCGGTGGAATGTCATCCAATTAGCTTGCAAGCATGTGACTGGGTCACAAGGGATCACATATCACAGGAACGAGAAAAGAGTACTTATCGGTAACGAGGTTGAACTAGGTATGCAGAGATACCGACGATCATAACCTCGGATAAGTAAACTATCGTGAGACAAAGGGAAATTGGTATCGTATGTAAGTAGTTCATTCGATCGCAAAGTAATCGTAGAAATATGTGGGAGCCATATGAATTTGATTCCTCTATTGGTTATTGTTAGGAGAAGTGTCTCGATCATGTCCGCATAATTCACGAACCGTGAGGGAGACACACTTAAGGATTCGACGTTGTTTGGGTAGTTATGGTATTATGAGAAAGAGACCAATGTTGTTCGAGTCTCGGATGGGATCCGGATATCACGAGGTGATCCGGAATGGTCCGGAGAATAAGATTCATATAAGGAAAGTCCCGTTTGAGTTCGGGAATGATTCCGTGTTTTCATCGGAATGTTCTAGAAGGGTCCGGATTGTCCCAAGACTCAGGGGAGGGTACATGAGTGTGTCATTGAATGATTGCATCATGTACTAAGTGTTCTTGTTGTTCCAAAACATGAAAGTCAAATTGCCGTTTGAAAGTCAAGCGGCTAAAAACAGAAATGTGGAAAACAGAAACTGTGGGAAGCAGAAACTGTGGGAAACAAGCAAGAGGAGGTTGAAACCAACTTGGAGGAGGAGTTCCTCTCCTCCTTGGCGGCGCCCAGCCCTAGGCCGAGTTGGGGAGGGACTCCTCCTCCTGGCGCGCCTAGCCCTCCACCTATAAAAGGAGGCGGGGCTCCTCCTTGAGACACACAAGTTTCTACCTCTAATCTCAGTTTAGAGCCGTTTGGTTTAGAGCTTCTAATTGCTTTAGCCTGGTTTAGAGCCTTCTAATTGGTGTGTCTAATCTCTAGACCACTAATAGCCCTCTCTCATAATCCACCATACTCGCTCCGGCTTATGAAGCCTGCGGATTTCCCTCTACTTAGGTACCACGCCGTTGTCTTGCCGGAATCGCGAGAGTGCTACAACCTCCATTTTCTTTGGAACAAGGAGAGGAAGGTCTTCGTCGAGTACCGAACGTGTGACCGATTGGAAGCGCCGAACGCAGCCTTGGAAGGATCGTCCACACGATCTTGAGATCGGAAAGAGTACGACTACATCACCCACGAGAATCCGCTCTCGTTAAACACTTTGGAATCTTCGAGGGTAAGTTATTCCATCGACTCGTTGCTACAATATAGTAGATAGATCTTGGCTTGTTTGTTTGTATGCGATAGAAATTTTTTGTTTTCCATGCTACGAACCCCTACAGCCGCCCACCACCCGATCGAAGCCCACCAGCAGCAGCCGCCGTCCACCACACCCGAAGCCCACCATGCAGCCGCCGCCGCCCACCACACCCCCGAATTCGAAGCCCACCATGCAATGCCGCCGCCACCACCAGCAATGACCACGCGCCACCCCACCCGAAGCCCACCATGCAGCGCCGCCGCCGACCACCACCAGCAGTAGTAGAGGAGGGAGGAGGAGAGGCAGTAGGGGCGTGCAGCAGGTGGTGGGGAAGAACACTGGCACAGACGTCGTCGGCGGGAAGAGAGGCGGCGGTCATCAAGGGAAGGAGACGCAGGAGGATGAGGAGCCTCTGAGCCTTGTGGTGGCGGCGGAGGAGGAGCCTTCTGAGGCCTTGGCAGTGGCGGCCGGGCGTTAACGGCGGGCCTTGAGCGACTGGCGGCGTCGTCGAAGCGAAGAAAGAAGCAGAAGAAGAGAAGTTATATAAAGGGGAGGGAGTATACGTCCCGGTTGGTGGCACCAACCGGGACTAAAAGGGCATACGTCCCGATTGGATCCACTAACCGGGACGTAGACTCCAATTTTCAGCAAGAAGAAGCGGGCAGTATTTAGTCGGTTGGTGGCTCCAACCGGACGTATTCTATTTTCAAAGTTTTTCAGTTATTTTCTCTCTGTTCCCGCCTTATTTTTTATTTTGGGGTTTAAATTTGTAATGTTTTTTAAATGATAATTAATTTGGAATTTAGAAAAACTTTAAACATAAAAAGTGTTTGAATTTGAATAACTAATTCGAAACCATTTTATTTTTTGAAAAATAATTAATGTAACCATTTAAACTATGAACCATTAAAAATTAATAATGAAATAACTTATATTTTTTAAATATTAATTTGGAATTTAGAAAAAATTTAAACATAAAAAGTGTAAGGATTTGAATAAATAATCCAAAACCAATTTCTATTTTTAAAAAATAATTAATGTAACCATTTAAAATTAATAATGAAATAACTTATATATTTTAAATATTTATTTGGAATTTAGAAAAACTTTAAACATAAAAAGTGTATGGATTTGAATAAATAATCCAAAACCATTTTCTATTTTTAAAAAATAATTAATGTAACCATTTAAAATTAAAAATGAATTAACTTATATTTTTTAAATATTAATTTGGAATTTTGAAAAACTTTAAACATAAAAAGTGTATGGATTTGAATAAATAATCCAAACCATTTTCTATTTTTTAAAAAATAATTAATGTAACCATTTAAAATTAAAAATGAATTAACTTATATTTTTTAAATATTAATTTGGAATTTAGAAAAACTTTAAACATAAAAAGTGTTTGGATTTGAATAAATAATTCAAAACCATTTTCTATTTTTAAAAAATAATTAATGTAACCATTTAAAATATGAACCATTTACAATTAAAAATGAATTAAATTATAAGTAATTCAAAACCATTTTCTGTTTTTGTGAAGGATTTTCATTGTTCGGATTTTTTTTGAATTTATTATGCCCGTTTTGAATTATCTGAATTTCTAACTATGGTCAAACCGGTGTGCATGAAGATACGGGGCGAGTATCGTTAGAACTTGCATTGGATCTCTGAAGAAACCACATATTGCGAGTCTAAAAATGATTTTTTCAAAAAATCACGGGCGATAGATCATGTACGTAAATAGGACCCACTTCCTACCGATTCGGCAAACATTTGTCCTTTTTACGGATGGACGAAAGGTTTGAGATGTACCGGTTGGGAGATAGTCCATGTAAGGTGGTCTAGTATTTTAGGAAAATGGGACGGTAGCATTCGAAGCGGCATTTTGGTGGTTACTTCACAAGCGACCGTTTTTGCGCTCGGAAATTGGAAAAGGGCTTTTCCGTGCGACAAAAGGAAAACTTCCTCCTGCAACATTGTTCTCCATACCAATGTCCACACATGCATAATATGGGCACAACATCACAAACTATGCCGTGATTCAAGACATAACATCGGTCATTTGACCGAAAGCCATGAAACCTCGAACATGATAGGTCATTTTGTGAAGGTTTTTGAAACATGATCAATATACCAAGTCGTATTTTCCTTTCAACTATGTAACAAAATATGACACCACGAAGGATTTTCATTGTTCGGATTTTTTGAATTTATTATGCCCGCTTTGAATTATCGAATTTCTAACTATGGTCGAACCGGTGTGCATGAAGATAGGGGCGAGCATCGTTAGAACTTGCATTGGATCTCTGAATAAACCACATATTGCGAGTCTAAAATGATTTTTCAAAAATCACAGGCGATAGATCATGTACCGTAGTACAAACCGGATCTACTTCCTCGATTCAAGCAGACATTTGTCCTTATTACCCGGGATGGACGAACGGGTTTGAGATGTCCCAGTTGGGAGATAGTCCATGTAAGGTGGTCTAGTATTTTGGAAAAATGGGACGGTAGCATTCTGAAACAGCATTTTGGTGGTTAATTCACAAAACGACCCGTTTTTTGCGCTCGGAAAATGGAAAATGGCTTGTTCCTGCGACAAAAAGGAAAACTTCCTCCTGCAACATTGTTCTCCATACCAATGTCCACATACATGCATAATATGGGCACAACATCACAAACTATGCCGTGATTCAGCACATAACATCGGTCATTTGGACCGAAAGCCATGAAACCTCGAACATGATAGGTCATTTTGTGAAGGTTTTTTAGAAACATGATCAATATACCAAGTCTGGTATTTTTCCTTTCAACTATGTAACAAAATATGACACCACGCGAAGGATTTTCATTGTTCAGATTTTTTTTGAATTTATTATGCCCGTTTTGAATTATCTGAATTTCTAACTATGGACTACCACGCGAAGGATTTTCATTGTTCGGCAGACATTTAGTCCCGTATGTAGTCACAAACCGGGACTAAAAATATTTTCCGCCATTTCCCACCTCTTCCCGCCAAGTTTTCCCGCCCTTTCCTTTCTACTAGAGCTTTTAGTCCCGGATGTAGTCACTAACCGGGACTAAAGATATTTCCCGCCATTTCCCAAAGCTTCACGCCAAGTTTTCCCGCCCTTTCCCTCTATATTTAGGGTGATCGTGTCATGGCTATCCACACATCCGCACCTAATATTAATAAATGTCTTGAGTGTTACCTAATAAATAGAGGGAAATGCCTATATAAAGAGAGGGTTCATCTTTAGTCCCGGTTGGAGAAACCAACCGCAACTGAAGGGATTGCGGCAGAGTGGTCCAGGCAACACTAATAATAGGGGTGAGTGTCGACATTATGTCGTGCGGCTTGTACCTTGTCCCGGATGGTGTCACCAACCGGAACTAAAAGATGAACCTTTAGTCCTGGTTGGAGACACCAACCGGGACTAAAGATGAGTCAGCACTAATAATAGGGGTGAGTGTCGACATTATGTCGTGAGTGTCGACATTATGTCATGAGTGTCGACATTATGCCGAGCTGCTTGTACTATAAATAGGCATCCTTGTGAGTCCAGTCCTCCAGCCAGTTTGAGGCATCTCCAAGGTGGTTTTAGAGAGCAGGGACACCACTACGGCCAGTTTCAGGGAGATGCCGACGGAGCCCAGTCCTCCGGCATCTCCGAGAAACTGGTCATAGAGGCACTCCCTAATATGTGAAATTAGTTAGCTCCGAGGCGTATTGATCTAGTTAGTGAAGTTACAAGCTGCAAGATGGTTTTCGAGAGCAGGGACACCATCTGCTGGGTTCGAGGAGATGCCGTGAGCCCTCCTCGGCATCTCCGAAACTGGTCATATAGGCACTCCTAATATGTGAAATTAGTTAGCTCCAGCGTATTGATCTAGTTAGAGAAGTTACAAGCTGCAAGATGGTTTTCGAGAGAGGGACACCACTCGACCAGTTTAGGGAGATGCCGGATCGATCCTCCGGCATCTCCAAGAAATCGGTCATAGAGGCACTCGGTCCAGCCACAAACGGGACTAACACTCAAGACATTTATTAATATTAAGCGAGACTACAAAATCGGGACTAAAGGCCACAAACCGCGAAAGATATTACATAATATGAGCATGAACTTCTTGGCATATGTCATTCCTTATGACCGCTTGGGCGTAACCACGAGCATCTTCTTTACTTAACGGAATGCTTGGGTGGGTTTTCCGTGAAGGCGGAATTTCATCAAACTTATTATAATCTTGACATGTCATCTTGTCCTCGATTCCCACGATGTTTCTTTTCCCGAAAGAACTATGTGACGCTTTGGCTCATCATATGATGTATTTGTTTGCATATTTTTCTTTTTTTTGATGCGGAGGACATGTCCTTCACATAGAAAACTGAGACACATCATTGGCTAGGACGAATGGTTCATCTCTATAACCAATATTGTTGAGATCCTTTGTTGTCATTCCGCATAACTGGTCTATCTTTACCCCTTCCCCATTGAGGTTGACCCATTTGCAGCGAAACAAAGGGACCTTAAAAGAGACTCCATAGTTTAGTTCCCATATCTCCTCTATGTAACCATAATATGTGTCCTTTTGTCCATTCTCGTCTATTGCATCAAAGCGGACACCACTATTTTGGTTGGTGCTCTTTTTATCTTGGGCGATCGTGTAGGATGTATTCCCATTTATTTGTACCCTTGGAAATTCAATACGAGAAGATGGTGACGCGGCCAACAAGTATAGCTGATCTCCAACAGTTGTGTCATTCAAGAGATGTGTCCGCATCCAACCACCGAAAGACTTCATGTCTTCATCTGTAATCCATGATTCAGGATTCCTTGGGTTTTTGGAGCGTACAATATTCTTGTGTTCCTCGATATATGGAGCTACCAAGGTGGAATTATGTAGAACTGTGTGCTTTAGTGAAAGAATCCCGTCCCTACATATCATTGCTTTCTTTCCCAGTGCCTTTTCCACTTAGTCTTCCCTCATGCCGAGTCGAAACACCAATCGGCTTAAGGTCGAATAAAGTCAACACAAAACTCAATGACCTCCTCTGTTCCATATCCCTTGGAGATGCTTCCTTCTGGTCTAGCACGGTTATGAGCATATTTCTTTAAGACTCCCATGAACCTCTCAAAGGGGAACATATTGTGCAGAAATACCGGACCGAGAATGGCAATCTCTTCCACTAGATGAACCAGGAGATGCGTCATAATATTGAAGAAGGATGGTGGGAACACCAATTCAAAACTAACAAGACATTGTACCACATCCTTCTGTAACCTTGGCAGAATATCTGGATTGATTACCTTCTGAGATATTACATTGAGGAATGAACACAGCTTCACAATGGGTTCTCGAACATTTTCCGGTAGAAGCCCCCTCAATGCAATCGGAAGCAACTGTGTCATAATCACGTGACAGTCATGAGACTTCAGGTTTTGGAACTTTTTCTCTGCCATATTTATTATCCCCTTTATATTAGATGAGAATCCCGACAGCACCTTGATACTGTAAAGGACTTCAAGAAAGATTTCCTTCTCTGCTTTGGTAAGAGCATAGCTGGCACGACTTAAGTGACGCCCTTTATCCGTCTTGTTATGTGTATGCATGTTCTTTGGGTCTTTCATAATTTATTGGTCCTCCCGTGCTTCAGGTGTATCTTTTGTCTTCCCATACACGCCTAGGAATCCTAGCAGGTTCACGCAGAGATTCTTCGTCACGTGCATCACGTCGATTGAAGAGCGGACACGCAGGACTTTCCAATATGGCAGCTCCCAAAATATAGATTTCTTCTTCCACATGGGTGCGTGTCCTGTAGCAACGTCGTTCGGAACTGATTGGCCGCCGGGACCCTTTCCAAAGATTACTTCTATGTCCTTGACCATACCAAATACATCATCATCGAGGAGTTCAGCTTCTTCCGGTGATCCGCCTCACCTTTGAAATGCTTGCCTTTCTTTCTTCGGATGATTGGTCGGAAGAAATCGTCGATTCGCCAGTACACAACCTTCTTGCATTTATGCAAATATGTACCTTCGGTCTTATCTAAACAGTGGGTGCATGCCTTATATCCCTTGTTTGTGCATCACGAAAGGTTACTAAGAGCAGGCCAATCATTGATGGTTACGAATAACAACCCTCGTAGATCAAATGGCTCTGTTTGTTCTCATCCCACGCGTACACCTGGTTTGCCCCACAACTAAGAGTTCTTCAACTAATGGCCTAAGATACACATCAATGTCGTTGCCCGGTTGCTTCGGGCCTTGGATGAGCACTGGCATCAAAATAAACTTACGCTTCATGCACAACCAAGGAGGCAGGTTGTAGATACATAGAGTCACGGGCAGTCTTTGATCGCAGCTCTGCTCCCCAAAAGGATTCATGCCATCCGTACTTAGACCAAACCATAAGTTCCTTGCGTCACCTGCAAAGTCTGGGAAGTCTATCGATTTTTCTCCACTGTGACCCATCAGCAGGGTGTCTCAACTTCCTGTCTTTCTTACGGTCTTCTTTGTGCCATCGCAACAACCTGGCATGCTCTTTGTTTCTGAACATGCGTTTCAACCTTGGTATTATAGGAGCATACCACATAACCTTAGCAGGAACCCTCTTCCGGAGGGGCTCTCCCTCAACATCACCAGGGTCATCTCGTCTGATCTTATACCGCAACGCATTGCATACGGGGCATTTATCTAAATTCTCATACTCCTTACCGCAGTAGAGGATGCAGTCATTAATGCATGCATGTATCTTTTGCACATCTAATCCGAGAGGACAGAGAGTCTTCTTTGCTTCGTAGGTACTCTCGGGAAGTTCGTTATGTTTTGGAAACTTCGGCTTCATTATTTTCAGCATCTTTTCAAATGAGGAGTCAGTTAGACCACACTCTGCCTTCCATCGCTACAATTCCAGTGTGGTACCGAGCTTTGTGCTGCCATCTTCACAATTTGGGTACAACAATTTCTTGTGATCTTCTAACATGCCCTCTAACTTCAACTTCTCATTTTCTGTTTCACAGTCTCGCTTTGCATCAGAAATGACCCTACCAAGTTCATCAGCCGGCTCATCTGATGCCCGTTCTTCACCTCTTTCCTCTCCATTATCTTCCATTGCAGTATCACTGTATTCAGGAAACATATGATGATAGTTGTTATCATCATCTTCTTCTTCACCATCTTCCATCATAACCCCTCTTTCCCCGTGCCTGGTCCAGCAATTATAGTTGGGCATGAAACCTTTCATAATCAGGTGGCCGCGAATGATTTTCGAGGAAGAGTACTCCTTGTTGTTCCAACATTGAACACATGGACAACGTATAAATCCATTCTCTTTGTTTGCCGTAGCCACATCGATAAATTTATCCACGCCTTTGATATACCCGGCTACGCGCCGGTCACCGTACATCCATTCTCGACCGTTCATCTGCATCATATAAGTAAGTTTTTCAAAAAACAGGACATCATAAATAGTGAAATAACCAATTCACACCGACACATGAATTGTATCAATGACCTAGAAAAGATAATATTGCTAACCTCGATCGAGGGAAATAAAGAGGAGAAAGCTCAAGTGTGTCTCGGACACCTTCTATATTTTTGTTCTATGAGAAATTCAACGGGATTATTCACTCAAACATTTCAACAAACACCTTCAATGCATGCATGAGAAAAAACTAGCACACCCCCTCACCCTTCCACCATTCGAAAAAACAGAGTGGAGGCAGAGGGGGCTGGGGCGTTGCATTTATAGAGGGCAGGGGGTCTTTAGTCCCGGTTGGAGCCAGCAACCGGGACTAAAGGTGCGTGCCACGCCACGTGGCTGTGGCCAAACCTTTAGTCCTGTTGGTGGCTCCAACCGGGACGTATTCCCCCTTATCAACCGGGACGCATGCCCCTGGCCCCGTGCCCGCTCCAACCAGGACGCGTGCCCGCATTAGTCCCGGTTGGTGGCGCAACCGGGACAAATGCTCTGAGGGGTCGCGAACGGATAGCCCTTTTTCCACTAGTGACTTCTCGCCTTCAATCACCCTTTCTAGAAGGTAAAGGAAGCTATTACGATCAAGTTCCACCATAGCCGGTAGACCAATATATTTGTATGACGTAGCCTCTGTCATAATATTTAATTCAGTACAAATCTGAGCTTTCACATTAACCTCCACATTCGGACTAAAAACAAGCTACATTTAGCTTCACTCACCAATTGCCCTGAACTTGCACAATATAGGTCAAGTACTTGTCTCAATAAGTTTGCATTAATCATATTTTCTTTCATAAGAATTAGGAAATTATCAACGAAAAGTAGATGACACACCGATGATGCATTTCTGTACACCCCTAACACCTTTCAAGCCACGAACCTCCTCTCTATGAGTCAAAGAACTAGATAGACCCTCTTCGAAAATCAAGAATAAATACCGTGACAAAGGATAACCTTAACGGAGACCCCTTGAAGGAATAAAGCTATCAGTTTTCTGATCATTATTTCCAGACGAAATCTTTTTTGCATGTACACGAAAGGAATGGAATCAATACACGTTTCCACTGTCCAGAAAAGAGAAAGGAATAAAGACTCTAGCTTGCAACACCGGCTAGGTATCTCATGTGCCGAGAACATAGATATATATCGACTTAGAGGAAAGCCGTCGGTCTATTAACAATTGATAGGCACACAAAATATCCCACTGAAGTAAGCTGACGCAAGAAACCGCTGGAGTACTACTCATACCCCACTGAGCAGGTATGCCTTGGTATACCACGTCCAGTAGCTTCGTCATGGTACATTATATTTTTGTTGCGTTCTAGGCTTCTAGCTGAGCACATCAACATGATGTTTTTCAGATGATAGGTTTCATTAGCCCCCGTCTGCTTTTGAATCAACGAGGCATATAACCCCATTTGCCTGAATTGCAATGTAAATATGTTTTTTAACCTAGCCTAGCATCTCCCGTAGACACTCATGGAATCACAGATCACTGGAGCCCAGATTAGAAACTTCTAAACAATCCTGACTGCCACGATGGACTGTTATCTGGGCATAAGGGCTGTTTTATCGACCTGTTGGGCTTCGGCGTGTATACCACATTTTCTCGAAATGGGGAACCGAGCCCCCGGCTGTGCATCAATAGATGCACACCGCCGTTTTATTGTATAATTCGAAGGTTTTATTTATTACAATTATAGATCAGCAATGGTTGAGACAAGTATCAACCAACGAAAAATAAAAAGCAATAAGTAGCTATCCATTCTGCAGACGGCTGGTGTGTCGTCACCCAGTAGCCTGGAAATAAAAGTCCAGAGTGACCGTCATCAGCTGGCCGCAGCCAGTATGCATGTGCTCCCGCTGCTCTGCCGGGAGTAGGTTGGACCAAAGTTGAATCCAATACGTCGCCAATCGAATAACCTGTAAAAAATTAGTACCGATTTGCTTGTTAAAAACCAAGTTATTTCTGGACATTCAAATGGACCAACATAAAGCTGATACCCCAATCCGTATGCGAGCTTTATTTTTCTTAACAACCCCATTTTGCCAATTTCCAAACATATTCAGAACATTGGAGGGTGGAGATATATTGTATACAAAGTAGACCATACGCCAAATAATACGAGCAAAAGAACAGGTAATAAATAAATGTTCAATGGATTCCAGTGAATCACAGAAGCAACATTTTTGGCTTCCAAGCCAATTTCGTTTGTCTAGATTGACCTTTGTTAATAAAACTTTATTTTTGAGGAACCACATTAAAAAATTATTTTTAGAGGAATTTTTAGCATCCATAAGTATTTTTGCAACAACCTTATACGACCATTCATGTGATCAAGGTACATGGCGTGTATACCACACGGTCTCATGATAAAATTGGGCTTATATTTGTTAATTAAGGGGTACAAACTTCGGCGATCAGTACATGTATATTTTAGTAGGACGCCTCTTTTGCGCGTAGGACGCGTGCCCGGGGGGCACCTGACTCTCATGTTCATCCCCTACCTTATCTTTCTACCTCCCGAGCGAGAAACAAGTCCATCGAACCACCACAACTTCGCTGCTTCCACCATCGAGGCAGAGGTAAAGTCTCCGACACAATATTTTTTCTATTTATTTAGAACGAATATTTTTAGCAAAAAATGAGACATTTGGTAGAAAAAGCGGGATTATAGAGCGTTTTTGGGGTCACGTGTGGTACAAATAGGCAACCGCTGGGTAGGGGGCTGTGACCCCTGCTCGCCCCTTCTCCTAGTTGGCGCCATGTTTAGCAAACAAATAAATTTATCTCAAAAAAAAATGTTTAGCAAATAAATAGCCGTATTACTATCTCACCTTAGAATTTTCCTGGCAAACCTTTAGTCTCCATCATGTTGCATGCCATGGCCACCACGGTTTTATATTCACCCCTCGATCCGTGTAGGGCCTTCCTCTTCGCTCTCGCTTTGACTTCTCCGGTATCCTTGATCTTCTTGGATGCTTGTTAAGATTGGTCCCTACTTTTAACCAACACAGTCCACATGTATTGACTATGATCATCCACCACAAGCATGAAGAACTTGTTACCTGATGGGGTTAGGGCTGAAATTGGACCGAATAGACCGCCATTAACGTGTTCCGAAGCTTCACGTAGGAGTTTCTTCCCCACGAGAACTCCATCACATATTAGATCCAGCTGGTACCTCCTCCACTTCTCATGAAGTAAAACCTTCTCTTCCACGAGCCTCACAATCTCCTTATCCCGCACCGGAGGAGGTACCTCCTCGCCGTCCTTCAGCTTGCACGCCTCGAGCATCAGCATCATAAGTCCATCATCTCATTCCTGGGCCATGAGAGCCCTTTGCTTCTCCTTTGGTGGTTTCCGGTAATCAGATTTGAAGTGACCAAGATCATGGAAGTTATGACACCTTACTTTCTTTATGTCATATTTCCTCTGTGGTGGGCTGTCATCTTCACCCTCCTGCCCTGCGTGCTTTTTTGCACGACGCTACTTCTCCTTATTTTTTCCGCAACTCGTGGACCCTCCTTGCGATTCTTTTGAAAGAGTCATCCACTGATGCATCGTGAGCATCAAGTGCTCAACCTCTTCTGGATCACCGAAACTGATCCGAATTTTATCGTCGTGTTCCTCGAATCTTCCGACCAGATTCTCAACCGTCAATGTATTAAGTTCGAGGCATTGTTCGATCGACGTAACGTTCTGCATGTAGCATGTCGGGGTAGCACCCAGGAATATTCGGCGCTCGTGACCTTGTCCAATCTCGTAACAAAACGGGATACAAACTAATCAACCGTCTCGCTTTCCTCCATCTTCTTGTCCTCGTAGCTTGTCATCAAGGTTTGAAGATGCGCTTCCTTCACGCAGGAATGACCTTGGTAAAAGATCTTAATCGTCTCCCATGCATCCTTTGCTGATTTCCTTCCGATGAGGTGTTGCATCACGTCCTTCGGCACGACGGAATAGAGCGTAGTTAATGACTGGCGATCGTTCCGATACTTCACGCCTCTCTTAATGTACTGGTCGCCTCCTGGATCGATGGCCTCCCAAACCTCGTGAGCTTCCATGGATACCTCCATCTTGAGGGCCCAAAGCCCATAGTCCCCGATCAAGGCACGGAAACAAAGCGGCCCCCATCGTCTCCACCGCCGGTGCCGATTCCAAGTTATCACCAACCTTCACCATCACCATGACCTTCTTGTAGATCTGCAGATCACGGACGACGATCTTGAATCTGATACCAATTAATGAATTGGCCAGGCTTGCGACACAATTCGTAGTACTTTCCAACGACAAACGACGCGTAGCAGCAGTACACTCCGTCAAGACTCACATGTAAGCTGTAGGCGCACGTGCAAGATAGCAATCAAGCTGGTGGATTGATCGATCTGGTGGACCCACGCACGTGTAGCTAACTATTTTCAGCCTCGTGTAAAACTTTCTTTCTTTATTTTAAAATATTTTTACACGCACAGGCAGGGGCAAAATTTTAAAATGTTTGAATTGTTTTACCCTTGAATTGCACTAAGAACATATTTATCTCTAAGCATACTCAAATCGCTTGCTTCTAGTCACACTTTCCGATCGGTCACCCATATTCAAACTACTCCGGCCCCAATACGCTAACTTTTTTGTTCCTTTTCAATGAACTTTCGAGAAAGAAGTTATGTTCTGTTGATGATAGTATCCTATTAACCTATTAATCCTTGGGCCATGATGTCACACGCCCTTTTTACTGAATTCTAAAAAATTATTTTCCATTCTAAAAAGAATAAATAGTAATACTCTTGAATTCAAATAACAATAAAATGAATTTTACCTTTTCTGTCTTTTTTATTTAATATTGAATAATTCATATCTAGAAATCCGTAAATTGGAATTCAATAAATAATATGTCTAAATTGATGAGAGGAATCTATCTATGACATCCATATCATCGTTTGCATCATTTACTATGTCTTTTTAATAGTGTAATGCAAGATTTTCCAAATAAAATATGTAAAAAATAAATCTTCAAAAAACGTAAAAAAAAATCCTTTATCAAGGCTTTAAATTATTTGTGTTCTTACCATGATGCAACAAAAATTGCATTTTACTAGTGTGAAAGTAAAAGTAGCTACCGATGGCAATGTTGTAGGCGTAGCACTATGCCTTCAAGATCTATGTTAGCGCCACGTGTCGGCATAGCTCCAGCTATGCCTACGGCGTCTAGGCTATGCTGACGGTAGCGATCCCGACGGTCGAGCTATGACGACTGTTATTTTTTAGCCTTAGGCATATCTTGCTATGCCGATGGCTCTGACGGGTCCTAATAAAAGCCGTCCGTATAGAAAAAGCCATTAGCGCCTCGCCGTTTTTCTATAGTGAATGAACCTACTCGGAGTACAACTCGTGTCCTACTTGAGACATACGTTTTCTGTCACACGGCACCCTGCCGGCGTTGGTTCGTGCTTAATTACCAAGTCTAGCATAGCTAGCTAGCTAGATACATATATAACATATATATACCCTAATTGCAGCTAACTATGATATACCGCTAGCTGACTTGGATGCCCTCATGCATGCAGTATCAAGTGAAGATCCAAGCTAGAGTGCTTGCGCCCATGGCAGAAGCCCCAACGCTCACTACGAGCATGGTGCAGCTATTTATCGATTGGGAAATCCAATTATTGATTCTCCTGAGCTTTGCCCTGCAAGTATTCCTCTTCTTCTCCGGTGGCCATCGGCGCCGCAACACCCATATGCTGCTTAGGATCATGACATGGTTATCTTACCTATCAGCTGATTTTATAGCAGCATATGCACTAGGACACCTTTCACGAAATTTCCCAACATCTTCCACCACAGACGACGAGAATCATGAAGCAGGTACCCATGAGCTCACAATCTTGTGGGCACCTTTCCTTCTCATCCACCTTGGAGGACAGGACACCATGACTGCTTTTTCAATAGAGGACAATGAGCTGTGGCTGAGGCACCTGCTGAACCTGGTAGGCCAAGCATGTCTTGTTGTGTATGTGTTGTGGAAATGGGTGGCATTGGCACGGTACCAACTTGTAACCCCGGCTGCATTCCTTTTCGTGGCTGGGATCATCAAGTATGGGGAGCGGATTTGGGCACTCAAGTTGGGGAGCCTCAGGAAATTAATCTCCACCAGAAAGGTGGTCTATCATGCTAGGAGAGATGGGGATAAAATGGGGCAGACATATCAAGAAATAATCCGGCATGCTCATCGCACGGAGGGATGTGTGCGTGATCTATTCGCTGGGAGGAATTTTACCCACATGGAGCGTGGAGTGTTTGAACCATTTATAATTCATCCAGATTTTATGGAGCAGGAGGCTCAGGGCCAGGGGCTGGGAGAAGAAGCGCAACTGAATTTCAAGAGGATTGAGATTGAGCTTTGCAGAATGCACAACAACCTCTTCACAAAGTCCAGGGTGATTCAATCAAAGGCGGGCGCCATCCTTCGCTGCGCATCGCTCGCCTCCACTGCGGTTGCCTTTGTGCTGTATGTGAAGATGACGACGATGAGCAGTAGTAGTAGTGGTGGCGAGGGAAGAAGTAGGATGAGTACATCTACATCTGATGGTGCCATCACCTATATATTATTCATCGGAGCCTTTTGCTTAGAAGTTTGTTCATTCTTGATCTCAAGGACGATGTCGCCGTGGGATTGGCCGCCAGTCTTGGAAGAATCTCGATCATTGGGGTGGCTGCTTAATCGTGTGGCCTGGCCTATCTTTGTGAGGATCCAGCCAGAGACGAAGCCATTGTGGTCAAACTCAATGGGACAGTACAGCTTGGGAGCTGAACGGAGACGCAACAACAACAAGTGGAGTTGTAGCACCGTGTTCTTGGCAAAGATGGCAGGAATATTTGGAGCTAGAGAGCTGTGGAACAAGATAAGCAACACAAAACATGTGGATGTAACGAGGGAGATCAAGGAGCTCATCAATGACTCGATAGGTCATTCGTACCATGGTACCAAACACATTCCTGTCCCGAGTTCTTATGGGTCACTATTCAGCGACCCGTTCGAGAAAGCCTTGGTGTCTCTACACTTGTGGACGAACATGGTGATAGAGGATCTAAAGCTCGGCAAGTCGAGTGTACAGGAGGGGGAAGAGAAAGAAGCAGAGGGGCAGTCGCGGCGGCGGCGGCCTTCTTGTCTTATGAGTACATGCAAGAGGCTATCTAACTACATGGTGTATCTACTGATGGAGCACCCCGCCATGCTACCCGTCAGGAGCAACATCCATCATTTATTGGGCACGGCGGCCCATAAATCCTGGAGTAATCCGGAATCATTGAGGACATATTTAATTAAAGAAGGGTACGGAATTCACCCTGACCTCGAGCACCGAAGAAGAAGATTTCTAGGATATGAAGCGCTCCACGCCGAGCTGGAGATACTGGAGCAGGTGTGGGTTCGGATGCTCATCTACGCTGCCGGAAAGTCCAGGGCGGAAGAGCATGCTCGACGACTGAGCACGGGAGGAGAGCTCATCACCTTTGTCTGGCTACTCATGGCCCGTCGGGGCTTCGGAGACGTGGCTCACAGTGTTGGTCTTACAGAGGCACCACCACCACCAGAGCCATGGCTAGCACCACGACATCTCTTCGATCCTACTCCAACTCCAGCGGGTGTTTATGAATAACTACCTATACGTGTACGTATTTATTTGGGTTCAATAAACTTACTTCTCTATTCTATTTGTACTTTGAGTACGTACTATCTTCCTCGCTCCCAGCTAGCTAGTGTATATATATATTAGTCCCGCCAATATTATTTTTCCAGATTTACTTGTGGCTTGTGTACCTTATCTTCTCACGCAGCTAGCAGCTCTCCTCCTCCTCTTATTTCGTTCAGTTTCTTCTTCCTCGAGGCTATTTATCTCCAGTTCTCCCACACGAGTTTTTCTTTTTTTTCAACGGTTCTCCCACACCAGTTAGGAGCCTCTGTTCCTACCTCGTGGGGCGTCGCGCCGCTACTCCCTGTCCTTCTGGAGGACGCCCCGCTACTTCTCATCTTATTATACCCAATGTATATATCTGTATATTGTATTTCCCTCATATGTTAGGGGGCTTACTGCATATTTGCACTGTACCTGTACTATATATTGTGGCCTTTGGCCCCAGAGAAATACAACTTGTCTATTCCTAACATGGTATCGGAGCCGGTTTTAGGGTTTCCGTGCCCACCGATCCTCTGCTTGTAACCACCGCCGCCGTCAGCTCGCCCCAGCCATCGCCGGTTCCCGTTCTGACCGTGTACGTGGAATTCCGGTTCTATCTCTCAGATCGCATCTTGGATCAGATCTGTCTCCTCTGGTATCAGCCGGTGTACGCCTGCTCCGAATTGCCCGCCTCGCCTCGTACGGCTCCCGGCGGGATTGATCTCTAGAACCCCTACCTGGTACCTCCACGCGAGAAGCCCCGGCCGCCCGATGCTCGCCCGCTCGACACCTGCACCGACGCGCGCTCAACACTCGCCTCCACGCGGGCCTACCTCCACGCCGACCTCCCTCCCTCCACGCGCGCGCAACCACGCGTCGGCCCTGCCACTTCCTCTGCCGCCGCGCCTCCCGAGTAAAGGGCCCCGCCGCCTGCGTCATCCTTACCTGCCCGCCTGCACACATATATTCTGCACCCTGCGTCATCCTTGCATGCCCGCATGCACACATATATTCTGCACACATACACTTGTCCTTTGCATTGCCTCATCTGCACTCACCTCATCAGCATCTACCCCTGCGCTCGCCAGTCACTAACCGGCTGGGCCCACACCTGCAGGCCTGCCGTATGTCTGCTGCTGCTTGCACGGGCCTCCACTCCGGCCGGATTTCGTCTGCTGGCGTCTGCTTTCGTCGGTTCGGTCAGATCTGATCTGTAAAAAAAAAGCGACATGTCTTCTTCCTCGGGTTATGTTACGATTCCTCGCTGCCCGATGATCTTCGATGGCGCGAATTATCCTGATTTCGCTGCCTTTATGCGCGTTCATATGCGCGGTCTCCGTCTTTGGGGTGTGCTCTCCGGCGAGGTCTCCTGTCCGCCGTGCCCCCCTGCTCCTATGGCTCCTCTTCCGCCGACGCCGATTGTTCTCGGTGTTGATGCTTCTCAGGAGGCCAAGGATGCTGCTTAGAGTGATGATGATAGTGATGTTGATGCTTATGATCAGAAGCTCAAGCAGTACTCTTCTGATCTTGAGGCCTATCGACACGCTCTGACTGCTTACACTCAGTGGGTTGATGAGGATGCTCGTGTTGCTGTTGTTCTCACCTCCAGTGTTCTGCCCCAGTATGCTGCTGAGTTCATGAGTCTCCCAACTGTTGCCGCTCAGTGGGCCCATCTTCGTCAGCGCTATCAGCCATCTGGGGATGCTCTTTACCTGTCTGTGGTTCGCCAGGAGCATGCTCTCCAGCAGGGTGATTCTACTATTGATGAGTTCTATACTCAGAGTGCTGCTATCTGGCGTCAGCTTGATTCTCTTCGTACTGCTGTTTGTGGCACATGCTCGTGTTGCCAGATTGTGCGCTCGGATTTGGAGTTTCACCGCATCTATGAGTTTCTGTCTCGGCTTCATCAGGAGTTTGAGCCCCGGCGTGCTCAGCTGAATGCTCGTGGTCGTGTTCCGCTCTCTGAGGTGTTGTCTGAGCTTCAGGCTGAGGAGACCCATCTGCGTGCTGCTGGTCTTCTTGCGGTTCCATCGGTGCTTGCTACTCGTGGTCCTTCTATGTCGTCTGTTCCCTCGACTCAGCCGCGGTCCTCTGTGCCACTGCCGATACTACCCACTCCTCTAGGTCAGGGTCAGAGTCAGCACCAGTTCGGGCTGAGTCGGCACCAGCGTGTCGTGGTCGGTCGCCGTGGTTCTCTTCACCTTGCTCTTCTTCAGTAACAAGGATGGCCACACTTGGGACACCTGTTATACACGGGATCCCAGCTTACGTCAGCAACACCAGGCTCGTGGGCAGTCGGCTCCTTCTGGATCTTCAGCAGTTGCTCTCTCCGATCAGGACATTATCAGGAGTCTTCGTGGTCTGCTTGCTGCTACAGGCTCTTCTTCGACAGGCACTGCTGGTTACGTGATCGATTCTTGAGCACTTTGTCAAAGACCTTCTTCTACCGTCGGTACATCCCCATGGTATCTGGATTCTGGAGCTTCTTTTCATATGACCTCTGAGTCTTCTTTTCTGTCTGCTCTGCGTTCTCTCTCTTCTCATGTCCGTGTTTTCACGGATGGTACCTCTCTCCTGTTTCTAGTCGGGCACCCTTTCTACTTCTTCCTTTTCTTCACGATATTTATCATGTCCCTCTTCTTCGATGAATCTGTTCTCTGCTAGACCATCGACTCTGGTTGTCGCATCATTCTTGATCTGATTCTTGTGTTGTCCAGACCGTGACGCAGGCCACGGTTGGGTAGCTGGCCTCGCATCCGTGACTCTTCAGAATTTGGGAGTTAGGCCCGTGTTCCTTCCGCCACTTCATCTCGGCTCTTCTCCTCGTCGCCTGCTACCAGCTCCTTTCAAAGATGGCATCATCGTCTTGGTCACCTTTGTGACTCTCGCTTGTCGTCCTTAGTTCATCATGGTCTTCCGGGTCTGCATCTCAGAGATGGGTCTTTGCATTGTCACGGTAGGTTGGGTAGCATGATTCAGCTTCCCTATCCTACTAGTGCGTCTGTATCTCAACGACCTTTTGATTTAGTTCATTCCTATGTTTGGGTTCCGGCTCCTTTCGCTTCGAAAGGGGGCCATCGCTACAATATTTTATTCATCGATGATTTTTCTCGGTACACTTGGTTGTATTTTATGCGCTCCCTCAGTGAAGTGCTCTCCATATATCAGCGTTTTGCGACCATGGTCCGTACTCAGTATTCTACCCCCATCCGTGTCTTTCGTGCTGACTCTGCTGGTGAGTATATCTCCCAGATGTTGCGAGGTGTTCTTGCTGAGCAGGGCACCCTTGCTCAGTTCTCTTGTCCTGGTGCACATGCCCAGAATGGCGTTGCTGAGCGTGAGCATCGCCATCTTCTTGAGACCACTCGCGCTATGATGATTGCTTCTTCTCTCCCGCCGCATTTCTGGGCTGAGGCTGTCGCTACGTCGGCTTATCTTATCAATATTCAACCTTCTTCTGCCTTATAGGGTGGTATCCCTCTTGAGCGCCTATCTGGACAGTCTCCAGACTACTCCATGCTTCGCTTGTTTGGTTGTGTTTGCTATGTTCTCCTCGCTCCTCGCGAACGCACCAAACTGACCGCTCAGTCTGTTGAGTGTGTCTTCCTTGGATACAGTGATGAGCATAAGGGCTATCGCTGTTGGGACCCTATTGGTCGTCGGATGCGTATCTCTCGTGATGTTACTTTTGATGAGACGCGTCCTTTCTATCCTCGTCCCACCACTGGTACTTACCCGGTGGAAGATATCTCTTTTCTTCTCTTTCCTGACACACCTCCTTCTACACCTATTGTGTCTTATTCAGGATCTCCTCCCCCTGATGTCTATTCTTTGACACCGTCCTCCTCTGCTCCGTCTAGTTCTCCTAGTTCTCCTCGTTCTCCGGCGTCTTCCTCTACTATTCCCTCTTCTTCATCGTCGTCTTCTGCGTCGTCTTCCTCTGATGATCTTCCCTCTACTCGTCCTGTTCGTCAGCGTCGTGCCCCCAACCGTTACTCTCCCAGTCAGTATGGTCTTTTTGTTGTCTCTGAGCCGACTTCTTATCGGGATGCTGAGCATCATCCTGAATGGCAGCTGGCCATGGCTGAGGAGATTGCTGCGCTTGAGCGCACTGGCACCTGGGATCTTGTTTCACTACAAGGAATGTGTCAAACTATGACGTTTTGGTAGTGACCCTGAATGAAATCGTCATAAATTTATGACGATTCTATACTAGATGGTCGTAAGCTATTTGGAAGGGCCAAATCCTTATTAAACTATGACGATTTCGTGAAAAACGTCGTAATTTCTATGGACAAAATCGTCATAATTTCTAGACGGGTTGAGATATAAGAGAGGGTCAATATCAACCGTAGGATGTAAACGTAATAAACGGATAGGATTTGAAGTGTGGAAACTTGTTGTGGATCGGTGACCTGGCATACAGTACGCACAAAATCCCCCGCCCCAGGACCCCTCCATCCTCTAACCCTAATCTCTCCCCAGCCGCCACACCACTCCCATCTCCCCAGCCGCCACACCACGCCCATCTCCGGTCGCCCCTTCTCCCCTGGCCGACAGCTCCCCTGGCCGCCGCTTCTCCTCCTCCTCCTCCTCCTTCCAGATCGAATGCTGCCGCCGCTTCTCCCCTGGCCGACAGATCCCCTCCGGCGCCGCCCTTCTCCCCAAGCCACGGCCGTCCTCCCCTCCGCCGTCCAGAACCATGTCCTGCCGATCCCGAGGGCGTCCTTCGGCTACTTCCGGATCCACAGTTCACTGGGTCTAGCGGGGGCGACGATCTGGACGGTGGCGCTCTGCCACAAGGATGCTCCAGCGGCGGCGGGCGTCGTCCTCCATGCGTCTACTTGCTGCAAGCGAGGCAGCAGCAGAGGAGGCGGCGGCCTGGCGTCGGATCATCGGTGCCTCCTCCCCTCGGCAACCTCACCCACCTACTCGCCAAGGTAGCGTCCCGCCTCTCCTACTGCGTGGCTCCCTCTAGCCCCTGCTCTCCTCCTCCTTCCCAGATCCCATCGGGCGTTCTCCTCTACTCCACCTCTCTGCTCGTCCCTCGCTTGACCTTGCAGGCGCTAATCCCATCTCTCGCTTGTTTCACCTCGCAGGCACCAAAGAAGGAAAGGCAACACCGTGGATCCAGTGCCGCCCCCAATATCCTCGTCCCAGTGGAGGAGAAGTGCGTCATCCTCGTACCCGTGGATCCAGGCGTGCTGCAGATGAGGGAAGATGGAGTCCTCCACTCCTGACTACCAGCCGCTCGGCCTTCTGCCTCCGGCATCTAGGGAGCATCCTCACCCCTGGGCGCATCTCGGGTGCATCCCCACCAGTACGAACTTCCTCCATGCCCTTTTTTTGGACAAATTCCTCTGATCCTCCGCGTGTGCCTGGTTGCTGTTGCCTCTCCTCTCGGTTCTAGCTTCATGTGCGTGTGGATGCTATGATATGGATCTGATTGATATCTGATTCCTAGCTGATTGTATGTGGATGATACTTGTACATGCTACAATTGCAAATAATTGATTTGCAATGTCAAATCTATTTAATTTTCAAAAAAATACTGCATCTTAATTCCTCATGTTTGTCTTTCTTCACAAACTCTAGCATACAGGCAAATAGTCTAGATAAATGGATAGATTTCCTGGCTATACAATCTGTTAGTAGGCTGAAGAAACAATAGGAAATTAATAGGTGTTCAGGTGAGCGGTAGCGAACATGAAAAAAATGACATATCTGCTGATGTTGGGGCTTAGATTGTTTTCATGATTCTTGCTTGTTTTGGTCGTTGGTTTCAGTTAGCCTAGGGCTGGTACTGTGAGCTGCTATGGAGATACGTACACGGGTTCATTCTAGAGTATGATGGCACGGGTCGTTTCTGACTGAATTCAATTTATGATACTCAGGCAAATTCGGAAATTAATCATCTCATAGGCAAAATAAAAAGCTAACTGTAGCAACACCCAAATTTTGCTAACAAGTTAAGCCGACTTCTTGAACTAATCACAGAAACCCCTATGTGCCCCTTTGATCTGTCATATCTCATCAAGGAAAATCAGTTTAGTTGATGTTTTCTAGCACAACTCTTGACTAAATTATGTGTTGTATGGAGAAGAAGGTGTAGAGATACTATTTGTACTCTTGAGATATGCCAAAACACCTTCAAGTAGTATATGTGTTGTGCAATTGTGTAGAGATACTAGTTGTACTTTTGAAGGAAATATCTGTTTTATGCAGATATCGTCATCTTGTACCTCTACAATTAGTCCCGGAAGCTGCCAGCTCCTACCTCTACAAGGTGGCCAATGGATGCGCCTGTCTCGGGTCCTTGCAACTCAAGTGGGTAGTGGAATTAATCAAACTCATCTAGTTATATATTTTCCAGTCAGATTGTTATATTGTTCATGAGTGTTTAGGATATCCCCTAAAAAAGCTACTGCTGCTACGATTGTTTGCTCTTGATTTCCTTCTTCTGGTCAAGTGATTGGAGGGAGGCCCGCAAAGCCAGGGTCGGGTCTGGTTGTTCATGATTGTGTTTGGTGGAGTTCACTAGGTGTTTCTTATCTGTGTACATGGTGTTTCTACTGTTCCTATTGAGTAATTGGCAATTCCTTTTGAGTAATAAAGCTCTGTTTCATCGCAATAAAATAAAATTGGAGGCATTGATGCCTTTATGGATTGTTATAGACCTAGTATTGTTGATTCAATGCTGCTAGGATGTATCATGCCTAGGACAAACTATTTCGTATGAGTATTTGGTGTGCTATGGGTGAGCTGCTGCAGGTACATTGTACTAGATTACTATGGCACATAAGGTTGCAGATATAGTTGTTCAGATTGTACTAAAAAGAGTTGTAGTTGTTCATGATATTGGCTGCATGTTAATTTTTTTGACAGTTCACTGTAGTTTATGCACCCTTGTTTGTTTGCTAGGACTCCAACAACACAATTCTGTTGTTTATGATGTTCTAGCTCATTACTGTTAGTTAAGCATGGTAATGTTAAAATTTGATTATTTATTAAGTCTCCTTTTGTATGTTTCATGGTGTGTGGATCTAGTTCTTTCTTTTGAGTTAGCTTTCTTTTTCTGCAGATTTTACCAAATGCCTACTTCAGTAAGTATTCTACTTTTTTGGCTCCACACTGTGCTCCTAGGACAGCAGTACCTTAGGTCTCCATCACTGCCATGGCACCAAACATCAGAATATTGCGCTCACCTGCCTCTAGCCTTTCGTCGAGTGCCTTGCTGTCTTCCTCAACCTCTACAACCAGGGATCCAGGTGAGTCCTTCTGTCCTACCTGCTACCCCTGGTGTGTTCATGTCTTCTCTTCTTGTTGGAATGATGATGGGATATGCAGCTCCCGGTGAATTTTGTGTTTAGATATTATTTGTGAGGTTCATGTCATGATTGTATTAATTCTATTTGTGTAACTTACAATATAGTTCATAGAGTCCCAGTACATATCAAGGAGGCATGCAACGTATGTAAAAGAATGAATATATAAATGCAATCAAGTATTGTAATAGAATAAATATAACCTCCTACTTCATGCCTGATTATAATTTTGGACATACATATAGCCAAAATGGGAGACAATGCTGGACCTATAATTGGTGTTGTCATTTTTGTTATTCATTTGCTATTTCTGCTAATTCAAACCATGTTTTTGATACTACAGCAGAAAATAAAATCAAGTATTCTTTATATAGCTGCTAGTATACAAATAGTCTAAGTTATTGTTTGAAGATGTTGCTTTTGTTGTCGCTATAACCAATTTCCTCTCTTTTATAAGAGCTACAGGCTGAAGGTGGAAGAAGCAAAGGGATTCAGTACTCATCAGAGTGTAGATGGTGATATTTTTAGAAGCTTTATTTTTATCTGGCTGATTCAAACGATGCAATTTTTGTAATATACCACTTTGTAGCAGTTATATATTCTTGGGTGACGTGCACTATGTCCTGAATGTAATATATTTCATTTTTTGTTATCATTCGTGGAAAATAATGTTATTTGGGCTGTGTTTAAGAAATATTGTCTATTTTCTGCTCGTATGTGTAAAATAAACCAAATGCTAGATGGGTTTAAGGCTACAGCCCGTCCCGTCCAACATTGGACTAGAAAAATGTATAACTTTAAGTAAATGGTTAAAAATGAAAAAGAAATGGACCTTAAAAATGCCAAATCCCTGAATGTAGAAAAGGCCAAAATGTTGGGCTTGGCCCAGTAATGAACCGAGTTTTACAGAAAATTTGATGGACCATATTATTGGGCTTGGCCCATACAAATGACAGAAATGGACTAGGCTGATTGTGTGCCACGTAGGATCTGACATGGCGAGGCCAGTTTGCCCATGACGATATCAAATCGTCATAATGGTTATGACGATCCAATATCGTCATAGACGATTATGACGATTTCACTAAAATCGTCGTTATAGTTTATTTGCGACGCCCAGCTTTTGACGATCTCAAAATCGTCATAGAATCGTCATAAACGGACTATTGTGACGATTTTGTGACGAAAATAGAGGGTCATATATAGCCAGATTCCTTGTAGTGTTTCTCCCCCTCCCGGTGTTCGTCCTATCACGTGTAAGTGGGTCTATAAGATTAAGACTCGCTCTGATGGATCTCTTGAGCGCTTAAAGCGCGTCTTGTGGCTCGTGGTTTTCAGCAGGAGCATGGTCGTGACTATGATGAGACATTTGCTCCTGTGGCTCATATGACCACTGTGCGTACTCTTCTTGCTGTTGCTTACATTGCGTCACCGGTGCGTGTCCCAGCTTGATGTTCAGAATGCATTTCTCAATGGTGAGTTGGGTGAGGAGGTTTATATGCAGCCTCCTCGTGGGTATTCTGTTCCCGAGGGGATGGTTTGTCGTCTCCGACGTTCTCTTTATGGCCTCAAACAGGCCCCTCGTGCCTGGTTTGAGCGCTTTGCTTCTGTAGTGATTGTTGCTGGTTTCTCCCCTAGTGCTCATGCTCCAGCGCTGTTTGTTCACACTTCTCCTCGTGGACGCACTCTTCTTATTCTCTATGTTGATGATATGATCATTACTGGTGATGATCCTGAGTATATAGCCTTTGTTAAGGCTCGTCTTCGTGATCAGTTTCTTATGACTGATCTTGGTCCTCTTCGATACTTTCTTGGGATTGAGGTTTTCTCCACTTCTGATGGATTTTACATATCTCAGGAAAAGTACATTCAGGATCTTCTTGCCCGTGCTGCTCTTGGGGATAAGCGCACTGTTGAGACCCCTATGGAGCTCAATGTTAAGCTTCAACTTACTGATGGTGATCCACTTTCTGATCCGACGTGTTATCGTCGTCTTGTTGGGAGTCTTGTCTATCTTGTTGTCACTCGTCCTGACATCTCTTATCCTGTTCATATTCTGAGTCAGTTTGTTTCTGCTCCTACCATTGTTCACTATAGTCATCTTCTCCGTGTTCTTCGTTATCTTCGTGGTACGATCACTCGTCGCCTCTTCTTTCCTTGTTCCATCTCCCTCCAGCTCCAGTGCTATTCGGACGCTACGTGGGCGAGTGATCCTTCGGATAAATCGTTCCTTCGCTTCTTGTGTGTTTCTTGGTGGTTCGCTCATTGCTTGGAAAAGCAGAAATGATTTCCGTTCGAGTGTTGAGGCTGAGTTGCGTGCTATGGCCTTGTTGACTGCTGAGGTTGAAAGTACAAAGGAAGTCGCCTAGAGGGGGGTGAATAGGCTTTTAAAATTATTACGGTTTAGGCTCAAGTAAATGCGGAATAAAACTAACGTTTAATTTATTGAGCATAAAACCTAGCCACTAAGTTCACCTAGGTGCACCAACAACCTATGCTAAGCAATACAAGCAACAAGGTGATAGCAAGGTATAAATACTTCAAGCACGATGGCTATCACAATGTAAAGTGCATAAGTAAAGGGTTCAGTTGAGAGATACCGATGGACGCGGAGACGAAGATTTGTTTCCCGAAGTTCACTTCCAAAGAAGCTACGTCTTCGTTGGAGAGGTGCGATGGCGCAATGCTCTCCGAACGCCACAAATGGCTCACCTCGAGGTGTGGTGGCTCGATGCTCACCCAACGCCACACAAGGCCTCACCCCGGATGCGGAAGCACACAACTCACTGACGCCACAAAAGGCTCACCCTATTCTCCCAAGTGCGCACCACAAAAGGCGGGCACTTGTGTAACACCCTCAGAATCGACCCTATGCAAGTTTTAGCGATTCCCGCCAAACCCGCATAGAAACGATTCAAAGGTGCCCACCAGGCACTTTCGTGCGGGTGGAAAACAAAGTAATAACATTACACAACAGTCCTCGATGGGACCCACAGAACAGATATATACAACAGCGACTCGAAGAGTCAAGAATACAAATATAATATACAAAGATCCAAATCACCTTGAAAATGATAGGGCGTCCGATCATTTTCCAAATCTCAATTGAATTCCAATCAACAGTTACAATCTTTTATGTAGCCCCTTGTGCATTAGCATCTGCCTCCACTGTTAACACTGCCAACTCAGTAAGTATAGGCATTACTTGCCTTTTGCAGCCCAATCATCCTTGACCATCTGAGCAGCCAGCTTTAAGGCCACATATCCAAGCCTCAAATCATATTCCAGATCAATGAGCTGTGCTAAAAACAGAACAATTTTGCTTGTCCAACCGTTTCGCTCATCGATTTCATCAACTATCTGTTCTCCTGTCTCAATCGTAAAATAGTCACATTTCCAATCATCAAATCGTAACAAAGGAACTTTTTGCTCTGGCCCCCAAACCACACTATCCCCAATTTTTTCCACCATATTCTTCACCGCCTCCTCTCCCATGATTATTAGCTCTTGGGGATCAACATGTTCTAATTCCACCTCCCATTTAACAACCGTGTCTCTCTCAATGAGATGTGTGCTGCCATCAACTAAAACAGCTCTAGAGAGAAAGAATTTGATGCAAAATTCGAATGTGTGTCGCGCAACATCGTCTCCCCTGTTTTGACGGGCACTGTGAGCTAGCAGAAGCGAAGGAGCCGAACCTTACAGAAATTAAGTGCAGAGATGCGGGATATACCAATTAGAAGTGCCCTCTACCGGCTCCATCTCGTCCCCCTCGCCCCGTTCAGCACACCCGTACGGCTTCCACAATCTAGCATCAATGGGCACGCTCAGATCTCGAATTGAGAAGAATGGGAGAGGAATTAGGTTTCAAATGGCACTCACCACCTTCACCGTCGAACGAAAGCGCTGCCGCCTAAAAGAATTGCCCTACCCCCGCCTGCGCCGAGAACGATGGGTGAGGTCCACCACCACCGTCGGGGAAGCTACAGTAAGTGTGACGCACGCTCTCGGTCGGAAGCGGTTTGTTTGACTGGCTGTCCCAACCGACCGGTTTGGCTTAACCCTAATCTTGGAACAAAGTTAAATGTGTCCTTAACGATCGTTTTATGGCCTGTGTGGCCCTGGGCTATTAGCTGCCTCAGAAGCATCGCATGCGAGCTATTCTTTGCAACGATGTCGTGTTCCTTCCAATTCCACATAAAGACGTCGCATGGGAGCTATAAGCCATACTCATATACCGAGCACATAGATATATATCATCTTAGAGGAAAGGCCTCAGTCTATAACAATTGATAAATATGCTCATATAATAGGCACACAAGATATCCCACTGAAGTAAGCTGACGCAATAAGAAACCGTTGGACTACTACTCATACCCGGTGAGAAGGTATGCCTTGGTATACCACGTCCAGTAACGTATAAATCCTGAACTAGTTGTTTTCCCGAAACATTCTTCAGAATCAAGTTCAAGCCTGTGACGGAGTGGAGCGCGGCGAGCTAGACCAAGTCTACTCAACATAGCCTCCTACACCGCGATCTCGAGGAGCGGCATTGTGGACGCCCCTCCCGCTCAAAGGCTGAGGGAAGAGGCCCGACGCTGCCCTATATAAGGGACTCGTCTCCCACCTTAGAATAGGTCGATCCCTTACTATCAAAACCCTAGACATCCAACTTCCATTGTACCCTCGCGAAGCCAAGTGAGCAATACAAAAAAGCACGAGTAGGGGATTTACCTCCTCACGAGGGTCCTGAACCTGGGTATAAACCCCGTGTCACCTCTCTGTCGTGGTTCTTGCTCAACGTTGCCGTTGTCGCCGAGGTTCCTTGAGAACGCGTGTTCAGCCGCCTCTCGAACCAAGGGATAGTTGGACCATAGTTCCTTCACGGGACAAATCTCCGACACGGGTATCGTGGTTAGGTCGAGTCGGTTACAGATTAGGGTTTCACCCTTTAACTTTCTATCTAAAGCTAGCCGTACCCTCCAAGGAATCGTCTCCTTTATGGGCCTGGGCCTCGTCCTCATGAGCAGATCATCACATGAGTTTCTGCTGGGCCGGACCATATAGGCTAGTATTGGGCACCCGTAGGACATACACATGTCACATACACTAAAAATTCACGATTTTAGGTAGACTTGGTGTAGAACTAAGTTTTATAAATCGACAACAAGGTGGTTCAGGAAACATCTAACACTAAGAAAATGGTTTCAATGGACATACCTTTTCCGTTGATAGTGATGTTCAGGTCCTGGTCAGAATGAATCACCGCATCACAAGAATCAACAACAGATACCTATAACAGGGTAAAAACAAATGTGAGCCAATAGACGACGACTTCTCAATATGCATATCCATAGTTTCCAACATACAACATATATTCTAGAATAGTAACAAACAACCTTACCATTATGTCTGATTTTCTAGAAGGATGGCTGATGTGCAACCTTACAAGAGCTGTCCCATGACTTCTCGCCTTCAATCACCCTTTCTAGAAGGTAAAGGAAGCTATTACGATCAAGTTCCACCATAGCCGGTAGACCAATATATTTGTATGACGTAGCCTCTGTCATAATATTTAATTCAGTACAAATTGAGCTTTCACATTAACCTCCACATTCGGACTAAAAAACAAGCTACATTTAGCTTCACTCACCAATTGCCCTGAACTTGCACAATATAGGTCAAGAACTTGTCTCAATAAGTTTGCATTAATCATATTTTCTTTCATAAGAATTAGGAAATTATCAGCGAAAAGTAGATGACACACCGATGGTGCATTTCTGTACACCCCTAACACCTTTCAAGCCACGAACCTCCTCTCTATGAGGCAAAGAACTAGATAGACCCTCTTCGAAAATCAAGAATAAATACCGTGACAAAGGATAACCTTAACGGAGACCCCTTGAAGGAATAAAGCTATCAGTTTTCTGATCATTATTTCCAGACGAAATCTTTTTTGCATGTACACGAAAGGAATGGAATCAATACACGTTTCCACTGTCCAGAAAAGAGAAAGGAATAAAGACTCTAGCTTGCAACACCGGCTAGGTATCTCATGTGCCGAGAACATAGATATATATCGACTTAGAGGAAAGCCGTCGGTCTATTAACAATTGATAGGCACACAAAATATCCCACTGAAGTAAGCTGACGCAAGAAACCGCTGGAGTACTACTCATACCCCACTGAGCAGGTATGCCTTGGTATACCACGTCCAGTAGCTTCGTCATGGTACATTATATTTTTGTTGCGTTCTAGGCTTCTAGCTGAGCACATCAACATGATGTTTTTCAGATGATAGGTTTCATTAGCCCCCGTCTGCTTTTGAATCAACGAGGCATATAACCCCATTTGCCTGAATTGCAATGTAAATATGTTTTTTAACCTAGCCTAGCATCTCCCGTAGACACTCATGGAATCACAGATCACTGGAGCCCAGATTAGAAACTTCTAAACAATCCTGACTGCCACGATGGACTGTTATCTGGGCATAAGGGCTGTTTTATCGACCTGTTGGGCTTCGGCGTGTATACCACATTTTCTCGAAATGGGGAACCGAGTTTCGGTGCATCAATAGATGCACACCGCCGTTTTATTGTATAATTCGAAGGTTTTATTTATTACAATTATAGATCAGCAATGGTTGAGACAAGTATCAACCAACGAAAAATAAAAAGCAATAAGTAGCTATCCATTCTGCAGACGGCTGGTGTGTCGTCACCCAGTAGCCTGGAAATAAAAGTCCAGAGTGACCGTCATCAGCTGGCCGCAGCCAGTATGCATGTGCTCCCGCTGCTCTGCCGGGAGTAGGTTGGACCAAAGTTGAATCCAATACGTCGCCAATCGAATAACCTGTAAAAAATTAGTACCGATTTGCTTGTTAAAAACCAAGTTATTTCTGGACATTCAAATGGACCAACATAAAGCTGATACCCCAATCCGTATGCGAGCTTTATTTTTCTTAACAACCCCATTTTGCCAATTTCCAAACATATTCAGAACATTGGAGGGTGGAGATATATTGTATACAAAGTAGACCATACGCCAAATAATACGAGCAAAAGAACAGGTAATAAATAAATGTTCAATGGATTCCAGTGAATCACAGAAGCAACATTTTTGGCTTCCAAGCCAATTTCGTTTGTCTAGATTGACCTTTGTTAATAAAACTTTATTTTTGAGGAACCACATTAAAAAAAATTATTTTTAGAGGAATTTTTAGCATCCATAAGTATTTTTGCAACAACCTTATACGACCATTCATGTGATCAAGGTACATGGCGTGTATACCACACGGTCTCATGATAAAATTGGGCTTATATTTGTTAATTAAGGGGTACAAACTTCGGCGATCAGTACATGTATATTTTAGTAGGACGCCTCTTTTGCGCGTAGGACGCGTGCCCGGGGGGCACCTGACTCTCATGTTCATCCCCTACCTTATCTTTCTACCTCCCGAGCGAGAAACAAGTCCATCGAACCACCACAACTTCGCTGCTTCCACCATCGAGGCAGAGGTAAAGTCTCCGACACAATATTTTTTCTATTTATTTAGAACGAATATTTTTAGCAAAAAATGAGACATTTGGTAGAAAAAGCGGGATTATAGAGCGTTTTTGGGGTCACGTGTGGTACAAATAGGCAACCGCTGGGTAGGGGGCTGTGACCCCTGCTCGCCCCTTCTCCTAGTTGGCGCCATGTTTAGCAAACAAATAAATTTATCTCAAAAAAAAATGTTTAGCAAATAAATAGCCGTATTACTATCTCACCTTAGAATTTTCCTGGCAAACCTTTAGTCTCCATCATGTTGCATGCCATGGCCACCACGGTTTTATATTCACCCCTCGATCCGTGTGTAGGGCCTTCCTCTTCGCTCTCGCTTTGACTTCTCCGGTATCCTTGATCTTCTTGGATGCTTGTTAAGATTGGTCCCTACTTTTAACCAACACAGTCCACATGTATTGACTATGATCATCCACCACAAGCATGAAGAACTTGTTACCTGATGGGGTTAGGGCTGAAATTGGACCGAATAGACCGCCATTAACGTGTTCCGAAGCTTCACGTAGGAGTTTCTTCCCCACGAGAACTCCATCACATATTAGATCCAGCTGGTACCTCCTCCACTTCTCATGAAGTAAAACCTTCTCTTCCACGAGCCTCACAATCTCCTTATCCCGCACCGGAGGAGGTACCTCCTCGCCGTCCTTCAGCTTGCACGCCTCGAGCATCAGCATCATAAGTCCATCATCTCATTCCTGGGCCATGAGAGCCCTTTGCTTCTCCTTTGGTGGTTTCCGGTAATCAGATTTGAAGTGACCAAGATCATGGAAGTTATGACACCTTACTTTCTTTATGTCATATTTCCTCTGTGGTGGGTTGTCATCTTCACCCTCCTGCCCTGCGTGCTTTTTTGCACGACGCTACTTCTCCTTATTTTTTCCGCAACTCGTGGACCCTCCTTGCGATTCTTTTGAAAGAGTCATCCACTGATGCATCGTGAGCATCAAGTGCTCAACCTCTTCTGGATCACCGAAACTGATCCGAATTTTATCGTCGTGTTCCTCGAATCTTCCGACCAGATTCTCAACCGTCAATGTATTAAGTTCGAGGCATTGTTCGATCGACGTAACGTTCTGCATGTAGCATGTCGGGGTAGCACCCAGGAATATTCTGACGTTCGTGACCTTGTCCAATCTCGTAACAAAACGGGATACAAACTAATCAACCGTCTCGCTTTCCTCCATCTTCTTGTCCTCGTAGCTTGTCATCAAGGTTTGAAGATGCGCTTCCTTCACGCAGGAATGACCTTGGTAAAAGATCTTAATCGTCTCCCATGCATCCTTTGCTGATTTCCTTCCGATGAGGTGTTGCATCACGTCCTTCGGCACGACGGAATAGAGCGTAGTTAATGACTGGCGATCGTTCCGATACTTCACGCCTCTCTTAATGTACTGGTCGCCTCCTGGATCGATGGCCTCCCAAACCTCGTGAGCTTCCATGGATACCTCCATCTTGAGGGCCCAAAGCCCATAGTCCCCGATCAAGGCACGGAAACAAAGCGGCCCCATCGTCTCCACCGCCGGTGCCGATTCCAAGTTATCACCAACCTTCACCATCACCATGACCTTCTTGTAGATCTGCAGATCACGGACGACGATCTTGAATCTGATACCAATTAATGAATTGGCCAGGCTTGCGACACAATTCGTAGTACTTTCCAACGACAAACGACGGCGTAGCAGCAGTACACTCCGTCAAGACTCACATGTAAGCTGTAGGCGCACGTGCAAGATAGCAATCAAGCTGGTGGATTGATCGATCTGGTGGACCCACGCACGTGTAGCTAACTATTTTCAGCCTCGTGTAAAACTTTCTTTCTTTATTTTAAAATATTTTTACACGCACAGGCAGGGGCAAAATTTTAAAATGTTTGAATTGTTTTACCCTTGAATTGCACTAAGAACATATTTATCTCTAAGCATACTCAAATCGCTTGCTTCTAGTCACACTTTCCGATCGGTCACCCATATTCAAACTACTCCGGCCCCAATACGCTAACTTTTTTGTTCCTTTTCAATGAACTTTCGAGAAAGAAGTTATGTTCTGTTGATGATAGTATCCTATTAACCTATTAATCCTTGGGCCATGATGTCACACGCCCTTTTTACTGAATTCTAAAAAATTATTTTCCATTCTAAAAAGAATAAATAGTAATACTCTTGAATTCAAATAACAATAAAATGAATTTTACCTTTTCTGTCTTTTTTATTTAATATTGAATAATTCATATCTAGAAATCCGTAAATTGGAATTCAATAAATAATATGTCTAAATTGATGAGAGGAATCTATCTATGACATCCATATCATCGTTTGCATCATTTACTATGTCTTTTTAATAGTGTAATGCAAGATTTTCCAAATAAAATATGTAAAAAATAAATCTTCAAAAAACGTAAAAAAAAATCCTTTATCAAGGCTTTAAATTATTTGTGTTCTTACCATGATGCAACAAAATTGCATTTTACTAGTGTGAAAGTAAAAGTAGCTACCGATGGCAATGTTGTAGGCGTAGCACTATGCCTTCAAGATCTATGTTAGCGCCACGTGTCGGCATAGCTCCAGCTATGCCTACGGCGTCTAGGCTATGCTGACGGTAGCGATCCCGACGGTCGAGCTATGACGACTGTTATTTTTTAGCCTTAGGCATATCTTGCTATGCCGATGGCTCTGACGGGTCCTAATAAAAGCCGTCCGTATAGAAAAAGCCATTAGCGCCTCGCCGTTTTTCTATAGTGAATGAACCTACTCGGAGTACAACTCGTGTCCTACTTGAGACATACGTTTTCTGTCACACGGCACCCTGCCGGCGTTGGTTCGTGCTTAATTACCAAGTCTAGCATAGCTAGCTAGCTAGATACATATATAACATATATACCCTAATTGCAGCTAACTATGATATACCGCTAGCTGACTTGGATGCCCTCATGCATGCAGTATCAAGTGAAGATCCAAGCTAGAGTGCTTGCGCCCATGGCAGAAGCCCCAACGCTCACTACGAGCATGGTGCAGCTATTTATCGATTGGGAAATCCAATTATTGATTCTCCTGAGCTTTGCCCTGCAAGTATTCCTCTTCTTCTCCGGTGGCCATCGGCGCCGCAACACCCATATGCTGCTTAGGATCATGACATGGTTATCTTACCTATCAGCTGATTTTATAGCAGCATATGCACTAGGACACCTTTCACGAAATTTCCCAACATCTTCCACCACAGACGACGAGAATCATGAAGCAGGTACCCATGAGCTCACAATCTTGTGGGCACCTTTCCTTCTCATCCACCTTGGAGGACAGGACACCATGACTGCTTTTTCAATAGAGGACAATGAGCTGTGGCTGAGGCACCTGCTGAACCTGGTAGGCCAAGCATGTCTTGTTGTGTATGTGTTGTGGAAATGGGTGGCATTGGCACGGTACCAACTTGTAACCCCGGCTGCATTCCTTTTCGTGGCTGGGATCATCAAGTATGGGGAGCGGATTTGGGCACTCAAGTTGGGGAGCCTCAGGAAATTAATCTTCACCAGAAAGGTGGTCTATCATGCTAGGAGAGACGGAGATAAAATGGGGCAGACATATCAAGAAATAATCCGGCATGCTCATCGCACGGAGGGATGTGTGCGTGATCTATTCGCTGGGAGGAATTTTACCCACATGGAGCGTGGAGTGTTTGAACCATTTATAATTGATCCAGATTTTATGGAGCAGGAGGCTCAGGGCCAGGGGCTGGGAGAAGAAGCGCAACTGAATTTCAAGAGGATTGAGATTGAGCTTTGCAGAATGCACAACAACCTCTTCACAAAGTCCAGGGTGATTCAATCAAAGGCGGGCGCCATCCTTCGCTGCGCATCGCTCGCCTCCACTGCGGTTGCCTTTGTGCTGTATGTGAAGATGACGACGATGAGCAGCAGTAGTAGTGGTGGCGAGGGAAGAAGTAGGATGAGTACATCTACATCTGATGGTGCCATCACCTATATATTATTCATCGGAGCCTTTTGCTTAGAAGTTTGTTCATTCTTGATCTCAAGGACGATGTCGCCGTGGGATTGGCCGCCAGTCTTGGAAGAATCTCGATCATTGGGGTGGCTGCTTAATCGCGTGGCCTGGCCTATCTTTGTGAGGATCCAGCCAGCGATGAAGCCATTGTGGTCAAACTCAATGGGACAGTACAGCTTGGGAGCTGAAAGGAGACGCAACAACAACAAGTGGAGTGGTAGCACCATGTTCTTGGCAAAGATGGCAGGAATATTTGGAGCTAGCGAACTGTGGAACAAGATAAGCAACACAAATCATGCGGATGTAACGAGGGAGATCAAGGAGCTCATCAACGACTCCATAGGTCATGCGTACTTTGGTACCAAACGCATTCCTGTCCCGAGATTGTATGGGTCATTATTAAGCAACAACCCGTTCGAGAGAGCCTTGGTGTCGCTACACTTGTGGACGAACATGGTGCTAGAGGAAGAGGCAGAGGCACGGCGGCGGCGGACGGATCTAGAGCTCGGAAAGTCGAGTGTACAGGAGGAGGGGGAAGAGGAAGAGGGAGAGATGCAGCGGCGGCGGCGACGGAAGTTGAGTGTAGAGGAGGAGGAGGGGGACGAGGAAGAGGGAGAGGCGCGGCCGCGGCGGCGGAGGCAAAGGGTTGTGCGTACATGCAAGAGGCTATCTAACTACATGGTGTATCTACTGATCGAGCACCCCGCCATGCTACCTGTCGGGAGCGACATCCATCATTCATTGGGCACGGACCACAATAAATCCTGGACTAATCCGGAAACATTGAGGGCATATTTAGTTAAAAAAGGGTACACAGTTAACCTTAACTTCTGGAGTGAGCGAAGACGAAGTTTGCTAGGAGATGAAGCGGGCGTCCACGCCGAGCTAGAGATACTGAAGCAGGTGTGGGTGCGGATGCTCATCTACGCTGCCGGAAAGTCCAAGGCGGAAGAACATGCTCGACGACTGAGCACGGGAGGAGAGCTTATCACCTTCGTCTGGTTACTCATGGCCCGTCGGGGCTTGGGAGACGTGGGTCACAGTGTTGGTCTTACAGAGGCACCACCACCACCACCAGAGCCAGGGCTAGCACCAGGACATCTCTTCGATCCTACTCCAACTCCAGCAGGTGGCTGATGAGTTCATATATATGAATTAATCCTCATTTATTTATTCGATCTCTGGGCCGGGTGGGCTAGCTGTTTGTCTTCCCTTAATTATATATTTTCAGTATTGCTCCTCCCTCTCATTTGTTTATGAATAACTACCTATACGTGTACGTATTTATTTGGGTTCAATAAACTTACTTCTCTATTCTATTTGTACTACTTTGAGTACGTACTATCTTCCTCGCTCCCAGCTAGCTAGTGTATATATATATTAGTCCCGCCAATATTATTTTTCCAGATTTACTTGTGGCTTGTGTACCTTATCTTCTCACGCAGCTAGCAGCTCTCCTCCTCCTCTTATTTCGTTCAGTTTCTTCTTCCTCGAGGCTATTTATCTCCAGTTCTCCCACACGAGTTTTTCTTTTTTTTTGAACGGTTCTCCCACACCAGTTAGGAGCCTCTGTTCCTACCTCGTGGGGCGTCGCGCCGCTACTCCCTGTCCTTCTGGAGGACGCCCCGCTACTTCTCATCTTATTATACCCAATCGTTCATGTTAGATGTATATATCTGTATATTGTATTTTCCCCATATGTTAGGGGGCTTACTGCATATTTGCCCTGTACCTGTACTATATATTGTGACCTTTGGCCCCCAGAGAAATACAACTTGTCTATTCCTAACATGGTATCAGAACCGGTTTTAGGGTTTCCGTGCCCACCGATCCTCTGCTTGTAACCACCGCCGCCGTCAGCTCGCCCCAGCCATCGCCGGTTCCCGTTCTGACCGTGTACGTGGAATTCCGGTTCTATCTCTCAGATCGCATCTTGGATCAGATCTGTCTCCTCTGGTATCAGCCGGTGTACGCCTGCTCCGAATTGCCCGCCTCGCCTGCTCGGCTCCGGATTGATCTCTAGAACCCCACCTGTACCTCCACGCGAGAAGCCCGGCCCGATGCTCGCCCGCCGACACTGTGACCGCGGCCAACACTCGCCTCCACGCGGGCCTACCTCCACGCCGACCTCCCTCCCTCCACGCGCGCGCAGCCACGCGTCGGCCCCGCCACTTCCTCTGCCGCCGCGCCTCCCGAGTAAAGGGCCCCGCCGCCTGCGTCATCCTTACCTGCCCGCCTGCACACATATATTCTGCACCCTGCGTCATCCTTACCTGCCCGCCTGCACACATACACTTGTCCTTTGCATTGCCTCATCTGCACTCACCTCATCAGCATCTACCCCTGCGCTCGCCAGTCACTAACCGGCTGGGCCCACACCTGCAGGCCTGCCGTATGTCTGCTGCTGCTTGCACGGGCCTCCACTCCGGCCGGATTTCGTCTGCTGACGTCTGCTTGCGTCGGTTCGGTCAGATCTGATCTATAAAAAAAAGCGACATGTCTTCTTCCTCGGGTTATGTTGCGATTCCTCACTGCCCGGTGATCTTCGATGGCGCGAATTATCCTGATTTCGCTGCCTTTATGCGCGTTCAGATGCGCGGTCTCCGTCTTTGGGGTGTGCTCTCCGGCGAGGTCTCCTGTCCGCCGTGCCCCCTGCTCCTATGGCTCCTCTTCCGCCGACGCCGATTGTTCTCGGTGCTGATGCTTCTCAGGAGGCCAAGGATGCTGCTTAGAGTGCTGATGATAGTGATGTTGATGCTTATGATCAGAAGCTCAAGCAGTACTCTTCTGATCTTGAGGCCTATCGACACGCCTCGACCGCTTACACTCGGTGGGTTGATGAGGATGCTCGTCTTCTTTGTTCTCACCTCCAGTGTTACGCCCAAGATGTCTGCTGAGTTCATGAGTCTCCCAACTGTTGCCGCTCAGTGGGCCCATCTTCGTCAGCGCTATCAGCCATCTGGGGATGCTCTTTACCTGTCTGTGGTTCGCTAGGAGCATGCTCTCCACAGGTGATTCTACTATTGATGAGTTCTATACTCGAGTCTTGCTATCTGGCCGCCTTGATTCTCTTCAGATCGCTGTTTGTGGCACATGCTCGTGTTGCCGACAGCGCTCGGATTTGGAGTTTCACCGCATCTATGAGTTTCGTCTCGGCTTCATCGAGTTTGAGCCCGCGTGCTCGGCTGAATGCTCGTGGTCGTGTTCCGCCTCTCGAGGTGTTGTCTGAGCTTCAGGCTGAGGAGACCCATCTGCGTGCTGCTGGTCTTCTTGCGGTTCCATCGGTGCTTGCTACTCGTGGTCCTTCTATGTCGTCTGTCCTCGACTCACGCATGTCCTCTGTACCGATACTACCCACTCCTCTAGGTCAGGGTCAGAGTCAGCACCAGCAGTTTCAGGGCCAGAGTCAGCACCAGCAGGCTCGTGGTCAGGGTCGCCGTGGTTCTCTTCGTCACTGCTCTTACTGTAACAAGGATGGCCACACTTGGGACACCTGTTATACACGGGATCCCAGCTTACGTCAGCAGCACCAGGCTCGTGGGCAGTCGGCTCCTTCTAGATCTTCAGCAGTTGCTCTCTCCGATCAGGACATTATCAGGAGTCTTCGCGGTCTGCTTGCTGCTACAGGCTCTTCTTCGACAGGCACTGCTGGTTCTGTGACTGATTCTTCAGGCACTGTGCGACCACCACCTTCTACACAGTCAGGTACGTCCCCATGGTATCTGGATTCTGGAGCTTCTTTTCATATGACCTCTGAGTCTTCTTTTCTGTCTGCTCTGCGTTCTCTCTCTTCTCTTGTCCGTGTTTTCACATCTGATGGTACCTCTCTCCTTGTTTCTAGTCGGGGCACCCTTTCTACTTCTTCCTTTTCTGTTCCTGATATTTATCATGTCCCTCTTCTTACGATGAATCTGTTCTCTGCTAGCCAGCTTACTGACTCTGGTTGTCGCATCATTCTTGATGCTGATTCTTGTGTTGTCCAGGACCGTCGCACGCAGGCCCTGGTTGGAGCTGGCCCTCGCATCCGTGACTCTTCAGGAATTTGGGAGTTAGACTGGCTTCGTGTTCCTTCCGCTGCCACTTCATCTGTCAGCTCTTCTCCGGTCGTCGCCTCTGCTACCAGCTCCTTTCAGCAGTGGCATCATCGTCTTGGTCACCTTTGTGACTCTCGCTTGTCGTCCTTAGTTCATCATGGTCTTCTGGGGTCTGTCTCAGGAGATGGGTCTTTGCATTGTCACGGCTGTAGGTTGGGTAAACAGATTCAGCTTCCCTATCCTACTAGTGCGTCTGTATCTCAGCGACCTTTTGATTTAGCTCATTCCTATGTTTGGGTTCCGGCTCCTTTCTCTTCGAAAGGGGGCCATCGCTACAATATTTTATTCATCGATGATTTTTCTCGGTACACTTGGTTGTATTTTATGCGCTCCCTCAGTGAAGTGCTCTCCATATATCAGCGTTTTGCGACCATGGTCCGTACTCAGTATTCTACCCCCATTCGTGTCTTTCGTGCTGACTCTGCTGGTGAGTATATCTCCCAGATGTTGCGAGGTGTTCTTCTTGCCGAGGCACCCTTGCTCAGTTCTCTTGTCCTGGTGCACATGCCCAGAATGGCGTTGCTGAGCGTAAGCATCGCCATCTTCTTGAGACCACTCGCGCTATGATGATTGCTTCTTCTCTCCCGCCGCATTTCTGGGCTGAGGTTATCGCTACGTCGGCTTATCTTATCAATATTCAGCCTTCTTCTGCCTTACAGGGTGGTATTCCTCTTGAGCGCCTATCTGGACAGTCTCCAGACTACTCCATGCTTCGCTTGTTTGGTTGTGTTTGCTATGTTCTCCTTGCTCCTCATGACGCACCAAACCGCTTCGATCTATTGAGTGTGTCTTCCTTGGATACAGTGATGAGCATAAGGGATATCGCTGTTGGGACCCTATTGGTCGTCGGATGCGTATCTCTCGTGATGTTACTTTTGATGAGACGCGTCCTTTCTATCCTCGTCCCACCACTGGTACTTACCCGGTGGAAGATATCTCTTTTCTTCTCTTTCCTGACACACCTCCTTCTACACCTATTGTGTCTTCTTCAGGATCTCCTCCCCCTGATGTATCTTCTTTGACACCGTCCTCCTCTGCTCCGTCTAGTTCTCCTAGTTCTCCTCGTTCTCCGGCGTCTTCCTCTACTATTCCCTCTTCTTCATCGTCGTCTTCTGCGTCGTCTTCCTCTGATGATCTTCCCTCTACTCGTCCTGTTCATCAGCGTCGTGCCCCCAACCGTTACTCTCCCAGTCAGTATGGTCTTTCTGTTGTCTCTGAGCCGACTTCTTATCGGGATGCTGAGCATCATCCTGAATGGCAGCTGGCCATGGCTGAGGAGATTGCTGCACTTGAGCGCACTGGCACCTGGGATCTTGTTTCACTACAAGGAATGTGTCAAACTATGACGTTTTGGTAGTGACCCTGAATGAAATCGTCATAAATTTATGACGATTCTATACTAGATGGTCGTAAGCTATTTGTAAGGGCCAAATCCTTATTAAACTATGACGATTTCGTGAAAAACGTCGTAATTTCTATGGACAAAATCGTCATAATTTCTAGACGGGTTGAGATATAAGAGAGGGTCAATATCAACCGTAGGATGTAAACGTAATAAACTGATAGGATTTGAAGTGTGGAAACTTGTTGTGGATCGGTGACCTGGCATACAAAGACGCACAAAATCCCCGCCAGACCCCTCCATCCTCTAACCCTAATCTCTCCCACACCACTCCCATCTCCCGGCCGCCACACCACGCCCATCTCCGGTCGCCTTCTCCCTCGGCAGCTCCTGGCCGCCGCTTCTCCTCCTCCTCCTCCTTCCAGATCGAATGCCGCCGCTTCTCCCCGGCTCCCTCCAGCCGACCTTCTCCCAAGCCACGGCCGTCCTCCCCTCCGTCCCCGGTAACCATGTCCTGCCGATCCCGAGGCGTCCTTGACGGCTACTTCCCGGATCCACAGTTCATTGGGTCTAGCGGGACGACCAGTCTGGAGACGGTGGCGCTCTGCCACAAGGATGCTCCAGCGGCGGCGGGCGTCGTCCTCCATGCGTCTACTTTCTCGCAAGCAGGAACGACAGCAGAGGAGACGGCGGCCAGCACAACGTCTGGATCATCACGGTGCCTCCTCCCCTCGGCAACCTCACCCACCTACTCGCCAAGGTAGCGTCCCGCCTCTCCTACTGCGTGGCTCCCTCTAGCCCCTGCTCTCCTCCTCCTTCCCAGATCCCATCGGGCGTCCTCCTCTACTCCACCTCTCTGCTCGTCCCTCGCTTGACCTTGCAGGCGCTAATCCCATCTCTCGCTTGTTTCACCTCGCAGGCACCAAAGAAGGAAAGGCAACACCGTGGATCTAGTGCCGCCCCCAATATCCTCGTCCCAGTGGAGGAGAAGTGCGTCATCCTCGTACCCGTGGATCCAGGCGTGCTGCAGAGGAGGGAAGATGGAGTCCTCCACTCCTGACTACCAGCCGCTCGGCCTTCTGCCTCCGGCATCCAGGGAGCATCCTCACCCCTGGGCGCATCTCGGGTGCATCCCCACCAGTACGAACTTCCTCCATGCCCTTTTTTTGGACAAATTCCTCTGATCCTCCGTGTGCACAGTTCTTTGTTGCCTCTCCTCTCGGTTCTAGCTTCATGTGCGTGTGGATGCTATGATATGGATCTGATTGATATCTGATTCCTAGCTGATTGTATGTGGATGATACTTGCACATGCTACAATTGCAAATAATTGATTTGCAATGTCAAATCTATTTAATTTTCAAAAAAATACTGCATCTTAATTCCTCCTGTTTGTCTTTCTTCACAAACTCTAGCATACATGCAAATAGTCTAGATAAATGGATAGATTTCCTGGCTATACAATCTGTTAGTAGGCTGAAGAAACAATAGAAAATTGATAGGTGTTCCGGTGAGCGGTAGCGAACATGAAAAAAATGACATATCTGCTGATGTTGGGGCTTAGATTGTTTTCATGATTCTTGCTTGTTTTGGTCGTTGGTTTCAGTTAGCCTAGGGCTGGTACTGTGAGCTGCTATGGAGATACGTACACGGGTTCATTCTAGAGTATGATGGCACGGGTCGTTTCTGACTGAATTCAATTTATGATACTCAGGCAAATTCGGAAATTAATCATCTCATAGGCAAAATAAAAAGCTAACTGTAGCAACACCCAAATTTTGCTAACAAGTTAAGCCGACTCTTGAACTAATCACAGAAACCCCTATGTGCCCCTTTGATCTGTCATATCTCATCAAGGAAAATCAGTTTAGTTGATGTTTTCTAGCACAACTGTTGACTAAATTATGTGTTGTATGGAGAAGAAGGTGTAGAGATACTAGTTGTACTCTTGAGATATGCCAAAACACCTTCAAGTAGTATATGTGTTGTGCAATTGTGTAGAGATACTAGTTGTACTTTTGAAGGAAATATCTGTTTTATGCAGATATCGTCATCTTCTACCTCTACAATTAGTCCCGGAAGCTGCCAGCTCCTACCTCTACAAGGTGGCCAATGGATGCGCCTGTCTCGGGTCCTTGCAACTCAAGTGGGTAGTGGAATTAATCAAATTCATCTAGTTATATATTTTCCAGTCAGATTGTTATATTGTTCATGAGTTTTTAGGATATCCCCTGAAAAAGCTACTGCTGCTACGATTGTTTGCTCTTGATTTCCTTCTTTTGGTCAAGTGATTGGAGGGAGGACCGCAAAGCCAGGGTCGGGTCTGGTTGTTCATGATTGTGTTTGGTGGAGTTCACTAGGTGTTTCTTATCTGTGTACATGGTGTTGCTACTGTTCCTATTGAGTAATTGGCAGTTCCTTTTGAGTAATAAAGCTCTGTTTCATCGCAATAAAATAAAATTGGAGGCATTGATGCCTTTATGGATTGTTATAGACCTAGTATTGTTGATTCAATGCTGCTAGGATGTATCATGCCTAGGACAAACTATTTCATATGAGTATTTGTTGTGCTATGGGTGAGCTGCTGCAGGTACATTGTACTAGATTACTATGGCACATAAGGTTGCAGATATAGTTGTTCAGATTGTACTAAAAAGAGTTGTAGTTGTTCATGATATTGGCTACATGTTAATTTTTTTGACAGTTCACTGTAGTTTATGCACCCTTGTTTGTTTGCTAGGACTCCAACAACACAATTCTGTTGTTTATGATGTTCTAGCTCATTACTGTTAGTTAAGCATGGTAATGTTAAAAAAATTGATTATTTATTAAGTCTCCTTTTGTATGTTTCATGGTGTGTGGATCTAGTTCTTTCTTTTGAGTTAGCTTTCTTTTTCTGCAGATTTTACCAAATGCCTACTTCAGTAACTATTCTACTTTTTTGGCTCCACACTGTGCTCCTAGGACAGCAGTACCTTAGGTCTCCATCACTGCCATGGCACCAAACATAAGAATATTGCGCTCACCTGCCTCTAGCCTTTCGTCGAGTGCCTTGTTGTCTTCCTCAACCTCTACAACCAGGGATCCAGGTGAGTCCTTCTGTCCTACCTGCTACCCCTGGTGTGTTCATGTCTTCTCTTCTTGTTGGAATGATGATGGGATAAGCAGCTCCCGGTGAATTTTGTGTTTAGATATTATTTGTGAGGTTCATGTCATGATTGTATTAATTCTATTTGTGTAACTTACAATATAGTTCATAGAGTCCCAGTACATATCAAGGAGGCATGCAACGTATGTAAAAGAATGACTATATAAATGCAATCAAGTATTGTAATAGAATAAATATAACCTCCTACTTCATGCCTAATTATAATTTTGGACATACATATAGCCAAAATGGGAGACAATGCTGGACCTATAATTGGTGTTGTCATTTTTGTTATTCATTTGCTATTTCTGCTAATTCAAACCATGTTTTTGATACTACAGCAGAAAATAAAATCAAGTATTCTTTATATAGCTGCTAGTATACAAATAGTCTAAGTTATTGTTTGAAGATGTTGCTTTTGTTGTCGCTATAACCAATTTCCTCTCTTTTATAAGAGCTACAGGCTGAAGGTGGAAGAAGCAAAGGGATTCGATTTCAAAGAGTGTAGATGGTGATATTTTTAGAAGCTTTATTTTTATCTGGCTGATTCAAACGATGCAATTGTTGTAATATACCACTTTGTAGCAGTTATATATTCTTGGGTGACGTGCACTATGTCCTGAATGTAATATATTTTATTTTTTGTTATCATTCGTGGAAAATAATGTTATTTGGGCTGTGTTTAAGAAATATTGTCTATTTTCTGCCCGTATGTGTAAAATAAACCAAATGCTAGATGGGTTTAAGGCTACAGCCCATCCCGTCCAACATTGGACTAGAAAAATGTATAACTTTAAGTAAATGGTTAAAAATGAAAAAGAAATGGACCTTAAAAATGCCAAAGCCCTGAATGTAGAAAAGGCCAAAATGTTGGGCTTGGCCCAGTAATGAACCGAGTTTTACAGAAAATTTGATGGACCATATTATTGGGCTTGGCCCATACAAATGACAGAAATGGACTAGGCTGATTGTGTGCCACGTAGGATCTGACATGGCGAGGCCAGTTTGCCCATGACGATATCAAATCGTCATAATGGTTATGACGATCCAAATATCGTCATAGACGATTATGACGATTTTACTAAAATGGTCGTTATAGTTCATTTGCGACGCCCAGCTTTTGACGATCTCAAAATCGTCATAGAATCGTCATAAACGGACTATTGTGACGATTTTGTGACGAAAATAGAGGGTCATATATAGCCAGATTCCTTGTAGTGTTTCTCCCCCTCCCGGTGTTCGTCCTATCACGTGTAAGTGGGTCTATAAGATTAAGACTCGCTCTGATGGATCTCTTGAGCGCTTAAAGCGCGTCTTGTGGCTCGTGGTTTTCAGAAGGAGCATGGTCGTGACTATGATGAGACATTTGCTCCTGTGGCTCATATGACCACTGTGCGTACTCTTCTTGTTGTTGCTTGCGTCAACGGGTGCGTGTCCCAGCTTGATGTTCAGAATGCATTTCTCAATGGTGAGTTGAGTGAGGAGGTTTATATGTAGCCTCCTCGTGGGTATTCTGTTCCCGAGGGGATGGTTTGTCGTCTCCGACGTTCTCTTTATGGCCTCAAACATGCCCCTCGTGCCTGGTTTGAGCGCTTTGCTTCTGTAGTGACTGTTGCTGGTTTCTCCCCTAGTGCTCATGCTCCAGCGCTGTTTGTTCACACTTCTCCTCGTGGACGCACTCTTCTTATTCTCTATGTTGATGATATGATCATTACTGGTGATGATCCTGAGTATATCGCCTTTGTTAAGGCTCGTCTTTGTGATCAGTTTCTTATGACTGATCTTGGTCCTCTTCGATACTTTCTTGGGATTGAGGTTTTCTCCACTTCTGATGGATTTTACATATCTCAGGAAAAGTACATTCAGGATCTTCTTGCCCGTGCTGCTCTTGGGGATGAGCGCACTGTTGAGACCCCTATGGAGCTCAATGTTAAGCTTCAACTTACTGATGGTGATCCTCTTTCTGATCCGACGTGTTATCGTCGTCTTGTTGGGAGTCTTGTTTATCTTGTTGTCACTCGTCCTGACATCTCTTATCCTGTTCATATTCTGAGTCAGTTTGTTTCTGCTCCTACCATTGTTCACTATAGTCATCTTCTCCGTGTTCTTCGTTATCTTCGTGGTACGATCACTCGTCGCCTCTTCTTTCCTCGTTCCATCTCCCTACAACTCCAGTGCTATTCGGACGCTACGTGGGCGAGTGATCCTTCGGATCGTCGTTCCCTTTCTTCTTACTGCGTGTTTCTTGGTGGTTCGCTCATTGCTTGGAAGACGAAGAAACAGACAGCGGTTTCCCGTTCGAGTGTTGAGGCTGAGTTGCGTGCTATGGCCTTGTTGACTGCTGAGGTTGAAAGTACAAAGGAAGTCGCCTAGAGGGGGGTGAATAGGCTTTTAAAATTATTACGGTTTAGGCTCAAGTAAATGCGGAATAAAACTAACGTTTAATTTATTGAGCATAAAATCTAGCCACTAAGTTCACCTAGGTGCACCAACAACCTATGCTAAGCAATACAAGCAACAAGGTGATAGCAAGGTATAAATACTTCAAGCACGATGGCTATCACAATGTAAAGTGCATAAGTAAAGGGTTCAGTTGAGAGATACCGATGGACGCGGAGACGAAGATTTGTTTCCCGAAGTTCACTTCCAAAGAAGCTACGTCTCCGTTGGAGAGGTGCGATGGCGCAATGCTCTCCGAACGCCACAAATGGCTCACCTCGAGGTGTGGTGGTTCGATGCTCACCCAACGCCACACAAGGCCTCACCCCGGATGCGGAAGCACGCAACTCACTGACGCCAAAAAAGGCTCACCCTATTCTCCCAAGTGCGCACCACAAAAGGCGGGCACTTGCTCCACTATGGGACGCTTGAGGGTGGTCACCGAACCCGAACAAGATTGGGCTAACTCCACAACTCAATTGGAGGCTCCCAACAACAAAGCCACAAAAGGCCAACAATGCCACAAAAGGCTAACAATGCCACAAAAGGCTACAAGACCACAAAAGGTCAACAATCCAACCACACAACCGTCTAGGGTTCCAAGGAACCCAAGAGAAACAAGCTCACAAGCTTGAACTCGCCGAATCTCCGAGGAGAACTCAAACCTATGCACCAAATGCAAGGGCAAGTCCTTCTCCCCCAAATTCCAACAAAGCTACAGAAGCTATTGGGGGAATAAGGGAGGAAGAACACAAGAGTAGAACTCAAACCTATGCACCAAATGCAAGGGCAAGTCCTTCTCTCCCAAATTCCAACAAAGCTACAAAAGCTATTGGGGGAATAAGGGAGGAAGAACACAAGAGGAGAACACAAAACTCTCCAAGATCTAGATCCCAATGATTCCTTCACAAAGAAGGGATTTGACTTGGGGGAATTGTAGATCTAGATCTCCTCTCTCAAATCCCTCAAAAAGATGCAAGAATCATAGGAGGGGAAAGGGAGAGGGAAAGCTTCTTCAAGGTTGACAATGGAGGAGAGAGAGAAAGCCAAGAACCAAGAAAAAAAGCTAGTGCCCACGAAGGGGAAGAGGAGCCCCTTTTAAAGGGCTCCCAGATCTGCCCGTTATGGGCATTCGCGACTCCTGGCTGGAACTTCCGGTGGGAGGCCGGAAGTGTAGGGTTTCGTAGCATGGAAAACAAAAAATTTCTATCGCATACAAACAAACAAGCCAAGATCTATCTACTAGATTGTAGCAACGAGTCGATGGAATAACTTACCCTCGAAGATTCCAAAGTGTTTAACGAGAGCGGATTCTCGTGGGTGATGTAGTCGTACTCTTCCCAATCTCAAGATCGCAGAGCGATCCTTCGGCAACAATGCTCGGCAGCCCTCATGATCGGTCACACGTTCGGTACTGACGAAGACCTTCCTCTTCCTTGTTCCAGCTGGCGGTGGAGGTTGTAGCACTCTCCTCGCGATTCGGCAAAGACAACGTGGTACCTGGAAGTAGAGGAGATCTCGCAGGGCTTCGCCTTAAGCCGGAGCGAGTATGGTGGATTATGAGAGAGCTCCTCGGCGATCTAGGGTTTAGACACACCAAGGAGGAGGTGCTAGAGCCGGCGGCTAGGGCTTGGGGCAGCCCAAGTCGGCTAGGGCAACCCTAGGAGGCGGCGGCAGCTGCAGGAGGTGGTGGCGCCAAGCTAGGGTTTAGGGGAACTTGTGTGCTAGGGAGGAGCCCTGCCTCCTTATATAGGTGGAGGGGCGGGCCAGGGAGGAGGGAGTCCCTCCCAACTCGGCTTGGTGGTGCTTGGGGAGGAGGACTCCTCCCAACTCGGTTTCACCCTCCTCCTCTTTCCACTTTCCAAATTTAGCCGTTTGACTTTTCAATTTAGCTATTTGACTTTTCAAACTAGGATTCGATTAATCCTTTATTTGGAACAGCGATGACACTTAGTACATGATGCAATCATACCAACTTTGATACAACACATTCATGTACCCTTCCTCCGGAGTCTTGGGACATTCCGAACCTTCTAGAACATTCCCGATGAAAACACCTAAACATTTCCCAACTCAAACGGACTTTCCTTATATGAATCTTATTCTCCGGACCATTCCGGATCTCCTCGTGATATCCGGATCCCATCCGAGACTCGAACAACATTCGGTCTCTTTCTCATCATACCATAACTACTCAAACAACGTCGAATCCTTAAGTGTGTCTCCCTACGGTTCGTGAATTATGCGGACATGATCGAGACACTTCTAACAATAACCAATAGAGGAATCTGGAAATTCATATGGCTCCACATATTTCTACGATTACTTTGGCGATCGAATGAACCACTTACATACGATATCAATTTCCTTTGTCTCACGATAGTTTACTTATCCGAGGTTATGATCGTCGGTATCTCTCGCATACCTAGTTCAACCTCTATCGATAAGTACTCTTTTATCGTTCCTGATATGTGATCCCTTGTGAGCCAGTCACATGCTTGCAAGCTAATTGGATGACATTTCACCGAGAGGGCCCAGAGTATATCTATCCGTCATATGGATGGACAAATCCCACTCTTGATCCATGTGTTTCAACCAATACTTTACGAACACTCAATGCCACCTTTATAGCCACCCAGTTACGGTGTGGTGTTTGATGTCATCAAAGCATCCATCCGGTAAAGGTGATATGCATGATCTCATGGTCGAAGGAATTAGATTACTATGTATCAGAAAGCATATAGCAATTGAACTATTAAAATGACTTGATCTTTATGCTACGCTTATCTATAGGAGTATGTCCATCATATCATTCTCCTAACGATATGATATTGTTGTTGATAACATCTCAATGTTCATGATAGGGAAACCACAATCATTTATCAACCAACAAGCTAGTGATGTATAGAGGCTATACTAGGGACTTCAAATTAAGTTTACAAATCACACAAGTATCAATGTTTCCTTGTTAATACTATTATAGCATGAATGTAAACATTTATCATAAACACAAAGATATAATAATAACTACATTTATTATTGCCTCTAGGGCATATCTCCAACAGGAAATTCCGGTGGCACACAGCCAACGGTCAAAAACTGCGGAGCGAGAAACTGGAAAGGCGAATCCTGGTCGGAACTTCCGCCGGTTCACCGGAACTTCCGGTGGGAGCGAAACTTCTGGTGGAAGTTCCGACAGAAGTTCCGTCAAATAGACATATTCAAAACAGAAGGTTACTGAACATGAGCGGAATAAGAGCCGGAACTTTCGGCGGCAAAGATGCCCTAGCGGAACTTCCGGTAGGAAGTCGGAACTTCCGGTCAGGGAAATTCCAGAAACCAGAAACCCAGAAACGCAATAACTTTTGCATCCGAACTCCAAACGGTATGAAACTAATTTTGTTGGAAAGATAACGACGAATAGAATCACCTTGGGAGAAAATATCATGAATATATATGTGAAATATCCCCCAAGGTGTGGAGCCAAGAACCAAGAAGAAAAGCTAGTACCCACGAAGGGGAAGAGGAGCCCCTTTTAAAGGGCTCCCAGATCTGCCCGTTATGGGCATTCGCGACACCTGGCCGGAACTTCCGGTGGGAGGCCGGAAGTTCCGGTGGCACCCAGCCAACGGTCAAAAACTGCGGAGCGAGAAACTGAAAAAATGAATCATGGCCGGAACTTCCAGCTCTGGACGGAAGTTCCGCCTAGCCTGGCTCCAACGGTCATCAGACCGTTGACGCCCGATCGAGAAGCGCAACCGGAAGTTCTGGTCAAAACAGACCGGAAGTTCCGGTGAACTTCCGATGCAAGTTCCGACAAAGTTCCGGCAAATAGAACGCTTCAAAATAGAAGGTTACTGAGCGTGAGCGGAAGAAGACCCGGAACTTCCACCGGAACTTTCGGCGGCAAAGATGCCCTAGCGGAACTTCCGGTGGGAATCCGGAACTTCCGGTCAGGGAAATTGCAGAAACCAGAAAACCAGAAACGCAATAACTTTTACATCCGAACTCCAAACGGGATGAAACCAATTTTGTTGGAAAGATAACGAAGAATAGAATCCAACAAGGTGTCACCTTGGGAGAAAATATCATGAATATATATGTGAACTATCCCCCAAGGTGTGGAGCCGAAAAACTTGCAAGATCAAAAACCGCAATAAGATATGCAAGTGAAATCCTTAGATGATGAGCTAGAGCTTGTTATGATGGTGACCACAAGCTCTAGATCCTCTCATGGACAAGAACCAAATAACAACCAAGAAAGATGATGCTATGAATGCAAATGTTTGAGCTCTCTCCGAACGATGCAGACGAGACACCCGCTTGAGAGCCCCTCTTGATAGCACGGCTATCTATCCTAAACCCGGTCTCCCAACTAACAATACGAGACCGGCAAAAGAAAATCCCTATCAAGAACATACCTTTGCCTTGAGCATCCCACTTGAAATTGATGTAGACCGTCTTGTTCTTCTATAGTGGGAACACCTTTCTTGGATGCTCTTGCTTGATGAAGATGAAGACTTGCAAATTGCTCCCCCATACTCCACGGGGAAACCTCTTCTTTGAACTTGTCTTCATCATTCCATGAGCACGAGGATGGAAAGCATCAAGCATGAGATCTTCTAGAGATGGCGCATCTTGAGCTCGCCCTTCTTCATCCCTACTTGAGGTTGATGCAACTCTTTGCACATGCCTTGATCGACCTTCAAGCTCCTTCTTTCTTCATGATTCCAATGGGCACAAAGCCCTTGGACATTTCTTCATCTTCCAACCTTGAGACCAACACATGGCCCAAGCGATGCCAATGGACAAACCTACAAGTGAAACTCAATTTACACATTAGTCCATAGAGATTGTCATTAATTACCAAAACCACACATGGGGGCATACATGCCCTTTCAGAGGTGACCTGGTTACGGTGGTTACTTGCGGATTTTGGGGTCTCTCTTACCACACCCAGTCTGGTTTTCTCTGACAGTACAGGTGCTATTAGTATTGCACGTGATCCGGTCAAGCATGAGCTTACCAAGCATATTGGTGTTGATGCTTTCTATACACGTGCTCAGGTGCAGGCTCAGGTTGTTGCGCTTCAGTATGTGCCTTCAGATTTACAGTTGGTGGATTTCTTCACGAAGGCACAGACCAGAGCGCAGCATGATTTCTTACTCTCCAAACTCAGTGTTGTGGATCCAGCATGAGTTTGAGGGGGGTGTTAGATGTATATATCTGTATATTGTATTTCCCCCATATGTTAGGGGGCTTCCTGCATATTTGCCATGTACCTGTACTATATATTGTGGCCTTTGGCCCCCAGAGGAATACAACTTTTCTATTCCTAACAGCTCAGATGTGGGACTCGATGATGACAACGAAGTTGCTGCGTCGAGGGGGCGACCACCTGCTACAAGCAGCCGACGTCCCTGCTACAAGCGGCGGGGAGGCGTTGCTACAGGCAGAGGCGGGGGTTGGCGTCCCTGCTACAAGTTGAGGCGGACATTGCTACAAGAGGTCGGTGTCTCTGCTACGACCGGCCAGCGTCTCTGCTACAAGCGACGGGGGTTATAGCTCCTATGCGACATCTTTCAGTGGAATTGTACAGAACAGAACATCGTTGTAAAGAATATCTCGCATGCGAGGTTTGTGAAGCAGCAAATAGCTGGCATGTGACACTTCTCATGAGCCGTAGTAGACAGCTTAACAATTCAGTTTAGCTAGGCCGAGTGAGACCCAAACTTATCCACCTCACATCGTGGGACCCACTACTTGTCCACCTCATGTCGTGGGACCTAGAACTCGCAGCTCGTAGAAACAGAGCATCTCGCCCCTGCGCCGGAGCCAGTTTTGACCATTGCATCCTCCCGTTCACTAGTGCAAAACGCCCATTTGGTCCTAGTTGGTAAGGGGCATTAGTCCCGGTTACCCAACCGGGACGAGGCAACCGGGACACGGACAAATGGGGGTACACGTGGCGGTGTCAGAGGGCGAGGGGGGGTGGAGCAGCCGTCCCGGTTCGTAACACGAACCGGGACAAATAACCTTCTGCCGCGGTAGAGATTTAGCACATTTCTCTGCCGCAGCAGAGAATTCCTTTTGGCACATTTTGTTGCCGCGGCAGCATTTTCGCCACTTTTTGTGCCGCGGCAGAGAATTCATTTAGGTTGTTTTATTGTTTATTTAGTGTTTTGCACTCATTAATGAAGGAACCATTATATTACACAAGATCATTATGACAATATTACATTCGATACACGGATCGAGTTCATGCACTACATACAAAAGTTGCTCTTTTTACAATCCCTATTGTCTATACACAGCCGAATAGTATTCCCCTTTTGGGTTTAGGACTTCTGCATCCAAGAATCCCGCCAATTCATCATGAATTGCTCGTACGCGATCCTTTGACAGACGACCGTCCTGTAGATGGTCGATCTGATTTAAAAAAGGAGTCAGCATATATGAATGAAACTAAACACAATTTGATTGTAATTAAAAACTATAGAAATTGTTTACGTACGTGGAGTTGCTCTAAATTTCTGCCCTTGTCATCGCACGTCTTCCGGATGAACTCGCAAACATAGTATCCACATAGATTGTTAACTGGTCCCTGTGTCAGGCACTTTACGAGAACATAGTTCAATCAAAATAATAATCAAGCATGATAATAACTGTATCAAAACTAGAATCAAAGAGATGCGCGGATATAACTAGTGGTGCTTACATCTAGTGCTTCAAATGTAAGCTCCGCTTTCCAAACACCCCTAGCCTTGTTGGTGAACCGTTTCCAAGCGCTGCCCGGCGAAGAAAACAAATAAAAGAAGTTATTAATTACTTGATATCAGAAAATTCACGAACGTTGCCGATATAGTGTCGTAATGATTAGAATTACCGCTGGAGAAGCATCTGCATGTCCTTCCACTGCTCAAGGGGTTTATGTTTCGAGTCCATGACTAGTACACGCCCTTTGTCAAGTTGAATGATTAACATAATATAGTGGAAGCTGCGAATGCATAACTAATCAATTATATACTTAACATCGAGTAAGCGAAATAGAAAGTGTATAGAAGACAATAACACTCACTCGAAGTTGTAAGGAAAAAGTATTTCCCTTCTGGTTTCTTGAAACCTTAACGCGTGTACTATATTATCCTCCGTATCATGGGGGCTTGTTTTGAGATTAGCTTCATGAACCCAATATGGGTCAATGAAGCCAATGTCATAGATTTGTCCTCTGCTGCATTCGAGAATCTTCATTCTGCATATTACAGTATGATTATATACATGCAATAAACAAGGTGAGATAGCTGGAGACTAAATTAATTACAGAATTAGTACTTACAGACAATAGGCACTGATGATCGATTTGTCCAAGGCGTCTTGATTGAATAATTGAAATAGTTCATCAAATTCAATGGATATCATGTCATCCTTTTCTTTCCCATGATGCTTTTTTGTAACCCTCAGCACTATCCAGTTAGCCCCGGCCTTTTTCGCATGCATGTACCAGTTATGCAATCTTCGCATTTTCGTTGGAAGATTATTTACCTCCTCAGGTTTGACGAGAGGTTTGCCGTACTGGTATTTGTATGCTACTTCACTCACGGGGAAGTACTCTAACTGGGATAAGTACTGGGCAATACTCATACCTTGAGCAACGGCAGCTTCTCCGTATTGTACAACTACCTCTCGATCATACTGCTCTTCGGCCCCATATTTGCTCGACCCCACATTGGTTTGGGAAATCACCTTGAGAGGGGCGCAAGACTGTTTTGCTTGTTCTCCGAGCTGGGCAACAGATTTCTCGCTTGCATCGATCGCTCTTCGAGGCTTTTTGTGCCGCATGTGACTTGAGAATAGAACGCTCATAGTCTGATGACAGCTTTGGCTCGGGTTGATGAAGAGTCTTTAGCATTTTCAACACTTTGGCTTTTTCTTCTTTGGTGTTGGGGAACTCTGGCTCTTTCGGCCGCCTCAGCTTAGCGAAAAACGCTATCGTTTCCGCATCAACGATAGCATGATCTCCTCTTGATCAGTCGTAAGCTCTCTTGGGAGGAACCTTTGGTACTTTTGGAAGAGGCTCTTGTTTACGTTTCGGCGATCGCTTACCACGACGCAGAGTAGCGGTACGCTTACGCTTTTTATCCTGAGGCGCTGGCGATGGCTCCCGCGGCGATGGCTGCGCCAGAGATTGGTGAGGCGACGGAGCCGGTGAGGCGACAAAGACGGCTGCCGCGGCGGCGACGACCTCGCTGGAGACGGTTGAGGCGGCGGCGAAGATGGCCTTGGCGTGTGATTTCGAAGCACGCTACATTCCTTCGGCCATAGAATGGTGACGTTTGTTGCGTCTCCCAGTACAGTCACATCCCCTTCACCTGCAGGGTAGTGAAGATCCAAAACTTCAAAGGTGGGCATGATTTCATCCACCCTGACAATAGCGTAGCCCTCTGGAACCGGACGACAGTGGTAAGTTGGTGTGGGTCCAATTGGTAAGGCATAGCCGACCGCCACCTTCATTGATATGTTCACAACTTTGACATGTAGCTCGCAGTGTGTCATCTCTGTGATATCATCCACTAGGTAGCCAACAGGAGCCATCGTCGGTGCACCATCGTCATCGCCATTGTCATCACCCGGGACCTCGGTGGAAGCCACATTGCTTTTTCGATTATTCGATAGGCCGGTAGCATCGAATGCAGTGTGCTGCTGAGATGGGCCGGTAGTACTTTGCTCTTTAAGTGCGTTAATTTCATCTTGTTGTTGCTTTATTCGTTCTTCAATTATACGCATTCGCTCTTTCTGAATATCTGCTTCAACTCCCGCCCTGTCATTTCTCCTCTGACGGCTTCTATCAAGATATTTCTTCCTCTCTTCGGGAAACCCAGTCCTCCATGGTTGGGAGCCTCTTGTGCCTCGTGTTCGTCCATCATGTTCCTTATTTCCAAGGGCGAGTGTGAGCTCATCATTCTCTCTATCGGGAATGAAGTCCCCATATTTAACAGCCTTTACTGCTTTTCTCATCCTCTCGATTGGAAAGGGGTCTTCTTTATGTCGTATGTTATATATACACATCCCTTCCGAGTCCAACGTGCCCCCATGCCCGTAAAACCAATTCCTTGCATGTTCTACCCAATCGTCTGTCTCTGGGGTGATATTTTTAGCACACAGTTCTTTCTCAAGTTTCTCCCACTTAGGAATGCCAGCCCTGTAGACACCTTGCCCCATAGTATGGTGATACTTCTTGTTAGCAGCATTCAGCTTATTCGTTGCAGACATTTTCTTAGCTTTTTCTGATGTCTTGTACTTTACAAACTCAGCCCAGAATGGTTTTATCTTCTCAAACTGAATCTTCTTGAAATTCGAAGTCTTCTCTTTCACAACATAGTCAAGGTGCAATCTTTTCTTCCAGTTGGTGAAACACTGGGCCATTTTCTTCATAGCCCACTCCCTGACCTTAGCCTACATGGCTCTCCCATGTTCTAAGGCGTCCTCAACTAGATCCTCCGCATTTGGATCCAGCTCTATCTTCGGTAGTTTGAAATTAACCATGAGCCTCTTCCACAGTAAATCTTTGGCGTGGTTAGGGACAAATAAACATGTTCCCTCTTCTTCCGCATCAGCAGGCCTATTCCAATTTCGAATGGTGATCGGGATTAAGTCCCTAACGATTACTCCGCATTGTGCCACAAATTTGTTTGCGACAACTTCGGGAGCCGTCGATTTGCCGTCTTCAGCGACATCTTCGATCCTGAACCTCTCATGGTCTTCCAACTTTTTGGTTGGGCCTCGTCTGCTCTTTTCAGTAGATTTCTTCGATCCAGAGGGCTAAAAGAAGAAAGATCATCGTTACTATTTCTATATAGATAGCAGATGATTAATTAATGAATTAATTATATTACATGCACCTCGCCAGAGCGGTCGTCTTCTCGATTACACAAGGCATCGCCTTCTCCCTCGCGGAAGGCAACACCTTCAACCTCAAACAAGTCGTCTATTCCGGCAAAAATAGGATTACCCTCACCGGAGTTGTTCAGAAACGTCGATACATCTAAATTTTCTTCCCCGCGGATCACACCTTGGATCAACTCTTCCTTTTCTTTGTCTCTGACGTGTGGGTCCATATTTTCTGCATAGGTGGAAAAACGGATAAGTCAAAACGGATAAACCCTAATATATACATACACAATAATAAAAATATATACATACACACTATATATACATACACAATATATACATACACACTAAAAGGGAAGGGGCGGCTGGAGCGCGTGGCGATGGACGGAGACGGAGGCGCTGTGGCGGTCGGGGAGGAGGGATAGGCCGAATGCTCAAACAAGGATGATGATATGACAAGTTGAATTGCATTGAAATGAAACCCTAAAACTTGCTCGGCAATTTAAACGGGGTTCCGAGGGTTGAAAACCCTAACTCGGGAAACTCCGGAAACACATGAGAGGGGTTGATTTAGTTCTCTAATTAAACTTGTCATTAAATTTGATTAGCAATGCATGATTATAGCTTAAAAAGGTAGAACTCATTTTTCTAAACATTTTAATATATTATTTGTATTTTTCTGACTTATAAATAATAAGATATGAATTTTACAATATTAATCATTTTCTGGAATTATAAAACAATTTATTACATCAGGCGCGTCGTGTATAAAGCGAAGAACCAATACCGGAAAGAAAGGCAGCAATCAATCAACCCTTGGGTTCGGGATGCCCTGGCGAGGACACATCTGCTAACCCTAGGTGCAACATCGATTCAAATAGGGTCTATGACAACTAATATCATATACAAATACAAAATATGATAATATACATATTCATATACAAATACAAATACATATACATATACAAATACATATACATATACAAATACAAAATATGATAATATATAGGACACTCTATCTATCGATAAAAGACCACAGTAGAATTGTATGCATCATGGCAAGAATTGAAATGCTTCCGAAATCATAGGATTATATCATGGTAGGGCTATGCTTGCCTTTGCCTGTTGATAGCCGAAAGAAGAGATGCAGGATCCTTGTACTTGACTTGATTACAGTTGGTCAAGTATTTGTCTTCGAGCTTCGACGGTGTTGATCTCTGTCTTCGATCTCGATCTCGATATCGTATTCTACCGGGAAGAACCAAACACCAGAAAGAAAGGGAAACAATCAACACATGGAATCGATGCAATGCTCAAGCAAGTATGATGATATGACAAGTTGAATTGCATTGAAATGTAACCCTAAAGCATGATCTACAATTAATCGGGGTTCCGAGGGGTGAAAACCCTAACTCGGAGAAACTTCGGAACACATGAGAGGCGTGGATTTGTTCTTCTAATTAAACTTGTCATTTAAGTTGTTCAACAATGCATGATTATAGCTTAGATATCTAGGTTTCATTTTTCTGAACATTTTGATATATTATTCATATTTTTCTGACTTATAGATTAAAAGTTATTGAATTTTCAATATTCAAAACAATTTCTGAAAATAAATAAGTCTGGAATTATTTAATACACCTAGGCACACTGTACCCACAGTAACTGACTGATGGGCCCTGTGCCACATAGGCAGCCACATGAGCAAAGTGGGACAGAGGAGGCCGTTGGATATTTTTCACCAGGGCAGGGGTTACACACTGCCACTGACGGGTGGACCTGGTCCACGCGGGCAAGCCACGCTGGCGCCATGCGGGCGTCGCCGGAGGGAACGGCCAGACGGCAGCGCGGGACGGCGACAGAGGCGATGCGAGGCTACGAAACTTATCTTGTTCGAACCAGGGCACCGGGGCAGACCTAATAGGGGCAGCGCCACCTTGAAATGGTCACCGGAGCACCGGCGATGACGATGAATGGCGGCGGCAGACGGTGAGCTATGGTGGTAGCAAGATACAGAGGGACATGGAGGAAGAGGAAGGGTCCCTGAGGACCAGTGGCTCACCGTGATGCCGATGGAGGGATCCGCGAGGTCGGAGGCGCGGCGCGGCCGGAGATAGGTGGCGCGGAGCTCCTCTCCGGCGCTGGGAGGCAGGCGGCGGTTCGTGTGCAGCTCCACGGCGCGGTGGCGTGATGACAGCGGGCGGCACCGGCATCGGGGATCGGGCGGCGGCGTCTCCCTATTGCACTGTTCAAGGCGTCGGGTTGAAGAGAAGTGAGATGGGGAAGAAGAAGAAGAAGAAGAAGAAGAACAGGCGTGTAAGTTATAAAGGAAGGGCCTTTTGTCCCGGTTGGTAGCTCCAACCGGGACTAAAGGGTCATACGTCCCGGTTGGAGCCACCAACCGGGACGTATACTCCAATTTTTTCAGCAGACCAAGGGGCGCGCGCAGGGGATCTTTAGTCCCGGTTGGTGGCTCCAACCGGGACATATGACCCCGTTTTCAAAAAATTTCAGGAATTTTCTCTATGTTCCCGTCTTATTTTTTATTTTGGGGTTTAAATTTGTAATGTTTTTTAAATGATAATTACTTTGGAATAAATAATTCAAAACCATTTACTGTTTTTAAAAATAATTTATGTAACCATTTAAACTATGAACCATTTAAAATTAAAAATGAATTAACTTATATTTTTTGAATAATAATTTGGAATTTAGAAAAACTTTAAACATAAAAGTGTTTGAATTTGAATAACTAATTCAAAACCATTTTCTATTTTTAAAAAATAATTAATGTAACCATTTAAAATATGAACCATTTAAAATTAAAAAGGAATTAACTTATATTTTTTGAATATTAATTTGGAATATAGAAAAACTTTAAACATAAAAAGTGTTTGAATTTGAATAACTAATTAAAAACCATTTTTTGTTTTTAAAAATAATTAATGTAACCATTTAAACTATGAACCATTTAAAATTAAAAATGAATTAACTTATATTTTTTGAATATTAATTTGGAATTTAGAAAAACTTTAAACATAAAAAGTGTCTGGATTTGAATAAATAATTCAAAACCATTTTCTACTTTTAAAAAATAATTAATGTAACCATTTAAACTATGAACCATTTAAAATTAAAAATGAATTAACTTATATTTTTTGAATATTAATTTGGAATTTAGAAAAACTTTAAGCATAAAAGTGTGTGGATTTGAATAAATAATTCAAAACCATTTTTTGTGTTTTAATTTGGATTTGAATTAACTTATATTTTTTATATATTAATGGGCGGGAAAAAAAGGACGGGAAATAATGGGCGGAAAGAAAATTTTATTAGGATAGAACTGGAATTAAAGTACATAATGCAACTAATACAAAGTTACATAGAAGAACTAGAAATTAAGATACATGGCCAGATTAAGCCACAATCGGCCGAACTTGTTTTGCAATGTTGGAGTGATTCACCATGCTCCCGCCACACCGTAATACTCGCCATTGTAGTCGTCATTTCGCCGTGGTCGTCATTTGTCGTCGGGATCGCCGTAGTTGAACCTTGAAGGCTGAGTACGAGTGGGATGGACTTGAGGGTAGCGCAGGCGGGGGCTAGAGTCGGCGGCCGTGTCATAGGACATGATGCTCTGGAGAGTCCGACCGCGCCACCACAACCGACGGCCGGCCTCGTTGAAGTTCGGAGGAGGTGGGCCATCCTCCTCATACCTGGCGAGCGCCCTCTCATGCCGATCCACGAAGAAGGCTTCCCAAGTCGAGAAATAGTCGGGATGCCATCTGGGATTCCTCCGCTGCTCCGGCGTGAGCTCGAAGTAGTAGTGGTTTGTGATGGCCATCCGACGCGCCACACCTAGAGGGACAGGAGGAACCAGCACGCCACCGGCGCTCAGCATCCAGCCGACGGGGACACAGTAGCCCGGTGGGCAGGGGTAGTTCGAGGTGCAAAGCGCCTCCGCCTCCGCCTCCCTGGGAGTTAGTGCTACGGTGGAAGTCATGGGAAAGAGTGATGAGGTTGCAGATATGAGTCTAGAGATGTGCAATGACAATGGAGGCCAACCCTACATATATATAGTGAGAAATGGCAGGAAGATAATCAAGGGAAGAATCAAGGGAAAAGCGGCGGGGAAAATCAAGGGAAAAATCAAGGGAGAAATGCCGGGAAAAAATGGCGGGAAGAAATATGGCGGGAAGAAATATGGCTCATTTAGAACTTGCATTGGATCTCTGAAGAAACCACATATTGCGAGTCTAAAAATGATTTTTTTCAAAAAATCACGGGCGGTAGATCATGTACCTGTAGTACAAACCGGACCCACTTCCTACCGATTCGGCAGACATTTGTCCTTTTTACCCGGGATGGACGAAAAGGTTTGAGATATCCCGGTTGGGAGATAGTACATGTAAGGTGGTATATTATTTTAGGAAAATGGGAAGGTAGCATTCTGAAACGGCATTTTGGTGGTTACTTCACAAAACGACCCGTTTTTTGCGCTCGGAAAATGAAAAAGGGATTTTCCGTGCGACAAAAAGAAAAACTTCCTCCTACAACATTGTTCTCCATACCAATGTCCACACGCATGCATAATATGGGCACAGCATCACAAACTATGTCGTGATTCAGCACATAACATCGGTCATTTAGACCGAAAGCCATGAAACCTCGAACATGATAGGTCATTTTGTGAAGGTTTTTTCGAGACATGATCAATATATCAAGTCTGGTATTTTTCCTTTCAACTATGTCACATAATATGACACCACGCGAAGGATTTTCAATGTTCGGATTTTTTTTGAATTTATTATGCCCATTTTGAATTTTCTGAATTTCTAACTATGGTCGAACCGGCGTGCATGAAGATAGGGGACGAGCATCATTAGATCTTGCATTGGATCTCTAAAGAAACTACATATTGCGAGTCTAAAAATGATTTTTTCAAAAAATCATGGGCAATAGATCATGTACCTGTAGTACAAACCGGACCCACTTCCTACCGATTCGGTAGACATTTGTCCTTTTTACCCGGGATGGACGAAAAGGTTTGAGATGTCCCGGTTGGGAGATAGTCCATGTAAGGTGGTCTAATATTTTAGGAAAATGGGACGGTAGCATTCTGAAATGGCATTTTGGTGGTTACTTCACAAAACGACCCGTTTTTTGCGCTCGGAAAATGGAAAAGGGCTTTTCCATGCGACAAAAAGGAAAACTTCCTCCTGCAACATTGTTCTCCATACCAATGTCCACACGCATGCATAATATGGGCACATCATCACAAACTATGTCGTCATTCAGCACATAACATCGGTCATTTGGACCGAAAGCCATGAAACCTCGAACATGATAGGTCATTTTGTGAAGGTTTTTTTGAGACATGATCAATATACCAAGTCTGGTATTTTTCCTTTCAACTATGTCACATAATATGACACCATGCGAAGGATTTTCATTTTTCGGATTTTCAATATACTAAAGGTTCATCTTTAGTCCCGGTTGGAGGGATTTCGACAGGCTGGGCCAGGCAGCACTAATGAAAGGGGTGAGTGTCGACATTATGTCGTGCGGCGTGTACCTTGTCCCGGATGGTGTCACCAACCGGGACTAAGATGAACCTTTAGTCCCGGTTGGAGACACCAACCGGGACAAAACACGAGTCAGCACTAATAATAGGGGTGAGTGTCGACACTATGCCGAGCTGCTTGTACTATAAATAGGCATCCTTGTGAGTCCAGTCCTCCAGCCAGTTTGAGGCATCTCCAAGATGGTTTTCGAGAGAAGGAACACCACTACGGCCAGTTTCAGGGAGATGCCGACGGAGCCAGATCCTCGGCATCTCAGAAATCGTCATAGAGGCACTCCTAATATGTGAAATTAGTTAGCTCGAGCGTATTGATCTAGTTAGAGAAGTTACAAGCTGCAAGATGGTTTCGAGCGAGGAACACCACTACGGCCAGTTTGGAAATGCCGCGGATCCCATCCTCCGGCATCTCCGAGAAATCGGTCATAGAGGCACTCCTAATATATGAAATTAGTTAGCTCAAGGTGTATTGATCTAGTTAGAAGTTACAAGCTGCAATATGGTTTTCGAGGCGAGGACACCACTGACCAGTTCGAGGAGATGCCGCCGATCCTCGGCATCTCCAAGAAACTGGTCATAGAGGCACTCCCTAATATGTGACCATACGCGTTTTGAGATCAGATCTTAATGGTAAGTACGAATCGGGACAACTTCTTCATAGTCCCGTTCCAGCCACAAAACGGGACTAACACTCAAGACATTTATTAGTATTAAAAACCGAGACTACAAAACCGTGACTAAAGGCCCCTTATATATATTCCCGGTCAAGCCACAAACCATGAAGATATACTTCGGTGAAGCCACACACCGCGAAAGACATGAACTAGCGCTACATAATATGAGCATGAACTTCTTGGCATATGTCCTTCCTTATGATCGCTTCAGACGTAACCATGGAGCATCTTCTTTACTTAACGGAATGCTTGGGTCATTTCCTTTGAAGGCGGAAGTTCATCAAACTTATTATAATCTTCTCGACATGTACATCTTGTCCTCGATTCCCACGATGTTTCTTTTCCTGAAAGAACTATGTGACGCTTTGGCTCATCATATGATGTATTCGTTTGCATATTTTTTCTTTGTTTTGATGCGGAGGACATGTCCTTCACATAGAAAACCCGAGACACATCATTGGCTAGACGAATGGTTCATCTCTATAACCAAAATTGTTGAGATCCTTGTTGTCATTTCGTACAACTGGTCTATCTTTACCCCTTCCCCATTCAGGTTGACCCATTTGTAGCGAAACAAAGGGACCTTAAAAGAGACTCCATAGTCTAGTTCCCATATCTCCTCTATGTAACCATAATATGTGTCCTTTTGTCCATTCTCGTCTATTGCATCAAAGCGGACACCACTATTTTGGTTGGTGCTCTTTTTATCTTGGGAGATCGTGTAGAATGTATTCCCATTTATTTCGTACCCTTGGAAATTCAATACAGTAGAAGATGGTGACGCGGCCAACAAGTATAGTTGATCTCCAACAGTGGTGTCATTCAAGCGATGTGTCCGCATCCAACCACCGAAAGACTTCATGTGTTCATCTGTAATCCATGATTCGGGCTTCCCCGGGTTTTTGGAGCGTACAATATTCTTGTGTTCCTCGATATACGGAGCTGCCAAGGTGGAATTATGTAGAACTATGTAGTGTGCTTTAGTGAAAGAATCCCCGTCCCTACATATCATTGCTTTCTTTCCCAGTGTCCCTTTTCCACTTAGTCTTCCCTCATGTCGCGAGTCAGAAACACCAATCGGCTTAAGGTCAGGAATAAAGTCAACACAAAACTCAATGACCTCCTCTGTTCCATATCCCTTGGAGATGCTTCCTTCTGGTCTAGCACGGTTATGAACATATTTCTTTAAGACTCCCATGAACCTCTCAAAGGGGAACATATTGTGCAGAAATACCGGACCAAGAATGGCAATCTCTTCCACTAGGTGAACCAGTAGATGCGTCATAATATTGAAGAAGGATGGTGGGAACACCAATTCAAAACTAACAAGACATTGTACCACATCCTTCTGTAACCTTGGCAGAATATCTGGATTGATTACCTTCTGAGATATTTCATTGAGGAATGCACACAGCTTCACAATGGGTACTCGAACATTTTCCGGTAGAAGCCCCCTCAATGCAATCGGAAGCAACTGCGTCATAATCACGTGACAGTCATGAGACTTCAGGTTTTGGAACTTTTTCTCTGCCATATTTATTATCCCCTTTATATTAGATGAGAAGCCCGATGGCACCTTGATACTGTAAATGACTTCAAAAAAGATTTCCTTCTCTGCTTTGGTAAGAGCATAGCTGGCACAACTTAAGTGACGCACTTTATCCGTTTTGTTCTGTGTATGCATGTTCTTTGGGTCTTTCATAATTTGTTGGTCCTCCCGTGCTTCTGGTGTATCTTTTGTCTTCCCATACATGCCTAGGAATCCTAGCTGGTTCACGCAAAGATTCTTCGTCACGTGCATCACGTTGATTAAAGAGCGGACACGCAGGACTTTCCAATATGGCAGCTCCCAAAATATAGATTTCTTCTTCCACATGGGTGCGTGTCCTGTAGCGACATCGTTCGGAACTGATTGACCGTCGGGACCCTTTACAAAGATTACTTCTATGTCCTTGACCATACCAAAAACATCATCACCAGCAGGGAGTTCAAGCTTCTTCCGGTGATCTTCCTCACCCTTGAAATGCTTGCCTTTCTTTCTTACGGGATGATTGGTCGGAAGAAATCGTCGATTCGCCAGGTACACAACCTTCTTGCATTTATGTAAATATGTACCTTCAGTCTTATTTAAACAGTGTGTGCATGCCTTATATCCCTTGTTTGTGCATCACGAAGGTTACTAAGAGCAGGCCAATCATTGATGGTTACGAATAACAACCCTCGTAGATCAAATGGCTCCTGTTTGTTCTCATCCCACGCACGTACACCTGGTTTGCCCCACAACTGTAAGAGTTCTTCAACTAATGGCCTAAGGTACACATCAATGTCATTGCCCGGTTGCTTCGGGCCTTGGATGAGCACTGGCATCATAATGAACTTACGCTTCATGCACAACCAAGGAGGCAGGTTGTAGATACCTAGAGTCACGGGCCAGGTGCTGTGACTGCAGCTCTGCTCCCCAAAAGGATTCATGCCATCCTTACTTAGACCAAACCATAAGTTCCTTGCGTCACCTGCAAAGTCTGGAAAGTCTCTCTCGATTTTTCTCCACTGTGACCCATAGCAGGGTGTCTCAACTTCCCGTCTTTCTTACGGTCTTCTTTGTGCCATCGCAACAACCTGGCATGCTCTTTGTTTCTGAACATGCGTTTCAACCTTGGTATTATAGGAGCATACCACATAACCTTAGCAGGAACCCTCTTCCGGAGGGGCTCTCCCTCAACATCACCAGGGTCATCTCGTCTGATTTTATACCGCAATGCATTGCATACCGGGCATTTATCTAAATTCTCATACTCCTTACCGCGGTAGAGGATGCAGTCATTAATGCATGCATGTATCTTTTGCACATCTAATCCTAGAGGACAAAGAGTCTTCTTTGCTTCGTAGGTACTCTCGGGAAGTTCGTTATGTTTTGGAAACTTCGGCTTCATTATTTTCAGCATCTTTTCAAATGAGGAGTCAGTTAGAACACACTCTGCCTTCCATCGCAACAATTCCATTAATGTACCGAGCTTTGTGCTGCCATCTTCACAATTTGGGTACAACAATTTCTTGTGATCTTCTAACATGCCCTCTAACTTCAACTTCTCATTTTACATGCTTCACGGTCTCGCTTTGCATCGAAATGACCCTACCAAGTTCATCACCGCTCATCTGATGCCCATTCTTCACCTCCTTACTCTCCATTGTCTTCCATTGCAGTATCACTGTATTCAGGAAACATATGATGATAGTTGTTATCATCATCTTCTTCTTCACCATCTTCCATCATAACCCCTCTTTCCCCGTGCTTGGTCCAGCAATTATAGTTGGGCATGAAACCTTTCATAATTAGGTGGCCGCGAATGATTTTTGAGGAAGAGTACTCCTTGTTGTTCCGACATTGAACACATGGACAACGTATAAAACCATTCTCTTTGTTTGTCGTAGCCACATCGATAAATTTATCCACGCCTTTCATATACTGGCTACGCGCGGTCACCGTACATCCATTCCCGACCGTTCATACGCATCATATAAGTAAGTTTATCAAAAACATGACATCATAAATAGTGAAATGACCAATTCACATCGACACATGCATTGTATCAATGACGGAGAAAAGATAATATTGCTAACCTCGATCGAGGAAATAAAGAGGAGAAAGCTCAAGTGCGTCTCGGACACCTTCTATATTTTTGTTCTATGAGAAATTGAACGGGATTATTCACTCAAACATTTCATCAAACACCTTGAATGCATGCATAGGGAAAAAACTAGCACACCCTCACCTTCCACAAGAGAAAAAAAGCAGTGGAGGCGGGGCATTGCATTTATAGAGGCGGGAGCATATGTCGGTTTGTAACACAAATCGGGACTAAAGGTTAGCGTCGACCACGTGGCGTGGCACACCTTTAGTCGGTTTGTGTTACAAACCGACGATGCTCTACCAACCGGGACGCATGCCTCCGGGCCCCGTGCCTGCTCGAACCGGGACGCGTGTCAGCATTAGTCCCGGTTGGTGGCGCAACCGGGACTAATGCTCTGAGGGGGCGCGAACGGATGGCCTGTTTTCTACTAGTGGTTTCTCCCCCTTCTTCATCGGTGAACCTCGTCGCTCTGCAGCATCGGCGGTAGATGTCGAGCTCCTCTTTAGCCTCCAACTATCGGTGGCAACGCTACGGTCCAGTGCCGCTAGGAAGATGCCCTGATTGCCCACGGACGGCGCACCTGAAGCGGCTGATCACCACGAGCGATGAGAATGGCAACGCCGGGCGCGAGTTAGTGAAATGCGAGAGCAAAGCAGAGTCGGGGCAGGTGAGATCCGAGTTTGGCCTCTCCAAATTTCATATTAATTTCCTCAATTTTATGGTTTTTTCATCTGATTTGGGAATTAGGGTTAATATTTCCTATTTTCATAAACTACCGAAATGCAGGAATTTTGAGTGGCTTGATGATTACATCAAGAGGATTGGAACGGAGGACGCATCCCCGGGGCTCAATTTGGGGGGGCGGACCCCTCAATTTGCCGTCAGCGTGGAGCAGGTGGGATCGGGCCCGGTGGGATCAGGTGCGGCTCCACTCGAACAGTTGGGATCAACTGAGGAGTTGAAGAAGATGAACAAGCAGCTACTGAAACTTATCAATCTGAAGAAGCAGGACAATCTGATGGCCGAAATTTTTAATTTTTGTGTAATTTGTCTCGATTTTTTTATCTTCAGATGATTAGTTGTTAGACAATGTTCGAGTAACAACCGACATGCTTTGTAATCGTACCGATGGATGTTATACTCTCTGGCTTAGCCTTGATTAAAATGCAACATAAATTCGGCCAAATTTCGAACTATTCTATTCGGTCACTGTAGTTTGTCAGTTAAGTGCAAAGTTCAGTGAGTGAGCAGAGCAGGGGAGGGCAAAGTTTAGTGTTAAGAAAAAAATCGATGAGTTTTAGAAAAGGTCAGGCCCAAATAGAATGTAGCCATGCCTAAATTCGTCGTATCTAGGCCCAATAGTAAGGACGTGTAGATTCAGCGAAAAAAATGCTCACCGTGCAATCTAATGAGTGAGGGCATGTGTATATTCGGCATTTTGAGATTATTGCAAAACTTGGAAATGTATGGGAATGTATACCCCTTTTGAGCTTATGTCATTTCACTCATTTTGAGATTATTGCACAACTCTTATATGAGAACTCATTTTTAGATTGTTTAGTTTGTTTTGTAGTTCCAATTTCTTTTTGGATACCCATTTCTTATTCTCGAATATTTTGGAGAAACTTTTTTAGCCTTTTGATGCACAAGGACGAATTTCAGTTTATCATTGGTCCTTTTTAGTGGATTTCAGTTGTTTTGAATAGTTTGGCCAAATTTTGGTGCAATGAGTTCAACATTGGCCCTTTTTAGTGGATTTTACTTGCAAAGTTCGGCCTAATTTTGGTGCAATGACATGTAACCTTGGCCCTTTTTAGTGGATTTTATTTGTTTTTCATAGTTTGGGGGCCACGTAGAGCCAAATGTTTATTTCTTTATTGAGTAAACACGCGCACATAGATTGACGATACAATAAAATACAATGAAACAACTCGGTCACATAGTAGACACGGGCATATAGATAATATATTATATTATATAAAGAAGAAACATAGAGAGGGGTAATATGATTACACATAGAGGGGGCCCACATTACATATAGAGGGCCTCACATTACATAAACCCTAACCCTAGCTACTTCGTCTAGGGCTGTCGGCCAACCTCGTCGCCGGGAGGCTGCCCTACTCCATCGGCGTTGCGGACGCTGACATGGTTATACCCTATGGATACACGATATTAGTATACCTGGTCCAACCCAAGAAAGGCCCATGACAAAATATGCGGCCTATGGAGATTTCGGTTGGCCCAAGCCTAGGACGTCTTCGGATCCTTGGAGAGCAAAAATATAATAGATAGAATTTTAAAGGGAACAAACCCTAATCTGTAACCGACTCGACCTGACGCCTGAGACCTGCCCATCTATATAAAGGCTAGGAGGGCACGACGAGGATGACGACTCAAATCACCTCATATGCACCTCACGCCAGATTGCATCTGCGCACCCCTGTAATCTTCGGTTCCGCCGTAATCAAGAGCAGACAAGCAGGAGTAGGGTTTTCGCTTCGGGGGCCTGAACCTGGGTAAATCTCGTGTCACAGTGTTGCTTGTCTGTTAACCGTTCCACAATCTCCAGCATCCCCATATTCTCCAAAACCAAAGTCCATAACATGGGCATTGACGAGATCAAACCTCGTCAATTGACGCCATCTGTGGAAATCGGGGGCGCTGATTGTGCGATCGTGACGGTCCCATCCAAATCGATCTAAAACTCCTCGGCGATGGAGAACCACCTCCTCTCCGGCGCTTTCGACTTCACCGCCCACTCACTAGCCACCATGAGGGATTTCGAGCCCATAGGCGACGGGCTCGAGATTCTGTTCGGAAGCTTATGCTTCCAGGTGGGGCAGACCGGCACTCTTCGCCTCCCAGAGCGAGTGCCGCCACCATCCATTAGGCCCTCTTAGTGGGTCCCACCCATTGGCGTGTTACACACTTCGACGCTGACAGACGAGTCATACGACAGTAGCAGCTGCAACTAAGATCTGTGCGGCCCTCCATCAGATGATCACATCAACGCTTGATTCAAGTTTATAACTAATCCCGATGGTAAGTGGAGAGGTAGCGTTCCGACGGCGATCACATCAACGCTTGATCCATTGCCGACACGCATCTTGACCTCACCCCTTGCTAGCAGTCGCTTGTTCCGTAGCCCCTGATTCGAGTTACAAATATTAGCAACTGAACTGGTATCAAATACCCAGGTACTACTGTGAGTACTAGTCAAGTACACATCAATAACATGTATATCATATATACCTTTATTTGCCTTGTCGGCCTTCTTGTCTGCCAAATACTTGGGGCAGTTGCGCTTCCAGTGGTCAGTCCCCTCGCAATAATAGCACTCGGTATCAAACTTAGGGCCAACTCGGGATTTCTTTTCAGGCACGGCAACCGGCTTGCCTCCCTTATTTCCCTTCTGTTTACCCTTCTTGTCTTTCTTGAAACCAGTGGTCTTATTGATCATCAACACTTGATGTTCCTTCTTGATCTCCACTTCTGCAGTTTTAAGCATTGACAGAAGCTCGAGGAGAGACTTCTTCATGCCTTGCATATTATAGTTCATCACGAAGCTCTTATAGGTAGGTGGCAGAGAATGGAGAACATGATGGATGCCTAAGTCAATGGGAATCGTTATTCCCACGGACACAAGCTTATCGGCGTAACCCGACATCTTGAGTACATGCTCACTTATGGAGTTGTTCTCTTCCATCATGCAGCTAAAGAACTTTTCTGAAGCATTATAACTCTCTACAGCAGCATGGGTGTCGAAAATCATTTTCAACTCACCCATTGTATCAAAGGCATTGTCGTTTTCAAAATGCTTTCGAAGTTCTGTCTCTAGCCCATACAATATATGCCGCAATGAACTAAGTTGTGGTCCTCCTGACAAGTCTAATAGACATTCTTTTCTTCTTCAGGGGCATCATTGAACGGTGGGGGGCCTAGCGGCGCTTCTAGCACATATTGCTTTTGTGCAGCAGAGAGGAGAATCCTCAAATTCATGGTCCATTTGGTAAAGTTTCTACCGTTCGTTGCAAGTTTCTCTTTCTCCATGAACACATTGAAATTAAAAGCAGGTGGTGCCATCTACAACAAAACTTGTAAAGTTTAGACTAAGTTTATGATAGATTGAGTTCAACTAATCCAAAATTAAGGATGAACTCCCACTCAAAAACGACATTCCTCGTTCCTTTTTGGTGATTACATGAACCAAATCCACTACACCAAGTCGGTGTAGCTTCAAAGGCGAGCATCAAATCGGCATCATATCTTCCATATGACTCATGCTTAACCTTAGTATTCACGTGTGTAAACTGTCTTACACCTGAAATATGATCGTGGATCCAAGAACACCCGATCATCACGTGATGTCTTGGAGCGGCGAAATAATCGGTGCATACTTAAGGGAGAACACATTTTTATCTTGATATCTAAATTAGGGATCATCTTATTATGCTAGTAAAACGCCAAACAAGCAATATAAGATGCAACACACATCTCATGTGTAAAAGTGAAATGATATGGTTCTTGCACTTGATCTCCATAATGTGCATCATGGTATGATCGCCATCATACTTCTATGTGTAAGGCCAAGGTCTATGAAACTTATACGTTATGTGTGTTGTAAGAGTATCGACTTATACTTTTACTTACAACATCATCATATCATGACACTAGCCCAGCAACAATCTAAACTAGACGCCTCTAATTTATCCATTGCAAGTTTTACGTGGTTTAAGGCTTTCGAAGATAGAACCGTTCTTACCTACGAACATGAACCACAATGAGGATAATCAAATTGTTAACAACTCGTTGCAAATTAGATACTCCCTCCGTTTCAGGGCTTAAGGCGTCCTCGTTTTGCGTGTTTTTTCTTTGACCAAGAATTACTCTAAATATGTAAAGAGTTTTGGTATAAAACTAGTATCACTGGAAAGTATTTTTCAATATGAATCCAACAGTACTAATTATGTATAATATAAATAATCAAGATTTTGTTGCTCAATTCTTTTGGTCAAACTTTGCTTTGGAAAGCGTGTGCGCCTTAAGCCTTGAAACGGAGGTAGTATTGACTATAGTAGGAGAGACGGACACCTGCTAGCCACTTATGCAAAACTAGTTGCATGTCAAGTGTGGAACAAGTCTCATGTGCGAAGACATGTAAAGTTTGTCTGGGTCGCTTCATCCCACTATGCCACCAATGTCCAAAGTATAACTAAGAAGCAATAACATGATCATCATCGATGTGTACTACCCGTGCAAAGCATCTACGCATAGATCCGGCTCTGATGCCACTGTAGGGTTCGCATCATAGAAAACAAAAAAATTCCTACGATGGGAACAACTATGTACCAAGATCTATCTACTAGATACAAGCAACGGGCGGATATACATCCGTAGAGAACATACCCTTGAAGACCGACAAAGCTTAACAAGGTTGAACTCGTGGTTGATGTAGATGAACTCTTGCCGATCTCAAGATCGAGAGGAAGTCCTAGCGCCGCATCCGTGCTCGCACACACGTCCGAGGCATCGAGCAACCTCCGCCTCCTCGCTCCAGCGATGCAGCGGAAGTACAACTCTTTCTTGCCGAAAAGCCACCGGGAACATGTATCTCGCTAGTCCGAGACCATGGGGGATAAATACTAGAGGGGGAGAGAGATCCTTCACGAGGAGGTGTGAGTGAGAAGTGAGGAGGGGGGCTTCTTTTATAGGAGGAGAGGGGAACCCCAAGGGGGTGGCCGGCGCAGGGGGGCTGCCCCTTGCCCTCCCTCCATTCATGTGGGTGGATGCTCCACTCACAAAATTCCCCTTCAATTTTTTCCACTAAAAAACCCACTCAAATTCCCATTAAATTTCCACCAAATTTAATGCAAACTCTCATTAAATAAAACTCCTTTTATTTATTTAGAATTTTGTCAATTACTTTAATGACAAACATTCACATATAACCACTTGCTAGTATTTCATTTCACATGCAGAAATACTTTCTGCAATTTCACCCGAAAACAGTTTCGGTATCTAGTGAAATAAATTCCTACGCTTTGTTATTCTTTTCAGCATGAAACTAGTTGCTCCAAATGGTGTCGGTGCCTCATAAGTGTGTCACCCTACGGTTCGCAAATAATGCGTACATGATCGATACCCCTCTCAGATCAATAATCATAAGCGGGACCTAGAGATCCATACTGACTCCCACACATTCAACGATGACTTTTTTGTGATCGTGAGAACCTTTTACGCTAATATCTTAATCCATTTGTCTCGCGATATATTACATGTCCGAGATTCGATCATCGGTATCTCCATACCTTCTCGTTCCCGTGATATAACATTCTAGTGATCAAATCACTTGCTTGCAAGCTAATCAATGTGATATCACCGAGAGGGCCCAGCGTATATCTATCCGTCATCGGGATGAACGAATTCCACTCTCGATCCATGGGCCTCAACATAATACTTTAGTAGTACTGAACCCATCTTTATAATCACCTTGTTACGGTGTGACGTTTGATGTTATCAAGATACTCTTCCAGTGTTAGTGATTGACATGATCTCATGGTCTAAGGATTAGGATCACTTTGTATGATGTTATAGCAATATAAACTCAATGACTTTGATCATAATGCTATACTTCGGATGAATGTTCATCACACCATTCCAATAATGTTGTGACCTCGTTATTAACAACATCCAATATCCATGATCAGGAAACCTTGATCATCTTGTTAATCAACGAGCTAGTTTATGAGAGATGCATAACTAGGAACTTTCTGTTTGTTTATCAAACACACATGTATGAACGTTTTCGTTTTAATACAATTATAGCATGCAAAATAAACATTTATCATATACTTGAAATATACGTAATAACCACTTTATTATTGCCTCTCAGGGCATATATACATAATAATAACCATAGTGGTCATATTTTCACATACATCATATCTACATGATATTTCAGACACCTGTATCAATTAAAGAATCAGACAAGCCGTGACAACGCACGGACACTCAACTAGTAAAACAGTAATTGCTTAACTTTGATGAAATAACTAGGATAGAAAAAGAAAGAAAAGGCTTAGACGAAGATTTTATACCAGGCCCTTGCGGCGCGTGGTCATTGAATCTTCATTAGTCGCGGGCCACCCCCCCTCATCATCCACAACGTGGCAGGTCTTGCCCTGAACCGACGTAGCCAAAGGAGTAGTGGTGTATGGTGAATTGGTGATGCAGGGCCCCTCGTCATCGACAGCAGAAGGATTCAATGCTACGATCCTGGGAGGCAAACACTCAGGCTGCGCACATCTATTTTGAGACAGAGGAAGTATGTTATACAAAGATGCAAAATTAGTCTTATTTATGCAGAGTGCATGCTTTTATAACCTTTTGTTTATGTGAATGTTCACAACATTCATGAACGATTTGCAGAAAAGAAAATCGCACTTTAATAAATAAAGGGTTAAAAACAAGACATGGAATACAGGTTACACATTCAGTGTTTGATTACCCAATGCACCCTGCATTTACAAGCGGCCAGGTTCTTACAGTAATGAACTTCATTGAGTGGTCTACGTCTACCTCTAGCGTTTTCACAGCTAAAATGGAACCAGTAATTGCTCATACACAGGCGCACAGAGATGCTGCCACAGCTTGAAAATTGACAGCATCGCCCCGGGCAATAGACACGTACAATAACTACAAGGCTCTACAAGCTACAGTCTACACAACACTCTACGGCACAGGCCTCCATGACCTCCTGGTTTACACACGCTCTCAGTAGGTATTCTGGGGGTTGAATCGCCTCCTCGCGCCGCGATTGTAGTAAGGCGTGTCATCCACGGTCCTCCGCACGTACTCCATGAAAGGCTGGGGCGTGCGAGGAGAAGCAGGGTCAAGGGCCGCAGCCAGGCCTGCTGCTGCCGATGAGGGCGCTGCATGATGTGGTGGCACCTGCCGGACCGGTCTCTCCAGCAGCTTCATGAAGATTGCAATTGTAGCTGCTGGTACAGCAACACACAAGAGGATAATTGCCAGTGTTGTTAAGCTCGACGACGACGACGATGGCTCTGTTTTATCTCTTTTAGCATAGCCGACTTCAACCTTTTCAGTTTGGCCTGTACAGAGGGGAAACAATGCCAAGTTGCAGTTGCTCAGTGAGAACTCATACTAAATCATGCACTAAAAATTAACGAGTTTCTCATCCAGATTTTAGGTAGACTTGATGTAGAACTAAGTTTTACAAATCGACAACAAGGTGGTTCAGGAAACGTCTACCACTAAGAAAATGGTTTCAATGGACATACCTTTTCCGTTGATAGTGAAGTTCAGGTGCTGGCCAGAACGAATCACCACATCACTAGAATCAACAACAGATACCTAACAGGGTAAACACAAATGTTAGTCAATAGATGACAGCTTCTCAATGTGCACATCCGATGTTTCAAACATACAACATATATTCTAGAAAAGTAACAAAACAACCTTACCATTATGAAATCTGATTTTCTAGAAGGATGGCTGATGTGCAACCTTACAAGAGCTGTCCCATGACTCCTTGCCTTCAAGAAAGAACAGAACATAAAAAAGTTTGCCCAAACTAATGAGAAACATGCTCAATCTTGAACTCCTAACAAGAAACTCATACATGATGTAGATGTTGAAAACCTTAGCTCCCAATACACACAATACTGAAAACTTAAAAGCTTGAGTTTCAGCAACCAGCAAATACCTGTAGCACAAAACGTTGATGGGCCCCATATGTACCATTGCCATCTCTGTGCATGACAATTGACACAACATCAGGATTGTTTGTCTCGATCTTTACAGGCGCTATTCCAAGTGCTTCACTGAAGATATAACCTGGTTGAACAGGAATGAGGTTAAAAATGAGATTTATATACCAAAGATTAAGTTAAGCACTTGCTACTGGTAAACATGTCATTGATCTACCTAATTCATCAGCATATTTTACATCCAGTTCAACTTTATCATTTACAGAAAGATGGGCTATCTGGATTGATGATTCTCCAGCAGCTACTCGTACTTGTGCAACCTGAACAATAATGATCACAGCATCAGCATCAAGAAAATTGTGATTAAAATGCATAGAAATGTAGAGAAAAGGCAGTTGTTAGTCCTATGGTATCAACAGTAGTAATTAAACACCCAGAACACCATGATAGTTCCAATTTTTAAAGATGAACTCATTGGATGGTTTAGACAAACTAATAAAATATAAACAAGCTCTATTTTAGAGCCAATGCAGATCAATATTTTTACTAGAACTTCTGGTAAGTACTTAATTCATGGCTGAGGGGAGCACAATACAGCATTGAAAAAATGTCCACTAGTCATGTGACGTCCACACAAAAGCTGATGGTATTGCTACATTCACAAATGGACTTTGTTTCCTAAATGACTTCAGTCGTAGCAAGGGCAATACTGAAGATGTGATTCAGACGAATAATGGAAACAACAAAATATTCCAGAACAGAGAATTGGTAGTCATATCTAGTAATTTATGATTTAAAGCCTATAAAAATTAATACTCGTACAAGTCTTTCTGACCTCAGCAACTCGTAGACATGATGCTATTTCTGTTCTGCCAGTTGAGTGATCTTTGGCCTGAATACAATCAAGTGCACTGCTTTCTCCAGTCCTAATTTTACTTCCATCAATTACGTTGGCATTCTGCATAGCAGGATCACTTCTGCCACTGCTCCTTAGCAGAGAATATCCAATTGTACTCTCCAGGTCATGTGAGTCTGGATCTCCAAATGAATTGACTGATCTAGGTAAAAGGTCTGTGGTAGTATAAAAGGGTGGAAATAGCCATGTTATAGGAAGTCCACGTGCAAGGGGAGGGTCTGGTACGACCAGAATTGTCTTCGAGGCATCATAAGATACAGATCTAGAACTGCCATGCAGCGAGAAATCACACGTAACGGAAACAGAAATTTTCGTTTTCCCAGCAGATCTGTTACAAAAAAAAAACAAATTAGGGCTCACTTGTTTTTTTTAGCTGAAAAGCGCTCACTTGTTGTTATCCCATTTACTATGTGAGATTTATGTGTTTCAACCAACACATTTTAGTTATAAAAATGAAGCATAAATAGGAGCATGACTAGTTCCCTTTAATATGAAGATACGATGCCCCCCAAAAAAGCTCCTCCATCAAGGTTTAAAAAGGTTAGAGCACTGAATTGTCCAAGCAGTACCTTCCAATCACATGATTGATGATAAAAGCATTGCTACTTCCATTTGATTGGAATGTCACCACCTAAGGTACAACAGTTTGTTAGTACAAGATACTTTGAGATTTTCATACAATAGGAACAAAGAATATTCTGACCTTTTGATCTGCTATTATCCAAGTGTAACTTTGACAAGTTTCATAGAAGGAAAATGGATCTCCCTGGGCAGCATATGTAATGTTAGATAAAACAGCACAGACATTTGTGACAAAAATCAGGGACTAAACACACCTTAGGCAGGGAAGGGTAGATTGGCATGCTGCAGCCCACACAGAGACGGTCACTTTGAGTACTCAATCCCATAGCCACTGGGATACCCACTTCAACTCTTCCAAAAGCTTCACAGATTATGGTGCCTCCATTTGCCAAAACAGCTGCACGTACAGTCTAATGGTGCAACAGGTCAGTAAAATAAATATGTCACACATCCAAACTCAAAACTGAACGAGGCTTATACATGTAAAGCGTTAAATAGAATGCTTCAACAGCAAGGTGCTAAATATGAATGACCGAAATGTTATAATGTAAACTATAGCAATGACAAAAGAAACACACGTGCATGTAGTGCAGTAAAAAATGACTCAGTATATGACTTACAGAGTTTCCTACAGTCTTTGCCAACAGCTTTCCAGTAGCAGTTTGAACTTCCAATGTTCCCACATTCAGACTTGTGTACTCAATGGAAACTCCAATCTTTGGACCACCTTTAACAGAAAGCTAAAGAGAAGGGAGAACGCACTCAGAACCCATTGTTCCTTACATAAGTACAACTAGATGATATTGATGGCAACTACAAACGCTAGCAGTTTAGGGCATGTTTGAAGCACATCTTAGTTTGATTCTCAGTTATCTGTACGAATAGGGGGAACCCATTGCCCACAGAAAACATTAGTCTTGAGGAAATGCAAATACCTACATATGTGACGTTAATTTTATATAAAGGGGTTAACATTATGATTACCACAAAAGAGGCACCCGGTGTGAGGTAGATGTACTCAGGATGTATTTGCAGTGGTTTATACACTTCCACATTCACAACTTGACTCAAAACTCTCTGCCCAGAGTGTTGCTTCGCACTGACCTGAAGATTAGAGAAAAAAAGAATGCTGTCAGCCAATAAGCGTCAACTTACATAAAGAGACCCCCCCCCCCCCCCCGGCACAAAACACTTACATAAAGAGATGTTGTGCCAGTCTTTGAAGCTTTAATTGAAAATTTTGGTCCACCAAGCAAATCTCTTGGATTAATAAGCTCCAGGATTTCATCACCAAGATGTACCTCAACTCCCATGTATTTGTACTGCAAAGAAGGAAATTGGTAAAAGCGTAGAAAGACAATTAGCAGTTACATGTCCTAGAAACAGCAACGCTACAGATTTATTAACATGTGATGCACTAAAAATGAATGCATGATTAGGTGATAGCTGAATCTAGAATGCATTGACCATGTCTTACAAACAGCAACACTGCAGATTTGGCTTTACAAAGGTGTAAATAAGGAGGTGATATTACCCCCAGAGGCAGCATATTTCCGTAATAATCAAATGTATGCAGAGCCAACAGGAAGCAGAAAAGTGCATTTACTTGACATGCTACAAAATTTTGAATGGTAAAGGATAATAAGAGCATATGACAACTATAATTATAGGATTGGACAGACAAGATAACTTGAGATCTTGTGTAGCTGATTGAACAGAAACTTGTCAGTGCAAAGATAAAGAGGATATCTAGTAAGACTATAAAGAACAAAATTTTGAGTTTGCTCAGCGAAAGGTTAAGGTAACTTGATATTACTGTTATAGTCAAAGTGTCCAAATGGAGGAGTCAAATTTTCACAATTAAAGAGTGCAACAATTAACACCAACACATACAAACAACGGGAGGGATTTTAAAGTACAGATGCAGTGGCACCAGCAAGGACCTGAAAATCTCCGAAGACTTGTCCATCTTGGGTTCCAGCTGAAATTTGAAACTCTTCCGTGGTTCCTTCCTAGAAACAAAACAAGGTGTAGATGGAAATTAACCACAAAGATTTAGCATCTGAAGAAAATAAGATATGCAATAAAGAGCATATCAGTGTACCATAATGCTGATGTGCTCTTCTGACAATATCTGAATCCAATCAACATTTGCAACTCTAACCTGTAATAGCATATAACCCCACATACAATAAAGAAAGGTTAAACATGGCAAGCAACAACTTACAACAGATACTTGGTTGACATAAGCAAATGAATATTGAAAAATTCAGGGAAGAAAGGTGGCAAAGAAATATACCAGAGAACTAGTCGTTACTCTAGGAGAAAGGCCAATGTCCTGAATTGTCAGAAAAGCACTGCCTAAGCCTCTAGCACCAAGAACTAACTGGGAACATAGCGCCTTCCCTGGTTGTTGAACTATTTGCACCACGTGTGTGTCATTGGTCGAGGCATCTAGGAAGCATGTACCACCACTGACAGATAAGATTTCCTGCACAGATACATCAGAACATGAAGTACGAGAAGGAAATTTATTCTATTATGCAAATAATTTAGAGTTGCAATTGCATACCTGTGCTTCAGGATGGTTAACTAACAAGACATACTCTGGAGTGACTCTCAAGGAAGAAACAATCTGAGCAATCCAAAAACAAGTAGAAAAACACTTCAGCAAAGTTAAGGTAAATAATCAAACCAAAACGAAATTAGTAATTACCTGCAACTGAACAGCATCTGTCAGATTGTAATTTGCGCTTTGAAGAAACAAGTGTTCTTCACGGGTTTGGCTAGCAATTCTTGAAGAAAAGCCAATAACTGTAGCACGGGCAGTGCACTGGAAGTTCAAACAATGAAGAAGTTCAAATTATACCCAGTCCTAAACCACTCAAGGACATACTTTTCTTATTTAGATATATATATATATGTCACAAACAGCCATATATATAGAAGTGAACTGCTTCAACAAAAATATTAGTGCTACTAGAAATTAAACATTAAGAGTTGATGACAAGCGTCTAGTTGATGTTAACTACTCCCTCCAGTCCATATTAATGGCCTCAACTTTGTCTAGATATGAATGCATCTAGTCCAAATACTTAACTAGATACATACAAATCTAGATAAAGTTGAGGCCATTAATATGGACCAGGGGGAGTACCGAAATTCAAAACAATTTGGCATGGCCTGTAAGATAGTTTGTCATGTCAGCCATACTAACCAGTCCTGTTGAATTCTGTAGGACAAGAAACGTCTCCCAAGATGACTGATCTAAAGTTTCAGCATCTTCATCTTGGTCCAAGTAAGCAAGTCCCTCACACTCCGTGATTTCCCATTTCAAGCAAAGAGAGGACGAATTGGCAAAGAATCTTCCATTTCCATGTACACCAGAAGCAGCCAGACGAATGCTCCTTCCATTTGAGATTACAACAGGTGATAGTTGTAGTCTATCAGGGCTACGGTCAGCTTTGCTTGCTACTTCCAAAATATCAAGCCGGTTTTCTATCAAAGTGTCAAAAATGGATAAGTACCACGGCTAAGCTTTAGAGAATGGGACAGTAAGAGGTGTATTCATCAAAAACATGCTGTGTTTATGAATACCAATAAAAAGAACAAGATAGTACCATTTTCATTTGCAATTAATGTTATTGCTGACGGTAAGTCACAAACAATTGATAACTCTGACTTGGCTATGGCAGGCATGGAATGATCTTTCCCTATCATGTTTCCACGTGAGAACAGCAGTTTCTACAGAACGAATACAAAACATATTCAGCTAGGAGATGGTGCATTAGAGCTGAGTGCATAACTGGAAACGCATGTGAACATAACTATTAACAGGAATCAGTTGAATCTGAAAGTTTGAACATCAAATATACTTACAAAGTTCCCTTTGCTTTGGCAAGAAACTCGGTATAATCCACTAGATATTTTTTGCACAGCAGTAGAGCCAGTCATATAACCTTTGGGTTCGCCAACAACATCAACAGTTTCCACAAAATCAACCACTTTGTCCCACTGTTCAGGCCCTCCAAGGAGAAAAACATCCATGGTTGATCCAGGAACCAAATACAGCTCCTTGGGGGAGTTGTTACCCATATTCTGAATTTCATTCTGTAATGTAGATAAGTCAACCCAGTAACCACCAAACTGGTTTCCATTTCCTGCTTGAAGTACCATAAGAGGATAATATGCAGATACTTTGGAAGTGGCCTTCAAAAAAATAGGCACATTAAAAGTCTCAAGGTAGGACTCTGACTCAGAGGAAACTGTCGCAACTAGTGTGGCTCGACCAGCAGCAGATGCATTTAGAGATATCCAAGCACAGGGACTCCCATATTGTTTCCAAGCAGTATGATGTTTTAAGGCATCAACGCTCATGGCCTCAGCTGCCTCAACAACTTCAAAAGTTTGATTCTCAGATAGAAGACTCCACCTTATAAAAGCATTAAAATAATCGCATCTCGAGTATGAGTGTCCTGCAAAGAGGAACATCAAGAATAGCTATTAGAAGGAATAGGATAGCTTAGAAAAACAATGAACTCATCAGTGCTCTCAGATAACGAAATAGACAGCCCATGTCATGTTAATCACCATTAGATGTCTTAAATGTCACAGCAGCATGAAGTTGTGTTCCAACAGCCACCTCCACAGGAAAGATTGGCAATATAGCCAGTGCTGAAGGAGTGGATACTTCAATAATGACCTACGTTGTGAAGCAAAGACAATGAGTTGTGCAGAAGAAAGTTCACTCGTAAAAGAAAAATAACGGCCACAGGATATGCATATTAAGTGATTGGACCACATGACTGCGTGCATATGCAAATAGGACATCGAGCATGGTGGTGTTGTGCATGAACTAGTGCAACTAGGTACTGCAATACAGCCTTTCTGAAGTTCAAAGTTATTAGTTTAACACAGAAGTACAAATCTCGAGTAAGCTTAGCACTAGTGGAAAATAAAATACGAAATAGAATTCCTAGCAAGTGCAAAATCATGGCACCACTCTTCTAATCATGCTGACAGCACATATTTTGCATCAATGATTCAAGCTTACATATTCAGAGTAGATAAGAGTATAAACTGGTAGTTTACAAAAGATCAAAATGACAACGCGAAGGAGATTTTATATTCACGTACCTCATCAAAATTCAGGGAATCAAAGGCAGAAAATACTTTGATAACAGCTTGACCAGGGTTTTTAGCACGGATGGTACGGGAATCGTATATAGAAACAATACTTTCATCAGATGAAAAGAACTTGTAATCCTCCATTGTCCTACCACATCCTTCGGAACAGTAAAAAAAATTATCAATCAAATCAATTTATAAATCAAAAGTGGGTTAAGACTATGATGTCACATAAATCAACCTCCAACTGCCGTCAGTTTGACTTCCTGATGAACTCCGGGAACCCAGGGAAGGCGAATAATATTGGAGTTCTCCGTTCCCTCATCCCAGGTTGCCTTCACTTTACTGCATACATTAACTTCTTGCACCAACTTGAGAACCTAAAATGGAATGTATCAATCAGGTAATCACAAACGTTTATGGCTGAGTGATGAATTGCCAACACCCTTCTAATGATCTTCGCGTAAAAGTTAGCAATAGCACGAGTAAACATGAAATGTACCTTTGTTGATCCAGATGCTTCTGCTTGGTATGTTAACGAAGCAACCAGATATCCTTTTCCCTGGGAAATGGGGAATAGCAATCTAGAAGTATGCACTACAGAGTTGTCCTGAACCCACGATAAGTTCCAGAATTCCAGTGTGCTGCTCTCCAATCTAAGATTGTTTTCCTACCAATAAAAGATAATGGTATTGTTGAATAAACAAAATAATATTCCACATAGTATTCGCTTCCATAACCAAACTGCTAAAATCAATATAGCTGTTGAGTTTCATTGCTCAAAATAAGGCAAGTGTAGTTCCTTCTCCATACATTCCTCCACCGACAAAATATGCAGAAGTATGTACTGAAGGATGCATGGGTATCATGCATCAAGAGATGAACAGGATTTGAAGGCACGAGTACCGTAGACAATTTTAAATTTCATGCGCAAGAGTAAGGAATATGCATTTATTTGATGTGAATATGCAATTATGCCAGTGCAAGCATGCATGCCTGCCATTATCTGCATGAAACATTGGAGTGGACTTATTATGGAAAATGTATCTATAGGCTGGCACTTACGGCATGCTCAGATATTAAAAAAATACATGTAAATCAGTGCAACAGGATACTCCATGTGTGATTGGGTATACAGGTAGATTTATTCTTTAGCAATGTTATGTTAATTTGCTGTGCATCACATGTCACATGTTTACTTCACAGAATAGAAGCATATAAATACAGTTTAGAGAACCGGAGCTTGCTCGATTGGCCAGAAGCGCTGGTGCCCACCCACAGTTAGGCTCCCCCTCTGACAGGTGTGCTCACACTTGTTTTCTTAATTGCAAATATCACGGTTGCTGGTGCCTGCTGGTCAATATTTTCTTTCATTCTTTGTTAAATTAAAAACAGTTTAGGCATTTTAAATTAACCATTGTAAGAATTATGCAAAGGATGTTCACTAAGATCTAATCATCACTTGTACATTATTAGCGTGTCCAATGGTAAATAAGAAAGAGAGAGAACAAGGAAACAACTACATTAGGTCAGAATGAATAGTACCTCTGTGATAAATATCTCTCTAGTATCAAATCCCTCTGCAAAAGCTTTCGCAAGAACCATGTACTCCTTACCAGGAAAAACGTACCACACTTCTGAGGATGGAATATTTGTTATCCCATAAAGATGATCAGAATCCTCCATAACTGGAACTAGATAAAGGAAGAGTGCCCGTGGAATAACAACATGTAGAGATGATACTTGTTTATGGCCAGAAACTCGTGTATCTTCAACAACAACATTCGTAAATCCCAGACTCAAAGCATGTACAACACCCAAGGAACTGTCCACTTGGGCGACAGAAGAGTTTGTCACATGCCAAAGGTGATATTGTGATGGCAGATTAACCACTAAAAGGGTACAAAGAAAGAGGATCTGTTAGTTTCATTAGCAGGCATCCGGTAAACAAAGTTTGGGCAGACATTCTTAAAAATGATAGTAAAGACCACTGAACCAAAGTGCAGCACCTATAACTGGGTATTTTACTGTAAAGTGCAGCATAATTTTTTCTTTAATTGCAGTTCTCTTCTGATCTGTTCTAATATACCACATGACACCACAGTTCACTTTCTGATTAGAAAGAAACTGGTTAAGATACCTATCTCTATACAGATAATTCGTTGTCTGGTGATAACAAATTCAACATGTTAGGGAGTACCTTGGGCAACCTTTTGTCGAAAAATCTTGAGTCTGAAATTTACCGACACACCAAGAGTCACAAGGACGGGTGAAGGGGGCTCTAGCGACATAGCCTCAGCAACAGTCAAGGTGATCGTGTCATTCACATGCTCAAACTGTGGTTCAAGTAACTGAGCACTAACAGTCTCTTGGCCAATCCCAACACCCTTCACGACAAACAAATCAGAACCAAGATTCTGCCAAAAATATTGCAACGGAATTCAGAGCATGTATTTTTATATGTAAATGAATACTTTGTAGAGTTAATCTGAAAACAAGATAATGTGTAAAATGTAGTCGCATACAGTGTCTTCAAGCTCAAACCGTGCATTCATATCAACACAAAAACCAGTACAGTCACTTAAATGTGTCTCTTTCAGTGGAATATGAAGAAGATGATGGTCACTGTTATCAAGCGATGCTGGGGTAAGCTGCCACATAAACTGCAATCCCACCAACGTGGAGAATACATTGTCTGAATCAAAAGGAAACAAGATAAGTAATGACCCAGCTTTGAAATACTATTACTAGAAGTACTCTGACAGGGAAATGGCTAATGAAACTATGCTATTAGTTAAAAAGAAGCGCTAACAACTGAGCACCAATATCAGGAGAAACTCAAACATAACGGAGACTCATTAGTGTAAAGAATTATAACTGGTGCATATGGAATTAAATAAGCAAAAAATAATATATGTAGATATACAAGGGTACATATTAATCACATTGAACTGGTTTCAAGAATGTTTGATTGAAATGAACCAGCAAATGATAAGAAATGGATGCTCTATCAGCAACATGGCAGATAGGTTGACTACTGCAGAAGCAGTACCACAGTTTAATCACATTGAACTGGTTTCAAGAATGTTTGAACGAAATGAACCAGCAAACGATAAGAAATGGATGCTCTATCAGCAACATGGCAGCTAGGTTGACTAATGCAGAAGCAGTACCACAGTTTAAAAAGAACTCTTAATGAGGCATGAGCAGGGCACGGTAGAGACACATGACCACTGTTGTCTACAAATATGGAAAGAAGTTACATGAAGACTAACCTTCGTCGTCAAAGGCATGAACTCGCAATGTGGCAACTTCATCTAGATCGATTTTAACAGAATGATGGAAAATCCTGATCCGAGAAATCCTGTCCACAAAAACCTTGCAGTGTATCGTGACCCCACTGATAATATCAGTGGCATAGACAGAAGTCTCTTTCCGGCCACTGTAAGGCGCAATCGATGCAAGACGAGCACTAGTCGAACACTTGCTGCTGTCGTTGTACTCGGGCTTAACTGATATAATATCATGATGATCCAGTGACCTGTAAACAAACAAAAAAATGCACACACACATTAACCCTCCTCATAAAGGACTGGAGCAGGGTTAAAGGAGAACTACAAATCATGAAGTATCATTCTACAAGGTGGGTACAGATACATACAGAAAGAATAATCATGGAATACACTGCTAGTCCTACTGTAAACGTGCACCCGGATTTGATACAGACGTTTCAAACAGGTAGGAAACAACCCATTTTTTTCTTAAGAACAACGTGTAATCCAAATTCATGCGCGAATAAACGCTACAGAATCTTCAGACAAAGTAGAAAAATGCGACCACCTGACCCAAGACGGATCCTGCGAACCAACTAGAAATAACAAGGTGCAGATGAAAATCAAGGGTATACAGGGCATTTGCCCCGTGTGTGCTCACTAAGCAAATCAAACGCGTATGACACAAGTTGCAGGAGAGTCCAGCTAACTTGTGGACTGAGACTGGGAAAATGAGCCACCGGAAGCACGCTACACTTCCAAACCTTTAAGCTAGTACTAGTAGTCCGAGTGGTAGTAGTGCAGCACGAGTCTAAGGGAACCAGTCACTGCAAGCAAGCATGCTAGAGAGTTGCAAACCCTGAAGCTAAATCGAGTGAAGCCACTGCGCCCTGGCCAGGATCGGCATCGATTCGTCCCCCAAAACGCAAGCAAGGAAGCGCGTCCAGCAGCAGATCACCGCGCCACGGGAACCACCCTAATGCGCAGACCGCGGCCAGTAACCGCACCGCACACAGTAGATTCACTTTGGCGTTACAGGAGCAGCAGCGAGGCACGTCGCACTGCGAGCAAGCAGGATGCGAGTTGCAGCGAAGGGGGGAAAAGGGGGGAAAACGAGGGCGAGCAGAGGTACCAGGCGAAGCAGCCGTCCCCGCCGACGAGGCGGTACTCGACGGGCCTGGTCATGCGCGGGGGCAGGAGCACGCTGAGGTCCGCCATGTGGGGCCCGCTCGCCGCAGCCGCCGAGGCGCACAGCAGCAGCAGCGCCGCGACCGCGAGGGCCGGCCGTGCGGCCATCGCCCCCGCCGCGCGAAGCTTCTGGAGTAGGCTACCTCGGCCGCTAAACCCTAGAGGGGGGAGGGGAGAGGTTTCTGGTTCTGGAGAGCGAAGCCAAGGAAGGAAGGGGAAGCGAGAGCGAGAGAGAGACAGAGAGCAAAGCGAAAGAAAGAGGGGAGGTGGGGGTTTTGCGGTCCCGGAAATGTAGGCCTCGTGGTCGTGGTCGTGTCGCCATCCGTACTTGGGCCGGGCCGTTTCCCGGGCCAGCTTCTACTCCACAAAATGGGCCTCGCCCTTATCATGTTTTTTTTTCTCAGAAAACACAAACGGAGCGGATTTATATTCATGGCTCATCCGTGAATACATCCGGTCAGTGCTAAATGTAGGGCAGACAGCTCAAAACAAATGTAGGACAGACATCAGCACAAATGTTGAGCTGTATTCTCTACAGGTTGACGCTGTGTCAAAAATGATAAACATCTCTGAACCAATTGTATTCCAGTGGGCATACAAGTAGTTCACTGGGCAACCCAGGAATGCATGATCCGGTCCAAACATCTGACAATGAACCTGGTTGTACGAACATATAGATGAGATAAAACCGAAAGATCTACACCAAAGTGTTGCCAAGAAGGATGTCAGCTGATAATTCCCACGAGCTAATAATTAACCTCCGGAGCATAGAATTAGTTGAAGCAACATACACATCACCACGCCAGTTGACTCAGTGTCTACGAATTCAGGCGACACATTCATATCACGCAAATTACATGGTTAAATCCAAAGTCAACACGCCATCCATAATTGCTCCGTACATACTACATAGATGGTTTAGTTTCGGCATCGACCATACCACATGACACTCCATACAAAAGAGTACAACCTGCGTCATATTGCCATTTCTGCGTCTCAGCAATCGGAATTCAACTCAACTCAACTAGACGTAACTGCCAAAAAAAACCTGTCGTCAGTCAGTCAACCCAAATTGTATGTACTGCTCGTTCATGGAAAAACTAATCAACTAGTATCTCAAGAAATGTATAGATTTGAATAGTAAGCAATAAATTCATCACTGTGGAAATTACGCAACAATATCCAAAACTGAACGTCTCAGCATTATCACAGAAAACCAACACCAGAAACGGAGAACTGCAGAAAAACAGTTTATTTGTACTGGTAGGACTTCAACCTCTACTGTGGACACGTTCTCAAGCGTTTTTCGCTACATATAATGCATGTGTAAGCTATAGGATCAGTGCTTCAATGTCTCCACCCGAAGCAAACTAACAACCTTCTGCAGTGAGTGAATCCTAGTTGGGAGCTTATATGTTCTTCATATATAAATCCAATAAGGAATGATAGAGCTCAGAAACCATATCGTGGGCTGCTGGCTTAATGGGCATGCTAAATATTTCATAGAATAAAGCTGGGAAAACCTGACGTCATTCTCAGAGAGGTCACTTTGGGGGCTGTTACTTCATCAAAATTAAGAGGATTCGGAGCAAAACAGGAAGAGAGATATGTAAAATCCCAACCAATAAAATATTAACCACTTGAACACATTTAGTTTTGCTAGGAGATTAATTCCTGAACCTGAATGTTCATCCAGAGGTACAAATTCCAAACCTGAATGTTTCAAGGATTAGCAGCTTCCTGCCATTAAGGAACGTGGAAATAAGCCCATACTCTTTAGACATATGTTCCTCACTTAAACTTGGCCAACATTGTACCTAACATTTGATTCATGCCTTTGAGCCATTCTTCAGAACTGTTACAACAGTACTCATATTAAGAAAGGGAGCTTCCAATCAAAAAATTAAAAAAAAAACATGATGCTCGAGCATGCAAGAAGGGCCCTAATGCAGTTGGAATGCAGATCCTTCTACATAAAGCAAATATCTGATATTGTCAGGTTTGCAAACAATCACATATTTCTGTCTAACATGTTACACAACATTGCAGACAAGAAGGAAAATTTGGAAGTTATCTTAGTTTATCAGGCTAACATGATATAGTAGAACAGTTATAGCAGACATAGAAGATAATATGCATCAAATAACACAATACACAAATAGAAAAGAGTAAATTCACACCACCTGTTCAACCAGCAAAACCCATTAACAAATGTAACGGCAACATCAAATTTCAGCTCCACCATCAACTCCCCTGCCTACAAGTGAAATAGCTCGAATAAACCAATGCAAATTCATTGAAAAGCTCAACCAATTATGTGCCATATATGCCAAATGCTATATGCTCTCTTTTCCTATTTATAGAAAGTTGAACAAATGTGTCCAGTGAGTATCTTTCTCGCATATCAAATGCACCTGTTTTTTATTCAGTGCGTTTGCTCCAGTTATTAAGAAGGCTCATGCTGGGAAGAGCAAAACAAGCACCATACCCAAAGCATTTCTTTTATAGAAATATATAGATGATAAAGCAGAATAGCTACATTTCCAGTTTTGTGCAAGCTTTAGCATAGTTCAGCAGAATTTTATTCCAATTAATGTACCAGAATAAATTGGAATAAAATATAACTAAAAACAAGTAGTACTAGTTTAAAGGCATTTTATCACCTGTGGTATAGAAACTTGAGTAGGGATAAAAGGTCTTGAAGTCCCGGTCATATCTCCGAGTGAACCGTGTCAATCGCAGCTGGTCAAGTCGGAGCGTGAAGTCGCCGATATATGTGGCCAGCACAATCACATTCGCGTCCTCATCATACCCCACCATAACCACCTCTGTGATGCACGCAAGCTTCATCCCTGGAAATTTCTGGATAACATCCTTGAGCACAGTGGATGGGAAGAGCTTGTTCAGTCGAATTGTTCTCTGCGGTTCCCATCCAACAACCCCAGCAGAGCAGCTGCGCTTCCTCTCCCACAACTGGATGCTGAGCCGTGGTTTCGATAGCACGGCGAGGCCAAGGCCGCCATCCTCGGTCCGTATGACCTGCCAGGTCCAGAAGGTGTCGCCGCCATTGACATGCGCATCTGCTGGCCTCACTATCACGCCGAGGCTCTGGCTTTCAAGGTCGAACTCGAGAATGTTGCCTCCACGAAGCAACCAGCAGAGGGCGTTGCCAGCCATGACCGAAGGCATTCCGTTGTAGATGGAGCTTGTCGTCGGCGTCGTGATCATATCGCCCCAAGCAGCAGACTCGGACAGGTAGAGGCAAGCACACAGCTCCGCGGGCTCAATGAGCTTGCAGGAGACGAAGGCCAGTTTGAAGGGGTGCAGATGGCATTCGCCGGGCACGTGCCCGTCTTCCTCTCCGGCGGCGGCGGCAGCGGCAGCGCACAACACCGAGGCATGATGCTCGTGGGAAGTTCTGTGGCCGGTGAACCACGGCGGGTATGGCACGCGGCGCTGGTGGCCGGTGAGGGGGTGCCACAGTATGACCTCCTTCCGCTGCGGGTTGAGGATGACCGCGAGGCCGTGGCGGCAGCCGACCAAGTCCCAGTGCTCGTGGGAGGACGGCGGCCGGGGCGCGGGGAAGCGCGCGGCGGGGATGCGGTCTGGCGCGGGCAGAGTAGGGTTGAAGACTGTGTCCCTGCATCCGACCCCGGAGAAGCAGCCGAGCAGAGGAGGCTTCCGGTGGTGCTTGACGAAGCGGAGGAGGAACCGTCGGTCGGAGAGGAGGCGGCGCCACCGCGCGCAGACGGCGGAGGCGCGGAGCAGGGAGGAGGGATGCGGTGGGAGGCGGAGGAGGATCTCCTCCAGGAGGTCGTCGTCCTCGAGCGGGGTCGCCGGCGCAGGCGAGGATGGGCGGCGGCGGATCATCGCGGGCGCGGCAATGCTATGGTTTGAGAGGGCGTTGCTTGGGTGAGGAGTGGGCATCGGCGGCGGGGAAAGGTCACCGGCGGCGGGATACGCTGAGGCTGATCCGCCAAGGGGAATGAGCTCGACAACTTCGTCTCGCCGCCGTGCTGGGCCGGGCTGATTGGTTGCCCTGCCCAGCTTATCCAGCCCAGAATGTCCCTCTTTTTTTTTCTATCCATTTTCAAAATTAAAAATTAAAACAGGTGCAGTACGATGCAGCAGTCATTGTTCTCTTTAACATCAGTTTACAAGCGAATTGCCTAATGTGGAAATAAATATAAGAACAGTAGTATAAGCATTTTGTTACATTTCTACTTGTCGGTATTTACATCGAGTGGGGGGGATAATATTCATTCAACTGGGCTATGCCAGTACACAGAAGAATATTGTATAGCTTTCCCTTCCTGGTCCTGGATAGTAGCACAACTAAAACAATAAATTTAATTCACCAGTGTCGATGCTGTCTCCCATCCCAACAACCCCCTTTGCTACATGCCATATGTTCATTCATACAAGCTGTGGCCTGATTGTGTCAAGTTGTCAACTGTGCCTTCAAGAGTTGCCGGGAGACGTTCATCTCTGCAGATAGAACGCCGTCCCGATCAAAACGATCCATAGCGTGACGATCCCCCAGTCGCTCTTCTTCCATTCGCTCGGCGGTCGCAGGAGAAACAGGTTGCCGAGGATGTTCGCCGAAGGTTCAGGTTGGCTGCTGGCGGCAACAATCTTTCTGTTCCTTTCCTCTTGCTCCTCGATTTTGTCGCTCCACGTTCCGGCATACCTGGTTAATGCGATGACAGGCGTATGTTAGACTATTCTAGCGAGACGAACTGACAGGTATTTTGCTGGGTATCAAATGGACGCGTAAACTGTTTTCTAAGTTGTAACTTAGCAGCATACAGAAGTAGCTGTCAAGGAAAACCTCTTGCAGAATGCAGAGGATGTTTCTGCTGCAAGCACAGTATTGTAAGTCATGGTTCTGACCTCAGTTGTAGTGCTTAAACCAGGAGCTAGAAAATATGACTGATTCCAGGATGTATTACTAGCCACAGACCGACATTCACGGGCATTTGTCTATGTTCAGTACCCCAAATTAATCTGTTGTGGAAAGATGGATTTCAAACTTTGGCTATGCTTGCAACCGCAGAAAAAGATTATTTGTTACACGATGTCATGTAGTAGCAGCAAAACAACCAGTTTACATTACCCCCTCGGTTTTAATTTAGTTACGGTTCAACGACATAATTAAAAAGAAGCAGAAGTTTGAAGCTTAAAATTACTCATCTGGCTGCTACAGCCTACTAGGAGATAAATGAAACAAAAATCAAAATGCTCATTTAGGCAATTGTAAACAGCCAAGGAAATAGGTTTTTCATTTTACTTCTTTCATGTTTCACTAGAATGCATCACCCAACTGAAACAACAGCCACATGCAGAAAAACCAGAGTAGCTGTGAGGCATAGAGATGGTGAAAAAGTGCAGTGTCAGAGAGATAAAACTAACCAGTCCCAGCTGGATCCAATTTGTGGTATCGTGACCACCTCATCGTTGGAGATCTTCAACTTGGGTGCCTCCGCAATGTATCGGAAATCAGCTGCCTGCTTCCTGATGCTAATCATCGGATGTGTTTTCTCCAATTGTTTGTACAATGCTATGCAATCCTTGTGTCGCCTATTGGCATCATATGCCATTGCAAGCCAAATCTGAATCTGGAAGGTGAGAGCAGGCAGCAGATATGACTAAGGCACCTACAGGATCTTTCATCATACTAATTTACAGCCATGACCAAGGGTTATCACTGAAATCAGTGAACTGGTCAAGGTGACACGTGCTGCTGATATGTTGATCATACAGTATGAGGCTAGCTTGGTCACTATGCACAGAATTCCTATGCCACTATGCCATGCTCACTATGAATAATAATTTCAATTCTCACTGTAAGTAGTGACAATGACATGTGTCAACTTCTCCTATGTCCATTTACAACATACTGACCTGCAGGACATTCAAAGTAGGAGTACGAATAACCATATCTAACAGCACCGCGCTGTCGCCTCTCGGCATCCATATCCCTATATGTAATGATTTGTGGAACTGTCTAAGAGCTAACGTAGGAGCCATGAACCTTAGGCAAGTGCTCTGAAAGAACAACATTTTTGGTTTTTCGTGGCTATCACTATCTTCTTGGATCTTATAGGTGGTGTTGGTTTCATCCACGATTAACTCGCTAAAACAACCAAGTTTGTGGTAAACAAGCTGATACCAACACACATCTGATGCCGCTTCATCATGTAGAAGAACATAGGCAGCACAAGACACTAGTGTGCTAATACCTAGCAGGTTTCTTAGCAGTAGCATCCACATTATTTCTAGCGCGACTTACGCGCAGTCATTTGGCTCATCAGGTTGACCAGATCATTGAAACCTTGGACTGGATTTCATAGCAATAGCATGACATGTGCAAATGCGCAAACATAGATACTACCTCACCGCCAAGGAGCGAGGAGGGGCGTATGATGGTGAGTGCGGCCTCCAAGAACTCGATGGACCGGCCATACATCCCTTTCCCGTACGCCTTCTGACCCAAATCGAACATCTGCTTCCCCGTCGCCCTCCTCTCGGCCTGCTCCTTGGCCACCTGCAAAACACACACTCTCCTAATATAATCAGTCTACCTCCCCACCTTCTCCAAATAGCTAACGCTGAGAGAATGACAAATTATCCAGTATGGCTTTGCAGTGTCAGTTATCAGTGTGGCTCTGTACATGTGCTGCTGCAGTAAGTAGTAGGCAATCAACAAGGCAACCACGAGCTGGCTATGGAGGTGTGTTTACGGCGGGGAGGGGTTGGGACCTTCTGGAGCTCGCGGCGGACGCGCTCGCGCTTCTCCTCCTCGGACTCGTCGGTGGCGGAGGCCCGGCTCTGCAGCTCCTCCGCGGTGCGCTCCAGCTCGTCCATCTCCTCCGCCTCCTTCAGCCGCCGCCTCGTCTCCGCCTCCCTCTCCCTCCGCTCCTCCTCCTCCGACTTATACTCCCCGCCGCCGCCCGAAGCGGGGGCGGCGAACCTGGCCGGCGCGTAGCCACGGGAGAGGCGGGGGAAGCCGTGGCGCGGGCGCAGGGGCCTGGGAGCCCAGCTGCAGAGGTGCAGGCTGGGACGGCAAACGGCGAGGTGGGCCCGCGGGGCGGCAGTGGCGTCGCCGAGGAGCAGACCGGCGGCCATCACCGGAGGAGGGGGAATGAAATGTGGTGGAGAAGTAAAAAAAAATCCTCGGTTTTTTTGTGAGTGAGTTAAATAGCTTCGGCACGGCACTTCTGTGGATGACAGGTGGGCCCAAAAGATGATATTTGTTTCCGGCAAGGAAGAAACGGTGCGGAGGAGAGAGTGGATACGTGGTGCTGCTCCCTTTGCTTTTGTTTTGGGTTGAGCTTTTTATTTTCTCACATGGAAAAAATGGAGGTAATCGTGCAATGCATTAACAATAATGCTATAACTAACAAAAAAAATCAATTTTTAATCTAATTCAGAGTTTGTGTTAAGCAAGATTGTTACACACAAAAAAAGTCCGAGCGTCTACCGGATCTTTGTTAGAAAGCTTCTTGCAAGCGAATGCCAATGATTGGTATAAAAAAACGAGGATTAACAAAGGATTGTGGCAGATCCCTAGAGTCCGAGCGTCTACCAGGACTCACAGCCCTTCCCTTTGGAATCTATCGATCATCGTTCGGTAATCCCATGGATGCCGGCCATGTGTTTTCCAGAGAGTCAGCCATACCATACTAAGTATATACCCCCCACTTTTTCCCCTCTCCTCGCGATCCTTCCAGGCTTGAGAGTCGTCTCTCTCCTTCCGCCGCCGCCCCTCTCTTCCACTCTCTCCGGTAGCTTCGGCCGCCGGCGAAAGGATGGATCAGGAGGCTGGCTTCCTTCTCCTAGTAGTAGCTTTAGGTTTAGGAGTAGATCTTGGGTGAATCCCGTGTTTTCCCTTGTGGAGTCTGAGGGTAGGACGGTGGCCCTTGGCGGCCGGAGCCACCGTGTCCTGGGTCGTCCCTCTCCCTCTTCCTTGCGCTGGTGGCAGGCTACGAGGCGGAAGGACTCGGCAGGCCCTTGCATCCCTCTCAATAAGGTACGCCCATGGAGCTTAGGGTCGAACTACTGGGACCTAGTTCGGCGCGTGGTGGTGCTTCTTCTCGTCCCTGTGCTCCGGTGGAGTGAGCCTATGGCGACGACAGGAAGGACTACTGGCTCCTCAAATAAGGTTCTGGGTCTTGTCTTCCTTGGCTGCTATCTTCTTGGCTTCTCCACTCCGGATTGTGGCAGATCCCTAGAGTTTGTGGGCTGCCGGTTTTCACTGAAGCAGTCTATGGAAGATAGTCATTGCTGGAGGTATCCTGATTGGAGCAAGGCCACGCTCTCCTCCTCTCCTCTCCTAGGTGGAGCTGGTGATTGGAGTAGGGTTGCTGTCCTCCGATCTGAATACCGAAGGCATGGGATTGATGAAGCCTTCAACATCTCGAGCTCTACTCTGCTGGTCCAAAGCGACCCAACTATGCTGGTAAGCTCCAGCCTCGATTCAACCTCCATTGGGAGGCCCTTTGCGAAGCTAGCTGCTGCTGTGGTTCCTGTCGGCATTGAAGCAAGTGGTGAAGTCCCCGCGGCGATGTTCGGCAACGGCAAGCTGAGCTTCTGGCTCGACGGTGGGGAAAGAGAAGGGCCTAATTGTACTTTTTCATCCTTTAGAAAGGTTCTTTTTGCATATTCCAGGGACCCATGTAACATCTTCTATTTTATGGGGTCTTCTGTAAAATCACAGTACACCTGCTGGTTGTTTTAATGATAAGGCTTCTAGCCCCTTCGAGGGGCTTCCCGTGTTAAAAAAAAAAAGATTCACAAACACTCCACTCGTCAAGAATTAAACTATAGGCTTGCCTTGCGGTGTTAGAAGCACACCGACTTATTTTCATCCAAATGTCCCAGAAAATATAAATGAGATGGTTGTTGCGCTCGCACGATCTCTTGTCCAAGGGGTTGCTACAAACTCTTCTGACCAAATCACCAATTGTTGGTGTGTTGTGCATGATCTAGCAATAGCAAGACATCGAGGCTAAACAGATTTGAAATATCGCATAGAAGTTTATGCAGAAACCTTTTAGTTTGTCTTTTTAAGTTTCCTTTTCTTCCGTTGTCTTTAAGATTTGGTTTTGTTAAAGAAGTCGTATATACTCATTGGCATGGTGTGTGCATCTAGTTATGTAGTGCTCGAGTGTGAAGTCTTTTGTTGTATCGGTTTGATGAGAGTTTTGATTTAATATAAGCTTCATGCATTGAAGAAGAAAAGGGAAAGTCTTAACTAGGGGACTGTAGTAATCCAATTAATATGAAATTCATTCACATGCATCTGATTTAGTAACAATAAGGATAGAAGGGAAGTACTCATTCTTGTTTTCTTCACCAAGACTACCAACTAGTAGCTTTTCTTCATTCCTTCTGATATTTCGAGCTATGTTTTTTTGAGCAATTCAAAACATAGTACATTGTACAATTATAACTATGTTAGGGTTGTTTCTTAGTTTTGATTATCAACATTGATGACATCTTCGTGCTCTCTCACGCCGAAAACGTATCCTATGAACGAAGGAAGTACCGCTACACCAAGTACTCCTGGGCTGTTGGATGGGGAGTCGAGAGTCAGTATGGAGAATTTTAATCCCACTTTCACTCCATTAGCGCGTACTGAGCGACTTGCCCAAGACTCTGGATCACTTCTAGGTACCAAGGATTCTTTCTGGTATCACAGTGTTGTTGGTGGTATGCAGTATTTGAATCTCAGTCGCCCAGATATTTCGTTTTCTATCAACAAGGTGTGTCAGTTCCTCCCTCAGCCCACAGAAGCTCACTGAGAAGCTATCAAGAGTATCTTGCGGTATGTGAAAGGAACGTTGAACACAAGGTTGAATGTCCGGAAGTCTTCGCCTATGGGAATTAACGTTTTCACAGATGCACACTAGGCAGTCTTTGTTGGATCCAACTGAAAGGGCATTTATTGTCATAATCACTTTTGGTGTTCGTTAACAACAAGTAGATCATTTTACAGTTTGTCACTGTCCACAGGTTGGTATTATGATAAGTGAAAAGCACCCCTCAAACTTGGGAAAAGTCCCTACTCATGTGACACAACCTGGAAACTCCAGACCGGAGTCTCCGGTCTGCCAAGACCGGAGCAGACCGGAAGTCTCCGGTGTGGTCCGGAGTTTCCGGATCTGTCTCCGGTGGTGACTTCAGGATCTGGGCTGGGACATTCTATATGGGGGTCCGGAGCCCGCTCCGGAGGATACCCGGAGTCTCTGGTGCTGGCACAGTCCGGAGTCTCCGGTGTTGGAAGACCGGAGTCTCTGGTCTTGTTGGGTCGTGGATGGCCTGGGTCATTCAGATGGGCGGTCCGGAGGATGGTCCGGAGATTGGCTGGAATCTCCGGTGTAGACCGGAGTCTCCTGTCTGACTTTTCTACAACGATCAGAAAACGGTTCGTGGAGGGAGATGCCTATAAAAAGGGACCCTTATCTTCTTCCTCCAGTGGCTCGAGCTGCGCAAGAACACCAACTCCATTAGAGCCACCAAATCTACAAGATCTCTTCATCCAACCATCCAAAGTCATTGATATTTGAAGAATCGAAGGAGGAGGCCTTGATCTACATCTTCACTAAGAGAGATCTTCATTTCCCCCTCATTCACTTGAGGGCCCCCAAGCTCTAGTGTTTCTTTGGAAACCTAACTTTGATTTGGTTCTTACAAGCTTGTCTTTGATTTGTCTTGACAGCTTGCTTGTATTTGGGAGCCTCCAATTAAGTTGTGGATGTGTGCCCCGAACTTGTTGTAAAGGTGCCGGCTTCCACCTCGAAGGTTGCCGATATAGTGGAAGGTGAATCGAGCCCGTTGGGGTGAGATTCATCGGAGAACAAGGGAGGCCTCTCGTGGCGTTGGTGGTTTGAAACCACCCCCTCTCCAAACGTAGATGTACTTCCCCTCAAAAGGAAGGAACTACGGGAAACAAATCCTTGTGTCTCCGCGTCCACACTTTGGTTACTTCTATCCTTTACCGCACTTTACTTACTTGTTCTTGCTTAGTGTTGTGTTAGCTTGTGCTCATTTGTCATATAGGTAAATTCACCTTAGTTGCATTATCTAGAGAATTTATCTTATTGTCAAACCCTAAATTGAAAAAGAAAGAAAAATTGAAGTAGCACATATTCACACCCCCCTCTAGGTGCTCATACGATCGTTTCACCAACCTTGTCTCGTGGAGTGCTAAGAAGCATCCTACCATCTCTAGATCCACTACAAAGGCGGTAGGTAGAGTCATTGCTCAACGAGCTTGGAGTTCTGAACAGTGTGTCCCCATTTTATGGTGCGACAACTTAGGAGCTACTTCTCAGCAAACCCGGTGTTTCATGCTCGTACTAAGCACATTCAGATTGACTTCCAGTTTGTGTGTGAGAGAGTCGCCGCTGGTGCTTTGGAGGTGAGATTTATCTCTTTAGGTGATCAATTGGCTGGTGTGTTTACTAAACCAGCCACATGACAGATGTTAGACCAATCTAGGACCAATCTAAATCTTGTATGTACTCCCTCCGTCTAAAAATAACTGAGTTGGGTTTGTCTAAATTCGAATGTATCTATATACTAAAATGATACATTTAAATTTGGACATACCCAAGTCAGTTATCTTTGGACGGAGGGAGTGCTAGTTTAGATTGAAGGCGTGTGTTGAGACCGGTCTATATGTGGTAGGTACGTGTGTCACCTGTATACACTCGTATATAACATGTTTTGTATCTGTCATATGCATATAAAGATCACCGGGTGCAGGTAGCATAATATCAGGTGCCAGGGCAGTAAGTTTGGTAGAAAAAACATAGGGACATAAAGAAATTCAGTCGTAGTGGTCACACTAAAGAGCATCTCGCGGGGGAGGGAGGCCGGCGGCGTGCAGGAACCTGCTGGGAGAGCAGTTCATAAAGAAATTCAGTCGTAGTTCTACTCTTTAATCTAGGTGGGAGGGAGGCCGCTAAGGGCACTTGCCGCTTTGTTTCTGTGCAACGTGGGCCTGTGTGTGGTTGTGGCGCCGGCCAGCACATGGTGGATGTTTTTCTTTCACGTGTGCCTGGCGATGGTGCCCACCTCTTCAACACCAATTCTTGGCGATTGAGCAAGGGTGTAGAAGCTTCCGTCCAGCCCCCACTTGACCTTAGGCTCAACGCGACCACCCATCGTATATCACACCGTCGGCGACCCACTCCCTTCGTCCAGCGCTACGCGAACCACGTACCAACAGTGACCGGCGCTGGCTCCCTCGGACCGGAGGCCATGCGCTACAACGGCACTGTACATGAGCGGCAGGTACAACGTCGGAGGAGGTCGCCGCCCGGGCACAACCTATCAACGGTCGGCGCGCATGCAGGGCCACCCCAGGTCCGCTCCCTCCTCTACTGCAATAATGTATACATTTCCCTTTAGTGCTTGATTCTAAAATTATCGTGTAAATTTTATGTTCAAGTGGTGTTGTGTAAGAGGCTATGTAGTTTGTTTCAGGTTACATACCTGTTTGTTGATTGTTGGAACTAACATCGGGCTTTTCATTACTTAGGAGTAGAGGCAAGTCCAAACTCGGTGAGGAGAGGTGATCGAGAACCCTCGGGGGATTCCACCATGAACAGTGACAAAACACACCGGAGATTACCGCAATGAAAACTTGGTGTGACAATGCCATGCAAGCGGCGCGGCGAAGCGCGCGTGTTCTTCTAGTTAGCTTTAATGGTCCAGGACAAGGTGTATAAAATATCATATTCATTCTCCTAAAATTACAATAATAAGTCTACATGAAATAAAAATAATTACGCTGGTTATTTGGTGAGGAACTAGAAGTCATGAGGCCATAGCCACACACAACCATTACAACCATCATCAGAGCCATCCTGATCGTTGCAGTAATGATAACCCCGTGAAACAATCCTATCCAAGTGATTCTTGCTACTACCATTTTCCCAATAATGCATGGTGCAACCACCGATATCCAGCCTTTCCATGTCGTCGTCGTCGTCGTGGAGAAAAGAGGTGTGTTGCCTGGAGTAGTAGATGATGTTCCCCTCCACCCCGCCACGCCGTCCTGTTGCAATATGCTCCGCCTTGCAATTCGCCGGACCCAGGAACAAGGCGTGCTCCCCTAAGCTCGTCACCTCAGCCCAGGCGTATTTGTGTGATGTTGTTGTGTCGCCATTGTCGGCGAGCTCAAACACCTTGTAAAAATGACCTCTTTCGCAGCCGACCTCCACCGCTATTGCTAGCTTGCCGTGCAGTTCAAAGATGTATTTTACCGTAGATGATAATTCCACCATGACCATGTAGAGGCTGCTCATTGCAACATGGATGCACAAGGGTTTCATGGCCACCGTCGAGGCGCCTCCTTTGTTCACGCCGATGATGTCGAACTTGATTAGATCGACGTCCACGATTAGATTCCCGGAAGTAACTCCGTAGAGCTCTCCGTCACAAAAGGCGATGTCCATTAGATCCCCGTAGCCACTCCACGTCGTCCACCCGCTGCTGTCCGTGTCCGGGCAGCCAACAACCCTGCGGACCGCAACCGTGCACCGTGAGCTCATCGCGGCCATGACGCAACCGCTGCACGAAGGGTCCTTGGAGAAGGCGATTTTCCGGATGACCATCTTGTCGATGTTGAGCCGCGCTGCCCGGGCGCCGGAGAACACGTTCACGACGAGCAGCCCGCCGGAGCGAGACACGGTGGCGATCCAGCCGCCTTGGTAGGACCCGACGAGCCGGTTGCCCCAAGGGAACCACGGTAGCGGGACGCGCAGCGCCCTGCCGTCCTCGGGGCTGTAGGCTCGCGCCTCCCGGTCGCGCTCGCCGTCGCCCGTGGACAGGAGCAGCAGCGGCAGAGCCGGCAGCCGTGGGTGTCTCTCCGCGGCCGCACGCCATGGCGAGCAGACCGCGGCGAAGCGCGCCCGGCCGTACGCGGAGACGGATCTGATGTAGATGTCGGATAGGAGGTCGGCGGGAAGGTCTGGCCACGGACGTTGTTCTTCGCTGGTGCCGCCATGGACGGCCATCGCCTGTTTGTTAGGTTATAGCTCCTGATCTGATGATTGCAACGAGACAAAAAAAAAAAGGGAACGGAATTTCCGAAAGAATACTAGTAGAAAATCCAATCCGTATTTGGTACAGACAGCACTACATAGTCCAATCGGCATATCTATCACAGGGCTCTCGGCTTCTCCTTTCAAATTATTGCTTCCTTTTATTGTTTCATCCTGATATTTTGCCGGTAGATCTCGTCTGAACATATAACTTTGTTCGACCTATCCTCTCAGGTCGCTCCCGCTGGGCGATCCCGGAGGTCCCCCATCACCGTCGCCTTCCAACCTACCCCTCCTCGATCTCGCCTGGCCGCTGTCACCGGCGGTGGTGGCGGCGCCCGTCCAGCTGTAGGCGAAGGGCAGGAGGGGACGCGCCCCGTCTCGCGCTGAAGTGGAGGGTCTTGGCGGAGATCTGCTTGCTGCATGCGCTTGATGATCTAGTCTGAAGTGGAGGTCCTAGGGTTCCTTCGGTGTGAAGACAGAGATCTGCTTGCTGCATGCGCTTGATGATATGGTCTGAAGCGGCGAGTTTCGAAAGACTCCGCCGACGAACTCCCATGGACGACTATGCCTAGAGATTGCTGAATCGGATTGAATTCGGTCAGGCGTACTCATGTTTTTCTGGCCGTTTGGTTTCAGCGGGAGCGTTGTAAAGCTTTGGTGTCTATTATCATCATGCATCATGTCTATGACGATCCATGGTAAAGTCAGATACAAAGAATGTCATGAAAGCTGAAACATCAGGAAAGCAATGGTGATTTGAGTTTTTTGGCCATAAGGAACTAGGGTGTCAAGTGGGATCCCACCTAAATCCCACTTCTAGTTTATTTGCTAAAATCTACTGTAAAATTTTGCTCAAAATTTGAACTAGATTTTAGCAAATGAACTAGAAGTGGGATTTAGGTGGGATCTCACTTGACACCCTATAAGGAACTGGCTGCGTGATTCGTGACTCGTAGCAGTGACTGTATATGGGGGCAATGACACAGAAGGAGTTCCCAGCCTTACCTTGCAGGGTGAAAATCCAAGATTTGGCTTTAATTGGTTGTGCCTGGCAATGACCTTGTTGAAGGCATTGTTTTGCAAGTGAGGACTTTCTCCGGGAGTGAAAACCTATGATCTTTGTTTTGCTGGTTATTCTAGTGAGGATCTAGTAAATATTTGCATCAGGTTTTACATTGTTATTGTGCATTGTAGATGTAGAATCTTGATATTTTACGGCGTTCGCATACACTTTTTTATGTTTATTTTCACTAGGATCAGATCAAATGATGGATTCAATGAACACAATTCTTGGGGCAGTTGTACTGAAGAGAAAATAAGCTAAAAACTACGTAAATCACTTGTTTAGAAAATATTAATAATACCAGAAGAAAGCCCTAAACACGAAACGGAGACAGAAGAGTTGACGACCAACTATACGGCGAGCCGCCGTATAGTTCCTCGCATCCTTGGTTTACTCAAAGTCAAACTTGGTAAACTTTGAACATATATTTAGTAAAAATATCAACATTAACAACATAAAAACTATTGTTCTCCATTATAATTGTTACAACCTATATTTTTATACGGTTTTGCTAGAAATCAGGCACCTGATTTTTAGTTATGTCTTAGTCACCTTCCTTACTATTGAATATACCTCGTGATTCATGCGATGTAGGAGTTACACATAAGTTGTAACTAGGTTGTAAGTGAGAATTTAATGAGTTGCAACTAGGTTTTTAGTTGCACTTGTCTAGCGGTATGCTAGCTGCTGCTACCGCCGATTCTCGCCAACGAATCTTGTCGCCACCGCTCGAAGCTTCATGGAGAGAGAAAGACAGAGGTTGAACAAAGGATGAAGCACACGAGTGGGAGAGAAAGTATGATTGTGGGGAAGAATGTTCTTTCCTTATAATATTCAGATGACAACGGCTAGACTTTGGTGGGGCTCACCCGTCAGTGAGACAAACATAAAAAGTCACACATGCAGGACTCACAGTCAACGTCATGTCTTTTCCGCGGCGGAGTCATTACTGCTCCGGTTCGTGTTACTGAGACATTTCGAAACGCCAGCATCGATGGACAGCTAGAACGGCGCAAATTTACGCCGTACATAAATTTTCCACAACAAAAAATCGATCGTCGTGCTGCTTTGCACTATGAATAGCCCCAACCGCCGCGTACCCAAATTTTGCAGGTTCTTTTTCTTATGCCGCCCCAAAAATTCACTGGGTATTAGGGAATATTTTTTTAGTAATTATTTACATACAAACTTGTATTATGGACATACGGAGTTGTATTATGGACGCTATGGACTTATATATTATGGACTCTCTGGTTGACATGCAACATGTTATGGTCAAATTGTTGTTATGGATCTCGTTATGGTCTATTTGTTGATATGGATCTTATAGATGCATATACATTGTTGATCTGAAACGGATCTGTTTATTGTTCATTTCAATCTTTTTTGAAAATGAGCATATATTAATATCGCAAGATACCAATGATATCCAGACTCTGTAACAACGCATTGTCCTATTGGCATACAGATGCATAAAAAAAGAATTACAAAAACAATGTCCTGCTAAAGCTAGCAGCAGCGACACTAACACCACCAAAACAACACCAGAGTCCAACCCTTCCAAAAACGACGCCTCCAAGAAGGAAACGGTGCTCAAACGCTGTCATCGCCCGATCAAAGATCTAAGGTTTTCACCCTGGAGAAAGTCTTCGTTCGCAAAACTATGCCTTCTGCGAGGCCATTGCCAGGCACAACCAATAAAAGCCAGACCTTGGGTTTTCACCCTGCAAGGAAAGACTGTGAGCATCTCATGTGTTGTCACCCCCTCTAATAGACGCTGCAAGTCACAGATCACCAAACCAGATCCTTAGCACCCCAAAGACTCAATCCACCATAGCTAGCCCTTATGTTCCTTTCCTCATGAAATTCTCCACATCTGACTTCACCATGGATCGTCAAAGACATGACACATGATGGCAATAGGTAGCAGAGCTTCGTCACGCTCCATCTGAAACCAAACGGCCAGCAAAAACAAAGATGCACACGACCGAATTCCTTCTGATCCAGCAATCTCCAGGCATGATGCGTCCATGGGAGTTAGCTCAAACATGTAGTTATTCATACTAGTCGGATATATATAGCCTGCTAAACACGGGCATAGCTGCGCATATCCTATCCACCGTTGATTCTATCCTCTTTTGATATAGGGAGCACATGTATCCAGACCCAGGATTTGTCTAAGAACTAACACCGTTAGTGTTCCTTTGGCATGCATGTATGAAGCCCTAGCAAAACAAAGCTTGTCTAATTTCGTTTGCATGAGGCAAACCCTAACGAGCAACATGCAAAACAAAGCTTGTCTAATTTCATTTGCATGAGGCAAATCCTAACGAGCAACATGCAAAAAAAATCTTGTCTAATTTCGTTTGCATGAGGCAAACCCTAATGAGCAACAAGCAAAACAAAGTTTGTCTAATTTCGTTTGCATGAGGCAAACCCTAACGAGCAACATGCAAAACAAAGCTTGTCTAATTTCGTTTGCATGAGGCAAACTCTAACAAGCAACATGCAAAACAAAGCTTGTCTAATTTTGTTTGCATGAGGCAAACCCTAACGAGCAACATGCAAAACAAAGCTTGTCTAATTTCGGTTGCATGAGGCAAACCCTAACGAACAACATGCAAAACAAAGCTTGTCTAATTTCGTTTGCATGAGGCAAACCCTAAGGAGCAACATGCAAAACAAAGCTTATCTAATTTCGTGTAGGTGAGGCAAACCCTAACGAACAACATGCTGAGAAACCCTAACTTGTTGACTTATCTAATTTTGCATAGTACCACAAACCTTCACTAGGGTTTGCATACTATGTAGAACTCATTTTAAGCCTTGTTGACTTATCTTTCCATTTTAGATGCTAAAAGTTTCTTTGCCAAACAGCGAGCTAAAACTTTTAGGGTTTTCACGAGCCCCTAGGCATTGCATGCATGTACACACACGCGGTGCTGCAAACGCCGTTAGGGACCGTTACTACTTTCAAGAGCCAGCCATTACCATCTAAACTAGTAGTGCATGTGATCTCTTTATCCAACGGTCCTAAGTCTATGCGCAGCTATGCCCGTGTGTAGCAAATGTGAAAGTAAGGCTTGATCGTGCAGTTGCTTCGAACACATGGCGAAATATTTTTCCCTTTTATTCAGTTAAGCATATTGTGACTCCATGCTCTGATCATGTTGCTGTGTTCTGTTAAGAATATAATACACGCCTAGCTCTTTCCATCAATTCGAAATTTTGGTTGCGTTGGCTAGTGCATGCAATTCAATATGGTATCAGAGCCAAGAGGTCTCAAGTTCAAGACCCTGCTCACGCAGTTTAAAAAAGATTCTGCGGCATGCACCGAACCCACGCTAAGGACTAAAATAGCCTAGACGTGAGGAGGAGTGTTAAGAATATAATACACGCCTAGCTCTTTCCATTAGTTCGAACTTTTGGTTGCGTTGGCTAGTGCATGCAATTCAATATGTTCGTCAAAGGAGAGTTGGAGCAGCCACACGAGGGTAAAGAGATACAAACAATTTGAGATAATGTGGGAACGTGATCACACCTTGCCTGGGGTGATCCAAAATGCCTGGGAATCAGTAGGAGAGGTTAACAACCTTGGTGATGTGGAGGACACTACTAGGAAAACAGCTATAGGTAATCAGCACATCCGTGGCTCACATGGTTGAAGTGCCCCACGGCTAAAACAGGCGTGACTCACCTGTGGGCAGTGCCCTACTAGTAACTAGAACAACCGTGGCGCACATGACTATAGTGCGCCACAGATGTGTGTGGTCCAGGGCCCTGTTGGACGCTCGAGCGCACGCCCCCTCTGCTGCGAAACGGCCACAAACATCTGTGGCGCACATGGCATAGTGCGCCACAGATGTATAAACTTAGCCGTAGGGCACTCTGCCCTAGTGCCCTACGCCTAAGTGGCATGCACCAACTGCACCCCCCCTCCCCCCTGTGGATCGCCTTTTTAGGGTTTGCAAAAAATAAACGAAAATGATAAACACTTCAAAAAATTAAATCCTTTCATATTTAGGTAGGTAATGTGGTATAGCTTCTAGTAAAATTAACAAAAATGAGTTTCGACTTTATTTTCAAAAAAAAGTCATGCCACGGTAAAAAGGCTGTAACTTTTGCATACGATATCGAAAAAATCGTATAATATACCAAAATAACGAGAACGAGATTTCGCATCTGCTCGCAACCACCTATGGTCGTTTAGCGATTTTTTAGATTTTCAAAATTCGAAAAGAGTAAAAAGTTACGGTCAAAAAACTGTTTTTTCCTGCAGAAAAAAAAACAGGGCGACTTATCCGTAGCGCACCTATACCTAGTGCGCCACGGATAAGCTTGGGCGGGATTCAAATTTGAATCCCCACCCCGCCCTCCTCCCTTTCCCCTTTTCCCTTCCCCTTTTCCCTCTTCCTCTCCCTTTCCCTTCTCCTTCTTCCTTCTTCCTTCTTCCTTCTCCCTTCTCCCTTCTCCTTCTCCTCTCCTTGCAGTGACGGCGCGACGTCGACCTCCTTCTCCTCCTCCTCCTCGCAGTGACAACGGGCGACGTCGACCTCCCTTCCTCCCTCTCTTCCTCCATCTCTTCCTACCTCCCTCTCTTCTTCTCCTCCTCCTCTTCTTCTCCTCATCTTCCTCCTCTGCCTCCTCTTCTTCTCCTCCTCTTCCTCCTCTGCCTCCTCTTCTTCTTCTCCTCCTCTTCTTCTCCTCCTCTTCCTCCTTTGCCTCCTCTTCTTCTTCTCCTCCTCTTCCTCCTATTCTTCTCCTCCTCCTCCTTGCAGTTCCGACGACGACAACAAGGTGACAACGAGGAGGCGACGACGGCGACCTGCACCGACGCGCGACGACACTGACAAATCTGCTGCTTTTTTTTGAATTTTGAAATTTATATCCGTGGCGCACAGCACCTAGTGCGCCACGGTTATCGTTTCATACGCGTGGCGCACCTGCCCAAACTTCTGTGGCGCACTGGCATGTGCGCCACGCCTGTATCTAAACTTCTGTGGCGCACTAGGCAGTGCGCCACGGCTGAGAGATAGCCGTAGCGCAAGGCCCGTGGCGCACTGCTAGTGCGCCACGGATGGGCATTTCGGGTGCGCCACTAACAGCCTGTTTCCTAGTAGTGGGAGGCACTAGGTAAGACAATGCATAAGCTCCATGCTTGGAGTAGAGTCAAGTTTGGCAGTGTTAAAGTTGAACTTGAAAAGTCTCGCTCCCAATTGGAAGAGTTGATGCATATGAATGCAAATCGAAGGGAAATAAGGATAGTGATGGATAGGATGAATGAGCTCCTCTATCATGAAGAAATGATGTGGATGCAAAGGTCAAGACTCACATGGCTAAAGGAAGGAGACCGCAACACAAAATATTTCCATAGTAAGTCAGTTTGGAGAGCAAGGAAGAACAAGATCTGTACATTGATGGATGACTTGGGCACTGTCCATGATGATGTGTCCCATATGCCACAGATGGCGAATGGGTATTTTCAGGGTATGTTTACTGCTATTAATGACCTGAATACTTCACTAGTAATCGACTTGTTTACTCCACGGCTTTCAGATGTTACAAATGACATTCTCTGTTCTGATTTTTCTGAGAAGGAAATATCAGATGCTCTGTTCCAAATTGGCCCTTTGAAGGCGCTGGGACCGGATGGATTTCAAGCTAGATTCTTTCAGCGCAATTGGGGAGTTTTGAAGGAGAAAGTTATAGGCGTCGTGTAGGAATTCTTCAGAACAGGAATCATGCCGGAAGGAGCGAACACAACTTCTATAGTGCTGATTCCAAAAGTGACGAATCCTGTAAAGCTCTCTGATTACAGACCTATCAGCCTTTGTAACGTGATTTACAAAGTAGTATTGAAGTGTTTGGTGAATAGGTTGAGGACACTGTTGGATGACATTATTTCCCTAGCTTAGAGTGCCTTTGTTCCTGGGCGTATGATCACTGACAATGCTCTCTTGGCGTTTGAGTGCATTCATCACATCAAGCAAGAAAAAGATCCTACAAAGAGTTTTTGTGCATACAAGCTTGATCTCTCAAAGGCGTACGACAGGGTTGATTGGTCTTTCTTGAGGCAAGTGATGCAAAAGTTGGGTTTCTCTCATCGATTTGTGGATTGGATAATGTCGTGTGTTACTTCGGTGAGATACTCCGTAAAATTCAATGGAGCCCTCTTGGATTCATTTGCACCGTCGCGTGGGCTTCGGCAAGGTGACCCTTTATCCCAGTTCTTATTCCTGTTTGTAGCGGACGGATTATCGGCTCTCTTAAATAAAGGAATTAATGTAAACGAACTATCTCCAATTAAAGTTTGTCGTCGTGCACCTGGGATTTCATATTTGCTTTTTGCCGATCGTACTCTTTTATTCTTCAAATCTGATCGGAATCAGGCCCTGCGGGTTAAGCAAGCACTTGGAGAGTATGCTGCAGCCACAAGTCAAATTATAAACCCTTCCAAGTGCTCACTACTTTTTGGTTATTCATGCCCAACTACTCTTAAGGAAGAAGTGCGGCAAGCACTGGATGTTACTTCACTGGTCTTTGAGGAGAAATATCTTAGGTTGTCAATTCCTGATGGCCGTATGACACAGGGTAAATTACAAAATCTTCAAGCTCAGCTCACAAAACGCCTCTTGACGTGGGGTGACGGTAATCTTGCATAGGCCGGCAGAGAAGTTTTTATAAAATCAGTGGCTCGGGCCCTCCCTATTTACATTATGGGTTTTTTTAAATTGCCGTTCTCGGTCTATGATGATCTAACTAAGCTGGTCCGTGAATTTTATTGGGGGTCAAAGGATGGGAAAAGGAAGATACATTGGCGTGCCTAGGAGAAACTCCAAAGACCAAAATGCCAAGGTGGCCTTGGCTTTAGGGATTTCCGTATGTTTAACCAAGCATTGCTTGCTAGACAAGCTTGGAGATTTCTCACAAAACCTGATAGTCTATGTGCTAGGGTGCTAAAAGCTAAGTACTACCCTAATGGGAGATTAGAAGATACTGTTTTGGTGGAAATGCTTCCTCCACTTGGACTGCAATTTCCTATGGATTGGAACTACTGAAGAAAGGATTAGTTTGGAGAGTGTGTAATGGACAGAGCATAAGGATATGGAGGGACCCCTGGATCCCAAGACCCTATTCCTATAGATTGGTGTCGACCAAGAGGAGGTGTAGATTGAGGTTTGTCTCTGAGCTTATTGATGAGGTTTAATATCGTCAATGCCCATTGTAATGGACTTGGGTTTTGGAGAAGATGGGGATGCTGGAGATCGCGGAACAGTTAGCAAACAAGCAACACAGGGACACAAGGTTTACCCAGGTTCAGGCCCCAGAGGGAAAACCCTACTCCTGCTTGTCTGCTCTGATTATGGTGGAACCGAAGGTTACAAGGTGCGCAGATGCAATCTGGCATGGAGGTGTGTATGCCGTGGTGCGCGAGAGATTGTAAGAGAGCCTCCTCGTCGTGCCCTCCTGGACTTTATATAGAGGTAGGCAGGTCCCAGGCACAGATCGAGTCGGTTACAGATTTTAGGGTTTACCCCTTTGAATTTTCTATCTACTCTAGTCTTGCTCTCCAAGGATCCAAAGGCGTCATGGGCCGGCGTATATTTGTTATGGGCCTTCCTTGGGCTGGACCAGGTATGCTAAGGTCGTGTACCCATAGGGTATAACCATGTCAGTAGCCCCCGAGTGTTCAGTCGAATCATAGATTCGGCTGAGGACTCCTCATTCTTTCGGGTGCGGCTATCTCTATTTGCTAGAGAATGATTTGGAGTGTGTAGGGATTGTTGATGTGGGTGCCTGACTCTCTCGACAGATCAGGGTCAGTTAACTGTCTTAGGACAAAACAACACGATCTTCTTCAGATTCGAGTCCCTAGACTCGAACCCGGAACAGATGCTGGTGTAATTCGACTCGGGACGTTGAGGACTTACAGGAGTAGAATCCTAGTAGTTTTCGAATGATGTACCCAACACGTCCGTTGGAGTTTTCATCGCGCCTGTTGGCACGGATTTTCACTAGTAGAGCGCAGTCGTATGCGTTGCCAGACCATCAGATGGTATATGTAGGTCTTATCTTTGCGTCGTAGACACAACATCCGAAATTTTATCACCGCGGAGGTGTTTCGGGTGCCCAAGGAGGATGTTACTTGCTTAGCGTTTAATTGGGGCAGAGTTGCCGAAATGTTTTTACGTGCTGATCTGAAGGATAGCAGTCGAAGAATTCATAGGGTGCACGACCAGCACTCCCTATGGCAGTAGCCCCCGAGTGTTTGTTCGAGTCGCAGACTCGAGCAGAGACTTTAATTCAGCCGTTGTGGGCTTCAGGTCCGTAGGACACAAATTTTTCGGATGCTTGAATCAATCCTCCCTATGGGAGTAGCCCCCGAGTCCATAGTGGAGTCGTAGACTCGACGTAGGACTCGAAGAATTGATCAGTGGCGTAGTACACTATTCATGCTTCGGGTGCGCGGCTAGCGCTCCAGTTTGGAGTAGCCCTCGAGTGTCTGGCGGAGTCGTAGACTCGGGCAAAGACTCGAGTCTTGTATCTTGTAGACGCAGTCGACAATATCGCGGGTGTACCGCTGACCCAGAAGTACATCGGGTGCGCGATCAGCGCTCCTGATAGGAGTAGCCCCCGAGTGTCTGGCGGAGTCGTAGACTCGGGCAGAGACTCGAGTCTTGTATCTTGTAGACGCAGTTGACAATCTCGTGGGCGTATCGCTGACCCGGAAGTACATTGGGTGCGCGACCAGCACTCCTGATAGGAGTAGCCCCCGGGTGTCTAGTCGAGTCGCAGACTCGAGTGAAGACTCATACAAGGATAAACCACTGATCCGGAAGTGCATCGAGTCAGCGTCTCACGCATAAGGAGTCATGAGTCAACGCAGCTGAGTGATGCGGCATTTTAGCCGAAAGGACTCGATGTTGTGGGTGAAGTTGACGCCGTTTGTTCTGTCAGGCGTGCGGCCAGCGCCACTTTTGTCGATGATTGATGTGGTCATCCGAGGAATGCTTCGACTCGGGTCTTAGCGTCTGTTGATGTGACTGGTGCTGGTCAACTCCGTTGGAGAACCCGATAGAATAGCTCGGCGCATTTGTCATCCTTATAAGCTGCAGAAAAACATGACGAATTGTGAAGTACTTGTATCTTGTAAAGAATATTTGCCTTTCGTCTTGTATAGCAAGATTCTGGTGCCGATCGAGTCGACACTTTTGCACTATATGCTAGGCCTTTTCGTTAGCCTGATTACCCTTAGTCTCAGTACCTTGCCGAGGCACTCGGAGTTCAAGGATTCGACGATCAGTCAGAATCAGCTACTTGGGCTGTCGTGTTCGAGGTGCTCGAGTGCGTGGAGCCGATGGCACATTAGGTTACTCGAAGAGGGACGCAGCCCCCGAGTGTTTCGAGTGCTAGTTAAAAAATAAACATATCTAAGTAGAGGAGAACTTAGCTTTGTTTGTTGTTCGATGAGGTGAACAGGTTGCGAGAGCCATCACGACCTGCCGGTTGCGATCTCGAAAGTCGTAGTGACCGGCGGGTCGTGGGAGACGATGCAACCTGTGGATCGCGGGAGTCGAATTAGTGGCTCGACGGAGTCGAAGGATCCCTCGGGTCATCGCAGCCGAAGACCATAACAGGTCGCGCGATAGAGTCAAAGGTCATAGCGGGTCACCACGGCGGAGGGATCCCCCGAGTCGCTGTCGCTGAAGCCGATGTGGCCATTTGCGGCAATCAAAGATCGGGTCGGGTCACCGCATCCGAAAGATGCAGCGGGTCACCGCAGCTGAAGGACGCAGCGGGTCGCCGATGCCGAGGACCACAGCGGGTTGCTAGATCCGAAGGCCACGGCTGGTCGCCGAAGCGGAGGGAGTCCCCGAGCCCCCCAGTTATTGGAGCCAAAGATGGTAGAGGATCGCCGGAGTCGAAAACTGCAGCAGGTCGATGGCCGCGAGTCGAAGGATCCCTAGCTCGCCGCAACCGAAGACCGTAGTGGGTCACTGGAGTCGAAAGAGCCCTCGAGTCAGACCCGAAGACCGCAACGGGTCACCGGAGTTGATGAGGTGGACGTAGTCGAGGTCGATGGAGTCGCGTGGTAGACGTAGTCGATGTGGAGGAGTCGGGACAGCCCCAAGCGTGGAGTCGACACAACGGCAAGTCGCCCGACGTCTAGCTAGAGGGAGTCGACGCAGCGGTTTTAGTTTGTTCCGGCGAAATCGTCGTGTCGATACGCCAGGCTGATAAATCCTCCATTGCGTACGCGATGGTACGTGTATATTCTGATAGAAACTCCACGATGTGAAGCCAAATTAGTTGTACTGTACATGAACCTTTGGCATCAATTTCCAATTCCTATAAGAAACGAATCCGGTTGATGGTTTTTTTCTTCCAAAATAGAAGTAATAGGAAACACGTCCAGGGATCTCTAGATCTTTTCTTCACGGGAATCACTGCCATGCGTTTTTCTTCTTTTTTGAAACAAGGTCACCGTTTTTCTTATTTTTTGAAACAAGGTCACGTGGGTAATCCCTTTGTTTCGATGCTTGTGCGCGGCACGTATAACTATAATGGATGAACCGGACGCTGCTGAATAATTTAAAACTCTTGATCTTGTAGATCTGATCAACTGCATACCGAGGCGATGAAGATAAACTCGGCCACAGCAAGAACGTTGATGACGAAACTTTGTGTACCACCATAGGTAGTACATTGCTGATGATGGGACCGTCACGATCGCACATAGCGTCCCCAGTTCCCACAGACGACGCAAATTGATGAGGTTTAATCTTGTTAATAACCATTGTTATGGACTTGAGTTTTGAAAAAGATGGAGATGCTGGAGATCGCGGAACGGTTAGCAAACAAGCAACACGGGGACACAAGGTTTACCCAGGTTCAGGCCCTCGGAGGGAAAACCCTACTCCTGCTTGTCTGCTTTGATTATGGTGGAACCGAAGGTTACAAGGTGCGCAGATGCGATATGGCGTGGAGGTGTGTATGCGATGGTGCGCGAGAGATTGTAAGAGAGCTTCCTCGTCGTGCCCTCCTGGCCTTTATATAGAGGTAGGCAGGTCCCAGACACAGATCGAGTCGGTTACAGGTTTTAGGGTTTACTCCTTTGAATTTTCTATCTACTCTAGTCTTGCTCTCCAAGGATCCGAAGGCGTCATGGGCCCTGGCCACCCGAAAGTCTTCATGGGCCGGCGTATATTTTTTATGGGCCTTCCTTGGGCTAGACCAGGTATGCTAAGGTCGTGTACCCATAGGGTAAACCATGTCAGTTGTTGACCAGGTTGGCTCTTGGAGCGTGGATCTACTAAACGAGTATTTCATACCGTGGAGATTCTAAAACTAAAGCCATCACCAAGATTGATTGATGATCAGCTCGCTTGGGCTCCTGAAAAGAATGGTCTGTTCTCAGTAAAGAGTGCCTATCGACTTGCTCTGGACGATTCTTGGCGGGCTTCTAATGAGTCCACAAGTATATCACCTGATGGCTCGAGCAAAGTATGGGATCTTATATGGAAGAGTAACGTCCCACCTAAGGTTCGGAATTTTGCTTGGCGTCTTGCGACGAATTCACTCCCCACTTGGCGAAATAAGTGTCGTCGAACCTTGGAGGTTACTGATCAATGCCCTGATTGTGGTGTTGTGGATGAAGACAATTTTCACCCATTTGTTCGGTGCACTTTGGCGGTTCAGCTATGGTCTTATATGTCGGAAGTGTGGCATCTACCCCCTAGTGAGTCTATAGTAAATACTGGTGTAGAAAGGCTCTTAGCTCTGTTGTGGGATAAATCAAGCACTGAGAGAAGTATGATTCTCATGTCATTTTGGAGGATTTGGCACGTCCGCAATAAGATCATCCATGATAAACCACCACCGACGTTGGAAGCCTCTCGCCGCTTTCTTGTGAGTTACCTGGAATCCATAGTTAACATTAAGTGTCATCCTACTGAAGATATTCTGAAGGGTAATTCATTTTTGATCAAGAGGAACAACATTTCCATGCAAACAAGGATCTGATAGCCAAGCTACCTATGCTCTGGTCGCCGCCTCAGCCTGGATGGTGTAAACTTAATACTGATGGGTCCTTTGACAATAAGGGGGATGCAAGTGCTGGCATGGTTGTTCGTGATCATGATGGTACCATCATTCTCTCGGCATGTCGGAAGCTACGTTCATGTAGGGATCTTTTGGGTGCTGAACTACATGCGATGATGGAGGGTTTATCCCTAGCCCTACATTGGTGTAACTTGCCAATCCTAGTGGAAACTGATTGTCTTGAGGCGCTGAAGATGCTGAAATCTGAAGGTGTTGATCGATCTGTCCATGCACCAATGGTAGAAGAGATTAAGTCTCTGCTGAGAGTCCGTCAAAATTGTATTACTCATGCTAATCTCAGTCAAAATTGCAGTAGCCATTTTATGGCCAATTACGCTAGAACTCATGATAGCACGGCTGTTTGAAATAGTTCGTACTCCCTCCGTTTGAAATATAAGACATTTTAGCTTTATGCAATGAATGTATATAGACGATTTTTAGAGATTTGAAATAAACCTATACACCAAAAAGACGTTTAGATACATTGGATTTATAAAGCTAAAACGTCTTATATTTTTGAACGAAGGAACTTAGTACAGTACTATTATGAATTTATTTATGGATATATGAAGCACCTGCCGGCATTATTGTAGATGTAATTTAAGCCTCCTCCGAGGCTGAGGGGTGTTACAATTGCGACAAGAAGATAACGAAGAACGAAAACGAAAAACACAGCAAGGGGACACAGATTTAACGTGGAAAACCTCTCCAACAAAGAGAGGAAAAAACCACGGGCGCCAGCCGGCGAAACTTCGCTACATCGAGGAGTGTTTACAAACGCCGTGGATTTCACGGATGCAACTCATCCCAACCGACGGCTTACAAGGGGTTTATATATCGGTGGAAACCTAGGTCTTGGACGATCCGTACCGTACCGCGGGGGGTTGTCGCCTCTCGCACCCCCCACAGGCGTCCCCGTTGGGCACGGTGTGGGCCAACTTCAGGCTCGTTACACTCGGCCCAAGCCTCCGGCGACGGGTCTCGCTCCACTCGTCAGAAGTTGGCCTATACTTTGTAGAATTTGGATCAATATATAACAAACTCCACCTTGAGACAAATTCCTCCTTGTAGCATCAACAACAACCATCTCCCTGAACAAACAAAGCAAATACTTTCGGCACCAATAGCCACTTGGGCTAATCAGTTAAACCAACTAAGTTCGAGCAAAGCTCAAACTTAGCAATGTAAACAGTTTAGTCATCATATCAGCAGGATTATCATGAGTGCTGATCTTGCATACCTTTAATTTACCTTGAGCAACAATGTCTGTAACAAAATGGTACTTGACATCAATGTGCTTAGTTCTCTCATGGAACATCCGATCTTCTGTAAGGTATATGGCACTTTGACTGTCACAAAACAAAGTAATGCAAGAATCATCTCCACAAAGCTCAGCAAACAAACCTTTCAACCAAACAGATTCTTTGCAAGCTTCAGCAATAGCCATGTATTCAGCTTCATGAGTGGATTGTGCAACAACGACTGCAATGTAGCCTTCCAGCTAACAGACAACCTCCAACATTAAACACATAACCTGTGAGGGATCTTCTCTTATCCAAATCGGCAAAGAAAATCTGAATCCACATAGCCAACGAGTCCCTCACCGGTCTGCCAAACTTCAAACAAGCATTGAAGTGCCAAGAAGGTACCGAAAACCCACCGAACAGCCTTCCAATGTTCTTTACCAGGATTAGCCATGTATCTACTTATCAAACTCATAGCATATGATAAATCAGACGAGAACAAACCATGGCATACATCAAAGAACCAACAGCACTAGAATATGGCACCTTTGACATGTACTCAAACTCTTCATCGGTAGTAGGACATTGAGAAACCGACAATTTAAAATGAGGAGCAATAGGAGTACTAACTGAATTGGCACCATCCATATTAAAACGATGAAGAACTTTCTTAATGTAACTTTCGACTAAGAAATAACAAACCAGATTTTCTATCTCGGGTAATTTCCATACCTAAGATCTTCTTAAGACACCAAGATCCTTCATCTCAAACTCACTACTTAGGTGTGCCTTCAAAGTAGTGATTTCTTTCATGCCCTTGGCAGCAATTAACATATCATCAACATATAGCAGCAAGTATATAGGTGACCCATCAACAAACTTGATATAAACACAACTATCATATTTAGACCTCTCAAAACCATGTGAGATCATAAATGAATCAAACCTTTTATACCACTGTCTTGGAGATTGCTTTAAGCCATAAAGAGACTTCTTTAATTTGCACACAAAATCCTCTTTACTGTGCACTATGAACCCTTCGGTTGGTCCATGTATATTTCCTCATCAAGCTCTCCATGCGTAAAAGCGTCTTGACATCTAATCGCTCAAGCTCAAGATCACGCATAGCCACAATACTAAAGAAAGTACGAATGGAACTATGCTTCACAACCGAGAGAACACATCATTGTAATCAATACCGGAATCTGAACCCTTTTGCTACTAACCTTGCCTTGTACCTTGAAGGCTCTTTGGGAGATAGACCTTCCTTTTCTTGAAGATCCACTTGCTGGACCGCCTTCTTTTGTTTAGGCAAGCGCACAACATCCCATGTGCCATTTTTCTCAAGCGATTGCATCTCTTCTTGCATAGCGAAACCCACTTCTCGGTCAACGGATGCAATGGCTTCATTATATGTAGCAGGTTGAATCGTTCTCCACTGCTCAAAGACAACTCAAAGCATAATGTACAAGATTACACTCTTCAATTAAGCGAGGACGAGGACCACGATTACGCCTCGGTCTATCGCGACAATGGACTCATGTGGCTGCTGCAAAACAATAGGTGAGTGCTGAACAACAATATCATCAATGTTTTCCTCATGTATATCTTCAACGATAGCATCATTATCAGCAGTTTTCGCAGGTTCTCCACCGCACATTAACTCTCTCTCTCCAACAACAGGAGAGGTATCTCGGCAAGCTATCATGATACATATGACTCATTGAAAACAACGTTTCTACTTAGCAAAATCTTTTAGTTTCAGGATTCCATAGTTTATATGCTTTAACTCTGAACCATAACCAAGGAATATGCACTTAACAGCCCTAGGCTCTAACTTTCCATTATCAACATGAGCATATGCGCAGCCAAAAACTCTCAATCTGTGAATAATCAGCAGCGAACGACCATACCTCAATGGGAGTTTTCTTCTCAAGTGGAATAGAAGGTGACCTGTTGATGAGGTAACACTGTGTGTTGCTTCAGCTGTAAACGCCTATGCATACCTGCATTAGACAACATACAACGAGCCCTCGAGATGATGGTTCTGTTCATGCGCCACGCCATTACTGAGGAGTATATGGGATGGTGTGATGCCCGATCATGCCATCGTTCGCAAAACTCCTCAAACTCATTAGAACGAATTCCATACCATTATCGACGTAGTACCTTTACCTTCTTCTCACTGTTTTCAACCATAACTTTCCACTTCTTAAAAGCATCAAAACATCGATTTATGCTTCGTAAAATAAGGCCACACCTTTCTTGAGTAATCATCAATAATAGTAAGCATATAATTAGCACCACCAATAGAAGTCTTACGGACCCATACATCAGCATGCACATAATCTAATATGCCTTTGGTGGTATGAACGGAAGCATTGAATTTAACTCTTTTATGCTTACCAAAGATGCAGTGCTCACGAACTCAAACTTACTCAAGTTGCAACCATCAATCAGCTCTCTCTTGACCAACTCTGCCATGCCTTGTTCGCTCATATGCCCAAGACGCATATGCCATAGATGTGTTTACCACAATCATCGAATCATTAGAAGTAACAGCAGCAATACTAGGCAAAGTGCTACCTCTAAGAACATATAATTTAGCGTAATTCATATCACCTATCATGTGAATAAGAGAACCTTTTGATACCTTCGAACTCGATGCCCACCGCATACTTGTATCCATCAACGTCCATGGTACTCGGGAGATCAAATTTCTGGCCATGCTTGGTATGTGCTTCACCTCACTCAACGTGCGTGTCACGCCATCATGTGTCCTAATCTTAACAGATCCAACACCAACGATATGGCATGGGTTGTCATTCCCCACACGCACAAAATCTCCGATCGACAGACTCATATGAACTGAACCAATCCTTGTTACAGCAAATATGAAACGAACATGCAGTATCAAGTATCCATTCATCATCACGAGAAGCACAAGCAGCAAAACAGCTAAGCATTCACCATCGAACTATCGAAACAACGGCAGCCTTACGGAACCTTGATCCTATCTTCGGTTGGTAAGTTCCGCTTTCTTTTCTCCTTATTCGCAACTTCCAACAATCATCAATAACATGATTAGATTTCTTACAATACCTGCAGAATTTATCCTTTCCCTTGGACTTTGAACGACTTCTACCGTCCTTGCTCTTATCTCTGTTGCCATAGTTGTTGTACCTCTGCTCGGTCCTGCCACGAACCTGCAGAGCCTCAGCCTTGGATGACGTCCCATCTGACCCTACCATAGTTTTCATCTTTTCCCTCTGTTTGAGGGCGTCATGTACTTCGGCAAGGGTTAGTTCATCACGGCTCAACAATATTGTATCACGAAAGTGTGTATAGGAACTAGGCAACGAGCATAAGAGTAGAAGAGCTAAATCCTCATCATCATATTTTACCTCCATAGACTGCAAGTCTGAAACAATCTCTTTTAAAAACAGATATGTGATTCATTACGATCCACCTTCTTGCAGCTTGTGCGAGAACAACTTCATCTTCACGTTCATCTTACTGGTTAGATCCTTTGACACACAGATTGTTTCCAGTTTTTTCCCACAGGGCAGCATCAGATTTCATCTCCGATTTCGCAAAATATTATTGGACGATGAAGTTGAATCAAAGACAAAGCCTTACGGTCCTTCCGCTTCTTTGGCGGACCAGGTCTTAGCATCCTTTTCACCGAATCCATCCAGCGCTTCATCCAGATCGAAGTTTGGGCGAGAATCGCGCATCTTCACCGCCACAAGGAGAATCTTGTGTAGTCCATTGTGGTAGATCGAACTTCAATGACGACATGTCGCAAACCCTAGATTAGAACCGGGGCTCGATACCACTTGTTACAATTGCGACAAGAAGATAACGAAGAACGAAAACGAAAAACACAAAGAAGGGACAGATTTAACGTGGAAAACCTCTCCAACAAAGAGAGGAAAAACCACAGGCGCCAGCGGCGAAACTTCACTATATCGAGGAGTGTTTACAAACGCCGGGATTTCACAGATGCAACTCTCCCAACCGCGGCTTAAGGGTTTATATATCGGTGGAAACCTAGGTCTTGACGATCCAGACAGATCTGGGGCTGCCGCCCCACTTACAGCGTCCCGTTGGCACGGTGTGGCGGGCCTCGCTCCACTCGTCAGAAGTTGGCCTATACTTTGTAGAATTTGGATCAACATATAACAAGGGGTGCATGCATAGTATACTATCTTAACCACATTCAATGGGCCACGGCAGCATGTTGGTGTTGACGTTGACGTGGTGGGCCACAATGTCGACGGCGTTAAGGGTGGCGAGTGAGGCGCCAAGGCTGTGGCCGGTGACGGTGATGCTGGTTACCTCGTCCTTGTGCGCCTCCATTCACTACGGGAAAAAATGTCGCTGCCGTGTAGACACGTTTTTGCCGTGTGTCAAACGCACCGGAACACGGCAAAGACAGTCTTTGCCGTGTGTAACTCAGAAAATACACGGCAAAGTACGTGAACACGGCAAATTTCTGAAAAAGAACACGGCAAAGAAATATACACGGCAAAGACCCATAAAGGAACACGGCAAAGAAAATACATTCGGCAAAGTTGACAACGACACACGGCATAGGTGTTATCACGGCAACGAGGTGGGACCCGTGACCCCACAAGTCCATACGGGAAGAGCTAACGGCCGTAGACGGTGGTCTCTTTGCCGTGTGCCCTCGCCGGTCCTTTGCCGTGTGTATTCGGTAGTACACACGGCAAAGGCCCTTTGCCGTGTGTATTCCGTAAACACTGCAAAGGGCCTTTGCGTGTGTATTTAAGTAATACACGGCAAAGTCTTTTTTTCTTTTTTTTTGCCTTTTATCACATTACTCTTAGGAAAATCATAAAAAAATCATTCTAATTCAGAAAAATACAAATAATATATCAAAATTTGCAGAAAAATAAGATCTATCTATGTACACTCAAAAATTAGATATTTATATTGAATAAGAATCTTCATGCTCGCCGTTTTGACCATAGATTTAAACATGCATAAAAAATTCAAAAACGATCGAAACAATGCGAAACCTTCGCGTGGTGTCATATTATGTTACATGGTTGCAAGGAAAAATATCAAACTTGTTATATTGAATATGTCTCAAAAAAACCTTCATAAAATGACCTATCTCATTCGAGGTTTCCTCGCTTTCGGGTCAAATGACCAATGTTATGGCTAGAATCAAGGCATAGTTTGTGATAATCTGCCCATATTATGCATGCATGTGCCTCATGGAATGGTGAACAATGTTGCAAGAGGAAGTTTTTATTTTTGTCGCACCAAAAAGCCATTTTCAATTTTCTGAGCGAAAAAAACAAGAGATTTTATGAAGCAACCACCAAATGGATAATTTAAAATGCTACCACCCCATTTTTCAAAAATACTAGACCACCTTAAATGTAAAATGTCCCAACAGAGGGATCTCAAACCTTTCCGCCCACTCTAGGTGAAAACGACAAATTCCTGCCGAATCGGCAGGAAGTGGGTTAGATATGAACTACAGGTACATGACCGGATGGACATGATTTTTTAAAAAATCATTTTTAGATTCACAATATGCTATTTCATCAGAGATCCAGTGAAAGTTTAGAGAGGCTCAGCTCCGAGGTAAGAATCTTCATACCCGTCGTTCGACAAAGTTTGTCGATAGTTTTAAAGAGTCATAAAAAATTCAAAAACGATCGAAACAATGCGGAACCTTCGCGTGGTGTCATATTATATGACATGGTTGCAAGAAAAAATATCAAACTTGTTATATTGAAAATGTTTAAAAAAACCTTCACAAAATAACCTATGTCATTCGAGGTTTCCTGGCTTTCGGGTCAAACGACCAATGTTATGGCTAGAATCAAGGCATAGTTTATGATAATCTGCCCATATTGTGAATGCATGTGCCTCATGGAATGGTGAACAATGTTACAGGAGGAAGTTTTTCTTTTTGTCACACCAAAAAGCCATTTTCTATTTTCTGAGCGAAAAAAATGAGAGATTTTATGAAGCAACCACCAAATGGCTAATTTAAAATGCTACCACCCTATTTTTCAAAAATATTAGACCACCTTAAATGGACAATGTCCCAACTGGGGGATCTCAAACCTTTCTGTCTAGTCCAGGTGAAAAAGACAAATTCCTGCCGAAACGGCAGGAAGTGGGTCAGATATGAACTACAGGTACATGATCTGATGGGCATGATTTTTTATAAAAATAATTTTTAGGTTCACAATATGCTATTTTATCAGAGATTCAGTGAAAGTTTAGGGAGGCTCAGCTCCGAGCTAAGAATCTTCATACCCGTCATTCGACAAAGTTTGTCGATAGTTTAAAAGAGTCATAAAAAATTCAAAAACGATCGAAACGATGTGAAACCTTCGCGTGGTGTCATATTATGTGACATGGTTGGAAGGAAAAATATCAAACTTGTTATATTGAATATGTCTCAAAAAAACCTTCACAAAATGACCTATCTCATTCGAGGTTTCCTGGCTTTCGGGTCAAATGACCAATGTTATGGCTAGAATCAAGGCATAGTTTATGATAATCTGCCCATATTGTGCATGCATGTGCCTCATGGAATGGTGAACAATGTTGCAGGAGGAAGTTTTTCTTTTCGTCGCACCAAAAAGCTATTTTCTATTTTCTGAGCGAAAAAAACGAGAGATTTTATGAAGCAACCACCAAATGGCTAATTTAAAATGCTACCATCCTATTTTTCAAAAATACTAGACCACCTTAAATGGACAATGTCCCAACGGGGGGATCTCAAACCTTTCTGTCCACTCCAGGTGAAAAAGACAAATTCCTGCCGAAACGGTAGGAAGTGGGTCAGATATGAACTACAGGTACATGATCTGATGGGCATGATTTTTACAAAAATAATTTTAGGTTCACAATATGCTATTTTATCAAAGATCCAGTGAAAGTTTAGAGAGGCTCACCCGAGCTAAGAATCTTCATACCGTCGTTCGAAAAAGTTTGTCGATAGTTTAAAAGAGTCATAAAAATTCAAAACGATCGAAACAATGCGGAACCTTCGCGTGGTGTCATATTATGTGACATGGTTGGAAGGAAAAATATCAAACTTGTTATATTGAATATGTCTCAAAACAACCTTCAAAAACTGACCTATCTCATTCGAGGTTTCAGCTTTGGGTCAAATGACCAATGTTATGGCTAGAATCAAGGCATAGTTTATGATAATCTGCCCATATTGTGCATGCATGTGCCTCATGGAATGGTGAACAATGTTGCAGGAGTAAGTTTTTCTTTTCGTCGCACCAAAAAGCTATTTTCTATTTTCTGAGCGAAAAAACGAGAGATTTTATGAAGCAACCACCAAATGGCTAATTTAAAATGCTACCATCCTATTTTTCAAAAATACTAGACCACCTTAAATGGATAATGTCCCAACGGGGGGATCTCAAACCTTTCTGTCCACTCCAGGTGAAAAAGACAAATTCCTGCCGAAACGGTAGGAAGTGGGTCAGATATGAACTACAGGTACATGATCTGATGGGCATGATTTTTTACAAAAATAATTTTTAGGTTCACAATATGCTATTTTATCAAAGATCCAGTGAAAGTTTAGAGAGGCTCAGCTCCGAACTAAGAATCTTCATACCCGTCGTTCGAAAAAGTTTGTCGATAGTTTAAAAGAGTCATAAAAAATTCAAAAACGATCGAAACGCGTGGTGTCATATTATGTGACATGGTTGGAAGTAAAAATATCAAACTTGTTATATTGAATATGTCTCAATAAAACCCTTCACAAAATGACCTATCTCATTCGAGGTTTCCTGACTTTCGAGTCAAATGACCAATATTATGGCTAGAATCAAGGCATAGTTTGTGATAATATACCCATATCGTGCATGCATGTGCATTATGGAATGGCGAATAATGTTGCTGAAGGAAGTTTTCCTTTTCCTCGCACCAAAAAGCCATTTTCCATTTTCCGGGCACAAAAAACGGGGGGTTTTATGAAGCAACCACCAAATGGATAATTCAAAATGATACCACCCCATTTTCACAAGATTATATGGATGTCATATTTGGATTCCTCACATTTTTCTGATCGATTTAGACATTTTATTTGTCGAATTCCGATTTACGGATTTAAATATATGAATTATTCCATATTAAATAGAAAAAGGAAATAAAATAAAATTATTTTATTTTTTATTTGGATTCAAGATTATTATTACTTTTCATTATTGTTTACTTAAATAATTGTTTGGAATCTAAAACTGAGATGTGTGACATCATGGTCCAAGAGTTAATATCATTGATATGAAAGTATTAGCAACAAGGTATGATTTCTTTCTTGGTAGCTCATTCGGAAGGAACGAAGAAGTTAATCGTGCTAGGCCTAGAGTAGTGTTAGGATGGGTGACCACAGAGGAAGTTTGATTATGAGTGCAATTTGACATAATATTTAACATACAAAGGGTTCAAATATTCTATATGAGATTATCAAGTAAATAATATTCAAAAAAGTTTGAAACAAAATTATTTTTTTATTTTTTAAAAAAAGGCAGTTTCTTTGCCGTGTACTTTTTCCACGAGACACACGGCAAAGACAGCTTCTTTGCCGTGTACTTTTCAAGGAGACACTTTGCCGTGTACTTTTCAAGAAGACACACGGCAAAGAATAGACACCGTCATCTTCGCGGGAACCGTTATCTTACTTTACTTGCCGTGTCTACGCATGAGACACACGGCAAAGCCTTTGCCGTGTCTTATTTAGAAAACACACGGCAAAGGGCCTTTGCCGTGGCGAACGTTGCCGTGTGGCATTTGCCGTGTGTATACACACGGCAAAGCCTTTGCCGTGTTCCGAAAGGCCTTTGCCGTGTCTTTTGCCCACACGGCAAAGAGCCTGTGTGCCGTAGTGATTAGCCTCCGCACTTCCTGGAGGGCCTGCATCACGTACGTATAACGGGTGCACACTTGATTAATTTTCAGGGTTTTTTTTAGACTAAAAGGGATTATATTTCTTCCCAGTTCATTAATCATAATAATAATGAAGCTGGTGGCAGATTCTGATAAAGCAAAACGAAAGAAGTATAGCAAACCAAACTAAGGAACAACACACCAAGAGTAATATATTCAGGGCGGGATATATAGGAGGGAAATGAATTGAAGGTTCACCTGATCTCTGGCGCTGGTCTGTATTAAAGAGATGTCAGTCGTCGTCGTCGTATGGCTGCACACTTGGCGGTTCCTCTCAATCTCAATGTCAAGGCGCGGTGCAGCTGTGTACACGGACAGGAAGCCATGGTGCACCTTTGCATTCTTGAAACTGGCAGAGGGGCGGGCCTAGCACGGGCGCCGCCGACAGGAACCGAAAGTCCCCGTCTTTAAACATCTCCGATCGCTTAACGGTGCCACGCCACACCACGACGATGTCGCGCCGTCCCAGGGCCTCCACACCCTTGTCCGTCGCTACCGCCACGTATCCGATCCAGTTTGTGTGCGTCCAAACTGACCCCTTCGTCACCGTCACCGGCAACACGAACAGGGCCTTGTTTACCGAGCTGCTGCACGACGGTCGAAAATCACAGGTCGCGTAAAGGAACTTGGTGACGGTGTAGTACTCAGGATGGGACACGCCGGAGGCGGCGAGCAGGCCGGCGCAGCTGTACATGCACTGCCCGGCTTCCGGCGACTCCACGTTGGCGTTGAACACGTCGTATGCAGCCTCCGCAAGCTCGCCGTACGCGATGACAGAGGCGCGGAGGTCGGGGTCGAGCGGGTCCAGGAGCCTGTCCCACGACCCCGAGCCCTGGAGCTCCCGCCACCGGTTGGCGATACTTCCGGCTCCGCGCCTCGACGACATGGGAAAGCTGAGTGCCATTCTCGATCGATCGGCTACGTACGTACCGAATCGATCTACTCGCATGCAATTAATGGAGCTCTGGCCCCGAGACTATGGAGTTCCAAGTGTGTTGCCTTGTTTCGCTAGGACTGGCCATCTATTTATAGCGAAAACAGAGGCGACCAAACTATATAAGTATGACCAGAGTGTGTTGGCTATAGCTGTGTGAAAGATCTTTCTAGTGTGTAGATTCGAAGCGAGCAAAAAGAAAAAATTTACCGGCACTGTAACGTTAGCTGATGGTGACAGATCCATCATTTAGTAGTGAGTCCATTTCTTAAGCAATTGTCAATAACTAAATAAATACTGGCATTTGCTACGGGTCGGCGTCGACCTGTCCCTGGCCGGCATCCGAAGATTCTTTGGTTGCCGCGCGCACTCATTCCGTTGCTTAGAAATGCAGCAGAAAGAAAGAAAGAAAGAAAGACGACGGCGAGAGCAGTACAAATTAAAGCTTGGCAGCGACACGGCACACCGGAGCGAATCGACACACGGCCGGCGCAGCGGTGCGGTGCGGTGCTGCTCGGGCGGGCATCGACGTCGCTTGGCTAGAAGCTGAGCACGAGGACGCGCAGCGGTGCGGGCATGGTCCGGCCGGCCGTCTCTATCGTCTATCCAAGGGGCCGGCTACCGAGAAGGCCCTAAGTGGGTCGGCCTAAGAATGTTGGGAATATATATGTCCTAGAGTCAAATTATAAATGATTATTTGATATTCCTTTTGTTCATAATTATAGTTTACTATTATTTATGCTATAACTTCTTCTCTGTTTTAATTGTCAGAATCAAAGTTATCATAATAGGCAAGTGTTCCTAGTCTAATAGGCATGACTAGCTTATTGTCAATGGATGATCAAGTTCACTTAATTATCATGGTATATATAGTTATTGTAATGAGAGGACACCAGGATGCTGAACCGACCAGTCAAATGATCTACTTCAAGATAAAGTTCTTCGTTTTGTTGTTGGTATATCATTATTGTTGCTGTGTTAATTTGTCCTTTCACCGGTAGGCTATTAGTTGTATTTCATACTGGAATATATGTTCTGGATGTCACCCAATGTTACCTTTAACCGGGTCATCATAATGGTGGTCTTTCGGATATATTGGAAGTGTATGTACAGGCACAATATAGTTCGACAGTGGGATTCACACCTCCGTCGATAGAGGGTTCTCTTGGGCTCATATCTATATTAGGGTATCACTTATCGTTTGGTGATGACCGCAAATGCAGAGATTGTATATAACAAGTTTGGAAGTAAGAGTAGCAAACCACACAGAGAGCTACCGGTAGAAGTCTTAATGTTCCTCGTCACTATTTCTCAAGGAGTATTGAGAGTTTTCTTTGATTTCAAGCAATGCTGTTTGAGAGTGTTTATCTATATGTGTGTGTGTGTGAACAAAACAATATTAAACTAGTAATAGTAAGAATAGAGAGGTTCACGATGTAAATAGTATGAAACTGCAATAGGGAAAAAACTCATGAAGTTTTGGATCCACTTCTAACAATTGGGTTAATTATGAGTAGGATATATCTATGTTTGTCTTTCTTTATGTTTCTATATGGCGGATGCTCCAAATAAGATGATCATAAAAAAAGTCATCTGATATTTCATGCCTCATAACCACAACAACGATCAAAGGCCAGACACCATCATCCACCACAATTAAGGGTTTCTTCAGGGCTTTTTTCAGGGTGAAAACCTAGATCTTTGATCGGGTGATGACGTGTTTGTGCACTATTTCCTTTTTGGAGGCGTCGTTTTTGGAGAAGCTGGACTTCTGATGTTGTCTTGGTGGTGATAGTACTGCTGTTTCAATGAATGAGTCACTGTAGCGGTTTTTTTTTTTGTAATTTCTTCTTTCTTTTTTTGGCTGTGTGCATCCGTGTGACCGCTAGGGCAATGCATTGTTGCAGAGGCTGGTTGTAATTGATATCATATGATATTAATATATGGTCGTTTCCAAAAAAAAAAACAAAAAAAAAGTAGAGTTAAACATTTATTTTTGTACTATTTTTCACACCCCATAGAGATTCATGAATTTTTTATAATTAAGAAATTTCATAGAAATATTTAAAAAAAACGGCTATAATTGTAGTACTTTGGCATTCAAATTAATTTCGCAAAATAAAGCTGGGATAAGTGGCTAGCTTCTTATGTGAGGTGCTAGCCGGTGACGGAACACGATCGAGATGCCTCGTCGGCTCCTCCCTGTATATACACATGTCCTGCACCGTCTCCTCGCTCACTGCTTCCTGCCCTTTCTCCTTCTTCTTTCCTTCTTGAATGAAAGGTACTACGTCGACTATGAAAAATTCTCTAGCTAGCTGTGATATGAATACATGGAAACAGCCAAATAGGGACGGAGCTAGCACTTGGTGATTTTAGAGTTGAACCATGCATGCATGTTCGAAAGTGTGGATCGACTTGGTCTAATCGTGGGATCGATGGCACGATGTGCTGGAACGGGCCCCGACAAAGTAGGCCAAGATCAGGAGACTCTGGGATGGCATTGTCCATAACCTGGTCGAGGCCTGGATTTTAGGATCGTATGTTAGGCACAAAAACTCTTGTCTCTATGTGTCCATTTCTCGCGTGAGTTATTCATCCTCTCTCTGTAAATTATCTGGTTCAGCAACGTACGATGCATGGTGTCAACGAAGATGACCCGGGCCGTTGAACTGTCTGCTTCGTCGTCCCTCTCTCCATGAAAACATCAGCAAATGCAACCAGTTAAGCTTTAACTGCATATGCAATGTTGTCGCACAGAGTTAAGCTTTGCGTTTCATTCGCATCCAAATCATGTTGTTGTCATATGTTAAAGAGAGAGGGATTGCTGATTTGTTTTGCATAGTAGAGACGTACATCGCTATCTTAAATCGATCCATGCAAATTACATTATCTAATATACTGACTAAAGATTCATAAATCTTGCTATGCCTAATTAGGCTGATTAGTTTGTCTGATTACCCCACTAGCTAGTAGAAAAAAACTTACAGGGGTCACTGGCGCATGTGTACGCCACTGGTAAAACTACTGGCGTACACTAATATCGGATTTTTTTTTGAACGGGAAAGGTCTCGAAGGACCTAGAGCATGCATTTAATCGGCGGTGGTGTTACAATTACAAAAAGGACCCTGAAGAAAAGGAAAATTACAACCCGGTCCTGAACTTTTACATAGAGCACCCACAAAGAGATAAGAAAAACGCAATCGAGTCCATGCTCGTTGCCTTGCTCAACGCCGATCGAAGACGACCTCCGTCCGCGGCCACCCATGCCTCCAACGGGGACTAGACCACTTGGGGAAGCAGTGGCGAATGATGCCACGTCGAGGTCGGAGAAGTTCCTCCACCCAAGGAGGAGAGAAGAGCTCAAGCCGCCATCAGGCTCAAGCGCAGCAGGGCCACTCCTGTGACCGAAGATAGCCACGGCGAAGCTTCGCCGCCGCTTGGAAGCTGCTGCCCAGGTCGCATGCTCCACAGACCCGGCTAACCATCTCTTCTGCCCAACAGCCCCGACCTCAACACCCTCCTCTCCCTCGCCACCAAGGCCGGCCAAGAGAAGGGGCAGAGACGCAGAACCATTAAGCAGGAGACGGAGGCGCTTATTCCACCAAGGGCTCACCTGAAGGGAGGCCACCGATGACTTCCACCATGGAAGCTCATCAGTATCCCCTAGCAGCGACCGCCCAACGACGCGCCGATGCGCTGGAACGGAGACCCTCTTCTGGCACAACCACCCAACAACACCTCCTCCTTGTTTCTTCTCCCCCTCGCCACCATGGCCGGCCGGCAGAAGAGAACACAGGAAGAGATAGAACAGAAGCAGGTGCCAGGGAACTGCGGCTTTATGGGAGACGGTGGTGGTCTTCGCCCTGCCCTTCAACTCCGTCCACCGGAGCGAAGAAGAGGAGAGAAAAAACCCTAGAAGTCCCCAGATCTTGCCGAGATCCGAGGTAGCACCGCCACGGGCAAAAGCCCAACTCGGCATCACGCCGACCTCTGACTACTACAGCAGTGAGGCACTCCATCCCCACTCTCCAAGCGGCGGCCGCGGAGAGGATGGAGTCCTCGAGAAGGGGTCGACTCTCAAACCCAGGAGAGGGAGAGGGGAGAGACTGTGAGGACTCGAAGCTGCCTTTCTTTTCCACTAATATCGGATGTGCCACTAGTATTAGCTTACTAGGGACATACAACCATTATCGTACGGCACCCGTAATCGTGGGCCAGGGTGCCTGTGGCCAGGTCATCTACCGGTGGCATACCTTTAGCTGTGTACGCCATCCGTAAATAGCTTACTGGTGGCGTACAAACATTTCGGTATGTCATCAATATCTCCATCAATATTATCTACTATATTGACTGATATTCTTACTGGTGGCGTACAAACATTTCGGTATGTCATCAATATCTCCATCAATATTATCTACTATATTGACTAATATTCATAAATATCTTACTGGTGGCAACAAAATCTCTCTCTCACTCCCTCTCCTTTCTTTCATTTTAGGGTTGTTTTTAGGTGGATTTAGGTTCGAGATGTGTACATAAGTTTAGTTTTAGGGTTTAATTCCAGGGTTCGGTTAATCTAGGGTTTGCTAAAGGCCGAAGGCACAGTAGACTTAAATGTTATATGCAAATATCTCATCTCGTAGGCCCAAAGTACAAAGGAAACATATAATTCCACTATCCAGCCATGCTATCTGAATCATGACATTATCTAGTCTTTAGACTTTGGCTAGGTCAACGAGATATTTACATATGCAGCGATTCTTGGTTGCATATCATTTAATTCCTGCATATAATTTTTTGCATTATTCAAATATCTCATCTTGTAGCCCTGAAGTTGATAGATAATTTCATGATTAATACAGCATGGCTTGGGAAAATTTGTGCTAGTTGAATCAAGTGCACAATGTTGCCCTCGGGCATGCTATCTGAATTGTGGCAATATCTCCCTTCTTTAGAATTTGGCGAGATCAATGAGATATTTGCATATGGAGAAATTATTAGTTGTTAGTATAAAATGTTAGGGTTTACGTGCTACCTCTCAAACCCGACAGGGAGCACTATGGAGAACTTCTTGTCCAGACACCTTCCCAATGGTTGAGCATAGTTATTGCACACTTGATCCATTCTATATTTATCAAGAAAGAAGACATATAGTAAACATAGTTATAAAGTAAGTAGCACAAATAAATTCTAGCACAATAATTGAACATAAAACATCACAAAGTCTAGCAGGATAAGTAATATATGACAAGTAGCTGATCTACTTCTCTGTCCTAGCTAGATCAGGCATCGTCGAACAAACCTAAGTAAGACAGGTCAGCAGACGACGTGGGTGTGATGGTAAAGTCATCGGGGCTGAACCCGTAGTACGGGCCCTGAGGGCGCACGGTGGAGGAGCCCACGCCGTCGGACCTAGAGGGACCTGCCTCCTGGACGGGTTGATGGTGCCGAATGGCTTCCAAGACCTCGTACCGCTGCACCATCACCATTGGATCCTCGTAGAGTGTCTGAACCCAAGGGTCAAGAAGCTGTCTCTCGACCAGTCGGTGCTCTCGCCCCTCCGCCATCGTGGCAACTCTCATCCATGGGCCTATTTTGAATGTCCCTAGCTAGAGCTGTGATATGAATGCATGTTCGAACGTGTCAATCGACTTGGTCTAATCGTGGGATCGATGGCACGATGTGCTGGAATAGGGCCCGACAAAGTAGGCCAAGATCAGGAGACTCTGGGGTGGCATTGTCCATAACCTGGTCGAGGCCTGGATTTTAGGATCATATGTTAGGCACAAAAACTCTTGTCTCTATGTGTCCATTTATCGCGTGAGTTGTTCATCCTGTCTCTGTGAATTATCTGGTTCAACAATGATGCATGGTGTGAACGAAGATGACCCGGGCCGTTGAACTGTCTGCTTCGTCCCTCTCTTCATGGAAACATCAGCAAATGCAACCATTTAAGCTTTAACTGAATATGCAATGATGTCGCACAGAGTTAAGCTTGCGTTTCATTCGCCATCCAAATCATGTTGTTGTCATATGTTAAAGCGAGAGGGATTGCTCATCATCTTTCGTGCGCCAAGATATCATTATGGTTATTTTTGATAGCTATGATGATCTATAGGGTGTAGTCTCATTTAGGTATGGTTACAAATAATTATCTGATGTGATCTACTAATAAAGAGTGTACGCATGATAATTGTTTTGATGTTTTATTTATGTGATAATTTTCGTGTATAGGTATTTTGTTTTGCATTATGATTTTATATAGGCTAATATTTATAGTTATTAGGGTGAACTACAAATGTGATATTTATATAGGATAACATATAGGGACAACTATGAACCATATAGTCACATTGGATGAACTATGGATGTGGATCCAATGACTCGGGTCCAAGTCCTATAATTGGAACAATTGCATGCTTTTGAATGGGTTTATTAGATGAATTAATCGACAATTTTCTGTCAATAATTGGAAACTTTTGTATTGTGATTCTATAATGATGGATTGCTTTATAATCAATCGTTGTCCATATGGACTGGGTGCTATAGCTTTCAAGTTTTTTTCTCTAGATGTGCAGAGTTAAGCGTAAGGTCTTTGTTTATTGTTTTCAAAACTTGAGCATCAATTTCTACATACTACATTTTAGTTCCAATGGTGTATTGATTTCAAAACTTGAGCATCAGTGTCTATGTCCCTGCATTTTAGTTAGCCATAGTTATAATTTTTTCCTAAAAAGTCCATGTGCCTATATTTTAATTATATTTTATATACTGGTTCATGTACACATATACCGCGGTTTTCTGATCATTGGCCCTCCACCTCCTTGGACATTTTCCCCTCGATTTTTCAATTCGGTTGACACAAATTGTGCTAAAAATTATGGATGATGGTTTCATCATTCCCAAACTGCTCCAACTGAAATAATTCAAATATAGTTCATATTTGAACTATGATAACTCGTGAGGTCATTATGAGCGGTTCCCCATGTGGCATCCTACTATCATTGTTGTAGGCAGCTTACATAAGTTCATATTATCTAAACAACCAACCCTATTTGAAGTAAACAACATGTTTGACTTCAAGATTTGAATTTCAAGCATTGATTCTCGTGTATCGACGATCAATATTCACATGAATATTTGTAAACTTGGGAAAATAATACATGATTCAACATATGTATCCATCAATTGTGGAAGGTACGGATGGTGTTTCTATCGATGACACTAATGTGTTATTTGTTGACTAACTAATAATTATGACCCATCGGACAATACTTGATGTTTTTGATCAATTGTATAACAAACACTTAATCTAAGAAAAATAAACATTTGGATGGTACCAATTTATTTACTGGTAACATTTCAATTTGTAAGGAATTAAATACTCAAATGTACTTCTAAATTTACAAAAAAAACAATTGTTAAAAACTTAGACATTGTCATCCAAAAAGAGTTTAATTATGTCAGGAGCATAGGGATGAATTTCAGTGCAGGCTTGAGGCAAAGGTTTCATGATTTAGGACAATTAAGTTTCTAGGATGAAAAATTAAATTTCCAATTTAAAGTTTTCTATGAGTTTTGCAAAGTCCATGTCCACGTTACACCCATGTTTTGCAAAGACCCATTTCTATGCATAAATTGTCCTCGGGCCACACATAGTTCATGATTTACTCGGCTCATGATGTATCAAACATGCGCGAGTAATCACTTGATTTTTTTGATTTTTTTTTGTTTCATGTAACAATTAAAATATACAGTTTATAGTTTATTATAAATAAATAACTTTATAATTTACAATCCAATATGTATTTTTACTTGCCATGTCATTCTAAGTAGTCTAGCATGTATTTTATGGACACATGACAAAACCATGGTTGGTCCGTACTGTGTATAGGCTCTCTTTTTTAAACATGTCCATGAACAACACATGCCTAGTTAATTAATTGGACTCATGACCTGTGTAAGGCTCTTTTTTTAAAACCATGGTTGGTCTGTTCGTATTGCTCACATGCTCTCTCTTTTATGTGTCCATATACAACAGTACGTTAGTTACTTGTACTTGCAACCTATGTTCTTTTTCATGCGTGTACTGTAGCCGGATGGTAGACTTAGGAGTCTGTTCCTCACACGTCGTCTATCTGGTACGTGATTTTCATCAGTTTGTTTTGCGAAATTCCACCGATCTATTAATAATCATCAACAATAGTACAAAAAGTCCTAAAAGTAATAAAAATTACAAATAGGTCAATGGACCATCTAGCGACGACTACAAACACTCGCATGAGCCGAAGGCGCGCTGTTGTCCTCGTCTCTTCATCACCGGAGCCGGGCAAAGCTTGTCGTAGTAGAGCTTGTTATAGTAGACAGACGGGAAGTCGTCGTGCTAAGGCCCCAAAGGACCAGCGCACCAGAGCACCAACCATCGCTGAAGATGACCAACGTAGATCGAAAGAGACTGACCTCAAAACACACCAACTAAAAATGACCAGATCCCAAGAGATCTGTCGAACACACGACTCCACACGTCCTCCGTCGATGCTAGACGCATCACCGGTGCGAGGATAGGACGGGGAGTACCTTATTCTGACTTCAGGACATAGCCGCCACCTCAACATCATAAAAAAGACACAAAAAATAGTCTAAACAAAACACTGAGACCTCCCGCCGGCGAGGGGCGATGGTCCGCCACGCCTCCAAGGCCCTAAGGCCGCCGGAGACGGGACGGACCAGTGGCGTCGTCGGCGAAGGGAAGGAACCCTAGATGGGTTTTTCCGCCGTCTCTTGGGAAAGCTCTCTAGGTCCCATTTCCATCAGTTTTATTGGCCATAATTAAATGGAACAATGTAACGTGTCAATGGTTGTCCATCTGAACTAATAAAGTTACGTAACAACTAATTCTTGGCAAATCCTAGCCATAAATTTTAGATCTAACTATTAAAATAATTCAGATGATGTGGATCAACCTAATGGCTTAAAAAACATCCTTATATTGCTTTTAGTATATAATAGAAGTATATTTCTATGTTGATCAAGTGGGTTGGGATACATAAAAAACTAAATTTAGTTTGTCAAAAAATGTGAACACAAATTTCGTGTATACATCCGGACATTCTATGCACGTACACAAGTTTTTAGAAAATATAAACATTTTATGTGGCTTATATAAAAATATAAAAAACATGTTCGTGAATAAACAAGTTGGAGCACTGAAATTTGTCTTTTTACATGGGACCTCTAAAATGTTCTTTTCACCTGCAAACTTCTGTACGAACATTTAGTGTTCGGATGTACATGTAAATATGTTGTCCTTGATTTTTTGAAATTTTCAAATGTGTTTTCATACAATGGATTCATTTGCAAGTGTGAGCCACGCATGTGTAGTGTGAACGAAGATGACCCCGGCGCGTTGAACTGTGTTCTTAGTCCCTCTCTGCGTGGAAACATCAACAGCAACCAGTTAAGCTTTAATTGCATATGCAATTATGTCGCATAGAATTTATGTGCAAACCCTTTGTCCACCAGCCGTCCTCTTCTGCGGTTTCATTCGCATCGCATCCAAATCATGTCCTGATCCTTCCGTCCTGCTTCGTATACGCACGAGAACCATGCATGCCCTAGTTCTCCTCCACGTGTTGTCATTTTTTTTTCAAGACTTGCCCTAGTCCATTGTTGTCATATATTAAAGCGAGAGAGATTGCTAATTTGTTTTGCATCCATGCTTGCCCTTTTCTGACACATACTAACTTTCTTTGAAACACATGTGTCAAGACACCTTTTAGTATGTAGGTGCTCCAAATGTACACACTAAAGATACATACATTTCAGAAAAAAAATGCTTAACATCGTCTATTTTGAAACGGAGGGAGTACTGTTGAAAATATAAGAAATAATACATATGATTTAATCCGAATGACTAATTGATAAAACATGATTATACAAATAGCAATTATGTAGATCACACAAACTAACAGAGTAGATGAACATATTACATCTAAATAGGATAAACTATCCACGTCTACTTCCAATGCTAAAACAAAAAACTTTAGCGGAATCTAAAAGAGACAGTTGAGGATTATGTACGGTGTAGCGGTGGCAGTAGTAGCCGCAATGGTAGCAGCAGAGCCGTCGCCCATGTTGAGGTTGCCAAAGAGGTTGGTGACATCCGGAAAGAAGTCGCATCACGAGTTGGACCCAAGAGCCGTAGTCTCCTTATTCATGTCCCTAGAGGATTTTGTCACTAACTGACTAGGGGTTAAACTCATCAATGCCCATTGTTATGGATTTGGGTTTGAGAAAAGAAGAGTGCACTGGATATCGCGTTCGGCTAACAGACAAGCAACATGAGACATGATATTAACCCAAGTTTAGGCCCTCGGAGGGAAACCCTACTCCTGCTCGTCTACTCTTGATTGATGGTGGAACCGATGATGACAGGAGTGCGCAGATAAGATCTGACGGGTGTGTATGCTAGGTTTGAGGTAGTCCTCCTCTTCGTGCCCTTCTAACCTTTTACATGGATAGGCCAGGTCTAGGGATAAAGCAGAGTCGTTTACAAATTAGGGCTTTCTCTTTAAACTTTCTATCTAAAGCTGGCCATATCCTCCAAGGAATTGTTTCCTTAATGGGCCTAGGTCACCCGAATCCTTCCTTGGCTTCGTCATTAGGAGTGGATCATCACATGCGCGTCTGCTGGGCCAAACAAGATAGGCTAATATTAGGTATCCGTAGGGCATACCTACGTTAGTAACCCCTGAGTCCAGTTGAATCATAGATTCGGGTGGAGACTCAGAAGTTTTTGAGTGCTTTGTCATCCGAATATGCTTTTGGATCATAGTGTTTTGGTTCATAGGGATAGTTGATATGCATGCCTCACTCTCCTGATGGATCAGGGTAAGTAACTTCCTTTGGGCAAAACAACGCTATCTAATCAAATTTGAGTCTCTGGACTCGAATTCGGAAAAGTGCTAGGGTAATTCGACTCAGGCCGTGAAGGTTTTACAAGAGTCGAATTCCAGTGACATTAGATTATGCACGCAACGCGTCCGTTGGGATTTTTCATCATACCTATAGGTACGTATATTTCTAGCAAAGCACAACAGATGCGTTATCAGGCCATCAGACTGTGTCTGCATGTCTTACCTTTGTGTTGTTAACACAACATCCGAATGTTTTTTGTCGCGGAGATGATTCGGGTGAACAAGGAGACATCGTCTCTTAGAAATTTGTTTATTAGGCAGAGTCGCCAAGTTGTTCGGTTGTGATCTGGTCTTGTTACGTAGTTGTCATAAAGGATCGGAGGGCGTAGTAATTTTATTCATAGGATGCGCGGCTAGCGCTTCCCATGGGAGTAGCCCCTGAGTGTCTGTTCGAGTCATAGACTCGAGCAGAGACTTTTGTCATGCTTATCTTGCGAATGCCATTGGTGGATGGTTTATCATATGGCATCCAACGCTCCCTATGGAAGTATCCTGAGTCCGTAGTCAAATCGTTGATTCGAAGGAGTCGAAGAAGATGGCCTTTGTTTTTATCATCTTTGGGCATTCACTGGTTCCAGAAATGTTTCGGGTGCACGACCAACGCTCCTGCTAGGAGTAGCCTCTGAGTATTTAGCCAAGTCATAGACTCGAGCAAAAACTTGTTTGATCATTCAAGCAATATAGAGCCATTTCTCTGCTCCACCTTTTGCTAAAGGTGTGACCGATGATGACGTTATTGATGACGATTGGTTAGCTCATCCATCAGCGGCAGCAATATTGATGGGACGAGACCACTGTGGGTCCCATAATCTGCCTAAAATTTGCCTAGTCACACGTAAATTATGTTGTTTTAACTGTGCTTCCTCGGTTTAGCGCGTAGTGGAGAGCGTGGTGGCGACGGTTCGGACGGCTACCGCCATGTGTGTGCGGCCATGTGCGCCATGCATACTGCCCGTAGATCGACGACTCCCCTTCTTATTTCGCCGTTTAATACGCCGGTGGGCACTAGTAATTTTCCCATTATGCTCCTTGCCGTTCATCCTCCTTGATTTTCTTGCGCGCCGCCTCTCGCTGCTAACAGATTTTACCTTGCACTAGACAGATTCCGCGTCTTCCCCTCCTCCATTATCCGCCTCAACGCAAGAGGCGTTACACCAAGATGGGGAAGACGAAGAAGGCCGCTGGAGCTGGGACGAGCGCCACTGGCGCTGCCAAGAAAAAGAACACCGGCGGCCGTGTCACTAATGGTGGGTGGCGGTGTTCCATCATGAAGGTTGTGGACTTGCGCCATCTGCGCGAAGCCAGACTGATCCCGCAGAAGAAGGACGATTGCGTTCTCCCTGGCCTAGAGGTATATCCTGATCCTCCCTCTGGTTTTTGCGTCATGTTCCTCGCCTTCGTCCTTCGGGGCCTTTCTTTTCCCCTCCACAATTTCGTTCATGGTCTTCCTTTTCTTTATGGGCTTCAACTGCACCAGTTGTCACCCAATTCCATCTTCCACCTCTCTTGCTTCATTACTCTTTGCGAGTGCTGGCTCGGAATCGAGCCGTACTTCGGCCTCTTTAAGAAGTTCTATGCCTGTTATCGCCGTATTTTGTCCAAAGACGGAGATGGGCCGTGATCAAGATGGGCTTGGAAGATACGTATATTCAACATATTGTTGAATCGGCCTTGCGCGTGGATTTGGGCTAAGTTGCCCGTGTATCTTGTATCATAGTAGGTTTCGTTTCAGTTTAGGTTTCGATAGAGTTGTAGAGTTATTCCAAAGATAGAAAGTCTCCGGACTATAAATATGTACCTAGGGTTATCAAGAAAAGAGGACAATCACGTTCACAACAAACACAATCTCGGCGCATCGCCACCCCTTGTTTCTAGGGTTTCTTTCGGGTAAGTATCATGCTGCCTAGATCGCATCTTGCGATCTAGGCAGTATCTGCTTATGCGTTACTTGGTTTTACTCGTACTGAAGCGTTGTTGATGGCGAGTAATACTATTATCATAGATTGGTTGAGGCTAGCATCGGTGCTTCTCGCTATTATCGTTGAGTTATGCTGCCTCTAGTTATCTCGCTACCTTTGCACATTTTCCCAAGTGTAAGGGTAGCATCTTGCTTGATCTTTATTTAGCTGATTCGATCTGTTACGGTTACACCTTGATCTCCAAGGTTTAGTTTGATATCTACGTAGTCAGGCCTTATAAACGGGTTGAATGATCCAGTAGTACGTAGGGATGTGGTTTGCTAGTTCTAGAGAAGTTGTTCCGGTAATTGACTTTACGTCGGTTGTTAGGCCTCCTCTAGAGTTAGTTTTCTATTGTCTTTTGTACCTATTAGGCTCAATTACGTGTAGGATGTTCCAGTTACGTGGTAAAAACATTAAACTGTCGTAGATCGATTTAACTTGTAGTGATCAAGCAAAACCCCATGTTATCATAAATCTAATGCAGAACCATGGGATAATCGGCTCTAGGAGCCGATTCACAGGGAAACCTGGGAGCCGGTCACGGCTCGAATTTTACGTATACTTGTTTACCATGCAGGAAATCAATCGGAGCAATCCTTCACCTTCCTGACCAGGTATAGGTCAGGTGGCACGCCCTCGAACCAAGCCAGGACGTGTGCCGGAGTTTTGCGGGCCGTTGCCCGAGGGACCAGGGCCCACCAGCAGTTCTGGGAGCCTCCCGGCTCTTCGTGTTGCTCGTCGCTGCTCGCCGGTGGGTTTTGGCAGGCAACACATTCTGGCACGCCCGGTGGGACCTTCAACAACATCTGCATCAACATCCGACGCTGAGATGGGGGACAGACCAGTCACGTACGACGAGCTGCCTGAAGAGCACAAGGCGAAGTATGACGAGATCAGAGCTCTCTTCGAAGCCGATCTCATCGGCTCTTTTGAGAGGACCCGTAAGCATGGCATCAAGTGGAGGGGGTTCTCACCCGAGGGTGCTCTTGATGAGGTGGATCTGTCTGTTCCTTCAGAGGAGCGCACCAGAGCTCTGCGACAGGAGGTCAACTACATGGTGGCTCATTCTCTTCACCGCCATTCTGAGAGCCTGGTGAACGCTTTTGAGCGGATCGCAGTTCGCGTAGTTCAGGAGATCATGAAACATCAGTATTCTCCGACGGGGCCTACTCTGGGGACTCACCAGGGAGAAAGACCGCTCCAGGCCAGGCCGCCGCTACCATTCACACTTGCAGCTCCGGAGCCACCAGGGGCAGCGGCGTACGTCGTCTACAAGATCGGAGGCGACCCAGGCGATTGCCAGTTCCTGTTTGAACCACCTAAAGAAATCCCACACGGATATGTGTGCACTTACGTGCCGGACTGCAATAACCTGACACGCACCAACCAGATTGCAACCGCGGGGATTTCTGCGGCAGGAGTTCCTGGAGCAGGGGTTTCAGCAGGCGTTTCTGGAGCAGCGGTGTCTGGGATGGACGCCGACAAACAGGCATGGCTAGCCAAGTATGCCACTGTGACGAGTCATGAGAATCTAGCCCCTGCAGCTCAAACAGTGGAGCAGATCCGTACCATCTTGAGAGACCAGTTCGGCTTCGTGCCGAAGAGAAGGACAATCGGCTATTCAAAGCCGTACCCCAACGAGTTTGATCTGATCCCGCTGCCTCCCAAGTATCGGCTCCCTGAGTTCTCAAGGTTCAGCGGATCAGAAGGATCGAGCTTGATCGAGCACGTGAGCCGATACCTGGCACAGTTAGGCATGATTTCAGCATCGGATCAGCTGCGCGTAAGGTTTTTTGCGCAATCTCTGACAGGACCAGCTTTTGGATGGTACACTTCGCTGCCACCTGATTCGATTCAGACCTGGAAGCAACTGGAAGAGTAGTTCCACATTCAGTATCATTCAGAGACTACCGAGGCTGGCATCGCAGACCTGGCGCAGGTGCGGCAGAAGCGGGGAGAAACTGTAGCCGAGTACATCCAGCGCTTCAGGACCGTCAAGAACCGATGTTACTCAGCTCGTTTAACTGAGAAAGAAGCAGTCGAGTTAGCAGTGTTGGGTCTCTCAGCACCCATCAAGTATCTGGCTTTCCAGGTAGAGTATAACTCGTTGGCGCACATGGCCCAGAAGCTGACAATGTATGAGCAGCGCCACCCTGAGTTGTACCAAGACAAGTTCAAACGTCCGATAGGCCTGGTCGATGCAGAAAAAGATGATCCTACACAAGACCAGGAGGTGGCCGTGGCTGAATGGGCACGGGGGCGGATCCTGTATCCTGCAAATGGGTGAAACAGCAAGGGCCTGCAAAAGGGTTCGACTTTGATGTGAGCAAAGCCGAGCAGATATTCGATTTATTGCTAAAGGAGAAGCAGCTAAGGTTACCCGAAGGCCACAAAATCCATACGGCTCAGGAAATGAACGGGAGACCGTACTGCAAGTGGCATCACTCGTTCACCCACACCACCAATGATTGCAAAGAGCTACGTCGCCAGATCCAAACGGCGATAGAACAAGGCCGTCTGATCCTTGGGCAGTTCGCCATGAAAGTGGACACAAACCCATTCCCCGGCGTCAACATGGTGGAACCTAGTCACTCCGCGAGGCGTCAGCTGGAGTTCTCGTTCGATATTAATATGGTAGGATCTGGGTACCACCACGACACATACAAGGAAGGTAGTCGCTCTCGGGGCAAAGGAAGAGAGGAGGCTGGTCCATGCGACCGGCCCAGCCACAATGACAGGCGGTATTTAACAGAGGAACAGGTGAGGAGAGTGCGGTATCAGAAGCCACATTCCACGCATCTCCTTAACAAGTATGAGCGTCAGTATGACCAACGGCGCCGGTGCGATAGAGACGATGAAGGATATGAGCATCTCGCTAGGGGACCGTCAAAAGAAAAGGAAGGTGCAGACAAACATTGGGATTGTCCCTTCTTCAAGTATTGCTGGGACGCGGGAATGAGCCGATTGCCTACAGTCGACAACTGCCCGGAATGCGGACAGCAAAAGGAGGACACGAGGCCAGTTTCAGTGTTCAAACGTCTAGGGCCTTTCCAACCTCAGAGCCGTTACAGGGAGTCCGCTCGAGCAAAAGACCTCGAGAAGCCAAGGGATGACAAAGAAGACAGGTATCACCGTCCAAGGTGGTGTCCCGACGGACTTAGACACACCCAAAAGCGTAGAGTGCAGCGGCTACGTAACTTGGAGGAAGCCGAAGCGCAGTATCTCCACGCTTTAAAGAAAGCACGGCCCGATCTGGCCGTTAAAGTAAGGCAGACCTTGGAAACGGAAGATCGCCCGAGAAGGAAGGAGTTGCGCCCCAAACCGGTAAAAGCCGATGCAAAGACATCGGCTGACACAAACATGGTGTTCATACTTCCGTCAGAATTCTGCGCACCAAGAACCAATGAGCTACCAGGGTGGCGCGATTCATGCCCCACCGATTATCTTTGAGAAGCCACGTGAGAAGGGTTACAAACATCTGAAAGCCTTGTACCTACGAGGTTACATCAATGGGCAACCTGTCAGCAATATGTTGGTGGACACCGGAGCGGCAGTCAATATAATGCCATACGCCATGCTACGGCGTTTGGGACGCTCCACTGCAGATCTGATCAAAACCAACGTCACTCATCGGTGCGCATACATCGGTATGTATGATTTCCAACAAGTCCGTTGCTCGCTCCATCATACCGGAGAACGGGGTTTTGAGCATCTTGCCCATGAGGCATGGTTCGCATGTGTCAAATGATTCAAAATCAAGAGACGACTCCAAAAGTCCATCAGAATGGAGTTTCTTCATGCGCTTTACACCAATATGACCTAGACGACAGTGCCACAAATAAGTAGTATTATCACTATCTACTTTGCATCTCTTAGCCTTAATGTTATGGATGTGTGTTTCATCCCTTTCGAGATTTAGAAGAAATAAACCATTCACAATAGGTGCATGACCATAAAAGATGTTACTCATATAAATATTACAACCATTATTCTCCGATTTAAATGAATAACTGTCTTGCAATAAACAAGATCCAGAAATAATGTTCATGCTCAACGCAGGCACATAATAACACTTATTAAGGTTTAAAACTAATCCCGAAGGTAAAACTAAGGAGAGCGTGCCGACGGCCATCACATCAACTCTTGATCCGTTGCCAACGCGCATCGTCACCTCATCCCTCGCAAGCCGCCGTCTCTTCCGTAGCTCCTATTTCGAGTTACAAATATTAGCAACTGAACCGGTATCAAATACCCAAGCACTACAATGAGGGCTAGTAAGGAAAACATCAATAACATGTATATCAAATATACCTTTGATGGTGCCAGCCTTCTTGTCCGCTAAGTACTTCGGACGCTTGCCCAAAGGACCCTTGTCCTTGCAATAGAAGCACTCAGTGTCCGGCTTAGGACCAGACTTGAGCTTCTTCTCAGCAGGGGCAGTGCGCTTGCCGCCGCCCTTCTTGAAGGGCTTCTTTGATCCCTTACCTTTCTTAAAGGTGGGATTGTTGACCATCAACACATGATTATCCTTTTTGATGTCCACTTCCGCGGCCTTCAGCTTTACGAAGAGCTCGGTGATCGTATCAGTGGAACCAATCTGATTATGAGTCACTACAAAACTTTTGTAGCTGGGAGGGAGTGATTGCAGAACCCTGTCAATCTTGAGCTCCTCTGGAATCGTGCATTCCAGTTGCTCAAGGCGTTGAGTGTAGCCCGTCATCTTAATAGCATGCTCACTAACGGAACTCCCTTCCTCCATCTTGCAGTTAAAGAACTTCTCAGAGATCTCATATCTCTCAGAACGGGCCTGAGTCTGAAACATGGTTTTCGGCTCTTCGAGAATCTCAAAGGGCCCGGGATAGTCTTCAAAACGATTTTGAAGTTCCGGTTCCATAGCAAACAACATGGTGCTCTTAATCACATCATAATCATCTTTGCACGACTGATAGACAGTTTTCTCATCAGCCGTTGCAGTTGCAGCAGGGGGGTCACCTAACGCTTTCCCAAGGACATAGTCCTTTTGACCGCCAGAGAGAATTATTCTTAGATTGCGGAACCAATTGGTGAAGTTAGACCCATTGTTTTTAAGCTTTTCCTTCTCAGCAAAAACGTTGAAGTTGAAGTTGGACTTGGCCATGTGAAAATATCTACAGTATTTGCAAGTACAACTTTAGACTATGTTCATGATAAATAGTTCAACTTAATCAAATTACTAGATGAACTCCCACTAAATTCAACATCCCTCAAGTTGTTTAGTGAACATGATCCAAATTCACCACACCTAATCCGATCATCACGAGAAGAGATGTGGCTTCAATGGTGGACAACGAAGTGTCGATCATATCATTCATATGACTCATGCTTAACCTTTCGGTTCTTGTGTTCCGAGGCCATGTCTGTACATGCTAGGCTCGTCAAGTTAGACCCAAGTATTTCGCGTGCAGTAAACTGGCTTGCACCCGTTGTATGTGAGCGTAGAGTCTATAGCACCCGATCATCACGTGATGCTTGGACACGACGAACTTTCGCAACGGTGCATACTTGGGGAGAACACAGTTTTTATCTTGATCTTTAATTGAGGAATCATCTTATAATGCTACCGTCGCGATATAAGCATAATAAGATACATAAAAGGATAAACATCACATGCATATAACTTTATGTGACATGGTATAGCCTATCTTCGCGCAATGATCTCCATCTTGTGCGTTCCGGCATGATCCCCATCACTCCACCATGATTTACTCCACCACGAATAGCAACTACAACTATTGCTAACTACTTAGCGATAAAGTGAAACTATTACATGGCGCATAAGAAGTTGACACACAGGTCATACACAATTATAAAGACAACCATATGGCTCCTGCTGGTTGTGTACTTATCGACATGCAAGTCGTGAAACATTACAAAACATGATCATCGCATACATTATACACATCACATCTTGGGCCATACCATATCACAGAAAACACTCCCTGCAAAAACAAGTTAGACGCCTCTACTTTGTTGTTGCATGTTTTACGTGGCTTATGGGAGTAGATGCTAAGAACGATTCTTACCTACGGAAAGCCACAACGGTGATATTATGGTTGCCAAACTCCGGTGTTAATCCCATGACAACTATAGTGAGAGAAACTGACATCCACCAGCCGCATGTGTGGAACTAGCCACACGTCAAGTGCGGAGCCGGTCTCGCGAACGACGTCGTGTAAGGTTGGCCTGGACCGCTTCAATCTCACTATCCCGCGTCATAAGAAGAACACAAACAAGAGGCTTGCAACAGAAACCATCAACGCCCGCAACAACCATGTTGCGTTCTACTCGTGAAACACATCTACGCATAGATCTAGCTCTGATACCACTGAAGGGTTTCGCGGCATAGTAAATCAAAATTTTCTACGGATGCAAACATAGCGAAAGCCAAGATCTAATCTAGGAGATGCAAACAACGAGAGAGATTGGATTAGATCTTCATACCCTTGAAGATTCGCACAGCGGAACGTTCGTCGGAACGTGGGTGATGTAGTCGTACTCGCTTCTCCTCCTCGCGATCCGATCCGATCTAGCACCACAAGTGGCGGTGCCTCCGTGAGATGCACACGTGAAGCACCTCGACGTCTCCTCCTTCCTCGGACCAGCAAGTATGGTGGAGAGATGGATTGGATCTACAACACGACGGCGTGGTGTATATGGTGGTGAATTTCTGCAGCAGGGCTTCGCCTACAAGCAGTCGGGAGGGAGAGAGGAGGGCAGCAGGGCGGCTAGGGTTGGAGGGGAAGGTGTAAGGGGTTGGTGCGCCCCCAACCCTCTTTATATAGAGGGGGGCGCAGCCCTAGCCCTCCCCCAAGCCCAAACCGGCGGCCCCAAAGGATAAGGAGTAGGGGGCAAGGAAACCCCCTTTTCTAGAAGCTCTATCTAGAGTTTAAACCTCTCTTGGCCGGCTGGGCCCTATGTGCCCTGGCCCAATGCCAGGGCACTCCCTCATAGGCCCATGCCCCTCACGGAAGGTGGGGCCACGTTGGTCCCTTCCAGAAGGTTCTAGAAGCTTTGCACAATATCGATTAATCCTAACAATTCGAACTCCAAAACTGCATCTTTGCCTTATATGAATCTTATTCTCCGGACCACTCCGAACCTCTCGTGATGTCCCAGATCCCATCCGAGACTCAACAAAAACTCATAAACCAATTATCCAATCTATCCTAGCGTCGAGACACGCGTTAAGTGTGTGACCTGGGTTCGAGAATATGCAGACATGATCTTCTATCAATAATCAACAATTGGGTGCAGGCACCCATATTGACTCGCACACATTCATCGATGATCATATCGGATGAACCACGATGCCAGGATTCAATCAATCCCATATATATATTCCCTTCGTCTCGCGATATTTTACTTGCGAGATTTGATCGCCGATTGGCCATACCTAGTTCAATCTCGTTCACAAGTACTTTACTCGTTCGTAATCCGATATCACTTTGTGATTAACTCCTTAAGCATATGCTTGCAAGCGGTGTTGATATCGATTACCGAGTGGGCCCGAAGTATATCTCTCCGACTTGGGAGGGACAAATCCCATCTCGATACATACAACCCAACAGATACTTTCCGATCACCTGAGAGACACCTTTATGATCACCCTCTCATAGGATGACGTTTGATGACCTCAAAGCTTTCTTCCGATACCAGGGAGTTGCATTATCTCATGGTCTAAGGAATACAATATTTGACATAAGAAAAGCTTCGCAAAGACGAACACGATGACACGATCTAATTGCTTCGCTTAGTTTGGGTCTGTCCATCATATCATTCTCCCAATGATATGATCTCATTATCAATTGACAACTCATGTCTATGGTTAGGAAACCTTAACCATCATTGATCAATGAGCTAGTACATAGAGGCGTACTAGGGACACGGTCTTGTTCACAAACCACACAAGTATTAAAGTTTCCGCTTAATACAATTCTAGCATGGAATATAAACATTATCATGAACAAGAATTATAATAATAACATCTTTATTATTGCCTCTAGGGCATAATTCCAACAGCTGCTCATGGTCCTCCTGTGTCGTCGGCTTCGTTGAGGTCTCCAGTACCGCCGATACTCTCTACTCCTCCGGTCCAGCGCCAGAGTCAGCCTCAGCAGCCTCGTGGTATGACAACACCTCCTCGTCCTCCCTGTGCCTACTGTGGCAAGCCTGGCCACGATGTCTCTAGCTACTGGAGGAGGGATCCTAGCTTACGTCAGCAGTACCATGCTCGTAGGCAGGCTGGTTCTTCAGGATCTTCTGCTGTTGCACTGTCTGATCAGGACATTCTTCGTGGTCTACTCGCTGCTATAGGCTCTTCCTCGTCGGGTACTGCTGGTTCTGTGCCTAGCTCTTCTGGCACCGCGTGACCATCACCTTATACACAGTCAGGTACGCCATCCCCGTGGTATCTGGATTCTGGAGCTTCTTTTCATATGACTTCTGCGTCCTCTATTCTTTCTGCTCTTCGCTCTCTTATTTCTCCTGTCCGTGTTATCACGGCTGATTGTACCTCTCTTCCTGTTTCCAGTCAAGGCACCCTTTCTACTTCGTCTTTCTCTGTTCCTGACGTTTCTCATGTTCCTAGTCTTAAGATGAACCTTTTCTCTGCTAGTCATCTTACTGATTCTGGTTGTCGTGTCATTCTTGACGCTGATTCTTGTCGATTCAGACCGCCGTCCAGCCCTGGTTGGAGCTGGTCCTCATAGCCTTGAGTCTCCGGGGCTATGGGAGTTAGACTGGCTTCGTGTTCCATCCACTAACACTTCATCTACTAGTTCTTCTGCGGTTGCTGCTTCTGTCACTGGCTCTTTTCAGCAGTGGCATCATCGGCTGGGTCACCTTTGTGGCTCCCGTTTATCGTCCTTAGTTCATCGTGGTCTTCTGGGGTCTGTTTCAGGAGATGTGTCTTTACATTCGTGTCAGGGTTGTAGGTTAGGCAAACAGATTCAGCTTCCCTATCCTACTAGTGTGTCTGTATCTCAGCGACCTTTTGATTTAGTTCATTCAGATGTTTGGGGTTCGGCACCCTTTGCTTCAAAAGGGGGCCATCGATACTATATTTTATTCATTGATGATTTTTCATGGTACACCTGGTTGTTTTTTATGCGATCTCACAGTGAGGTGCTCTCTATTTATCAGCGTTTTGCGGCCATGGTTCGTACTCAGTATTCCAAGCCTATTCGTGTGTTTCGTGCTGATTCCGCAGGAGAGTCTATCTCCCAGCACCTGCGTGGTGTCCTTGCTGAGCAGGGCACCCTCGCTCAGTTCTCGTGTCCCGGCGCCCATGCTCAAAATAGTGTCGCCGAGCGTAAGCATCGTCATATTCTTGAAACTACCCGTGCTATGATGATTGCTTCCTCTCTTCCGCCGCATTTCTGGGCTGAGGCTGTCGCTACGTCAACTTACCTCATTAACATTCAGCCTTCTGCTGCCCTTCAAGGTGGTATTCCTCTCGAGCGTCTCTCTGGTAGCTCTCCAGACTATTCGACTCTTCGTTTATTTGGTTGTGTTTGCTATGTCCTTCTACCTCCTCGCGAACACACCAAACTGACCGCTCAGTCTGTTGAGTGTGTTTTTCTCGGATACAGTTATGAGCATAAGGGCTATCGCTGTTGGGACCCCGTTGGTCGTCGGATGCACATCTCTCTTGATGTCACGTTTGATGAGACGCGTCCCTTCTATCCTTGCCCCACCTTTGGTACTTACCCGGTGGATGATATCTCTTTTCTTCTTTTTCCTGATGCACCCCCTGTTTTCCCTTCTTCTCCACCTCTTACTTCTGATGCGCCCCCTTCGATTTCGGCACCATCCTCTCCTCCGTCTAGTTCCCCTAGTTCTCCTCGTTCTCCCCTAGTTGCTTCTCCACCTCGTTCTCCGGCTTCGAACCCTTCCTCTGCTATTCCTTCTTCCTCTTCTTCTGATGAGTCGTCCTCCGCCGATGATCTTCCCTCTTCACGGCCTGTTCGTCAGCGTCGTGCTCCAGACCGTTACTCTCCTAGTCAGTATGGTCTCTCTGTCGTCTCCGAGCCGACTTCTTATCGGGATGCCGAGCGTCATCCTAAATGGCAGCTTGCCATGGCTGAGGAGATCGCTGCGCTTTAGCGCACTGGCACATGGGATCTTGTTTCTTCCCTCTTGGTGTTCTTCCTATCACGTGTAAGTGGGTCTATAAAATTAAGACCCGCTCTGATGGATCTCTTGAGCGCTATAAAGAGCGTCTTGTGGCTCGTGGCTTTCAGCAGGAGCACGGCTGTGACTATGATGAGACTTTTGTCACTGTGGCTCATATGACCACTGTGCGTACTCTTCTTGATGTTGCTTCTGTTCGACGCTGGTCTGTGTCTCAGCTTGATGTTTAGAATGCTTTTCTTAATGGCGAGTTGAGTGAGGAGGTTTACATGCAGCCTCCTCCTGGGTATTCTCTTCCCGATGGGATGATTTGTCGTCTTCGACGTTCCCTTTATGGCCTGAAACAGGCCCCTCGTGCCTGGTTTGAGCGCTTTGCCTCTATGGTGACTGCTGCTGGTTTCTCTCCTAGTTTTCATGATCCAACGCTATTTGTTCACACTTCTCCTCGTGGACGCACTCTTCTTCTTCTCTATGTTGATGATATGATCATTACTGGTGATGATCCTTAGTATATTGCCTTTGTCAAGGCTCGTCTTCGTGATCAGTTTCTTATGACTGATCTTGGTCCTCTTCGCTATTTTCTTGGGCTTGAGGTCTCCTCCACTTCTGATGGCTTTTCTATCTCTTAGGAAAAGTATATTTAGGATCTTCTTGCTCGTCCTGCTCTTGGGGATGAGCGCACTATTGAGACTCCTATGGAGCTTAATGTTAAGCTTCGTCCTACTGATGGTGATCCTCTTCCTGATCCCACGCGTTATCGCCATCTTGTTGGGAGTCTTGTTTATCTTGCTGTCACTCGTCCTGATATCTCTTATCCTGTTCATATTCTGAGTCAGTTTGTCTCAGCTCCTACCACCGTTCACTACAGTCATCTCCTCCGTGTCCTTCTTATCTTCGTGACACGATCACTCGTCGCCTTTTCTTTCCTAGTTCCAGCTCTCTCTAGCTCCAGTGCTACTCGGATGCTACATGGGCGAGTGATCCTACGGATCGTCGTTCACTTTCTGCTTACTCTGTGTTTCTTGGTGGTTCGCTTGTTGCTTGGAAGACGAAGAAACAGGTAGCGGTTTCCCGTTCAAGTGTTGAGGCTGAGCTGCGGGCTATGGCTTTGTTGATTGCTGAGGTGACCTGGTTACGGTGGTTGCTTACAGATTTTGGGGTCTCTGCTATGACACCCACTCCACTTTTTTCTGACAGTACATGTGCTATCAGTATTGCACGTGATCCGGTCAAGCATGAGCTGACCAAGCATATTGGTGTTGATGCTTTTTATACACGTGCTCAGGTGCAGGATCAGATTGTTGCGCTTCATTATGTACCTTCAAATTTGCAGTTGGCGGATTTCTTTACAAAGGCACAAACTCAGTGTTGTGGATCCACCATGCGTTTGAGGGGGGGGGGGGGGGTTAGAGTATATATTTGTATATTGTAGTTTCCCCGTGTGTTAGGTGGTTTCCTGTATATTTGCGCCTGTACATGTACTATATATTATGGCCTTTGGCCCTCTGGTAATACAACAAGTCTATTACCCTGACATATTAAACTAGTAATAGTAAGCAGAGAGAGGTTCACGATGTAAATAGTATGAAACCACAATAGGGAAAAAACTCATGAAGTTTTGGATCCACTTCTAACAATTGGGTTAATTATGAGTAGGATATATCTATGTCTGTCTTTCTTTATGTTTCTATATGGCAGATGCTCCAAATAAGATGATCATAAAAAAGTCATCTGATATTTCATGCCTCATAACCACAACAACGATCAAAGGCCAGACACCATCATCCACCACAATTAAGGGTTTCTTCAGGGCTTTCTTCCGGGTGAAAACCTAGATCTTTGATCGGATGATGATGATGTTTGTGCACTATTTCCTTCTTGGAGGCGTCGTTTTTGGAGAAGCTGGACTTCTGGTGTTGTCTTGGTGGTGGTAGTACTGCTGTTTCAATGAATGAGTCACTGTAGCGGGGCTTTTCTTTTTTATAGTTTCTTCTTTCTTTTCTTGGCTGTGTGCATCCGAGCGACCGCTAGGGCAATGCGTTGTTGTAGAGGCTGGGTGTAATTGATATCATCTGATATTAATATATGGTACTTTTCAAAAAAACAAAAAAAAGTAGAGTTAAACATTTCTTTTTGTACTATTTTTCACACCCCATAGAGATTCATGAATTTTTTATAATTAAGAAATTTCATAGAAATATTTTAAAAAAATCGGCTATAATTGTAGTACTTTGGCATTCAAATTAATTTCGCAAAATAAAGCTGGGATAAGTGGCTAGCTTCTTATGTGAGGTGCTAGCCGGTGACGGAACACGATCGAGATGCCTCGGCAGCTCCTCCCTGTATATACACATGTCCTGCACCGTCTCGTCGCTCACCGCTTCCTGCCCTTTCTCCTTCTTCTTTCCTTCTTGAATGAAAGGTACTACGTCGACTATGAAAAATTCTCTAGCTAGCTGTGATATGAATACATGGAAACAGCCAAATAGGGACGGAGCTAGCACTTGGTGATTTTAGAGTTGAACCATGCATGCATGTTCGAAAGTGTGGATCGACTTGGTCTAATCGTGGGATCGATGGCACGATGTGCTGGAACGGGCCCCGACAAAGTAGGCCAAGATCAGGAGACTCTGGGATGGCATTGTCCATAACCTGGTCGAGGCATGGATTTTAGGATCGTATGTTAGGCACAAAAACTCTTGTCTCTATGTGTCCATTTCTCGCGTGAGTTATTCATCCTCTCTCTGTAAATTATCTGGTTCAGCAACGTACGATGCATGGTGTCAACGAAGATGACCCGGGCCGTTGAACTGTCTGCTTCGTCGTCCCTCTCTCCATGAAAACATCAGCAAATGCAACCAGTTAAGCTTTAACTGCATATGCAATGTTGTCGCACAGAGTTAAGCTTTGCGTTTCATTCGCATCCAAATCATGTTGTTGTCATATGTTAAAGAGAGAGGGATTGCTGATTTGTTTTGCATAGTAGAGACGTACATCGCTATCTTAAATCGATCCATGCAAATTACATTATCTAATATACTGACTAAAGATTCATAAATCTTGCTATGCCTAATTAGGCTGATTAGTTTGTCTGATTACCCCACTAGCTAGTAGAAAAAAACTTACAGGGGTCACTGGCGCATGTGTACGCCACTGGTAAAACTACTGGCGTACACTAATATCGGATTTTTTTTTGAACGGGAAAGGTCTCGAAGGACCTAGAGCATGCATTTAATCGGCGGGTTACAATTACAAAAAGGACCCTGAAGAAAAGGAAAATTACAACCCGGTCCTGAACTTTTACATAGAGCACCCACAAAGAGATAAGAAAAACGCAATCGAGTCCATGCTCGTTGCCTTGCTCAACGCCGATCGAAGACGACCTCCGTCCGCGGCCACCCATGCCTCCAACGGGGACTAGACCACTTGGGGAAGCAGTGGCGAATGATGCCACGTCGAGGTCGGAGAAGTTCCTCCACCCAAGGAGGAGAGAAGAGCTCAAGCCGCCATCAGGCTCAAGCGCAGCAGGGCCACTCCTGTGACCGAAGATAGCCACGGCGAAGCTTCGCCGCCGCTTGGAAGCTGCTGCCCAGGTCGCATGCTCCACAGACCCGGCTAACCATCTCTTCTGCCCAACAGCCCCGACCTCAACACCCTCCTCTCCCTCGCCACCAAGGCCGGCCAAGAGAAGGGGCAGAGACGCAGAACCATTAAGCAGGAGACGGAGGCGCTTATTCCACCAAGGGCTCACCTGAAGGGAGGCCACCGATGACTTCCACCATGGAAGCTCATCAGTATCCCCTAGCAGCGACCGCCCAACGACGCGCCGATGCGCTGGAACGGAGACCCTCTTCTGGCACAACCACCCAACAACACCTCCTCCTTGTTTCTTCTCCCCCTCGCCACCATGGCCGGCCGGCAGAAGAGAACACAGGAAGAGATAGAACAGAAGCAGGTGCCAGGGAACTGCGGCTTTATGGGAGACGGTGGTGGTCTTCGCCCTGCCCTTCAACTCCGTCCACCGGAGCGAAGAAGAGGAGAGAAAAAACCCTAGAAGTCCCCAGATCTTGCCGCCGAGATCTGAGGTAGCACCGCCAGCTACGGGCAAAAAGCCCAACTCCGGCATCACGCCAGACGACCTACAGCTACTCTGTACAAGGCGAGGCACTCCATCCCCCACTCTCCAAGCGGCGGCGCCGCCGGAGAGGAGAGGATGGAGTCCTCGGAGAAGGGGGTCGACTCTCAAACCAGAGGAGAGGGAGAGGGGAGAGACTGTGAGGACTCGAAGCTGCCTTTCTTTTCCACTAATATCGGATGTGCCACTAGTATTATCTTACTAGGGACATACAACCATTATCGTACCGCACCCGTAATCGTGGGCCAGGGTGCCTGTGGCCAGGTCATCTACCGGTGGCGTACCTTTAGCTGTGTACGCCATCCGTAAATAGCTTACTGGTGGCGTACAAACATTTCGGTATGTCATCAATATCTCCATCAATATTATCTACTATATTGACTGATATTCTTACTGGTGGCGTACAAACATTTCGGTATGTCATCAATATCTCCATCAATATTATCTACTATATTGACTAATATTCATAAATATCTTACTGGTGGCAACAAAATCTCTCTCTCACTCCCTCTCCTTTCTTTCATTTTAGGGTTGTTTTTAGGTGGATTTAGGTTGAGATGTGTACATAAGTTTAGTTTTAGGGTTTAATTCAGGTTCGGTTAATCTAGGGTTTGCTAAAGGCCGAAGGCACAGTAGACTTAAATGTTATATGCAAATATCTCATCTCGTAGGCCCAAAGTACAAAGGAAACATATAATTCCACTATCCAGCCATGCTATCTGAATCATGACATTATCTAGTCTTTAGACTTTGGCTAGGTCAACGAGATATTTACATATGCAGCGATTCTTGGTTGCATATCATTTAATACCTGCATATAATTTTTTGCATTATTCAAATATCTCATCTTGTAGCCCTGAAGTTGATAGATAATTTCATGATTAATACAGCATGGCTTGGGAAAATTTGTGCTAGTTGAATCAAGTGCACAATGTTGCCCTCGGGCATGCTATCTGAATTGTGGCAATATCTCCCTTCTTTAGAATTTGGCGAGATCAATGAGATATTTGCATATGGAGAAATTATTAGTTGTTAGTATAAAATGTTAGGGTTTACGTGCTACCTCTCAAACCCGACAGGGAGCACTATGGAGAACTTCTTGTCCAGACACCTTCCCAATGGTTGAGCATAGTTATTGCACACTTGATCCATTCTATATTTATCAAGAAAGAAGACATATAGTAAACATAGTTATAAAGTAAGTAGCACAAATAAATTCTAGCACAATAATTGAACATAAAACATCACAAAGTCTAGCAGGATAAGTAATATATGACAAGTAGCTGATCTACTTCTCTGTCCTAGCTAGATCAGGCATCGTCGACATCGTCGAACAAACCTAAGTAAGACAGGTCAGCAGACGACGTGGGTGTGATGGTAAAGTCATCGGGGCTGAACCCGTAGTACGGGCCCTGAGGGCGCACGGTGGAGGAGCCCACGCCGTCGGACCTAGAGGGACCTGCCTCCTGGACGGGTTGATGGTGCCGAATGGCTTCCAAGACCTCGTACCGCTGCACCATCACCATTGGATCCTCGAGTGTCCGAACCCAAGGGTCAAGAAGCTGTCTCTCGACCAGCCGGTGCTCGCCCCGCCATCGTGGCAACTCTCATCCATGGGCCTATTTTGAATGTCCCTAGCTAGAGCTGTGATATGAATGCATGTTCGAACGTGTCAATCGACTTGGTCTAATCGTGGGATCGATGGCACGATGTGCTGGAACAGGGCCCGACAAAGTAGGCCAAGATCAGGAGACTCTGGGGTGGCATTGTCCATAACCTGGTCGAGGCCTGGATTTTAGGATCATATGTTAGGAACAAAAACTCTTGTCTCTATGTGTCCATTTATCGCGTGAGTTGTTCATCCTGTCTCTGTGAATTATCTGGTTCAACAACGATGCATGGTGTGAACGAAGATGACCCGGGCCGTTGAACTGTCTGCTTCGTCCCTCTCTTCATGGAAACATCAGCAAATGCAACCATTTAAGCTTTAACTGAATATGCAATGATGTCGCACAGAGTTAAGCTTGCGTTTCATTCGCCATCCAAATCATGTTGTTGTCATATGTTAAAGCGAGAGGGATTGCTCATCATCTTTCGTGCGCCAAGATATCATTATGGTTATTTTTGATAGCTATGATGATCTATAGGGTGTAGTCTCATTTAGGTATGGTTACAAATAATTATCTGATGTGATCTACTAATAAAGAGTGTACGCATGATAATTGTTTTGATGTTTTATTTATGTGATAATTTTCGTGTATAGGTATTTTGTTTTGCATTATGATTTTATATAGGCTAATATTTATAGTTATTAGGGTGAACTACAAATGTGATATTTATATAGGATAACATATAGGGACAACTATGAACCATATAGTCACATTGGATGAACTATGGATGTGGATCCAATGACTCGGGTCCAAGTCCTGTAATTGGAACAATTGCATGCTTTTGAATGGGTTTATTAGATGAATTAATCGACAATTTTCTGTCAATAATTGGAAACTTTTGTATTGTGATTCTATAATGATGGATTGCTTTATAATCAATCGTTGTCCATATGGACTGGGTGCTATAGCTTTCAAGTTTTTTTCTCTAGATGTGCAGAGTTAAGCGTAAGGTCTTTGTTTATTGTTTTCAAAACTTGAGCATCAATTTCTACATACTACATTTTAGTTCCAATGGTGTATTGATTTCAAAACTTGAGCATCAGTGTCTATGTCCCTGCATTTTAGTTAGCCATAGTTATAATTTTTTCCTAAAAAGTCCATGTGCCTATATTTTAATTATATTTTATATACTGGTTCATGTACACATATACCGCGGTTTTCTGATCATTGGCCCTCCACCTCCTTGGACATTTTCCCCTCGATTTTTCAATTCGGTTGACACAAATTGTGCTAAAAATTATGGATGATGGTTTCATCATTCCCAAACTGCTCCAACTGAAATAATTCAAATATAGTTCATATTTGAACTATGATAACTCGTGAGGTCATTATGAGCGGTTCCCCATGTGGCATCCTACTATCATTGTTGTAGGCAGCTTACATAAGTTCATATTATCTAAACAACCAACCCTATTTGAAGTAAACAACATGTTTGACTTCAAGATTTGAATTTCAAGCATTGATTCTCGTGTATCGACGATCAATATTCACATGAATATTTGTAAACTTGGGAAAATAATACATGATTCAACATATGTATCCATCAATTGTGGAAGGTACGGATGGTGTTTCTATCGATGACACTAATGTGTTATTTGTTGACTAACTAATAATTATGACCCATCGGACAATACTTGATGTTTTTGATCAATTGTATAACAAACACTTAATCTAAGAAAAATAAACATTTGGATGGTACCAATTTATTTACTGGTAACATTTCAATTTGTAAGGAATTAAATACTCAAATGTACTTCTAAATTTACAAAAAAAACAATTGTTAAAAACTTAGACATTGTCATCCAAAAAGAGTTTAATTATGTCAGGAGCATAGGGATGAATTTCAGTGCAGGCTTGAGGCAAAGGTTTCATGATTTAGGACAATTAAGTTTCTAGGATGAAAAATTAAATTTCCAATTTAAAGTTTTCTATGAGTTTTGCAAAGTCCATGTCCACGTTACACCCATGTTTTGCAAAGACCCATTTCTATGCATAAATTGTCCTCGGGCCACACATAGTTCATGATTTACTCGGCTCATGATGTATCAAACATGCGCGAGTAATCACTTGATTTTTTTGATTTTTTTTTGTTTCATGTAACAATTAAAATATACAGTTTATAGTTTATTATAAATAAATAACTTTATAATTTACAATCCAATATGTATTTTTACTTGCCATGTCATTCTAAGTAGTCTAGCATGTATTTTATGGACACATGACAAAACCATGGTTGGTCCGTACTGTGTATAGGCTCTCTTTTTTAAACATGTCCATGAACAACACATGCCTAGTTAACTAATTGGACTCATGACCTGTGTAAGGCTCTTTTTTTAAAACCATGGTTGGTCTGTTCGTATTGCTCACATGCTCTCTCTTTTATGTGTCCATATACAACAGTACGTTAGTTACTTGTACTTGCAACCTATGTTCTTTTTCATGCGTGTACTGTAGCCGGATGGTAGACTTAGGAGTCTGTTCCTCACACGTCGTCTATCTGGTACGTGATTTTCATCAGTTTGTTTTGCGAAATTCCACCGATCTATTAATAATCATCAACAATAGTACAAAAAGTCCTAAAAGTAATAAAAATTACAAATAGGTCAATGGACCATCTAGCGACGACTACAAACACTCGCATGAGCCGAAGGCGCGCTGTTGTCCTCGTCTCTTCATCACCGGAGCCGGGCAAAGCTTGTCGTAGTAGAGCTTGTTATAGTAGACAGACGGGAAGTCGTCGTGCTAAGGCCCCAAAGGACCAGCGCACTGAGCACCAACCATCGCTGAAGATGACCAACGAGATCGAAAGAGACCTCAAAACACACCAACTAAAATGACCAGATCCCAAGAGATCTGTCAAACACACGACTCCACACGTCCTCCGTCGATGCTAGACGCATCACCGGTGCGAGGATAGGACGGGGAGTACCTTATTCTGACTTCAGGACATAGCCGCCACCTCAACATCATAAAAAAGACACAAAAAATAGTCTAAACAAAACACTGAGACCTCCCGCAGGCGAGGGGCGATGGTCCGCCACGCCTCAAAGGCCCTAAGGCCGCCGGAGACGGGACGGACCAGTGGCGTCGTCGGCGAAGGGAAGGAACCCTAGATGGGTTTTTCCGCCGTCTCTTGGGAAAGCTCTCTAGGTCCCATTTCCATCAGTTTTATTGGCCATAATTAAATGGAACAATGTAACGTGTCAATGGTTGTCCATCTGAACTAATAAAGTTACGTAACAACTAATTCTTGGCAAATCCTAGCCATAAATTTTAGATCTAACTATTAAAATAATTCAGATGATGTGGATCAACCTAATGGCTTAAAAAACATCCTTATATTGCTTTTAGTATATAATAGAAGTATATTTCTATGTTGATCAAGTGGGTTGGGATACATAAAAAACTAAATTTAGTTTGTCAAAAAATGTGAACACAAATTTCGTGTATACATCCGGACATTCTATGCACGTACACAAGTTTTTAGAAAATATAAACATTTTATGTGGCTTATATAAAAATATAAAAAACATGTTCGTGAATAAACAAGTTGGAGCACTGAAATTTGTCTTTTTACATGGGACCTCTAAAATGTTCTTTTCACCTGCAAACTTCTGTACGAACATTTAGTGTTCGGATGTACATGTAAATATGTTGTCCTTGATTTTTTGAAATTTTCAAATGTGTTTTCATACAATGGATTCATTTGCAAGTGTGAGCCACGCATGTGTAGTGTGAACGAAGATGACCCCGGCGCGTTGAACTGTGTTCTTAGTCCCTCTCTGCGTGGAAACATCAACAGCAACCAGTTAAGCTTTAATTGCATATGCAATTATGTCGCATAGAATTTATGTGCAAACCCTTTGTCCACCAGCCGTCCTCTTCTGCGGTTTCATTCGCATCGCATCCAAATCATGTCCTGATCCTTCCGTCCTGCTTCGTATACGCACGAGAACCATGCATGCCCTAGTTCTCCTCCACGTGTTGTCATTTTTTTTTCAAGACTTGCCCTAGTCCATTGTTGTCATATATTAAAGCGAGAGAGATTGCTAATTTGTTTTGCATCCATGCTTGCCCTTTTCTGACACATACTAACTTTCTTTGAAACACATGTGTCAAGACACCTTTTAGTATGTAGGTGCTCCAAATGTACACACTAAAGATACATACATTTCAGAAAAAAAAAATGCTTAACATCGTCTATTTTAAAACGGAGGGAGTACTGTTGAAAATATAAGAAATAATACATATGATTTAATCCGAATGACTAATTGATAAAACATGATTATACAAATAGCAATTATGTAGATCACACAAACTAACAGAGTAGATGAACATATTACATCTAAATAGGATAAACTATCCACGTCTACTTCCAATGCTAAAACAAAAAACTTTAGCGGAATCTAAAAGAGACAGTTGAGGATTATGTACGGTGTAGCGGTGGCAGTAGTAGCCGCAATGGTAGCAGCAGAGCCGTCGCCCATGTTGAGGTTGCCAAAGAGGTTGGTGACATCCGGAAAGAAGTCACATCACGAGTTGGACCCAAGAGCCGTAGTCTCCTTGTTCATGTCCCTAGAGGATTTTGTCACTAACTGACTAGGGGTTAAACTCATCAATGCCCATTGTTATGGATTTGGGTTTGAGAAAAGAAGAGTGCACTAGATATCGCGTTCGGCTAACAGACAAGCAACATGAGACATGATATTTACCCAAGTTTAGGCCCTCGGAGGGAAACCCTACTCCTGCTCGTCTACTCTTGATTGATGGTGGAACCGATGATGACAGGAGTGCGCAGATAAGATCTGACGGGTGTGTATGCTAGGTTTGAGGTAGTCCTCCTCTTCGTGCCCTTCTAACCTTTACATGGATAGGCCAGGTCTAGGGATAAAGCAGAGTCGTTTACAAATTAGGGCTTTCTCTTTAAACTTTCTATCTAAAGCTGGCCATATCCTCCAAGGAATCGTTTCCTTAATGGGCCTAGGTCACCCGAATCCTTCCTTGGCTTCGTCATTTGGAGTGGATCATCACATGCGCGTCTGCTGGGCCAAACAGGATAGGCTAATATTAGGTATCCGTAGGGCATACCTACGTTAGTAACCCCTGAGTCCAGTCGAATCGTAGATTCGGGTGGAGACTCAGAAGTTTTTGAGTGCTTTGTCATCCGAATATGCTTTTGGGTCATAGTGTTTTGGTTCATAGGGATAGTTGATATGCATGCCTCACTCTCCTGATGGATCAGGGTAAGTAACTTCCTTTGGGCAAAACAACGCTAACTACTCAAATTTGAGTCTCTGGACTCGAATTCGGAAAAGTGCTAGGGTAATTCGACTCAGGCCGTGAAGGTTTTACAGGAGTCGAATTCCAGTGACATTAGATTATGCATGCAACGTGTCCGTTGGGATTTTTCATTGTACTTATAGGTATGGTATATTTCTAGCAAAGCGCAACATGTGCGTTATCAGACCATTGGACTGTGTCTGCATGTCTTACCTTTGTGTTGTTAACACAACATCCGAATGTTTTTCGTCGCGGAGATGATTCGGGTGAACAAGGAGACATCGTCTCTTAGAAATTTGTTTATTAGGCAGAGTCGCCAAGTTGTTCGGTTGTGATCTGGTCTTGTTACGTAGTTGTCATAAAGGATCCGAGGGCGTAGTAATTTTATTCATAGGATGCGCGGCTAGCGCTCCCTATGTGAGTAGTCCCTGAGTGTCTGTCCGAGTCATAGACTCGAGCAGAGAATTTTGTCATGCTTATCTTGCGAATTCCATTGGTGGATGGTTTATAATATGGCATCCAACGCTCCCTATGGAAGTAGCCTGAGTCCACAGTCAAATCGTTGATTCGAAGGAGTCGAAGAAGATGGCCTTTGTTTTTATCATCTTTGGGCATTCATTGGTTCCAGAAATGTTTCGGGTGCACGACCAACGCTCCTGCTAGGAGTAGCCTCTAAGTATTTAGCCAAGTCATAGATTCGAGCAAAAACTTGTTTGATCATTCAAGCAATATAGAGCCGTTGCTCTGCTCCACCTTTTGCTAAAGGTGTGACCGATGATGACGTTATTGATGACGATTGGTTAGCTCATCCATCAGCGGCAGCAACATTGATGGGACGAGACCACCGTGGGTCCCATAATCTGCCTAAAATTTGCCTAGTCACACGTAAATTATGCTGTTTTAACTGTGCTTCCTCGGTTTCGCACGTAGTAGAGAGCGTGGTGGCGACGGTTCGGACGGCTACCGCCATGTGTGTGCGGCCATGTGCGCCATGCATACTGCACCGTAGATCGACGACTCCCCTTCTTATTTCGCCATTTAATACGTCGGTGGGCACTGGTAATTTTCCCATTCTGCTCCTTGCCATTCATCCTCCTTGATTTTCTTGCGCGCCGCCTCTCGCTGCTAACATATTTTACCTTGCACTGGACACATTCCGCGTCTTCCCCTCCTCCATTATCCGCCTCAACGCAAGAGGCGTTACACCAAGATGGGGAAGACGAAGAAGGCCGCTGGAGCTGGGACGAGCGCCACTGGCGCTGCCAAGAAAAAGAACACCGGCGGCCGTGTCACTAATGGTGGGTGGCGGTGTTCCATCATGAAGGTTGTGGACTTGCGCCATCTGCGCGAAGCCAGACTGATCCCGCAGAAGAAGGACGATTGCGTTCTCCCTGGCCTGGAGGTATATCCTGATCCTCCCTCTGGTTTTTGTGTCATGTTCCTCGCCTTCGTCCTTCGGGGCCTTTCTTTTCCCCTCCACAATTTCGTTCATGGTCTTCCTTTTCTTCATGGGCTTCAACTGCACCAGTTGTCACCCAATTCCATCTTCCACCTCTCTTGCTTCATTACTCTTTGCGAGTGTTGGGTCGGAATCGAGCCGTACTTCGGCCTCTTTAAGAAGCTCTATGCCTTAAAGAGGAAATCTGGCGTCGACGGTGCTGCTTATGAAGTTGACGGGTGCGGGATCTATATCCGTCCCAACCAACAATGCTTCAGTTTCAATCTTGTCGAGTCAGCTCAAGGGAGGAGAAACAAGTGATTCTACATCCGTAACGAGAAGCTGGCCGACCAAGTCTACAGTCTTCCTCCTTTCGGCGCAAACGCAGAGATCAAAAGGAAACGCTCTTGAAAGAACGACGGTCCTTTGAGTAAAACCAAAGTGGTCGAAGCGTTGTATAAGCGTGTGGAGAGTCTATAGTTACGACACAGCCAAAAGGTCATCGGCATCATCCGCGTCCTTTTGAAGCGTCGGATACAACCCCTTTAAGCCAGGGCGTATCTAATATTTTTATATGCTGGCGCCAATGATCGGTCTGCTTGGATGCCGTGGCATAGAAGCATATGTAGAAGACGATTGGCGGGCGGGCAGGTGGTGGTGGCGGCGTTATGGCGATCAGCGGAGTGGGCATACGTCTCGATGAGGACGAATGGCGGCCGGTCATCGGCGTTGTCAGCGTAGCCACGAGGAGAGTTCAGCAGGTACGTCGATCCCAGATCGATTGCCTTGAACGTCGATCGATCAAAGCCGCCCGTGCGTCCTCCTAATTGTGAAACCAATAGGACGTCCTATATTCTGCCACGGAAGAATTTTCGCGAATTTGGGCATTGGCGGATACGGCTTTTTTCTTGCACGGCCCATTTCTTTTTTCATAGTGCATTGAAAAACATTTTCCTATTCTAGCCACAACTTTTCCTAAATTTTTTTACCATACTAGTTGACTCAAATTTATTTAGATACGGTTTAGCACTAAAACTTGACTAGATATATTCGTATCTAAATGAATCTATATATGTTGGAGGGAGTAGAAAATAAATCTTGTGATATGATCTTGCTAAAAGTATTTTATTTCCAATATTTCTTGTATTACCTGGGATGATGAGCCCCCTAGTTTTTTTTCGCTCATAATAGACTCATAAACAATGTCATTGTTATTGATGATTAATAGACTTATAAAGGATGTTACCCTCAAAAAAAAAATCTGGTGACAACTTATCATTCAACTGATCCATCTTCATTGTATGTGGTTGTGGTTGCTAGTGTATAAATCAACTTGTAAGGGACATATATCGATTCGAAACTAGTACTCCTTCCGTTTCATAATATAAAATATGTTAGTTTTATAAAAATAGCGTATTTAGACATATTTTAATATGTAGATTCGAAGAGGATTACTCCAAATCTATACACAGTCACAGTACCGAGGCAGGGCAGCCGGGGACAGCGCCCAGGGCTACGTATAGTCTGATCACATGCACACAGAAAAGCCAGTTGGGTCGATTAGCCTATCCTGATGTTGACACGGCACCAACTATGAATTGGTTCCAGCTACACTGGAATATCATTGTACAGTATCAGCGAAGCATCCGCGGACCGAGTCATCGCACCTTCTCTAACAAGCGGGCCATAATCCCTGCATATCTTCAATTCAGAAAAAAAAAATGTAACACATAGCCTATAACCAATACTGATCGTCCTGCTTTATAAATATAACCGCATCGACCGAACATATACAAGGTGATGAGAAAACCCTTTACAAAGCAGATCAAAATAAATAAGAAAAATGTGAAAAACCTAAACTTGCCACTAAAGACAATGAGCCAAGACCGGGATGAATTGGAGCTCCACAACGACGCCCCCAAGAGGGTAACGACGCACCGCGCCGCCACCGCCTGAGACCGGTGGTCAAGGGTTTTCACCCGGATCCCTATCGCGAAGAAGGTAGCCGCAGCGGTGCCCCCAAGTGGGTAACGTTATTTGTAGGCATCACCGCCCGTTGGTGCTGAAGCACTGAGTTTTCATCCGAAAAAACCTTTGTGTCGTTCCCCGTCTTATGCCACTCTCGCTGTCCTCGAGATAGTCCTCCGACACACAATCTCAAAGCTGCCAAATCCTAGGCGCCACCAACACTGAAGTCCCCCAATGTCTGCTCCTTGCTATCCACATGACTGAAGATAGGAACCACCATCACCGCCACATCGCTCTCTAGAGGATATTCGTCGTGCAGTCCAAATTTCCGGGCCGCCGCCCCGACTTCCACGAACTCGAGCCAAAGCTCCGACCAACGCCACATCGCACCGCCGACAAGAAGGATGAGTAGATCTCATAGACTTGCAGGCACCGAGGCACCCGACTGATGGGGCTGCATCTAGCAACCCCTCTTCTTCTACCTCTCAACACATCGCACTGCTGCTACAGTGAGAGCAGCCACTAAACCCGTCCCAGCAGCCGCACTGGCAGACCCGCCATGGCTGCTGCCTGGACCACCCCTGCAGTGGAGAAGGGAGGCGGTGCCGCCCGGCCACATGCCACCACTAGCTACCGACAGGACCGGATCACGTACGCTCCAACGCCTCCACTGTGCACCACTGCAGCAATAGAATGGCAAAGGCGCGAGCGCATGTGGTGGCAGCGTTGCCCTCGCGGCAAGTTAGTAGGCTTGTCACGATGATAGGCCCGCCGACGTTCTTCTCGTCAACCTGGTGCAAACTTGGAGAGCAAAGACGTCACCCAAACTTGAGAGTTTTATTATTTTTTTCGAGCGAGGGACAGGGACACAGAGGTACCATAGATTGCGTTAAAAGCCATGTGAGGGATTATAAGATTTTCTTTTTGACAATAAAAATATTTAATATCGCGGAGATACACATTACACCCTACGTCTGCAATAATATAATGCCCTAATAGTATCACGAATGCACATAGCTAAAAAAATTACTAAAAAGAAAAATCTCGCTACAGCAACACATTCCTTATAGCAGCAGCAGCCCTGACAAGGCAACCCAAGAATCTAGCTTGGAGAGCCAACACGTTACCCATGTAATAAAATTGGACTGTGTCCGTGTATACAAATCTCCGACTCTCGTACATGTCCGTATGTGAAACCATCTCCAACTCCCGTACATGTCCGTACGTGAAACCTGTTGTATGTGTTGATGATCAGTGGGTATCGACAATCTCATCAATATTTTACATGGTATCACAGCACCGCTTCTTCTACATCACATCTAGATTGCCACGAGCCTCGGAGCTTCCTCATCCTCTTCCAATATGGCACCGTCAGGATCACTTCGCGAGTCCGTTTCCGAGAAACTGATAGGAAAAAGCTTCATGATCTGGAAGACCCAGGTGATGCCGGTGATAAGGGGCGCACAGTTGGCCGGCTACCTCGACAGAACTATCCAGGCGCCGGAGGTGGAGCTCTCCACCAAGGATGATAGCGGGAAAGAGGTGAAGATTCCGAATCCTGCGTATGTACTATGGATCTCGCAAGATCAGAAAGTGCTCGGTTACCTCCTCAGGAATATGACAGAGGGAAATTATGGTTCAAGTCGCTAGGCTAGATAGCGCGGCTGAAGTGTGGGCATCGGTGATAGAAATGTTCTCTACGGTGTCGCAAAGTCACATTGTTCAACTTCGCACAGCGTTGGCTAAAACGCATAAGAAAATTATGTCCGGGAAGGCTTACTTCGAACGAATCAAGGCCCTTGCCGGTGAGATGGCAAACGCTAGGCATAAATTGGATGAGGCACATACCATCTCTTACATCCTAGCTGGTCTAGATGATCAGTATGATGACTTTGTAGCATCAATCAATGTGTTGCTGAAAACTACAACAAAAGTCACGGTTAGTGATTTATATTCCATGTTCCTCCCATATGAGGCCCGTATGGAAGGAAGAGTTCCTGGCAATGGTGTGAACTTTGGCAGCAATCTCTCATCTAATTCTGCGTCGCGAGGTGGTTACGGCAAACGACGAGGCGGCAGTGGTTTTGGACAAAGAGGAGGTCACGGTGGTGGCGGGCGTGGAGGCAACAATGGTGGTGGCCGAGGGTCACAACACTATGGTGATGGGGGTGGTTATTATCCCCAAAACAATAATGGTGGAGGAGGCTACTATTCCCAAGGCGGGCAGTACCAGCAATGCCAAGGAGGGGGAGGACGTGGTCAAGGAGGGGGAGCACCTGGTGTGATTTGTCAAATCTGTGGCAAAGAAGGACATCCGACGTTTCGCTGTTGGAAGCGCTTCAACAAGAATTTCTAGCCACAAGCCGAGAAGTCTGCGGGTGCGGCAACAAGCTCCTATGGCATAGATACAAATTGGTATAGTCATACATGGACGACAAATCATGTTGCGGGAGAACTCGACAAGTTGATTGTCAGGGAACGCTATCATAGTCAAGATCAAGTCCATAATGCTAATGGTTTAGGTATGGATATATATCAGATTGGTCACTCCTTGCATCATACCCCCAAGCAGGATCTAAGTCTTAATAATATACTTCATGTGCCTCAAGCCACCAAGTGTCTCCTCTCTATACATCAACTTACAAAAGATAATAATGCTTTTGCTGAATACTCGCCTAACCACTTCTTTATTAAGGATCATAGCACGAGGAAATTTCTTCTCGAAGGTAGATGCATAGATGGCCTTTATCCACTACCTCCTTCATCTTGGTCATCCAGCAAACAAGCCCTTGGCGTTCAGTCTTCATCTCATTGGCATAGACATTTAGGGCATCCTTCATCAGTAGTGGTTTAACAAATTGTTTGAGATAATGATATTCAGTTAAGTGAGTCAAATAAAGAGTCAGTGTGTGATGCCTGTCAAAAGGCTAAGAGTCATCAGTTTTCCTATCCCAAGTCCTCGAGTGTATCTTTTTTTTCCTTTAGAACTTGTGTTTTCTGGTATGTGGGGTCCTGCTCTAGCTTCAGTTGGTCGAAATAAATCTATATCAGTTTTATTGATGATTGTAGCAAGTATACTTGGATATATTTGTTGAAAAATAAATCTCATGTGTTTCAAAGGTTTCACGACTTTCAACATCATGTAGAAAGACTCTTTGATAAAAAGATTCTCGCTCTTCAAACTGACTTGGGGGTAGTATCAAAAACTCAATTCTTTTTTTCAAAAGGTTGGGATTTCTCACCATGTTTCATGTCCCCATGCTCATCAGCAGAATGACTCCGCTGAACGCAAACATATGCACATTGTCGAGGTTAGGCTATCTCTTCTTGCTCATGCATGCATGCCCCGTAAGTTCTAGGATGAAGCATTCTCTATGGCGGTTTACTTAATTAACCGTCTTCCTAGCAATGTTATTGCTTCTCAGTCTCCTCTTGAGCGCCCGTTTAAAACCAAACCTGATTATTTATTCTTACGTATATTTGGGTGTGCAGTTTCGCCCAATCGTCATCCTTATAATGCTCGTAAACTCGAGTTTCGCTCTAAACAGTGTGCTTTTCTTGGTTACAGTAGTATTCATAAAGGCTATAAGTGTCTTGATATTCCCACTTGGTCGCGTGTATATCTCGCGTGATGTTATGTTAGATGAACCGATTTTTTTCCTTTGCCAATCTTCATCCTAATGCTGGCGCATAATTACGTGCTGAAAATTTTCTTCTCTCAATAGATCTTCATTTACCTATGATTGGGGGTCATGATTTAGGAGCTAATGTTGATGCTAATCGTGCTAATTATTTACCTTCTGAGTCTGTTATACAGGAATCATATGATTTTTGTCTGATAATAATTTTGACGCCAGTTCTGAAGAGTCTCTGTCTCCAGCGACACGGTCTCCGTTGGGATCGGCGACAAATCGTGTCGTCCGTACTACAGAGCCAGGCGGAACTCTTGCTCCTGTTAGTCACGACATGGCGTTGCCTCTTGTTTCCGGGTCCGGTGTGGAGGCCCCCGCGATAGGGACAGGACCGAGCCACGCGATCTGTGCGTCAGTTGATCTACGTGCTACCCAGGTATACGACGCGGTGACAGACCGAGCGCCAGACACGGGCCAAGCGATGTGCCGTGGGAACCCGCGGTTTCCTCTGTGGATGCTCCTTCACCGGTCTCTGCGACGGGATCTTCTATAGAAGCTGGCTCTCGTTCGACTTCCAGGTCTAAATCTTCAGCTGCTGCTGACCTGGTTTCTCCTGTTGTTCAAGGTCCGGTTACTCGTTCGAAGCGAGGTGTTTTTCAACCCAAGATTGTTACCGATGGCACTGTTCGGTATGACAACGTCCGGTCTGCAAATTTTTCTACCACTGATGAACCAACTAATCTGCATGAACCTTTGAGCGCACCTCGCCGGAAAGAGGCTATGGATGAAGAATTTTCTGCCTTTATGCGCAATAAAACTTGGCGTCTAGTTCCTCCGACTCATGGGCGCAATATACATTATTGATTGCAAGTGGGTAGATGGAGTAAAAAAGAAGGCTGATGGTACTGATGATTTGTATAAGGCTCGTCTGGTTGCTAAGGGTTTTAAGCAACGCTATGGCATTGATTATGAGGACACGTTCAGTCTTGTGGTCACTATTCGTTTGGTACTTGCTTTGGCTATTTCTCGCAATTGGCAGCTGCGACAACTAGTTGTGAAGAATGCGTTCTTACATGGTGTTCTAGAAGAAGAGGTCTATATGCGGCAACCTCCTGTCTATGAGGATCGGAGTCGCATGGGACATGTTTGCAAGCTTGAAAAGGCCCTCTATGGATTGAAACAGACTCCTCGTGCTTGGTATGCATGGTTGAGTTCTAAGTTACATGCTCTTGGTTTTTCGGCTTCACAAGCTGACACCTCGCTCTTTTTCTATAACAAAGGGGGGAGTGTCTATATATATGCTTATCTATATTGATGACATTGTTGTAGTCAGCTCCTCCGGTCAAGCTGTTGATGCCCTGCTTCATGATCTTGGTATGTCCTTTGCTCTAAAGGATCTAGGAGAGCTACACTACTTTCTTGGAATATAGGTACTAAAAGTTTCAGACGGAATACTTCTCTCTCAGCAGAAATATGCACATGATTTGCTCTCTCGTGTCAACATGCAGTCATGCAAGATCGTTGATACTCCTCTGCCAGTATCTGAAAAATTGTCCATAGTTGGTGGAGATGCTTTGAATAGTGACGATTCTACTCGGTACAAGAGTATTGTTGGAGCATTGCAGTATCTTACTCCTACAAGACCTGACGTATCTTTTTCGGTTAACAAGGTCTGTCAATTTTTGCATGCACCTACTACCCTTCATTGGGCAACAGTAAAAAGGATCTTGAGATATCTAAGAGGAACTATCTCTGTTGGCTTGCGGTTGAGTAAGTCTGATTCTATTTTTATGAGTGCATTCTCTAATGCTGACTAAGCAGGATGTCCAGATAATAGGCGATCTACCGATGGATTTTCTGTATTTTTGGGATCAAACTTGATCTCATTGTGTGCTAGAAAGCAAGTCGTGGTTTCTCGCTCTAGTACAGAAGCAGAATATAAAGTATTGACAAATGCGACTGCAAAAGTTATTTTGGTGCAGTCTTTGCTAAAGTATTTAAGACTATATTAGACTTATTTAACTCATTTAGGAATATTAATAAAGTTTATTTATTTTTATATGAATTATTAATGAAGTAAATAAGTTTATTATTTAGATTTTTTAGCATGTAAATAATATTTTTGTGATCATTTTGGTATATCATATTTATTTTTGTGATTTATAAACAATAAGATATGATTTTTATAATTCTTATTACTTTTATAATTACTTAATAAATAATAAAATTTAATTAAGTGAAATAATAATACATGATTATCTATACTATTAAAAAGATTGGGACCGTTCGTCACCCTATAAAATTTCCGTCTGCCTTGAAAAGACAGTTTTGCCCCTTGGATTTTGGGAAAACTACAGCCAATGCCACCGCTAAGTGGACTACGCTGGTTTAGTTCGAACTGAAGTCAACCGTGAACTCCCGATCCCTCCGCTCCATCTTTCCCTGCCCCTCCCCCCCACCCCACCCCACCCATGCCTGCCCCGTCGGCCGGCGTCCAGCCATCGGCGCTACTCCCCTCCCCCGACTCACGCCGTTGAGAGACCACCCATCCGCCCCTGCTATTCTACCGCCGGGCGTCGAACACAAATCTAGCTCAAATCCCACCACCGAATCACCTTCCTTCACCTGCCTGCCCTAGCCGCTCGAGGCTATGGCGGCAGACCACAAGATGATGTCTTCAGACCGTTGGCCACACCGCGCTTCGAATGAGGTGGTCTAGGCGGAAGGGTAACGCGGTCCGCCTCGCCCACGAGCTAGAGATGCTCGCCGTCCCAGTCCTGCAGCACTAGATACTACCTGCAGTTTTTATCTCATTATTTCGGAAATTGGATCTGATGAAATTGATTGTACTTAGATCTCTGGTATTCATGGACCTTGGATTTCCAGCCAGATAGATTCATGAGGGCTGCAAACCCTTCCAGATTCCTGAATCATCATGCTCCAGCCAGACCAAACTATCGGTCTAGATTCTGGTTCTAGAGAGAAGGGGGAGGATTGAGCGACGAGCGGCCAGTGGTCAGCGGCCTCACCCTCCGATTCGACGTGTAATGTCACAGCCCCTTGCAAGGTACATGAAGCTTTGTTCGTTTTCAATCTGCGTGCATGAATTTCGTTATGGCCTTCGCAAGATATACCGAACGCTGATTTAAGAACCTAGGGACATGGAATGGTGCATGAACTCTAGATCTGGGATAAGTAGAGCAAATAGTTTAGCACAGGCATTAGAGTCAATGAGCAGAAACTAGGTCCGATTTGATTAGAAATTATTTACTGGTTAACCCCCAAATGGGACAACCTGTCTAAGAGAATCAATACCTACCGACGAATGGAAGTATCCATGGCGCATGAGGAAATTCAACTCTGCTATTATCCTAATATGACCTCTACTATCAAACAGCTAATTTAGGATTTTAACTGAGCTGAAATTGCTTCTTGTACTCCATAGTTTCTACCATGGCAGCTACCAATGTGAGTCCTCTCTCTAGCTTAAAGAACATCTCTGATTCTCTGAAACTGCATGGTTTGTGACAGTAGAGCGGCAAGAGTAACACCAAATAAGTAGTAAAGCATGAAGCTCACTCTAAAAATAGGTTAAAATTTTCATCTAGAGCAAATGTATCGATTTCAACTTAATTGGAATCGCTTCTTGTATTATACTCTACAGTTTCCACCATGATCCATAGAAGCTACCAATGTGAGTCCCCTCTCTAGCTTAAAGAACGTCCCTGATTCTCTGAAGCTGCATGGTTTGTGATAGTAGGGCGGTAGAAAGTAACACCAAATAAGTAGTAAAACCTGAATCTAAACTCTGAAATAGGTTAATTTTTTTATCTAGAGCAAATGTATGGATTTCAACTAAACTGGAATCGCTTGTTGTACTGTACTCTACAGTTTCCACCATGAATCATAGCAGCTACTAACGTGACAACTTCCCCTTGCCGTCTATGATTCTCTAAAGAACTCTTTTATTTGCTAAAGGAAGCTATGTTTTCATGTTTGATGTGTGTAGGCGTTTGCTGATGAGATCGGCATTCCGTCCATGGGGATCAACACGAAGAACACCTTGAATGTCAAGCAGGCTTTCATGGCCATGTGCCCATGTCTGCTTCGATCAAGGAAAGGTGTGTGTTCTGTTCCCACACAGTTATTAGCGCAGGATAATTTTATAGCCACATATAATCTCATGGTTTTGAACATCAGAAGAAGAGCATATAACGACCTTTGTTTCCAGGATGGCGAGCCATACAACCGCAAACAATGCCCGCCCAGCCACGATGCAGGCCTACAGGCAACCTGAGCAGAATACGAGTTGCGGCTCTTCTTACAAAAATATGCAGCCGACCCTCCCAAATGGAGATGCAAAGTTGGTCCTTCTGAGCAGTGTGAAATTAACTTATTGAGGTCTTTGAGATTAACTTCGACCTATACCAGTCAACTCGTTTTGACAAATTCGTCACATGCAAGCTAGCTATACTGATATAATTTGTCATAGAAGTACATATATGTTTGATATGTAATGTGAGTACATTTCCATGATCAATCATATCCTTAATTAATAAACAAGTTTATACTGTAGTAAATGTAGTAGGTACTATATACATGCCGTCCAGATATTCAAATATTCAGTGACTTTAGCTTAAGTGTTCCTCCTAGAAAGGTGTTATTTGAACATGATGTTTACTTCTATTATTGCCTCGGTTATCGCGAGGATTCAAACTTAGTATTATACAATATTTTTCCACAAGTCCGGTGGCTGATGAAATGGTGTCGACACTGGCACATGGGCTTCATTTAACGCATGCTACAAAGAAGGAACTTAGAAAAAATATTGTAGCTTGTAGGAAATAAGTCAGTCCCTAGATATACTTTTATTTTTAGTGAAGATTTTTCACAATAAGTTTTATAAAATAAGTTTGTATGAATATTCAGAGGATGTACCCGAGTGTTTTTGCGAGAGTCAACAAGAAAAGTCACCCGCATATTTGATTTTTTTCAATTATATATGGTAATTGTTTCTGTAATGTGAATAATTATGTTTTAGACATTCATGAAGGAAACTTAAATAACCGTAGCAACGCACAGACATTCAACTAGTAGTTTTAAATTAGAATTCTTATTTTTCTAAGATTTTTGGTATTTAATTTCTATTATTAATATTTATTATTATAAAAATATGAATTATCAAAGTTTTATAAGTAATAAAACTTTTATTAAATAATATTTATTTAAATAATCATCGTAATAATATTTGATAATAAGTTTAAGTAATAGATTTTATTTTTCTACAAATTTTCATATATTATACATATTTTTCTGAGTTATAAATCAAAAGTTATTATTTAAAGAAGATTTAATTATTTATTATATTTCTGGAATATTATTAATTGGATTATAACATTTTATTTATTTCCTAACAGAAATAATACTTTTTATACCATGACCAAAGCTAGCCCCAGTCACTGATCTGTGGGCCATTGTCCACCTCAGCTCTCAGGTCTAGAAATGCTTTTGTTACCGACCTCATCTTTACTCACTATCGATGACATGTGGGCCCTAGGCCAAGTCATCCACCACGCGAGGCAAAGACTAGTCAAACGAGCTGATGTGGCTCGATCATGAGGTAAGCATGGCGTCAGCATCACCACCGCCGTCGGTGAGTGGTCACCGGCGATGATCTACGGCACCCCAGCAAGTGAAATAGATCTAGTCCGAATCAACGCGACCTACTAAACCTAATAGTGGCAGCGCAACTCGGAAATGGTCATCGGAGGGTCATCGACGACGAGCTACTGCGGCGGCCAGCGGCGGTGCTCAACAAAACTAGACCTACGGTGCGAATCCGCAAACGAAACTAGGGTCCAGAGATGCGTATGCTTAACCTGATGACGATAGGATGGTCGACGAGGACAGGCGCGGTTGGAATCGAACTCCCCGACGAGGATTCTGACGAACTGCTGCGAAGGAGAAACGACCAAATTCACCCGCTCCAGTGCTCCCCTTGATGCAAGCTTCTTCCCAGAGGATCTACGGAGGAAGGCGCTTCTCCATGATGGCTCAGAATGGTGTGGAAAGACGTGGTTCGACGACGAGAGGTGGCTCCGGTGAGCTAGGGTTTTGGTCTCGTTCGTATCTGAGAGGATAAGGAGAAGTTGGAGATAGGGATGGAAGCAATGCGTCGCGGTGGCCTTCTTATCCCCTCCTGGCAACGGCAACGAGTATCTTGGCGCAATGACGACGATGATGGCATCGGGCGGCGGCGAGCTCCGCCAGCGAGCTGTCTGTGTGCGTGACAATGACGACGATGGTTGTTTTGTGGATAACCCCCTGACGATCTTTGCTTCTCAACCCGCAGTCCTTTGCTGACCCCACTTGTCAATCACAGACAGAAGAGAACCTGGGCTGGTTACTAGGCTGTTGTGGGCTGCATATAGGCGTCAGATAAGTATAGGGTTGTTGGGCCACGACCATGTTTGGTTTTTATTTGTTTTATCCTTTTTTCTATTTTTTGTTTTCTTATTCAGATTTGAATTTGGTTTTTATTTTGAATATTTCTTTGTATAATTTGTTTGCTGGATATTTACAACAATACAAAAAAATACCTAGTCTCATTTGTGATTTCTTATTATATCCTCTTTTTTGTATTTCTTGTATTTACTTAATGTGATCCCCCTTGTTGATATTTTATATAAACTTTTCTTATTTTTTTCTCTCCTTATTTTAGTTAGGGATTTCTTGAGTAATATATTCTTATTTGTTTAAAACTCAACTTTTAGTGAGCTCATTGTTTGAATAGAAACTTTATATATATGTATAATGATTCTATACCATTATTTGATGCATAAAATATAAAGACATTGATATGATGATTATTACTCCCATTAAATTGGAAAATAGCAATGTATGTTATAAACAAAGAAGTTTAGGGTTTTGAATTATGAGTACTGCCCTTGGCTTTAGGGTTTTGTATAATCTTAGATTCCTTTTAAGATTTAGGATTTAATAACTAAGTATATTGCCTTATGTATATAGTATTGGATGAAATCTCCCTTTTAAATAGAAAATTATAATTAGGTGTTTTATAGAAGTGAACTTATAGAAATATACTTAGGCACACATAGTGATGATGGTTGAAATTAACAGAGATATGCTTATGTAATTTTCTATAGGGAAATATTTCTATAAAGTGTTATAGGCATATGATGATGGGTCAACAGTATGAGATGGATATTATGTTTGATTTGAGATGTAGAGTTGATTGCTTAGCGATATTAAAATAGGAAAATGATTTATACATATAATTATATTTCAAAATCTTGGATCTCTAATTAAGGAATTCCTTTCCTAGATATAATACTTCTTCCTATCCATCATCATGATTAACATGATGATCTTTACTCCTTTAAATCTTCTTATTCATATATCATTCTTCCAAACTCATGGATAATCTAATGAGTTTGATACAAAGGCATTTTATAATCTGTTCATATCCTTGATTGGTTGTATTTACTATTCTACTGTTGATTATCTTCCATCCAACCAGTAGTTCCTTCAAACTCTTCTTACAATATTCCTTAATCCTCCATCACTAATCTTTCTCTAAAGTTGACTATTCTTGAAGATGAATAACACCACTTTTATGACTCTATGCTACACTAGATTTAGTTGAATAACACCATCTTATAATTACTTAACCCTCATGACTCACACTTCAATCCCTCAATTATATTTATGTGGTTTGCAAAGACTTCTCTTGGATCACTTATCTTTAATAGGGCCCCAATCATATTCTACCCACCAGTATTACCTTTATTAAATATAAGCATTCCATGTTGGTGGCCAAAACATTACCATTATAATACTTTAATCATTTATTACTGAAGTTCTTAGTTGGCTAAGCAGGGCTTTAATAATCCTACCTTTTATTGTCTGGAAATTATCTTCTTAGTATCTTATATTGGATTAAGGTTATTAATGGACTATGCCCTCATTAGAAGATTTGAGTAGATGTTCTGATAAGATCAATTAATAGATCAAATACTAATAGTTAAAGAAGTTGTGAATCAATGGGGAATTATCCAACATTGATGAACAACAGATATTGAGATAAGTTCCATAAAGATTGTATAGAAAAAAAAAATATATATATATAGTGGATGATCTTGACTTAATCTCTTTCCAAGTCCAACTCATCAGAGTTTTTAAGGTTAGGTGTAACTATGATACTCAGAATGTATGCAGATGGGATTTAAGATATAGTGGTTACATTCTTATTGTTTGTTCTATATCCTTAACTTGGCACTTATGAGTGATTATAATGAATACTATAATATGATCACCTATTGATCAATATAATTCACATTGTATTAGGGTTTAAATTACAGTACATTTGATCTACCCTTAGTTCAAATCTCTCTTACCCAAAAATGATATTTTAACAAAGGTCTTATTGAAACTTATCGCAGTCAACTTGATGATGTACTTCAATTCCATCAAGCTAAAGGAAGCTTCAATCACTTTGACAAGTTTTATTTAAAAGCGTGGAAATTATTAGGATTTTCTATGCATGAATGCAATGCACACATCTGGGTTCATCTTATTTCTAGGCTCTAATGCTGGGATGTTACACAAGCGCACCTAAACACTTTAAAAAGTATAATCAGGCTGTTCATTATGAAGGAGTTTAATAGGAGTCTTCATGTCTAGAACACGGGTGGGAGTACGATTGATGAGAAAACATGCAGTGGTAAAGGCATCACTCCAAAACCGAAACGGAACCGATGCATGGGCTAAAAGAGTAAGACCAGTTTCAACGATATGACGATGCTTATGTTCTACGGAGCCATTCTGCTGATGTGTATGTGGAGATGCTAAACAGTGAGCGATCCCAAGCGACTGGAAAAAGGAGTTGAGGTTGTTATATTCACCACCCCAATCCGATTGAACATGGACAATTTTATGCTTGAGAAGGCGTTCAACATGTTTTTGAAACTGAACAAAAATATCAAACACATCAGATTTACGCTTAATAAGATAAAGCCAGGTAAAGCGACTGTAAGCATCAACGAAACTGATATAATAATTATGACCACTAACAGAGGTTTGGGCAGGGCCCCAGACATCGGAAAACACAAGTTCTAGAGGATGTGTCACCTCACGAGTAGACTCCAAAAAAGGAAGTTGATGACTCTTCCCCTGCTAACAAGCATCACATACTGCTACATCATTATTACTAGGCATGGTAGGAAGCTCATGATGACGCAAAACATGATGAACAATAGGAGCGGCAGGATGACCAAGGCGAGCATGCCACTGTGACGACGAAATGCGAACTCCACTGAAAATGCGAGATACTACAGGATGCTCCAGACGATAGAGGCCCTGACACAGACGCCCACTAAGGAGCACGTCCCTTGTGTCCCGATCCTTAATAAAAAGATCAAATGGATTAAATTCACAAAACACATTATTTTCATGGGTGAGTCTAGGTATTGAAAGAAGATTACGCGTCACAGATGGTACTCGAAGAATATTGCAAAGTTGGAGACTCCTATTGGCATGACTAGTGAGAAGAGATGCTTGACCAATATGGAAGATGTGCATACCTGCTCCGTTGGCGGTGTAGACCTTGTCATACCCGTGATATGTATCGTGGGTGTGGAGCTTCCCCATCTTGTTCGTCATGTTCTCCGTTGCCCCCGAGTCCATGTACCAATATGGGTCAACAGAGTAGGACTGAGTTTGTCCAAGGTTCTCCTGGGGCTTCGTAGGCGGCACCGGATGATCGTCCATAGCCGCTTGGCGCACATTATTACGCGCATCCTTGCCGTCATTACCGAGACCGAGAAAACTTTTCTGGAAGCGGCGGTGGCACTTGGAGGCCTAGTGCCCCTCAATACCACACAGCTGGCAGCATCGACCCCCGCTGGAAGACAACGTCGAGGGGAGGCCGGTCGGAGATGGGGTCAATGGCACGGGCCCCTTGCCCGAGGCGGATGACGGGGCACCCGATGAGGGCCGGCTACCCCTGTAGACAGCATTCGCGGAGGAGCCCCCTCCATGGATATGGTTGGCGCGGCGCGCCTCAACGTGCTGCTCGGTGAGGAGAAGGCGGGAGTAGACCTCGTGTGCCATTATGGGCATCGAGTTGCCCCGCTCATTGATGATCTCGACCAAGCAATCGTACTCCTCGTCGAGGCCATTGACGATGAAGGAGTTGAACTCGGAGTCTGTGAGCGGCTGTCCAATGGACGCCAGCGTGTCAGCGAGGGCCTTGAACTTGTTGTAGAACTCCGTGGCGGTGGTGTCAAGCTTCTCACACTTGCCTAGATGACGACGGAGAGCGCTGGGACGGGCCTGCGACTGCGATGCGAAGGAGCGAGTGGCCCGATCTTCACGGATCTCGTGGTCAAATCGATGGGAAAGAGAGGGGAAAGGAAGAAGGTAGCGGAAGCGAACACACACCTCGCAAAGAACACGATGAACACACGCAAAACTCACACGATACAAGGCCGATTGCTCCCGAATGACGGCCACCGGTCCGATAAAATCCTTGTAAGGAAAGATCGGTCAACATGCTCCCTTAAATCCACATCGGATAGGGAAGAACACCTTGGGGAGGGTCTTGACAACTTGGAGACGAGACATCGAACTCCAAGGCCTTGTTCAACGATGGATACGTGATGCAAAGTCCAATCGAGGTTGGTGACGATAGTCGGTCCCCTTGGTAAAGGGGATGAGGCAAAACTAGAGATTCCACACAAGGGGGTTGTCTTTAGTCTATCATCTATGCCTAAGGGATACATGAGGGGTGGGGGCTCTATTTATAGGCCAACCACATAAACAGGGGTAGTTTAGGGATAAAACAAGGGTTTGGACGAGCTAGAGGGGTACATGGGCCGAAGGCCCAACAGTCTTGTGAGCACATAGGACCGGTAATCCGGACTTGGGTCGATAGTACCTTGACCGTAATCGGGTCCAGATCCGTAGTACCGCTTGATCTGGGACTTCGTTGGCGTCGTCATGGGGGGCGGTAGTAGTGGGCGGTAGTACCGCTGGTCTGGACGCCAGATCCGTAGTGCACTGGACAGAGCATTTGGCGATCTGTCTTCTTCCGCCTCCTCTTCCAAGCCTCCGTCTTGTCGGGCTTGATGCTCCGGGCTTCCTCCCTGGCCTCCGTACTTGTCAATGTGAACCTATCATGCATATGTGACGGAGTATGAAGTAGCATACCATTCAATAGGGTAGGAAGGGGGCTCGCATAGAGGAACGGATTCACCTTTGGAGTCCATGACGAATTGGCGTAAGTTGGAGACCAAGATGTGGTAACGACCGTAGGTCAGCCTACATCACCTCGTGTGCCATTATGGGCATCAAGTTGCCCCGCTCATTGATGATCTCGACCAAGCCATCGTACTCCTCGTCGAGGCCATTGACGATGAAGGAGTTGAACTCGGAGTCTGTGAGCGGCTGTCCAATGGACGCCAGCGTGTCAGCGAGGGCCTTGAACTTGTTGTAGAACTCCGTGGTGGTGGTGTCAAGATTCTCACACTTGCCTAGCTGACGACGGAGAGCGCTCGGACGGGCCTGCAACTGCGATGTGAAGGAGCGCTCAAGGATTGTCCATGCCTCATGAGAAGTCTTCGCAAAGACGATAAGCCCGGCAACAGCCGGGGAGCGACCCCTGGATGGAGGAGAGGTTCACCTGGTCCTGCCCCGTCCACACACGATGCGCCGGATTATAAACCGGGCCGTTCACGCTGTCCACCAGTGCGGGGAGGCAAAGAAGAGTGTCGTCGACGTAGCCGAGCATGTAGTGACTCCCAAGGAGCGGAAGGACCTGCGTGCGCCAGAAGATGTAGTTATCCGGCGATAGCTTGACGGTGATGAGGTTGCCGAAGTGAAACGGTGGAGGCAGCGAGCCTGTCGAGAAGACTGTCGGAGGCGCGTACGCCATAGGGGCAGAGATGGGCGGCGCGACTGTTGGTGCCGGGGGAGAACCCACGTGCGGCACGGGGTGAGACCCTGCAGGAGGCGCGGTGTAGGGTTCGCAGCATAGAAAACAAAAATTTTCCTACGATGTGAACTATATACCAAGATCTATCTACTAGATACAAACAACGGACGGATGTATATCCGTAGAGAACATACCCTTGAAGATCGACAAAGCTTAATGTGGCATCCCGCAAAACCACTACTAGAAAATCGCGTTGAATTTGTGCATTGCATCGTCATCATCATGCATTGTTTGTATAAAACTATTTCGCAAAACCCGTTTTGGTTTCTAAAACGCCCCAACTTTTATTCAAACGCCAACCCCCGGATGTTCCGGATATTTTGTTTGTCTAAAACTAGTTACAAAGATATTTGAAAATAAAATAAATATTAAATTATTTTTTTAGTGTGGGGCAGTCGAACGAGCCGAGTAGACCGAACGACCGCCCCAGATTTTTACAAACGGTCCGCCTCTAAAACCTATTCCTACCAACTAGTCTACCCAACCCAACCCTCCACCTCACCCTGGCCACTCACACGTTGCCAACTCACCACACCCCTCACCCCCACCCAACCGTGGGCTGCCACTTGGCCACTCTCTCCTCTTTTCCCTCACCTCTCTCTCCCAGCCACACCTCACCTGTCCCCACACAACCCTCCCCACACCGCACACACACGCGCGCGCACACCCCACTCTCCTCTGCCAGCCGACAGCCCCCTGGGACCCACCCGGCCCCGCGGCCCCACCCCTGTCGGCCTCCTCTCACGCCTCTCCTCCCCGCCCCTCCGTCCTCTTCTCCTGCCCCGATCCCGCACCTCCTCCCCAGCGTGCCTCTCCTTTCTCCCCGCCTCGCCCACTGGCCATGGCCCGACAACGCTCCGCCCCCGCCGCTCCTCCCGGCCACCGCTCCGCCGCCTTCCCCTCCACAACCAGCCCACACCCGAGCCCACAGCCGCCCTCCGCCCGGCGCGCCACCACTGCCTCCCTTTCTCATGCTGCACGCCGCTACCCGAGCCAACCGCCACCTTTCCTCCCTCTGCGCCTCACATGGCCTCGCCAACGCCCGTGCCGCCCACCACCGTCCCCAGCGCCGCCTGCCCCTCGCTCCTCCTCGGCGGCCGCGCTCCCTCCCTCCTGCTTCGCCTTCACGCCTCGCCCCGTTCCCCAACGTCCGCGTCGAGCCGACCCGTCGCCAGCCCTCTTCCCGCCCGGCTCGCCGTTCCCCTCCGGCCGCCGCGCAGCCTCGCGCTGGCGTCGCGTCGCCCTCCGCTCCGGCGCGCCCGTCTGTCGCGCCCTTGCCGCCCTCCGCTGCTCGCCTCCGTCTGCGGCCACCCGTATCGTTCCCCGCCGCTAGCGCCTCCCGAGAGGACCCTGCACAGCGCCAACCGTCTTCCTCCCTGCGGTCCTCGACCTCGCGCCTTCTCTCGTACTGTCCTGTCTGCAGATAGCGTGGTAATGCGGTTTTTGTGTAGTCTTGTCTGACGTGTATGTGCTCTGAGATGCTCCACGTTGACCAACGCTCTAATATTCTAACCCCTTAGCTCTGGTGTCATCTCGTGTGGTGTTTTGATGTCGTGATTCAAGCCTTCCCGATAAAAGCAAACCCGATCATGTTCTCCTCCAAGAACTCCCTCACGGATCCGATAGCCGAACCCCGAAGACCGATCCGGAGATCCTCGTACCCCGAGAACCCGACGCCAAGATCGCTCCGAAGGTCGAACCCCGAGGACCGGACGCGACAAGGTCTACCTCACGGACACCGAGAACTTCCCCCCTGAACGCCAAGTTCGTCGTCACGGATCGACAAGTACCCTTCGAGGACGCCGAGATCTACAATCGAACCGAGGATGCCGAGATCGCCGAGAACGCCAAGATCTTCATACGAACGCCATGACCGACAACATGCCCGGAGACCCGGATGCGCCAAGACCTACCGAGTCCGAACGATCCCGTCAAGTTCGTCGAACCCTGAACCCCGAGATCTGATCACCGTCGAACCCCGGACCTGAGACCGACCCCGAACCCCGAACCCCCGGACCAAGTTCGCCGAACCCTAATGTGTGACTTTTCTCCGAGCCCTATTTTATAAATGCTAAACATAAAACCTGTTGCACATTAATTGTCATACTTGCATGCATCTTGTCATGTGGTTTGGGGGCCTTATGCCGATTCACCTAATAACTAAATATGGGGCCCATATGCGGGCAAATCTAGCCTTATATTGGCCTCATTTAAACATGTGTAGCGAACCGGGTCCATCTGTTGTTTTGCTAAAGAACATTTAAATTGCGGGGATCTAAATAACTTGAACCACCTAATTAATTGTCGGGACCCCGCTTCCGCTTAATGTGACCTAATTGCATCGCACCTTTGCCATGCCATGCATCATACATGCATCATGCCGATCTTCTGCCGTTGTATTAAATATTGCATCCGGTGTTTCTTCTAGTGTTTTGCTTCTTCGCGGATAAGGCCGTTGAGTTGATGTGAGCTTCGCCCCGATCTTCGGTTGAACCCTTTGGCAATGTTTTCAGGCGAGCATCTCCCTCTTTCTACCTATCTTACTTTTATAGTCTTTATTCCCTCCTGTTGATCTATTGCTATCTGTGTTGCGATGCTTTAGTTTCCGTACCTGTGATATCCCGTGCAGCCCTATATTGCCTTGGACACACCCTATTACCTGTTGTTTGGTAGATAGTTGGACTTGCGCGTCGTAGATGCTTGCTCAAGTGCTGATGTGTGTCATATGCCACGATTCTTGATGTATTGCCGCATGTTGATGATGGAGATGATTCTAGTTTTACTTATCGTCACTTTAATTTCTGTTTAACAACTAAAATTGAAATAAGCGAGGCATCGGTGGGTGATAGATAATATTTGGTTTCGAGCCCACTTGTGTCCCGTAAGACCCCGAGTACTTGATACATGTTCCTTGATTTATCGCGCTATCCACATCCGGAGGTATATGGGACCCCCGAGCGAGCTTGATTCAGGTCTTATTTCTTGGGGCCACAAACTAGTTTGAGGTTTTATTTACTATCCTGTACTTATGCCATGCTACTTTCAGTATTTAAATTGTGCGAGAGCACCTGTCTGTTAGGAATTGTGACCCGTTTACGTGGTATCGGCATCCCGTTTGGGGATCTGTTGTCGTTACTTGACCCACAAACCTTGGGGTCCGTCGAGCTTGCTTACCGTTGCTATGGTGTACTTCAAGGGGTGGCCCTGAAATATTTCTGAATCCTGTGATTGTTCTCGTGAAAGCCTCGTTGGGTTTTGTTTTGGTTTTCCGAGGTTGATCGAGCGTGTGTTGCTATTGGTGCACCGGCCGGGTAAAACTTTCGAAAGCCGTGTCCGCGGATATGGACGACTTGGAGCATGATATCTCGATCATAGACAAGCATAACTAAAGTTTACTGCTATAAATTTGACTTATAATGACTAGTAATCAGCTTCACTTTAATGGAATGGCTAATTAATATTGCCCACAATTGCTTGTTTGGTTGTCGCTTTGCGACAATTGTACTGACTAGTAAATCTTGCAACTTCTACGGAATGGCTGAATAAAAGTACCAACAACTGCTGGGTTTTGGGTTATCTCATGATAATTGTATCGACTAGTAAGTGTTGCCACTATCACGGAATGGTTAACTAAAAGTGCCCATTGCTTATTTTATCGACGCGATTATCTAAACACGACTAGTAAAGTGCCGCAACTATAATCGAACAAGTAAAACGCCAGTGTGAGTTCCTCGGTTGACTTCCTCGTTTGGTATCGAGGAAAGCGCCAGATGGGTTTGTTTGATGATAGTATCAGGTTGGATCCGAATAGGTCATTCTTACCCCTCTCGATAACCGAGTTGTATCAGTCTCTATAGGTTGTTTAGTGCATCTTGCCGCTGCGCTTGATCCACCATACCTATGTAGGCGGACCGAATTCTAGCCTCGCCGTGTCTTGGCCTCGATCGACGCTCCTCTTTTTCCTTTGCCCTTTGTCGGCACCCCTTTTGTTTAAGCAGGTTTTGAGATCGACGTCGTTAGCAGGGTTACCCTTCCGGCTTGGCCTGGGCAGGGTTATGGACGCCATTGGTTATTCTTCAGGGCTCTTAGCCCCATTTGCATCTTGCCCGTAGCTGGACGCTATATCGTTCTTAAGGTGATTTGGATCTTTGTATATTATACATGTATTCTTGACTCATGGAGTCGCTGTTATATATCTGTTTTTGTGGGTCCCATCGAGGACTGTTGTGTAATGTTATTACTTCGTTTTCGACCCGCACGAAAGTGCCTGGTGGGCACCTTTGAATCGTTTCTATGCGGGTTTGGTGAATTTTGCCCAAACTTGCATAGGTCCGATTCTGAGGGTGTTACACTTAACGAGTTCAAGATCGAGAGGAAGTCCTAGCGCCGCAAATCAGCAGCGCATCCGTGCTCGCACACACGTTCGAGGCACCGAGCAACATCCGCCTCCTCGCTCCAGCGATGCAGCGGAAGCACAACTCTTTCTTGCCGAATAGCCACCGGGAACATGTATCTCGCTAGTCCGAGACCATGGGGGATAAATTCTAGAGGGGGAGAGAGATCCTTCACGAGGAGGTGTGAGAGACAAGTGAGGAGGGGGGCTCCTTTTATAGGAGGAGGGGGGCACCCAAGGGGGTGGCCACCGGCCATGGGGGCTGCCCCCTCCCCTCCTTCATTCATGTGGGTGGACACTCCACTCACAAAATGCCCTTTAAATTCCCTCCACTCAAAAGTCCACTCAAATTCCCATTAAATTTCCACCAAATTTAATGCAAACTCTCATTAAATAAAACTCTTTTATTTTATTCAGAATTTTGTCAATTACTTTAATGACAAACATTCACAAATAACCCCTTGCTAGAATTCTATTTCACATGCATAACCACTTTATGCAATTTCACCCGAAAACCTGTTTCGGTATCTAGTGAAATAAATTCCTGCGCTTGTTCATTCTTTCGGCATGAAACATTTGCTCCAATTGGATGTCGGTGTCTCTTAAGTGTGTCACCCTACGGTTCGTGAATAATGTGGACATGATCGAGACCCCTCTCGGATCAATAATCAGAAGCGGGATCTGGAGACCCATACTGACTCCCACACATTCAACGATGACTCTCTTGTGATCGTCGGAACCTTTTACGCTAGTATCTTAATACCTTTGTTTCACGATATATTACATGTCCGAGATTCGATCATCGGTATCTCCATACCTAGTTTGATCTCGTTACCGACATGCACTCTTTTCTCGTTCCTGTGATATAACATCCTAGTGATCAAATCACTTGCTTGCAAGCTAATCAATGTGATATCACCTAGAGGGCCCAGAGTATATCTATCCATCATCGGGATGAACAAATTCCACTCTCGATCCATGAGCCTCAACATAACACTTTATTAGTTCTGAATCCATCTTTATAATCACCCTGTTACGGTGTGACGTTTGATGTTATCAAGAAACTCTTCCGGTGTTAGTGATTGACATGATCTCATGGTCTAAGGATTAGGATCACTTCGTAAGTTGTTATAGCAATATAAACTCAATGACTTTGATCGTAATGCTATACTTCAGATGAATGTTCATCACACCATTACGCTAATGTTGTGATCCCGTTATTAACAACATCCAATGTCCATGATCAGGAAACCTTGATCATCTTGTTAATCAACGAGCTAGTTTATGAGAGAGGCATAACTAGGAACTTTACATTTGTTTATTAAACACACATGTATTAACGTTTCCGTATTAATACAATTATAGCATGCAAAATAAACATCTATCATATACTTGGAATACACATAATAAACACTTTATTATTGCCTCTCGGGGCATATTCCTTGATCTCCCACTTGCACTAGAGACAATAATCTAGTTACATAGTGATAAATCTAACACCCATTGAGTTCTGGTGTTGATCATGTTTTGTTCTAGGAGAGTTTTAGTCAGCGGATGCTACATTGAGATCCGTATGTACTTTACAAATCTTTATATCTCCATCCTTGACATGCTCGTGGATGGAGTGAAACCGGCGCTTAATATGCTTGGAATGCTTGTGAGACCTTGGCTCTTTGGCATTGGAAATGGCACCATTGTTGTCACAATAGATCACCATTGGGTCCAACGCGTTTGCCACCACTCCTAGTTCGGATATGAACTCCTTCATCCAAACTGCTTCCCGAGCCGCTTCTGAAGCAGCAACATATTCGGCCTCCATTGTTGATCCCGCTGCCACAGGTTGTTTGGAGCTCCTCCAACTAACTGCTCCGCCATTCATGAGAAATACGTATCCGGATTGAGACTTAGAGTCACTCGGATCGGTGTCAAAGCTAGCGTCGACATAACACTTAGAGACGAGCTCTTCTTCACCTCCGTATACAAGAAACATATCCTTAGTTCTTCGTAAGTACTTAAGGATATTCTTGACCGCTATCCAGTGTTCCGAACCTGGATCCGATTGGTACCTACTAGTCAAACTAATAGCATGTGCCACATCCGGTCTTGTACATAGCATGGCTTACATTATAGATCCTATGGCTGAAGTATAGGGGACTTTGTCCATTATCTCTCTTTCTTCCGCCGAAGCTGGACTTTGAGTCTTACTCAATGTCTTGCCTTGCAACATAGGTAAGAACCCCTTCTTACTTCCGTCCATTTTAAACTTCTTTAAAATCTTATCAAGGTATGTACTTTGCGATAGCCCTATTAGGCGCCTAGATCTATCTCTATAGATCTTTATGCCTAATATGTATGACGCTTCACCTAGGTCCTTCATTGAAAATTTGCTGTTTAGATAACTTTTAACACTGTTTAAAAGATCTATATCATTTCCGATCAATAATATGTCATCCACATATAATATCGAAATGCCACATTGCTCCCACTCACTTTCTTGTAAATACAAGCTTCTCCATAAGTTTGGACAAATCTAAACTCTTTGATCACCTCATCAAAGCGGAGATTCCAACCGTGATGCTTGCTTCAATCCATAGATGGATCGCTGAAGCTTGCACACCTTGTTATCATCCTTAGGATCGACAAAACCCTTTGGTTGTATCATATACAACTCTTCTTCAATATTACCATTGAGAAAGCGGTTTTGACATCCATCTTCCATATCTCATAATCGAAATATGCAGCAATTGCTAACATAATCCTAATCGACTTTAGCATCGCTACGGAGAGAAATTCTCATCATAGTCAACTCCTTGAATTTGTGAAACCCCTTTGCGACAAGTCGAGCTTTATAGACGGTCACATTACCATCAGCATCAGTTTTCCTTTTGAAAATCCATTTGTTCTCCACGGCCTTTCGGTCGTGAGGTAATTCCACCAAGTTCCAAACTTGATTTTCATACATGGATTCCATCTCGGATTTCATGGCTTCTAACCATTTGTTGGAATCCGGGCTCATCATCGCTTCTTCATACGTCGCAGGGTCATCATTTTCATCAACCATGAAATTCATGACAGGATTTCCGTACAGCTCGGGAGTTGCACGCGTCCTGTTTGACCTGCGAGGTTCGGTAGTACTCTCTTTCGGAGTTTCATGATCATTATCATTAGTTCCCTCTTCAACAGGTGGAGCCAACTCCGGAACAACTTCCGGCGCTGCGCTACTCGCCATACTAAAGAGAAGGTTCCACAACCTCTTCGAGTTCTACCTTCCGACTACTCACACCTTTCGCGAGAAACTCTTTCTCTAGAAAGGATCCATTCTTGGCAACAAAAACCTTGCCCTCGGATCTGTGATAGAAGGAATACCCAATAGTTTCTTTAGGGTATCCTATGAAGACGCATTTTTCCGCTTTGGGTTCGAGTTTATCCGGTTGAAGTTTCTTCACATAAACATCGCATCCCCAAAATTTTAAGAAATGACAGCTTAGGTTTGTTTCCAAACCACAATTCATACGATCTCTTTTCAACGGATTTAGATGGTGCCCGATTTAAAGTGAATGCAGCAGTTTCTAGTGCATAACCCCAAAATGACAACGACAAGTCCGTCAGAGACATCATAGATCGAACCATATCTAATAAAGTACGATTACGACGTTCCGACACACCATTTCGCTATGGTGTTCCGGTAGGTGTGAGTTGTGAAACAATTCCACACTCTTTCATGTGAGTGCTAAACTCGTAACTTAGATACTCACCTCCACGGTCGGACCGTAGAAATTTGATCTTTCTATTACGATGATTTTCCACTTCATTCTGAAATTCCTTGAACTTTTCAAAGGTTTCAGACTTGTGTTTCATCAAGTAGATATAACCGTATCTACTCAAATCATCCGTGAAAGTAACAAAATAACGATATCCACCTCGCGCCGACACACTCAATGGACCACATACATCAGAATGTATGATTTCCAATAAATCTGTCGCCCGTTCCATTGAACCGGAAAACGGCGTTCTAGTCATCTTGCCCATAAGGCATGGCTCACATGTATCAAATGATTCATAATCAAGTGATTCCAAAAGTCCATCCGAATGGATCTTCTTCATGCGTTTAACGCCAATATGACCTAGACGACAGTGCCACATATATGCGGATATATCATCATTAAGTTTAATCCTTTTAGCATCAACATTCTGAATATGTGTAACATTATCATCGAGATCTAATAGAAATAAACCATTCATCATCGGTGCATGACCATAAAAGATTTCATTCATATAAATGGAACAACCATTGTTCTCGGATTTAAATGAATAACCACTTCGCATCAAACACGATCCAGATACAATGTTCATGCTCGGTCGGGCACCGGATAACATTTATTCAAGTTTATAACTAATCCCGGTAAGTGGTGAGGCAGCGTTGTGACGGCGATCACATCAACGCTTGATCCATTGCCGACACGCATCTTGACCTCACCCCTTGCTAGCGGTCGCTTGTTCCGCAACCCCTGATTCGAGTTACAAATATTAGAAAGCGAACGGTATCAAATACCTAGGTGCTCTGCGAGCACTAGTCAAGTACACATCAATAACATGTATATCATATATACCTTTGTTTGCCTTGCCGGCCTTTTATGCCCGCCAGATACTTGGGCGATTGCGCTTCGATGGCGATCCCTTACAATAGTAACACTCGGAATCAGACTTAGGTCCAACTCGGGGTTTCTTTTCAGGCACGGCAACAGGCTTGCCGCCCTTACTTCCCTTCCGTTTTCCCTTCTTGTCTTTCTTGAAACCAGTGTTCCTATTGATCATCAACACTTGATGTTCCTTTTGATCTCCACTTCTGCAGTTTTAAGCATTGTGAAGCTCGGGAGACTTCTTCATGCCTTGCATATTATAGTTCATCACGAAGCTCTTATAGCTAGGTGGCGAGACTCAGAACACGATGGATGCCTAAGTCAATGGGAATCGATATTCCCAAGGACACAAGCTTATCGGCGTAACCCGACATCTTGAGTACATGCTCACTAACGGGCTGTGCTCTTCCATCATCTTGACTAAAGAACTTTTCAAGGCGTTGTAGCTCTCTGGCGGCATGTGTCGAAAGTCATTTTCAACTCACCCATTGTATAAAATGCATTGCCGTTTTTGAAACGCTTTCGAAGTTCCGGCTCTAGCCCATACAATATGCCGCAATGAACTAAGTTGTGGTCCTCCTGACGAGTCTGATAGACATTCTTCTCCTCGTCAGGGGCATCATCAAAAGGTGGGGGGCCTAACGGCGCTTCTAGCACATATTGCTTTTGTGCAGCAGAGAGGATAATCCTCAAATTCATGGCCCATTCGGTAAAGTTGCTACCGTTCGTTGCTAGTTTCTCTTTCTCCATGAACACATTGAAATGAAAAGCAGGTGGTGCCATCTACAACAGAATTTGTAAAGTTTAGACTAAGTGTATGATAGATTGAGTTCAACTAATCTATATTACGAATGAACTCCCACTCAAAAACGACATCCCTCGTGCCTTTTTGGTGATTACATGAACCACATCCACTACACCAAGTCCGATCATCACGTGAGTCGGTATAGCTCCAAAGGCGAGCATCAAATGGGCATCATATCAACTATATGACTCATGCTTAACCTTTCGGTCCGTGTTCCGAGGCCATGTCTGTACATGCTAGGCTCGCCAAGTTAGAACCTTAGTATTCGCGTGTGTAACTATTTTACAACCGAAATATGGTCGTGGATCCAAGAACACCCGATCATCACGTGATGTCTTGGAGCGACGAAAACATAATCGGTGCATACTAAAGGAAGAACACATTCTTATCTTGATATTTAAATGAGGGATCATCTTATTATGCTAACAAAGCTAAACAAGCAATATAAGATGCTATCAAACATCATATGTTTATTAGTGAAATTATATGGTTCCATGAGATGATCTCTATCATGTGCATCGTGGTATGATCACTATCATACCTATATGTGTAAATCCAAGGTCTATGGATTTTACACGCTATGTGTGTTGTAAGAGTATCATCTCATACTTCTACTTACAACACTACCATATCATAACACTAGCCCAACAACAATCTAAACTAGACGCCTCTAATTTATCCATTGCAAGTTTTACGTGGCTTAGGGCTTTCGAGATAGAACCGTTCTTACCTACGAACATGAACCACAACGAGGATAATCAAATTGTTGAGAACTCGCTTGCAAAATAGATATTGACTATAGTAGGAGAGGCGGACACCCGCTAGCCACTTATGCAAACTAGTTGCATGTCAAGCGTGGAATAGGTCTCGTAATGCGAGGACATGTAAAGTTTGTCCGGGCCGCTTCATCCCACTATGCCACCAATATCCAAAATTACAACAAAGGAGCAACAACATGATCATCATCGCCACATACTCATATGTGTACTACCGTGTAAAGTATCTACATAGATCCAGCTCGATACCCTTTGTAGGGTTCGGCATAGAAAACAAAAATTTTCCTACGATGTGAACTATATACCAAGATCTATCTACTAGATACAAACAACGGGCGGATGTATATCCGTAGAGAACATACCCTTGAAGACCGACAAAGCTTAACGAGTTCACCTCGTGGTTGATGTAGACGATCTCTTGCCGATCTCAAGATCGAGAGGAAGTCCTAAGCGCCAAATCAGCGGCGTGCTCGCACACACGTTCGAGGCACCGAGCAACCTCCGCCTCCTCGCTCCAGCGATGCAGCGGAAGCACAACTCTTTCTTTTCGAATAGCCACCGGGAACATGTATCTCGCTAGTCCGAGACCATGGGGGATAAATTCTAGAGGGGGAGAGAGATCCTTCACGAGGAGGTGTGAGAGACAAGTGAGGAGGGGGGGCTCCTTTTATAGGAGGAGGGGGGGCACCCAAGGGGGTGGCCTCCGGCCATGGGGGCTGCCCCTCCCCTCCTTCATTCATGTGGGTGGACACTCCACTCACAAAATGCACTTTAAATTCCCTCCACTCAAAAGTCCACTTAAATTCCCATTAAATTTCCACCAAATTTAATGCAAACTCTCATTAAATAAAACTCTTTTATTTTATTCAGAATTTTGTCAATTACTTTAATGACAAACATTCACAAATAACCCCTTGCTAGAATTCTATTCATGTTTCCGTATTAATACAATTATAGCATGCAAAATAAACATCTATCATATACTTGGAATACATATAATAAACACTTTATTATTGCCTCTCAGGGCATATTCCCTTCACGCGGACGCCGTGAGAGCAGGGTGCATCGGCGCGAGATCCGACGCAGATGGCCCGACGGTCTAGGCGGCCGAGGAGGTCGCGGGCGCGAAGGCGAGCGTTGAGACGACGGTGTCCGTGGATGCGGGTGAGGAGGCGTTGGACGTGTGGACTGTCAGCGAGTGCCCCGGCGACGAAGAGGCCAGGGGATGGTTGGAGAAGAAGGAGCTGACGCTCCTGTGGGCCATGCAAATCCCCCTAGAAACCCAAAATATATAAATAGCTCATGAAAACGACCATAAAACACGAAAATGACGAGTACTTGGTCATGCCCTCAAAGATGTATCGGGTCTTACGATTGTTGTAAATCGCGATAGAACCCCAAAACCATGGGAAATAGCTCATGAAAACGTCCATAAAATGCAAAAAATACGAGTTTTTGGTCATAACTCTAAAACATGTAAATCGCCCTAGAACTCCAAAACTATGGGCAATAGCTCATGAAAATGCGCATAATACGCAAAAACGATGACTTTTGGGGCATACCTCTCAAACATATAAATTGCCCTAGAACCCCAATACTATGGACAATAACTCATGAAACGGCCATAAAACGCGTAAACGACGAGTTTTTGGTCATATCTCTCAAACATGTATCGGGTCTTGTGGGCCATGCAAATCCCCCTAGAAACCAAAAATATGGGCAATAGCTCATGAAAACGGCCATAAAACACAAAAATAACGAGTACTTGGTCATGCCCTCAAAGATGTATCGAGTCTTACGGTCGTTTTAAATCGCCCTAGAACCCCAAAACTATGGGCAATAACTGACATGGTTATACCCCGCGGGTACACGATATCATCATACATGGTCCAGCCCAAGGAAGGCCCACGGCAAATATATGCCAGCCCATGAAGACTTTCGGGTGGCCGAGGTCCACGACGCCTTCGGATCCTTGGAGAGCAATACTAGAATAGATAGGAAATTCAAAGGGGTAAACCCTAGAACCTGTAACCGACTAGATCTGTGCCTAGGACCTGCCTAAGTCTATATAAAGGCCAGGAAGGCACGACCTAGATCTCTCTCTCTCTCATACTTTCGCATACACCTCCATGCCAGATTGCATCTACGTACCCCTGTAATCACCGGTTCCACCGTAATCAAGAGCAGACAAGCAGGAGTAGGGTTTTCCCTCCGGGGGGCCTGAACCTGGGTAAACCTCGTGTCCCCGTGTTGCTTGTTTGCTAACCGTTCTGCGATCTCCAGCATCCCTATCTTCTCCGAAACCCAAGTCCATAACAATGGGCATTGGCGAGATCAAACCTCGTCAATTGGCGCCGTCCGTGGGAACTGGGGACGCTGATTGTGCGATCGTGACGGTCCCAACCCGAGCGATCTACAACTCTGCGACGACGGAGAGTCAACTCCTCTTCGGCGCTTTCGACTTCACCGCCCACTCACCGGCCACCATGAAGGACTTCGAGCCCGTAGGTGACGGACTCGAGATCCTGTTCGAGAGCTTCTGTTTCCAGGTGGGGCAAACCGGCACCCTCCGCCTCCCAGAGATGGTGCCCTTGCCCTCAACCAGGCCCGCTTCATGGGCCCCACACCCTGTGCTACGCACATCATCATCAACAGATGAGTCATACGACAGCAACATCTACAACTCCGATCTATGCGATCCGCCATCGAATGAAGGGACCTACGGTTCCGGATCCGAAAGCTGTGGCAGCAGTGGACCAATCTATGAGCGCTACCAATGCGCCGTAGTCATCCAGGGCGACGTGGAGCAGCAAACACCCAACCTACCGCCCAACCCGACACCTAACCCGCAAGACCAAAACGGCGGGAACAGAAGAAGCCAGCTCCCCACCCGAAGGGGACAACCACGGCCATGTCATCCAGCTTAGCAAAGAAGGATGGGCCGAGGCACACGCCGCCGTGGCGGGCAGCATAGTCCTGCCTGCAGACTCCTCACGGGACCTACTGATGGCCTACCATCTGCTCCTGATCGAGGAACAAAAGAAGCAGGTCAAGATGCAAGAGGTTCTCGACAAACGCAAGCAAGCAGCCTCAGAGTCCAGCGCGCGACGAGCTGCGCTCTCCGCCATGGGCATCGGCTCCAGCTCGAACGGCAACCATGGCAACAAGCACCGCTCTCGAACGGAGAACATGGACCCCAAGGAGAGCCGTGAGGTGACCCGAACCCTCAACGCATCCTTCATGGAGATGGATGCCGACGGCAACATCATCCCGAAGACACCGCAAGCTGAAATCATAGCAGCCACTGCATTCCTCGGGGCCCACCCACCTCTGGAGGGGGACCCGAAGAGAGCCATGCACAAGTCCGCACTCACCGGACTCGGACTCGTCGGAGCTGCGCTCCATCAAGAAACTCCTATGGAGCCGAAAAAGAAAGCTACGGTCAGGTTCGACCGCATCCCCACTCCTTCATCCGAAGAAGAGGACCATGACCTTCCTCGAAGGCACAAGAGCTCGCGTCATCGCAACCTCGATTACGACGCTAGAGACGCGCTAACACAACGCAAAATCGACAAAGCGCAAGCCAAGCGCGCATGCTCGTCTAAATCCGAGATGGACGAAGACGAAGGAGAACTCTGCGGAGCCCGGTGCTTCAGCAGATCTGCCCGACGGACATGGATGCCGTGAAATTTCAAGCTTCCTTCGGATACTCTGAAGTTTGACGGCACACAGGACTCCAAGGCATGGCTTACCGACCACCAGTCATCCGTCAAGCTGCACGGTGGAAACAAGGAAACCGCCATGCAATGCCTTCAGCTACAGCTGACAGGCGCAACTCGGATCTGGCTTAGTAGCCTATCCTCAGGATCCATCCGAAGCTGGGAGGAGCTGGCTTACAGTTTCATCTGAAACTTCAAAGGCACCAGTAAGAGGCCCGCCTCGATCGAGGAGTTGCGAGCCTGCATTCAACGAACGGGCGAATCCATTCGCTCGTACATCCTGCGCTGGTCCAACACCAAAAACTCCGTGGCGCACATCTCCGAAGAAAATGCCATCGACGCCTTCAAGGACGGCGTCAAGCGCCAGGACTTCAAGGAGGAACTCGGGTGCGTCAAGCCCAAGACACTTGACCACCTCATGGACATCGCCAACAGGTGGGCCGACGGTGAAGATTCCGTCCACCGGGCTGTCGGAGAAGAAGGGCGATTACGGCCGATGACGGGAACGCCGTAACAAGAGGAGACCGCGCGTCTACGACGATCGCGATGGACCCGACATGGTTGCGGCCGGCTACGCCGATCGCCGCAACGATGCCAACCGCAATAGTGGCGGATACCGCGGAGGAAACTTCCGCGATGGAGGACGCCAGCCGCGATCGTAACGCGCGCGATCACGATAACGAACCCTCGACATACGAAAACTTTTGGGTCCATGCACCATCCACTTCTACATCGACAAGCGGGATGGTAAGAAGAAGGCAAGCCACATGCTCAAGGGCGCGCGAGTTCCGAAGCTCGGTGAAATCATGGCTCGATGAGGCACAAGCTCCACCCACGGATGCGGAATGCACCGCACGGTGAAATAGCGCATGGAGCTCCTCCACCGCCACCTGCAGGAGGCCCGAACCAACCAGTCGCACCAGCACAGAACAACGCTGGGCACGAGTATCCCCCGCCGAAGGAGCACTGATGATACAAAAAGGGCGCCCGACGAATAGGGTGCAGAAGAAAATCACCCGTCAGATCAAAAAGGCCATGACAACTCCACCCGCCATCCCTGAGTACCTCAGCGGATCGGAGTCCTGCATCACGTTCAGTCGTTCGGATCACCCTTGCCAGATCCCTTGCCCAGGTCATGCTGCCCTGGTGCTGGAGGCGCAGATCGGAGGTTTCGAGATGAGCCGCGTCTTCATGGACGGCGGCAGCGGAATCAACCTAATGTTCGCAAGCACTCTAGCAGCAATGCGGATCCCACTGTGCAGCCTAGAACAGTCAGACACAATGTTGCATGGCATCGTCCCAGGAAAGGGCATATTCCCCCTGGGCAAAATATGGCTCGATGTCATCTTCGGAAAGTCGGACAACTTCCGATGCGAGCGGCTCGAATTCGAAGTGGTGGACTGGCCATCACAATACCACGCCATCCTCGGGCGTGTAGCATTCGCAAGGTTCTTGGCTGTCCCACATTACGCATACCTGCTACTCAAGATGCCAGGACCTATGGGCATCATCACGGTCCACGGGAGCTTCACCCGATCGGACCACTGCGACAGGGAATTCAACAGAATCTCCCAGTAATTCGGCATGCAGGATGAGCTAGTAAGGCTCCGCGAGGCGACGGACAATGGGGCACCCCCAGTCGCACGACAAAACGCACCTGACATGTCCTTCGACTCCACAGTCAACACAAAGAAGGTGCAGGTCCACCCGACGGATGCCTCCAAGACGGCGCTGATCGCCAATGACCTCAGCCCCGCATAGGAAAGCACGCTCTTCGAATTCCTCCGTGAGTGCTGGGAAATCTTCACCTGGTGTCCTGCGGACATGCCAGGAGTTCCTAGGGAATTCGCCGAGCATGCACTCAACGTCTTTCCAGACACCAAGCCCGTCAAGCAGTCCATCCGGAGACTGTCCGAGCCACGGGCCGAAGCCATCGGGATGGAAATCAACAGACTACTCGCTGCAGACTTCATTTGGGAGATCAAAGAAAGCGAGTGGCTCGCAAATACAATGATGGTCCCCAAGAAGGACACGGACATCCTGCGGATGTGCGTAGACTTCACGTCGCTGAACAAGCACTGCCCAAAGGACCACTTCCCTCTTCCTCGGATCGATCAGATCATCGATTCGACTGCAGGATGCGAGAAACTCTCCTTCCTCGACGCCTACTCCGGCTACAGCCATATTCGACTCAAGGTCGACGATCAAGAGAAAACGGCGTTTATCACACCGTTCGGAGTGTTCTGCTACAACACAATGCCCCTCGGGCTAAAGAACGCAGGTGCCACGTACCAGCAATGCATGCAGGCATGCCTGAAGGACCAGATCGGTCGCAACGTCCAAGTCTATGTCGACGACATAGTCATCAAAACCAGGGAGGCATGAACGCTCATCGACGATCTCTGCGAGACGTTCGATAATCTCGACCGCTACAGGATCAAGCTCAATCCCGAAAAGTGCGCCTTCGGCGTCCCATCGGGTCAGCTGCTTGGGTACTTCATCTCCTAGCGATGGATCAAGGCGAACCCGAAGAAAATACGGGCCATCATGGCCATGGAGAAGCCGAAAAACCTCAAGGGTGTCCAGCAGCTCGCAGGACGAATAGCAGCATTGAGCAGGTTCATCAGCCGCATGGGCGAGAAGGCCCTGCCATTCTACCAACTGCTACGCAAGGTAGATAAATTCGAGTGGACACCTGAAGCGGACGACGCATTCGAAGATCTAAAGCGGCTGCTCTCCACCTCGCCCGTCTTGGTTACGCCAAAGGAGCGCGAGCCCCTACTGCTGTACATAGCAGCCACACACCAGGTGGTAAGCACCATATTGGTGGTTGAGCGACCCGAAGAAGGCAAGACCCATAGGGTCCAACGCCCATCTACTACCTTAGCGAGGTACTGACGCCAACAAAGTAGAGGTACCCTCACTACCAGAAACTCGCCTACGACGTGTTCATGACGGCTCGTCGGTTGAGCCATTACTTCCAGGAGCACCAGGTGATGGTCGTCAACGAAGCACCCCTGAATAGCATCTTAAACAATCCGGAGGCCACAGGACGCGTGGCCCTGTGGGGCATCGAGCTGTCACCTCTAGACATCGTCTACGAGAAGCGACTCGCAATCAAGTCTCAGGTCCTCCCGGACTTCCTTGTAAACTGGATGGAGCTGCAGCTGCGGACACCCAGATATCACGGTCATGGACGATGCGCCGGCGGCTCCAAGCGTGAAGTGGAGCAGGGCGGGTCATCTTGACCTCCCAGAGGCGAGAAGATGAATCGTCCCGGATGAAATTCCGAGCTTCCAACAATGAGGCCGAATACGAAGCCCTCATCCACGGCATGAGGATGGAAAAGATCTGCGGCGCAACGCGCCTGGTCATCTACGGTGACTCCAATCTCGTCGTCCAACAGACGATGAATGAGTGCGATGCACACGCCAAAAACATGATCGCGTACCGCGCACTCTACAACGCAGTCGAAGGAGAATTCGACGGCTGCGAGCTTCGGCACGTTGGAAGAGAAAGCAACGAGGAGGCCGACAGACTCGCCAACATCGGCTCCACCTGCGCAAGGGTGCCACCAGGTGTGTTCCTCGAACAGATCTGTATGCCATCCATCAAGCGGAAATTCCCCAAGGGATCACCCGAAGAAGAAGAACACTTGGGGGCTATGCTACCCGAAGGTCATGAAGGACCCGAAAAGCTGGACACAAAAGTTGCCACGGTCAACCTGATGCAGGTAATGGCAGTCGAAGAAATCTGGACACGACCGTACCTCTAGTACCTGATAGACGGAGAACTACCTGATAGCCCAACAGATGCCCGGCGCATATCCCGCCGGTCAAAAGCCTTCACCATCATCAATGGCGATCTGTACAAGCACAACATTTCGGGTGTACTACAAAGGTGCGTCACCATCGGTGACGGGAAAACCATCGTCCAAGACATCCACGAGGGCATCTGCGGCCATCACGCAGGCAGTCGCTCCCTTGTCGCCAAAGCTCTACGAGCTGGATTCTACTGGCCAACGGCCATGAATGACGCAAAAGACATCGTCCGAAGATGCAAAGGGTGCCAAAGGTTCACCGACAAACCACACGCACCGGGTCGAGCTGGCCCCATACCCTTGGCCTGGCCCTTTGCCCAATGGGGCCTCGACATGATCGGCAAACTGCCAAGGTCCTCGAAAGGAGGGCACGTCTACCTCCTGGTCGCAGTCGACAAATTCACCAAGTGGATCGAAGACATGCCGGTCACTATCCAAATGGGCAAGACTGCCGTCAAGTTCTTTGAATCCATTGTCTACAGGTTCGGCGTACCGCATAGCATCATCACCAACAATGGATCGAACTTCATCTCCAAAGAATTCCAAGACTTCTGCGAAGGCCTCGGAATCAATATCACATACGCCTCTGTGGCGCACCCGCAAACGAACGAGCAGGTGGAAAAGGCCAACGGCCTAATCGGCGCTGGCATCAAGAAGCGCCTCATGAGCCCACTCGAGCGACTCGCCGGAGCCTGGACGAAAGAGCTACCCTCCGTCCTATGGAGCTTGCGTACCACGCCAAACAGCTCCACTGGCTACACGCCGTTCTTCATGGTGCACGGAGCCGAAGCCGTGCTACCAGCCGAAGTACGCCACCAGGCCCCCCGGGTCGTCTCTTATAGCGATGCCGAATCCACAGCTGCACTCGAAGACACCGTCGACACACTCGACAAGGCACTAGACAAAGCAGCAGCTCGATCAGCGGTGTACCAGCAGAGTCTCCGCAACTACCACAGCCGACGGCTGTGCCCAAGGTCCTTCGTCGAAGGAGACCTCGTCTTGCGACTCAAGCAAGAGCGATCGAAGAAATTCGATTCACGATGGGAAGGACCCTACATCATCACCGAAGTCATCCCAGGTGGCGCCTATCGCCTCAAGCACGTGGAGTCTGGAGTCACATACTCCAACCTATGGAACATCGCACACCTGCGATGATTCTACCCCTAGATACCTACCCCTTTACTTTCAACAAGGCTATTCAGCCAAGGCTACTCAGCCGAACAATGTACCTCCTCCATTACGATATAAATAAAGCTAAGTGTCTCTCCCCAAAAATTTCGTTTTTTCTATCCGCACTTTTACTTCATGCTACAAACGCACTCGGGGGCTCCCCCCACCCCACGATTTCGTCGACTGAGGATAACACGTGTACGCCTGAGTAGTTGACCACGTCAGGCTAACGAAAAGGACACGTACGCGAGCAAAGCACTACGTGCTCAAACAACAACCAAACCTTTATAACAAAGGGAAAAACACACCCCGTCAAATATATACAAATTTTACATTTATCTCTTTTACATGCACTACCTATTCTGAAGAATAACCTGAGCACGCTGCTCAAATAGATCTACGATCTCTTCGGCATACTGCCCTACAGCCGCGTAATGCGGACGCATATCCCACACACCACCATCTGGTCGAGTGGGTGGTCCAGCCGCTACAACAGACAGATCTACATCAGGGCGATGCATCCTCACAAGGGACAATGCAGCTTTCACTCCGGCGATGAACTGATGCCGAACCAACTCCTTGACATGATTCACGTTCCGAAACTTTGACAGAACACCAGAAAGGGTTGTTGGTGCAATATCCAATGTAAACATCACATGCAGAACCGACGCGAGCGAAGTCTGCACCTGACGAAGCACCCGCGATACTTGGTGAACGCGATCTTGCACCGTCGCAAGGACCATAGCACGATCACGATCCATCTAGAAGAACTCGCCGGCTTCCATGTCCTGTTGAGTCAAACAATTGACCCGAACAGCAAGACGCTCCTTCTCTTCCCTTGGAGCAAGGTTAGCACCTGCAATACTTGCACAAAAGTAAGATGCAATGCCAGCAGGCGCATCCGAAGAAATGGGCAACAGCTCGAAAAACTTACACTGATGCTGCTCGGATAATCGAAGCAATTTCGCCATCTCTGTCAGCACCGCGATCCGCCTTGGACTTCCAAACGTCGGCATGACCATGCACCCCAAGCAACTCTTTCTCGAGAATACGAACACGGTCTCGAAGAAACGCAAGCTGCGACGAATCATCCAAGGATGGCCGCAGCCGCGCTGCAGGCGAGGTGTCAACGGGATCAGCACCCGAAGGACCCTAGATCAGCAGAAAGGCAAAGACATGAACACATAGACGAAGGAGCACATAACTCAACAAATTCATTAAGTGCATCAAAAGCCACTACGTGGCACAGGGATTTGTTCATCAAAATAATTACAACAAAAGAGACTACAACTATCCTACAGATACAACGCCTAAGACGCGGCACCCTGAGTAGCCTCGGAGCCGGATTGCCCCGCCTTGGCTTCCCCTGCTGCCGTAGTGCGTACTCGGCCAGCAGATCGATCAGCTTCGGCCCATAACGCTTACAGCGAGCAGAATAGGTAGCGAAGGCTACCTCGGATCCATCAGCAGTCGTCGGCATCCGGGAAGTGACCTGGGGAAGGTCCAGCTCCGCTCCAGCCGCCAAAGCCATCGCCAACCCGACGGATGCGCCGATGCCCTTCTGCTTGCGCTTGTACGTCGCAGGTGCTTCGGCTGACAGTGCCTCCGCCAGAGCATCAACATCATCAAGGGCCGCTCCCTTGGGGACAAGCTCCTTGTAGAAGCACCCAAGGACCTCCTTGGCCTTGGCGAGCGAGCTGATGACGGTGCTGCAGCGATCTTCGACCACTGCAGTAGCATCATCCAGAGCACTCCCGTGCTCCAGAGCACTGCGGTCAAACTCGATGCCCGCGGCATCTGAGACAATAAAGACGAGGAATGAACGAAAGCAGCGCAAAATAAAGACAAGAAAACCAAAAAAGGCAAAGGTGAAGATACTCGCCCGAAACAGCCTTGGCAGCCGTCATAAGCTTGCAAGCCAACTCTCTTTCACGCACAGTCGCAGAAGTGGCAAGCTGCTCCTCGCGGTCCGTGGCCTCCCGCTGCAGGCGCTCCTTAGCCTCGACCGTAGTATCCAGCTCCAGCTCGAGGCGCTCCTTCGCACCAACGGCGGCCTCGGTTTTCTTCTCCGCTTGACCGAGGCTCTTTTTGAGAGCATCAATCTCACGAAGGGAGGTGTTGTGCTCCTCTGTAGTCAAAAAATACAAACGTCGGATAACAGGACAAGAATACAAGAAGAAGCAAACACCAAGGCATCAAAGTACCTTGAAGCTGTTTAAGGCTGGCCTCCAGCACCATGTGCTGCTGCACCAGTCGTTTGGCATCCTGCACAAAAGGCTGCAGGAAAAAGACCTACTAGTCAAGAGAAGGACTCGGGGTCTACACCCAAAAGAAAGAGCAGAAACAAATTACACACACGAAAACGCTCGGGGGCTCCCCCCGAGACTCGAAAGAAGAACACGCAACAAAAACTCCTTGACAGACGCTCGGGGGCTTCCCCCGTGGCAGAAGGCAGAACTACTCACATGATCCGATGGCGACTCCGAAGGTCCGCTGGCAAAATTCTGAGGCGCAACCACCTGAACCTCCTGCGGAGAAGGGTTCGGAGCAGCGCCCTCAGAGGTAGCCACCGTCTGAGGAGGAGGAGACGCGACTTTTGACTCCCCCATCATCTCCCGAGCACCATCGCTGGAGGAGTCATTGGAAGAGTGCCTGCACAAGGACAAATTAGCACAAGTACAAAGTAAACTGGCAAGAAAAAGCAATGCAAGGACAAAGGAAACTTACGAGTCAAGCTCGCTCAGGTTGAAGACATGAGGGGTCCTACGGACTTTCTTCTCCTCTTTCTTCTCTTCCTTCTTCGCTTCCTTCTTCTCTTCCTTCTTTTCTTCCTTCTTCCGCTTCACCGGTGGGTGCGGCGCTACAGCCCGCAAGGGAAGGGCAGGAATCGGAGAGGAAGAGCCTCCATGCCCATCACTGTGACGTTCAAGACACAGGGGGTTCCTAGGAGTCGGAGGAGTCGAGGCATCCGAAGACTCGCTGGAGCTCCGTGATCGTTTGCGAGTGTGGTCCTCGCTCGACTCGTTGGCCTCTTCAGCCGGAGACCGCGCCGACGGCAGCTCGGACATGGAATCCACCACATCATTATCTGGAGCATCCGGAAATACTTCGGGTAATGGAGGCGACATACGCGGCACTTTAAAGCTCTGCACAAGAGAAGAACAATTTGTTAGCAAACAAACGCAAATACAATGCATTCGAAAATAGCGCTATGCGCACGGATCTACACCTGTGGAACATGAAGCGAAGAAGAAAACGGAGGAGTCGGCGACTTCCCCGGGATATCCTCTCCAGCCTTGAACTTCAGTAGCGAACGAAGGGCCCTGTCGAGATCTCCCTAGGAGAATTTCTCAGTCGAAACCCTCGTCGGATCACGGCGGCCAACATAGAGGAACATTGGGTGCGCCCTAGCCTGGAGTGGCTGCACCCGACGCTCAAGAAAAGTGCGAATGATATCCACACCGTTCACTTCCTTCTCCGGAATCAACTGGAGATCCTCCACTCGATGATAGAGAGCCTCTATCTCCGCCACCTCGCCATCCAAGATCTGGTTTTTCCAGGACCTTTTCGGCTCAATCTTTTGGGAGGGGTCGAAAGGAACAAGACCAAAATCCTGCCCAGGTACTGTGGAGTCGCGGATATAAAACCATCGCCTCCGCCAGTACTGGACAGATTCAGACATGGAAAAGGAAAAGAAAAGCAGATTGGGTTTGAGGGAGATGATGCAACCCCCAATGGGATAAACACCATCCGAACCAGATTGCCTCTTCACGTAATAGAGTTTCCGGAAGAGGACAAAGTGCGGCTCGATACCGAGCCAGCACTCGCAGAAGGTGATAAAACAAGCAATGTGAAGAAGAGAATTGGGGGAAAGATGGTGCAATTGGACACCATACAGAAAAAGAAGTCCACAAAGGAAGTTGTGCACTGGGAAGGAAAATCCGCGAATGACGAAGGCGAGGAACATAACCCGAAACCCAGCGGGGGGACGGGGGATTACCTCATTGCCTGGGAGTTTGACGGCCTCCCTATCCTGCAAGATCAAGCTGTAGCATCCCAGTTGTCTAACACCTGTAATGCTACTTGTTCTAGTAATAAAAAGGGCCACTTCCAACATATAATTGTTGCATCATCATCATATCATGCTCATGTCATCATGTCACCTTGCTTTTGAGCATCATACAAAACCCTTTCTTGTTTGGTTCTTATCTCATGTGCATTATTAATTGTAGTTGCCTCTTGATATTGTATTTGGATCTTGATATATTGTTAAATGCCCAAATTGTTTTGGGGGCATATCTCTTAATAACTCCACCACCTTTCTTCCACCACCTTATAATTCCACCATCCAATTAATATGAGCTTGGCATTTTTATTGAGTTGTCTCTAGCTCATGTTGGTTGGTTGGATTCCACCATAATCTCTTGCTTGCCCTTACTCCACTTTTGGGGATGCACATAAGTAAATGCCATGGGGTTATATGTTGTTTTCACAAGGATAAAACCAGGCATTTAATATGGATGCATGGCCCATGCAAGAACCACCTTTGGCTTGCCCTTTGAGTTTGTTTGTTTTCTTTTGCTTGGATCACCTCTTGCTTAAGCTTGTTTGTTTTGTCCAAACAAACCCATACCTCACCAAAACCTCCTTTTAACCTAAACCTACCCTAGTCACCATCCTCATCCATGCATACACATGTGATCATGTGTGAGCAAAAGCCTAAACCCCATCCTTCTCCCTACCTCTTTTTTTTTTTGATCTTGCTTGGCCATGTTTGGAACATACATGCTTCAAATCCCTAGCTTGCTTCCCCCCTTCTATCTATCCTCTACCTAGCTCCCTCTCTCCCTCCCATGCCCCAAAACCACCCTAGATAAAACCTAAGCTACTCCTAGTCCAAACAAAAACCCTAATCCACCCCTCTCTCCTTAACCCCACCTTTTTCCAAACCGAATCCCCTAGCTAAAACCCTAGCATCTAATTTCTATCAGCCAGCTGGCCGCACCATGCCACCTAGCTACCCCATCTAAGACAAACCCTACCCGAGCCATACCCCCTCTTCTTCCTACCCTAGCTCCAACCCTAGCCGAGGCTACCACCACCCCAACTCGAGCTCCTCCCTCCCCTCTTATCTCTCTGCCTGGAAGCCCCACACCGAGCCTGCCCTGCCTCCTTGGCCTCGCCCCTGGTCCCACCTGGAAGCCACCCTGCCCTGCCTGGCCGTACCGAGCACGTGAGGAGGTGGAGAAAAGGTGGCCGAGGCCATCCTTATCGCCAGCTCCCCCACACGGCAACCACGGCACCCCCTTCCCCCCTCTGGCCTTATCTACCCCTCTCTCAACCTACCCTGCCCCCCAGATCCATCCCAGAGGCCTCGCCTCCCCTCTTCCCTCACCTCGCCACCGTCTACCTCACCGGCCACCGCCGTCGGGTTCCGTTCGTCATCGATCCAGGGCGCAGCGGGAAGAGCGTGTCGGCGTGGTAGCGTGGAACCTCTGCGTCGCCCACAGACGCGAGGAGAGCGCCCCAGGTAGCCACTGCTGCGTCGCCCTCGGAACCCTAGCACTGCCACCGCCTTCGCCCGCCGATCAAGGCGTCTGCCCAAACCACCGCCACCGACAGCTCGCGGTGAGCCCCTCTCCCTCGACAAGGTCCCTCGCCGTCGCTTCCTGGCCGCCGTGCGATCCGTCGAACAACCTCGGTGCACGGTGTACGACGCCGTTCACGCGACGCTGCGTCGCGCAGTGACCTAGCTAGTCCCCCTGCGCTCCCCTGTCATCAGCCACACATCCACCGCGGCGCCACGCGCACGCCTGCGCCCGCGTCGGTTCGATTCCCCTCGCCCGCGCCAGCCGTGTCTTTTATCCGTCGCTTAGTTCGAGAGAAGAACAACGGTGCTCGCCGTGCACTTTGCACAAACCCCCGGCCTTCTTTTGTCTCAACTCAGCCCCTAGCCCCATCGGTCGTCGAGTGGGTTTTATAAAAGGGTCCTCTTGTTTGGTTTATTTAACCCGGTCCTTCACTCTCTCGGACTACGGCGTGTGGGTCGAAGCACCGCCCCACATGTCCGTGACGAGGGCTAGAATAGGCTGGGTATAAAAACTTTCCAGTCATTTAAAATTCAAATCTTTGTTTAAATTATTTCAAATTCAAATATAATTCAGTTATAAATAACTTTTCCAATATTAATCCAAATAATACAAATGATACATGTTTTGAGTTCAGAAAAATGTGAGGATTTCAAATATGCCATTTAAATTACCTTTCGAACATTTAAAATTCCAAGTTGATGTAAATTACCACAAATGCCACTAGAACTTAAATAATTAATAACTTTTGATTTACAATTCCAAATTTAACAAATGATCAGCTCGACGAGACCTTTCTGTTTAGGCTATCCATGACTTGAATTGAAGCATGCATCATGTAAATATATAAGATACAGCAATCATTATGACAATAAAATGTGGCTCAACCTTAATAAAAATGACTTATTCTTGTATACCACACCTCACCATGCCATGCTACCTTATTGCCATGTAAATTGTGCATCATTCATCATGGCATGATTGTTTGCTTGACGCATCTTGTTCATATGTTTGTGCTCTATATTCATGTTGGCCTTGTTTGTTTGGTTTTTCTCGGATAGACACCGGCGGGGGTTATATCAAGAGAACCGTGAGCACTACCTGATCCGTCTCTCGCTTCAACTGAGTTGCTGTGCAAGCACTTCCACATGCTTGCATACATCTGATACCTATTGCCTCTATCTTATTCCTGCATCATTGAGTCGCGATTGCATTAAATTGAATCCCAAGTATGCATAGCCTTTACTTTTAAACCCCACCAAGCTTGTTCCTCCATCCCATGAGCCATTACTACAGGAGTTGTTTGAGCCATGCGAGTCGTAGAACAGCATGTGTAGGGTATGTGAGAGTCTGTTGGATAACGAGGTACCTAAACAACTTAACCTGAGTAGTAATGGGATAACTAATGAAAGCGGCATCGGTGAGCAACATCTGCTATTTGGTTTTTCCTGCTCACTTGTGTCCCGTAAGACCCCGAGTACTTGGTTCCTGTTCCTTGATTTATCGCGCTATCCACATCCGGGAGGTATATGGGACCCCCCTGAGCCAGAGCTTGATTCAGTCCTATTTCTTGGGGCCACAAACTAGTTTGAGGTTTTATTTACTATCCTGTACTTATGCCATGCTACTTTCTGTATTTAAATTGTGCGAGGAGCACACTGTACTATTTAGGTAAGCGGAGTGATTACGCGGTATCGACAAGCCCAGCCACACTTTCGGGTTCCCGCCATACCATTGACGCAAACCTTGAGTCCGTCTCGAAGCTTGCTTACGTTGGGTCTACTCAATGGGGTGGCCCCCTGAAATATTTCTGAATCCTGTGATTGTTCAGTCATGAAAGCCTCGTTGGGTTTTGATTTGGTTTTTCCGAGGTTGATCGAGCGTGTGTTGCTATTGGTGGACCCCGGCTGGGTAAAACTTTCTGAAAGCCGTGTCCGCGGATATGGACGACTTGGAGCACAGTTTCTCGATCATAGACAAGCATAACTAAAGTACCACTTTAATCTGACTAAGTAATTTGTCTAATAAATAGTGCAATACTCATGGAATGGTTAATAAAATTGCCAACGGATGGGGGTTGTTCGTCCGCTTCCTCGTTGGTAAGCGAGGAGGAGGATGGATCTGATGAAATTACTATTATAAATGTTGTCCTTAATTCACGAACATCCGTCTATCATTGGTTAGGCGGATGGTTAGCGTCTATCTGTAGAATTGCTAGGGCTTATCTTTTGCTGCAATTGCGTCAACCCAGGTTGTGTCCCCTTTAGAGGCATTAAGACTTGCTGAGTACCCTTAGGGTCTCACACGATAAATTATTGGTTCAGATGAACAGGTACCCTCACAGGACGGATCTTTGGGTGGAAGAAGCGATGATGTGGGCAACGATCGCTCGATGTAGAGATTAGGAACGGGGATCCGTGAGATCTGGTTGGGATGTGCTTATTTCTATGGCATCTTATGCCGATTTGCTTCTTATCCGTACTCGGATTTTGTTTGCCGCTTGCATGATACTACGATGTGTGTTGTATGAAGTATCCTAAAATATTAGATCTATCTAGGTCATTTGAATCTTGCCGTATGGCGTTGCTATATTTCCTTTCTTTCTAGATGGTATGGCTCGATGTACTCTTGTATGGTGGCTTGCATACATACCCACTTGTGTATGTAGTTGATCCTTCGCTGCCGATTCGCGCCGTCTGACAGTCCCGTTGAGATGGTAGTGGTTGGGGCCGAAAGGTCTACCCGTGAGTGGCTTTTGGGGCCCCACCGTACTATTTCAACCACTACCGCTCATCCAGCTTGTATCTAGGGCGTAATTCACCGAGGTAGTTACAATTGGTATCGAGCCATCCCGACCTTCGTGGTTTCAGCCAAAGCAGTCGTTGTCGGTCTAGCAAATATTTTGGTAGTTATGTATATTAGGGAAAAACAAAAGCGAGTAGTGCTTCCACTTTTCTTCTTACCCACCCACCCACCCTTTTCTGGTAAGGAAGTGCAACGTTTCAATCCTCTTCTAAAAATTCAAACTAGGATTCACGTGTTCTGTGTTTCCGTAGTACCATAGGTTGTGTGTGTGTGTGTGTTTAATCCCTTATCTATCTGTTGCATCCAAGTTGTTATCTTATCTGCCTTTGGTTATCAACTATTGGTACATTCCATACCGACAGGCTTTTGCAAACCGACGCAATCTATCTTCCTCTTTGTATCCGACGCTATCTTGTTTGGGGTGTTCGTTTCCGTAGTTACCAATCTTTAGGTTCAACATGAGAAGAAGGGGTTAGGATATGTGTTCCACTTGTTCATGTGCGGAGTAATGATTTGCGTGCGGGATGGAGTCGCGACCATACCACTACTTTTATCATTCGCTTTTGTATATTGAATCGGTAGATTCACTAATCTTGATTCGTTAAGTAATTTTGCGCATCTATTGGTATTTTAATGCCGAAATTTGTGGAAAATTTTTCTTTGATATATTTGTGTACCACACTCCTTTTCAGTCGTGTGCGATATGCTTAATATCTTCTAGGTGCTTTGAACTTTGTTGATATTTTAATATCATCTCAGTAAATTGTATCCTTTAATCTTGGTTAATTCCATCTTGGTACTATTTTGGATTATTATCATCTTCCATTATAATCTTGACTTGAGTTTTATATCAATGACAGGATGGCTCCACCACGTCGCATCAAGAGGACATACCTCCGGGCTGCTCAGGCATCAAACATCGCTAATGCTTTGGCAGCAATGCAAGAGAACCAGCAGCGCTTTGAGGAGAGTGTCAGAAGAAACGAGTTTGCTCCACTCCCTCCACCTCCCAAGCGTGGAGACATCAAGAGCTTCCTCAAATTCAACCCTCGTCAGTTTGATGTTTCTGACCGACCTCTGGACGCGGATGATTGGCTGCGTGAGATCTCAAGGTTGCTCGAGACTGCTGATGTTCCGGAGCAGGAGTGGGTCAAGTGTGCTACTCACCTTCTCAAGGGAGATGCAGCTCTTTGGTGGGAGAACTACTTGAAGGCAAGCTGCACTGGTTTCCAGCCTACTTGGGAGAGGTTCACTGGAGAGTTCAAAGAGCAGTTTCTCTCAGAGATTGTAATGGAAAGGATGAAGGAGGCTTTCCTCAACCTGAAGCAGGGAAATGATAACGTCAACACCTATATCAGGAACTTCATGAATCTCTCTCGTTATGGTGGTGATGAGTGTCGATGACAAGAAAAGCGAAGAGGTTCGTGCAAGGGCTCAATGCGTCGATCAAGTATGCAATCACACATGCAAGGCCGACAACTTTCACGGAACTACAGACACAGCCCGCAAGAGGAGGCAAGGTGCAAATGTTTGAGGAGTCCAAGAAACACAGAGGATGCATCAAGCTCTGCGATTATGGCAGCTCCTTCTAAGCGTGTCTGGGTTCCTAACACCCCACCGCTCCCAGCTCCACCAAGACACGCAAGTTTCGTCAAGGCCACCAAACTTCACCACTGCGGCTCCCGGGGCTACAACCACCACTACCTGGGCGCTGGCGGAGTCCACAGCTTACGCGTTCCACGTCCAGCCTAGTGCACGCTTCACGTGTGGAGATCCCGGACATCTCATTTGGAACTGTCCAATGAAGAACAAAGCTCTCCTCCACCCCGCCAAGATCTCGCAAGCTCTCCTTGGTTCGTGCACCACCTCGGGCTCTCAACATCAACACCAAGCCCGGGTCTACGGTTGCTCGTGCCAACTGCGTCAACGCCGCTCAAGCTGAGCATGCACCTGGAGTTGTGATGGGTATGCTTTCCGTTAACTCAGTCCCTGCACGAGTTCTCTTTGATTCTGGTGCATCGCATTCTTTTGTGTCGCACAAGTTTGCAGATGAGAATGAGTTAGTGATGGTTCCTCTCTTTAAGCGGTTGGTGGTACAATCACCTGGTTCAAACATGAGGGCTGAGCATATCAGTCATGGAAATCAAGTGGAGATTGGTGGTTCTTCATTCTCGGCTTCTTTAATTGTTCTGGGCAGTTCTGACATTGATGTCATCTTGGGCATGGATTGGTTGACAGCAAATGCAGCTGTGATTGATTGTGCTGAACGCTCGGTGTCTCTGAAGATTCCTGAAGGCCATATAGTCTTTTCTCCAAGTCTGACTCCTGCTGTCCAGCTCTTCTCCTTGGCAGCTCTGAATGATGATGTTATGCAAGCTATTCAGAGTGTACCAGTGGTCTGTGAGTTCCCAGATGTCTTTCCTGAAGAGTTGCCAGGTATGCCTCCGGATCGCGAGGTTGAATTCGTGATTGAGCTTGAACCTGGAACGGCTCCTATCTCCAAGCGGCCATATAAAATGGGTCCTTCTGAGCTGGCTGAACTCAAACGACAACTTGATGAACAAGAGAAGTTGGGTTTCATTCAACATAGCACTTCGTCTTGGGGTAGCCCAACAATCTTTGTGAAGAAGCGTGACAGAACCGATAGGCTATGTGTTGATTACCGGGCTCTCAATGCTAAAACCATCAAGAACAAATATCCTCTCCCACGGATAAATGATCTTTTTGATCAGCTGGCAGGAGCTGTGGTGTTCTCTAAGCTGGACTTGAGAAGTGGTTATCACCAAATCAAGATTCGCAAAGAAGATGTGCCCAAAACAGCTTTCACCACCCGCTATGGCCTGTATGAGTACACGGTCATGTCTTTCGGTCTCACCAACGCACCTGCTACCTTCTCGAGGCTGATGAACTCCGTTTTCATGGAGTACCTGGATAAGTTTGTTGTGGTATATCTGGATGACATTCTGGTCTATTCCAAGTCTAAGGAGGAGCATGAAGAACACCTGCGGTGTGTCCTAAACAAGCTTCGTGAGAACCGCTTGTATGCAAAGTTCTCAAAGTGTGAGTTTTGGCTACCTGAAGTAACATACCTGGGTCATGTTATATCTTCCAAGGGCATTGCAGTCAACCCGGAAACCATGAAGACAATAGTTGAATGGCTTCCTCCTGTGAATGTCAAGGGAAGTGCGGAGTTTTCTTGGTTTGGCTAGCTATTGCCGTCGCTTTGTTCAGAACTTCTCGAAGATAGAGAAGCCTCTTACCGATCTCCTCAAGAAAGGCAAGAAATACCTGTGGACTCCTGCGTGTCAAGAAAGTTTTGAGACACTCAAAGAGAAGCTCACTTCCACACCAGTCTTGGTTCCTCCGGATACATCTAAGCCTTTCCAGATATTCTGCGACGCCTCTTTGCAAGGATTGGGTGCGGTCCTTATGCAAGAGAAACAGGTGGTTGCTTATGCCTCTCGTCAGTTGAAGACGCATGAGATCAACTATCCCACACATGACCTCGAGCTAGCAGCAGTTGTCTTTGCTTTGAAGCTATGGAGGCACTACTTGCTTGGTAACCGTTGTGAGATCTTCTCTGACCACAAGAGTTTGAAGTATATCTTCACACAACCGGATCTCAACCTTCGGCAGAGGAGGTGGATCGAAGCAATCAATGACTTTGATTTGACCATCAACTACACTCCGGGCAAAGCAAACGTAATGGCAGATGCGCTTAGCCGTAAAGCTTATGTCAACAACCTCATGGTGGAAGAGCAACAACCTCTCTTGTGCGAGGAATTCCGTCAGCTCAACCTGGAAATTGTGGAACAAGGGCATCTCCTGAACCTTCTGGCTACTCCTCTCTTGGAAGAAAAGATTCGCTCTCGTCAGCTTGGTGATCCGCACCAAAAGCTCATCTCTAAGCTTGACCTTCCGGTATGAGTCCTTCCACGTTGATGATCAAGGCACGCTCTTCTTTGAACACGGATGTTTGTTCCAAACTACCCGGTCCGAGAGACCAAGTTCTCAAGGAGGCGCATGATTGGTTCTTTCTATCCATCTGGCAGCACAAAGATGTACATGGACTTGAAAACACAATCTGGTGGCACAGGTTGAAGCGGTATTGTGCCAAGTATGTCTCGAATGTGATGTACGCGCAGAGTGAAGGCTGTCCATCAGAAACCATTCGGTCTTCTACAGCCATTGAAACCTCCGGAATGGAAATGGGAGAAAGTAGAGATGGACTTCATCACTGGCTTTCCAAGGTCGCAGAAGGGCAACAATGCAATTTTTGTTGTCATCGACAGGCTTTCTAAAGTGGCTCATTTCTTCCCAGTCAAGGAAACAATTTCTGGAATTCAGTTGGCTGAGCTCTATATCAACAGAATTGTCTCTCTGTATGGGGTTCCACTTGAAATCAGTTCCGACCGTGGGAGCATCTTCACCTCAAAGTTCTGGGAGAGTTTCCAAAAAGCTTTGGGGACAAAGTTGAACTTCAGCACTGCTTACCACCCTCAGTCGCAAGGACAAGTGGAAAGAATCAATCAGATTCTGGAGGATATGCTTCGGGCTTGCGTCATCTCGTTTGGCATGAAGTGGGAGGAATGCCTTCCATATGCTGAATTCTCCTACAACAACGACTTCGGAAGAGTCTAAAGATGGCACCATTTGAGGCTCTCTATGGTCGCAAGTGAGAACTCCGATTGGTTGGTCGGTGTGGGAAAGAATCTGGTTTGGCCCGACATTGTAACCCAGCAGAGGAGAAGGTGCATATCATTCTGGAGAACCTGAAGATTGCTCAGAGTCGTCAGAAGAGCAACTATGACAGGAAACACACGGATATGGTATATGCCCCTGGTGATCTCGTCTACCTTCGTGTCACTCCCATGAGGGGAACACACCGCTTTGGTATCAAAGGAAAGTTGGCTCCTAGATACATCGGTCCTTTCAAGGTTCGTGATAGAAGAGGAGAAGTTGCTTATGCCCTGGAGCTCCCGGAAAAACTCAAAGTCCATGATGTTTTCCACATCTCTCAGCTCAAGAAGTGCTTCAAAGATCCCGGCAGGACCGTGGATCATGAGCTAATCGACCTCCAAGAAGACTTGTCTTATCAAGAACACCCAACCAAAATCCTTGAGACCGCAGAAAGAAGGACTCGCAACAAGTCCATCAAGTTCTGCAAGGTGCAGTGGTCACACCATTCTGTTGATGAAGCCACTTGGGAGCGTGAAGATGAACTCCGTGTCAACCATCCTTCTCTCTTTGTGTCCTCTTCTTCTTCCTAGAATCTCGGGGCGAGATTCCTGTTTAGTGGGGGAGAGTTGTAGCATCCCAGTTGTCTAACACCTGTAATGCTACTTGTTCTAGTAATAAAAAGGGCCACTTCCAACATATAATTGTTGCATCATCATCATATCATGCTCATGTCATCATGTCACCTTGCTTTTGAGCATCATACAAAACCCTTTCTTGTTTGGTTCTTATCTCATGTGCATTATTAATTGTAGTTGCCTCTTGATATTGTATTTGGATCTTGATATATTGTTAAATGCCCAAATTGTTTTGGGGGCATATCTCTTAATAACTCCACCACCTTTCTTCCACCACCTTATAATTCCACCATCCAATTAATATGAGCTTGGCATTTTTATTGAGTTGTCTCTAGCTCATGTTGGTTGGTTGGATTCCACCATAATCTCTTGCTTGGCCTTACTCCACTTTTGGGGATGCACATAAGTAAATGCCATGGGGTTATATGTTGTTTTCACAAGGATAAAACCAGGCATTTAATATGGATGCATGGCCCATGCAAGAACCACCTTTGGCTTACCCTTTGAGTTTGTTTGTTTTCTTTTGCTTGGATCACCTCTTGCTTAAGCTTGTTTGTTTTGTCCAAACAAACCCATACCTCACCAAAACCTCCTTTTAACCTAAACCTACCCTAGTAACCATCCTCATCCATGCATACACATGTGATCATGTGTGAGCAAAAGCCTAAACCCCATCCTTCTCCCTACCTCTCTCTTTTTTTGATCTTGCTTGGCCATGTTTGGAACATACATGCTTCAAATCCCTAGCTTGCTTCCCCCCTTCTATCTATCCTCTACCTAGCTCCCTCTCTCCCTCCCATGCCCCAAAACCACCCTAGATAAAACCTAAGCTACTCCTAGTCCAAACAAAAACCCTAATCCACCCCTCTCTCCTTAACCCCACCTTTTTCCAAACCGAATCCCCTAGCTAAAAACCTAGCATCTAATTTCTATCAGCCAGCTGGCCCCACCATGCCACCTAGCTACCCCATCTAAGACAAACCCTACCCGAGCCATACCCCCTCTTCTTCCTACCCTAGCTCCAACCCTAGCCGAGGCTACCACCACCCCAACTCGAGCTCCTCCCTCCCCTCTTATCTCTCTGCCTGGAAGCCCCACACCGAGCCTGCCCTGCCTCCTTGGCCTCGCCCTGGTCCCACACAGAAGCCACCTGCCACTGCTGGCCGTCATCGAGCACGTGAGGAGGTGGAGAAAAGGTGGCCGAGGCCATCCTTATCGCCAGCTCCCCCACACGGCAACCACGGCACCCCTTCCCCCCTCTGGCCTTATCTACCCCTCTCAACCTACCTCGCACCCCAGATCCATCCCAGGCCTCGCCTCCCTCTTCCCTCACCCTCACCGTCTACCTCGGCGCCGCCGGGGTTCCGTTAAATCGTCATCGATCCAGAGGCGCAGCGGGAGAGGCGTGTCGGCGTGGTCGCGTGGAACCTCTGCGTCGCCCCAGGACGAGGCGAGGAGACGCCAAGAGCCCTGCACGTCGACGTCGCCTCGGAACCCTAGCACCGGCCACCGTCTGCCTCGCCGCCGATCAAGCGCGTCCCTGCCCGAACCACCGCCACCGACAGCCTCGCGGTGAGCCCCTCTCCCTCGACAGGTCCCCTCGCCGTCGCTTCCTAAGCGCCCGTGCGATCCGTCGAACAACCTCGGTGCGCGGTGTACGACGCCCGTTCGCCGCGTCATTGCGTCGCAGCGACCTAGCTAGTCCCGTCGCCTCGTCATCGCCACACATCCACCGTGACGGTTGCGCCACGCCAGCGACACGCCGCGTCGGGTTCGATTCCTCGCCGCGCCAAATGTGTCTTTTATCCGTCGATTAGTTCAGAGGAAGAACAACGGTGCTCGCGTGCACTTTGCACAAAACCCCGGCCTTCTTTTGTCTCAACCCGCAGCCCCTAGCCCCATCGGTCGAGTGGGTTTTATAAAAGGTCCTCTTGTTTGGTTTATTTAACCATGGTCCTTCACTCTCGGACTCGGCGTGTGGGTCGAGAAGCACTGGCCCCACATGTCTGTGACCAGGGCTAGAATAGGCTAGGTATAAAAACTTTCCAGAGTCTGTTTAAAATTCAAATCTTTGTTTAAATTATTTCAAATTCAAATATAATTCAGTTATAAATAACTTTTCCAATATTAATCCAAATAATACAAATGATACATGTTTTGAGTTCAGAAAAATGTGAGGATTTCAAATATGACATTTAAATTACCTTTCGAACATTTAAAATTCAAGTTGATGTAAATTACCACAAATGCCACTAGAACTTAAATAATTAATAACTTTTGATTTACAATTCCAAATTTAACAAATGATAGGTCTAAAATGATCAGCTCGACGAGACCTTTCTGTTTAGGCTATCCATGACTTGAATTGAAGCATGCATCATGTAAATATATAAGATACAGCAATCATTATGACAATAAAATGTGGCTCAACCTTAATAAAAATGACTTATTCTTGTATACCACACCTCACCATGCCATGCTACCTTATTGCCATGTAAATTGTGCATCATTCATCATGGCATGATTGTTTGCTTGACGCATCTTGTTCATATGTTTGTGCTCTATATTCATGTTGGCCTTGTTTGTTTGGTTTTTCTCGGATAGACACTGAGCAGGGGTTATATCAAGAGAACCAGGAGCACTACCTAGATCCGTCTCTCGCTTCAACTGAGTTGCCAGGAAAGCACTTCCACATGCTTGCATACATACAGTACCTATTGCCTCTATCTTATTCCTGCATCATTGAGTCGCGATTGCATTAAATTGAATCCCAAGTATGCATAGCCTTTACTTTTAAACCCCACAACAAGCTTGTTCCTCCATACCATGAGCCATTACTACAGGGAGTTGTTTGAGCCATGCAGTCGTAGAACACATGTGTAGGGTATGTGAGTCTGTTGGATAACGAGGTACCTAAACAACTTAACTTTGAGTAGTAATGGGATAACTAATGAAAGCGGCATCGGTGAGCAACATCGCTATTTGGTTTTTCCTGCTCACTTGTGTCCCGTAAGACCCAGTACTTGATTCCTATTCCTTGATTTATCGCTATCCACATCCGGAGGTATATGGGACCCCCGAGCGAGCTTGATTCATCCTATTTCTTGGGGCCACAAACTATTTTGAGGTTTTATTTACTATCCTGTACTTATGCCATGCTACTTTCGTATTTAAATTGTGCGAGGAGCACTGATCTTTAGGTAAGCGGAGTGATTCTGCAGTGTCGACAAGCCCAGCCACACTTTGGGTTCCCGATGCTTCTGACCATTGGCAAACCTTGAGTCCGTCTCGAAGCTTTCTTACTTGTTGGGGTCTACTCAATGGGTGGCCCCTGAAATATTTCTGAATCTGTGATTGTTGGGTTGAAAGCCTCGTTGGGTTTTGATTTGGTTTTCGAGGTTGATCGGCGTGTGTTGCTATTGGTGCACCCGGCGGGTAAAACTTTCTGAAAGCCGTGTCCGCGGATATGGACGACTTGGAGCACAGTTTCTCGATCATAGACAAGCATAACTAAAGTACCGCTTTAATCTGACTAAGTAATTTGTCTAGTAAATAGTGCAATACTCATGGAATGGTTAATAAAATTGCCAACGGATGGGGGTTGTTCGTCCGCTTCCTCGTTGGTAAGCGAGGAGGAGGATGGATCTGATGAAATTACTATTATAACTGTTGTCCTTAATTCACAAACATCCGTCTATCATTGGTTAGGCGGATGGTTAGCGTCTATCTGTAGAATTGCTAGGGCTTATCTTTTGCTGCAATTGCGTCAACCCAGGTTGTGTCCCCTTTAGAGGCATTAAGACTTGCTGAGTACCCTTAGGGTCTCACACGATAAATTATTGGTTCAGATGAACAGGTACCCTCACAGGACGGATACTGGGTGGAAGAAGCTGATGATGTGGGCAACGATCGTTCGGTGTAGAGATTCTGGGAACGGGGATCCGTGAGATCTGTGGTTGGGATGTGCTTATTTCTATGGCATCTTATGCCGATTTGCTTCTTATCCGTACTCGGATTTTGTTTGCCGCTTCCGCATGATACTCTGATGTGTGTTGTATGAGGAAGTATCCTAAAATATTAGATCTATCTAGGTCATTTGAATCTTGCCGTATGGCGTTGCTATATTTCCTTTCTTTCTAGATGGTATGGCTCTGATGTACTCTTGTATGGTGGCTTGCATACATACCCACTTGTGTATGTAGTTGATCCCTTCGCCTGCCGATTACGCCGCCCGTACAGGTCCCGTTGAGATGGTAGTGGTTGGGACGACCGAAAGGTCTACCCATGAGTGGCTTTTGGGGCCCCACCGTACTATTTCAACCACTACCGCTCATCCAGGCTTGTATCTAGGAGCGTAATTCACCGAGGTAGTTACAAAGCCCCGCTCACGAAGCTTGCGGAGATCACTCTCCCGTGTCTCCGATCGCTGCCAGCCACCGTTAGTGACATGGATAGCGGCGGCACTCTTTTTCCCTCTAGCAGCGCTGGTACCAACCGCAGAAGAAGACTTTTTCGACTTCCCCATCGCGGTACGGCGGTGCCGGCGGCGAGAGCGTAAGATGGAAGAAGGAAATGTGGAAGGATATTCCAGCGCGCAACAATAACTCTTAGAGAACAAGGAAGCAGTGAAACGAGAATAGCTGCGGTGAAAACAAACTAAAGTTTTCCCCAATGATTATAAAGACGAAGACGATGGATGACAACCGTCCATCGAGAAGACCTAACGTCAATGGTAAGATCTGGCAATACACGTGTCAGCATCGGAACGAACCGTCGCTAACACGTCGTCCACTACGCGCGTAAATCGAGGCGACGCCGTAATTATCTCCACGCAGCGCGTGACCGGTCAATTCAAGGTCAGAAAGTGGGACCCATGTCTGTCCAGTCAAATCATCTCTGGCATAGCAGACGCTTGAGGTCATCGATCGTCAGCACTGGCGTCATCAAAAGCTACACTATCTTCGGCTTCAAAGCTAAGAGTACTCACTCGAATCTACGATTCGACCAATTACTCGAGGGCTACTCCTATCAGGAGTGCTAGCCGCGCACCCGAAAAAGAATAACACGTTACATCACTGAACTGTTTCTTCGAGTCCTACGTTGAGTCTACGACTCCATTACGGACTCGGGGGCTACTCCCATAGGGAGGATGGATTTAAGCATCCGAATTTTTTTTGTGTCCTACGGACCTAACACTGAACAACGGCTGAATTAAAGTCTCCGCTCGAGTCTACGACTCGAACAGACACTCGGGGCCTACTCCCATACGGAGCGTTGGTTGCGCACCCTATAAAATTTCGACTGCGATCCTTCGGATCAGTATGCAAAAACTTTTCGGCAACTCTGACCAAATTAACGCTAAGTTAGTAACATTCTCCTTGGCCACCCGAAACACCTCCGCGGTGATAAAATTCGGATGTTGTGTCTGCGACGCAAAGATAAGACCTACAGATATCATCTGATGGCTTGGTAACGCACACGACTGCACTCTGCTAGTATAAACCCGTGCCAACAGGCGCGATGAAAAATCCCGATAGACGCGTTGGGTACATCATTTAAATTCACTGGAATTCCACTCCTGTAAGTCCTCCGCGGCCTGAGTCGAATTACGCCAGCATATGTTCCGGGTTCGAGTCGAGGGACTCGAACCTGAAAAAGATCGTGTTGTTTTCTCCTAAGACAGTTAACTGACCCTGATCCGTCGGGAGAGTCAGGCACACGTATCAACAATCCCTACACATTCTCTTGAAAGAAAGAGTTGCACCCGAAAGAGTCCTCAGCCAAATCTACGATTCGACTGAACACTCGGGGGCTACTGACATGGTTATACCCCGCGGGTACACGATCTCAGCATACCTGGTCCAGCCCAAGGAAGGCCTACGACAAATATACGTCGGCCCATGAAGACATTCGGGTGGCCGAGGCCCACGACGCCTTCGGATCCTTGGAGAGCAAGACCAGAATAGATAGGAAATTCAAAGGGGTAAACCGTAGAACCTGTAACCGACTAGATCTGTGCCTGAGACCTGCCTAAGTCTATATAAAGGCCAGGAGGGCACAAACTAGATCTCTATCTCATACTTTTGCATACACACCTCCACGCCATATTGCATCTGCGCACCCCTGTAATCACCGGTTCCGCCGTAATCAAGAGCAGACAAGCAGGAGTAGGGTTTTCCCTCCGGGGGGCCTGAACCTGGGTAAACCTCGTGTCCCCGTGTTGCTTGTTTGCTAACTGTCCCGCGATCTCCAGAATCCCCATATTTTCCAAAACCCAAGTCCATAACAATGGGCATTGACGAGATCAAACCTCGTCAATAACTCACGAAAATGCCCATAAAATGCAAAAAAGACGAGTTTTTGGTCATAACTCTAAAACATGTAAATCGCCCTAGAACCCCAAATCTATGGGCAATAGCTCATGAAAATGCATATAATACGCAAAAACGACGACTTTTTTGGCATACCTCTCAAACATGTAAATCGCCCTGGAACCCAAAAATTGTGGGCACTAGCTCATGAAATGGCCATAAAACACGAAAACAAAGAGTTTTTGGTCATATATATATCAAACATGTATCTGGTGTTGCAGGCCAGGCAAATCCCCCTTGAAACCCAAAATATATGCAATAGCACGTGAAAACAGTCATAAAACAAGAAAACAGCAAGTTCTAGGTCATGCCCGCAAACATATCTATCGAACCTTACGATCGTTGTAAATCGCTCTGGAACCCCAAAACTATGGGGAATAACTCATGAAAATGCCCATAAAATGCAAAAGGACGAGATTTTGGTCATAACTTTGGAACATGTAAATCACCCTAGAACCCCAAAACTATAGGCAATAGCTCATGAAAATGCCCATAATACAAAAGAACAATGACTTTTTGAGCATACATATCAAAAAAATATATCGCCCTAGAACCCCAAAACTATGGGCAGCTCATGAAATAGTCATAAAACGCGTAAATGACGAGATTTTGTTCATATCTCTCAAACATGTATCGGGTCTCGTGGACCATGTAAATCCCGCTGGAAACCCAAAATATAGGCAATAGCTCATGAAAACGGCCAGAAAACACGAAAACGACGAGTACTTTGTCATGTCCTAAAAAATGTACCGGGTCTTACGGCCGTTGTAAATAGCCCTAGAACCTTAAAATTATAGGCAATAACTCATGAAAATGCGCATAAAATGCAAAAAAAATGAGTTTTTGATCATAACTCTAAAACATGTAAATCGCCCTAGAACTCTAAAACTATGGGCAATAGCTCATGAAAATACCCATAAAACATAAGAAACGTCGATGTTTTGGGCATACCTCCCAAACATACAAATCGCCCTAGAAACCCACAACTGTGGGCAATAGCTCATGAAACGAACGTAAAATGCGAAAACGACGAATTTTTGGGCATATCTCTAAAATAAGTGTTGGGTCTTGCGGGCCATGCAAACCCGCCTAGAAACCAAAAATATGGGAAATAGCTCATGAAAACGGACATAGAAAACGAAAACGACGAGTAGTTGGTCATGCCCTCAAAATTGTATCCAATAACTAATGAAAATGGCCATAAACGAAAAAAACACGATTTTTTTGGTCATAACTTTGAAACATGTAAATCTCCCTAATACCCCAAAACTATGGGTAATAGCTCATGAAAACGACCATAAAATACGAAAACAACGAGTTCTTGGTAATAAACTCAAACATCTATCGGACCTTACTGTTGTTCAAAATCTCCCTGGAACACCAAAAACTATGGGCACTAGCTCATAAAATGGCCATAAAACGTAAAAACGACGACTTTTTGGGCATACCTCTCAAACATGTAAATCGCCGTGGAACCCAAAAACTATGGGAACTAGCTCATGAAATGGCTATAAAACGCGAAAATGAAGAGTTTTGTGTCATATATCGAACATATATCTGGTGTTGCAGGCCATGCAAATCCCCCTGGAAACCCAAAATATAGGCAATAGCTCATGAAAACAACCAAAAAACACGAAAACGACGAGTTCCTGGTCATGCCCGCAAATATCTATCGGGCCCTATGGTCGTTCTAAATCGCCCTGGAACCCTAAAACTCTGGGAAATAACTCATGAAAATGGCCATAAACACAAAAAACACAATTTTTTGTCAGAACTTTTAAATACGTAAATCGCCCTAAAACCCCAAAACCATGGGCAATATCACATGAAAACGGCCATAAAAAACGAAAACGACGAGTTCTTAGGCATGCCCTCAAACATCTATCGGGCCTTACTATCGTTCTAAATTGCCATAGAACCCCAAAACGGTGGGCAATAACTCACGAAAATGCCCATAAAACACACAAAAGACGAGTTTTTCATCATAACTCTAAAACATGTAAATTGCCATTGAACCCCAAAACTATTGGAAATAGCTCATGAAAATTCACGTAAAACATGAAACAACGAATTTCTGGCACACCTCTCAAACATATCAATCGCCCTAGAACCCCAAAACTGTGGGCAATATCTCATGAAACTGCCATAAAACGAGTAAACGATGAGTTTTTGGTCATATCTCTCAAACATATACCAGGTCTTGTGGCCAGGAAAATCCCCCTAGAAACCCAAAATATAGAAAATAGCTCATGAAAACGGCCCTAAAACATGAAAAGTGAAGGGTTCGCAGCATAGAAAACAAAAATTTTCCTACGATGTGAACTATATACCAAGATCTATTTATACTAGATACAAACAACGGGCGGATGTATATCCGTAGAGAACATACCCTTGAAGACCGACAAAGTTTAACGAGTCCAAACTCGTGGTTGATGTAGACGATCTCTTGCCGATCTCAAGATCGAGAGGAAGTCCTAGCCGCAAATCGCCAGCCGCATCCGTGCTCGCACACACGTTCGAGGCACCGAGCAACCTCCGCCTCCTCGCTCCAGCGATGCAGCGGAAGCACAACTCTTTCTTGCCGAATAGCCACCGGAACATGTATCTCGCTAGTCCGAGACCATGGGGATAAATTCTAGAGGGGAGAGAGATCCTTCACGAGGAGGTGTTAGTGAGAAGTGAGAGGAGGGGCCTTTATAGGAGGAGGGGGGAACCCCAAGGGTGGCCGGCGCATGGGGGCTGCCCCTTGCCTCTTCATGTGGGTGGACACTCCACTCACAAAACTCCTCCAAATTCCTCCACTCAAAATCCCACTCAAAGATCCCATTAAATTTCCACCAAATTTAATGCAAACTCTCATTAAATAAAACTCTTTTATTTTATTCAGAATTTTGTCAATTACTTTAATGACAAACATTCACAAATAACCCCTTTCTAGAATTCTATTTCACATGCATAACCACTTTATGCAATTTCACCCAAAACCTGTTTGGTATCTAGTGAAATAAATTCCTGCGCTTGTTTATTCTTTCGCATGAAACTTTTGCTCCAATTGGATGTCGGTGTCTCTTAAGTGTGTCACCCTACGGTTCGTGAATAATGCGGACATGATCGAGACCCTTCTCGATCAATAATCAAGCGGATCTGAGACCCATCGACTCCCACACATTCAACGATGACTTTCTTGTGATCGCGGAACCTTTTACGCTAGTATCTTAATCCCTTTGTCTCACGATATATTACATGTCCGAGATTCGATCATCGGTATCTCCATACCTAGTTTGATCTCGTCGACATGCACTCTTTTCTCGTTCCCGTGATATAACATTCTAGTGATCAAATCACTTGCTTGCAAGCTAATCAATGTGATATCACCGAGAGGGCCCAGAGTATATCTATCCGTCATTGGGATGAACAAATTCCACTCTTGATCCATGAGCCTCAACATAACACTTTATTAGTTCTGAACCCATCTTTATAATCACCCTGTTACGGTGTGACGTTTGATGTTATCAAGAAACTCTTCTGGTGTTAGTGATTGACATGATCTCATGGTCTAAGGATTAGGATCACTTCATAAGTTGTTATAGCAATATAAACTCAATGACTTTGATCGTAATGCTATACTTCGGATGAATGTTCATCACATCATTACACTAATGTTGTGATCCCGTTATTAACAACATCCAATGTCCATGATCAGGAAACCTTGATCATCTTGTTAATCAACGAGCTAGTTTATGAGAGAGGCTTAACTAGGAACTTTCATTAAACACACATGTATTAACGTTTCCGTATTAATACAATTATAGCATGCAAAATAAACATCTATCATATACTTGGAATACACATAATAAACAATTTATTATTGCCTCTCAGGGCATATTCCCTTCAGTCTCCCACTTGCACTAGAGACAATAATCTAGTTACAATATCTAACACCCATTGAGTTCTGGTGTTGATCATGTTTTGCTCTAGGGAGAGTTTTAGTCAACGGATCTGCTACATTGAGATCCGTATGTACTTTACAAATCTTTATATCTCCATCCTTGACATGCTCGCGGATGGAGTGAAACCGGCGCTTAATATGCTTGGAATGCTTGTGAGACCTTGGCTCTTTGGCATTGGCAATGGCACCATTGTTGTCACAATAGATCACCATTGGGTCCAACACGCTTGCCACAACTCCTAGTTCGGATATGAACTCCTTCATCCAAAGCGCTTCGAGCCGCTTCCGCAAAGGCAACATATTCGCCTCCGTTGTTGATCCCGCTACCACAGGTTGTTTGGAGCTCCTCCAACTAACCGCTCCGCCATTCATGAGAAATACGTATCCGGATTGAGACTTAGAGTCATCCGGATCGGTGTCAAAGCTAGCGTCGACATAACACTTAGCGACGAGCTCTTCTTCACCTCCGTATACAAGAAACATATCCTTAGTTCTTCGTAAGTACTTAAGGATATTCTTGACCGCTATCCAGTGTTCCGAACCTGGATCCGACTGGTACCTACTAGTCAAACTAATAGCATGTGCCACATCCGGTATTGTACATAGCATGGCGTACATTATAGAGCCTATGGCTGAAGCATAGGGGACTTTTTCCATTATCTCTCTTTCTTCCGCCGAAGCCGGACTTTGAGTCTTACTCAATGTCTTGCCTTGCAACATAGGTAAGAACCCCTTCTTACTTCCGTCCATTTTAAACTTCTTTAAAATCTTATCAAGGTATGTACTTTGCGATAGCCCTATTAGGCGCCTATATCTATCTCTATAGATCTTTATGCCTAATATGTATGACGCTTCACCTAGGTCCTTCATTGAAAATTTGCTGTTTAGATAACTTTTAACACTGTTTAAAAGTTCTATATCATTTCCGATCAATAATATGTCATCCACATATAATATCAGAAATGCCACATTGCTCCCACTCACTTTCTTGTAAATACAAGCTTCTCCATAAGTTTGGACAAATCCAAACTCTTTGATCACCTCATCAAAGCGGAGATTCCAACTTCGTGATGCTTGCTTCAATCCATAGATGGATCGCTGAAGCTTGCACACCTTGTTAGCATCCTTAGGATCGACAAAACCCTTTGGTTGTATCATATACAACTCTTTTTCAATATTACCATTGAGAAACGGTTTGGACATCCATCCGCCATATTTCATAATCGAAATATGCAGCAATTGCTAACATAATCCTAATCGACTTTAGCATCGCTACGGAGAGAAAGTCTCATCGTAGTCAACTCCTTGAATTTGTCGAAACCCCTTTGCGACAAGTCGAGCTTTATAGATGGTCACATTACCATCAACATCAGTTTTCCTTTGAAAATCCATTTGTTCTCCACGGCCTTTCGGTCGTGAGGTAATTCAACCAAGTTCCAAACTTGATTTTCATACATGGATTCCATCTCGATTTCATGGCTTCTAACCATTTGTTGGAATCCGGCTCATCATCGCTTCTTCATACGTCGCAGGTCATTATTTTCATCAACCATGAAATTTATGACAGATTTCCGACAGCTCGGGAGCTCGCGCGTCTGTTTGACCTGCGAGGTTTGGTAGTACTCTTTCGGAGTTTCATGATCATTATCATTAGTTCCCTCTTCAACGGTGGAGCCAACTCGAACGACTTCCGTGACTGCGCTACTCGCCATACTTTGAAGAGAAGGTTCCACAACCTCTTGAGTTCTACCTTCCGACTACTCACACCTTTCGAGAAACTCTTTCTCTAGAAAGGATCCATTCTTGGCAACAAAAACCTTGCCCTCGGATCTGTGATAGAAGGAATACCCAATAGTTTCTTTAGGGTATCCTATGAAGACGCATTTTCCGCTTTGGGTTCGAGTTTATCCGTTGAAGTTTCTTCACATAAACATCGCAACCCCAAACTTTAAGAAATGACAGCTTAGGTTTGTTTCCAAACCACAATTCATACGGTGTCGTTTCAACGGATTTAGATGGTGCCCGATTTAAAGTGAATGCAGCAGTTTCTAGTGCATAACCCCAAAAAGACAACGGCAAGTCCGTTAGAGACATCATAGATCGAACCATATCTAATAAAGTACGATTACGACGTTCTGACACACCATTTCGCTGTGGTGTTCCGGCAGGTGTGAGTTGTGAAAAAATTCCACACTCTTTCATGTGAGTGCTAAACTCGTAACTTAGATACTCACCTCCACGGTCAGACCGAAGAAATTTGATCTTTCTATTACGATGATTTTCCACTTCATTCTGAAATTCCTTGAACTTTTCAAAGGTTTCAGACTTGTGTTTCATCAAGTAGATATAACCGTATCTACTCAAATCATCCGTGAAAGTAACAAAATAACGATATCCACCTCGCGCCGACACACTCATTGGACCACATACATCAGAATGTATGATTTCCAATAAATCTGCCGCCTGCTCCATTGAACCGAAAACGGCGTCGAGTCATCTTACCCATAAGGCATGGCTCACATGTATCAAATGATTCATAATCAAGTGATTCCAAAAGTCCATCCGAATGGAGCTTCTTCATCGTTTAATGCCAATATGACCTAGACGGCGATTACACATATATGCGGATATATCATCATCAAGTTTAATCCTTTTAGCATCAACATTATGAATATGTGTAACATTATCATCGAGATCTAACGAAATAAACCATTCATCATCGGTGCATGACCATAAAAGATTTCATTCATATAAATGGAACAACCATTGTTCTCAGACTTAAATGAATAACCACTTTGCATCAAACATGATCCAGATACAATGTTCATGCTCGGTGCACCAGATAACATTTATTTAAGTTTATGACTAATCCCGACCGGTAAGTGGAGAGGTAGCGTTCGACGGCGATCACATCAACGTTTGATCCATTGCCGACACGCATCTTGACCTCACCCTGCTAGCGGTCGCATTCCTGATTCGAGTTACAAATATTAGCAACGGTATCAAATACCCGGTGCTCTGCGAGCACTAGTCAAGTACACATCAATAACATGTATATCATATATACCTTTGTTTGCCTTGGCGGCCTTATGCGAGATACTTCAAAGGGCGATCCCCTTACAATAGTAGCACTCGGTATCAGACTTAGGTCCAACTCAGGGTTTCTTTTCAGGAACGGCAACCAGCTTGCCGCCCTTACTTCCCTTCTGTTTTCCCTTCTTGTCTTTCTTGAAACCAGTTCCTATTGATCATCAACACTTGATGTTCCTTTTGATCTCCACTTCAGCTTTTAAGCATTGACAGAAGCTCGGGGAGAGACTTCTTCATGCCCTGCATATTATAGTTCATCACGAAGCTCTCATAGCTAGGTGGCAGAGACTGCAGAACGCGATGGATGCCTAAGTCAATGGGAATCGTTATTCCCAAGGCCACAAGCTTATCGGCGTAACCGACATCTTGAGTACATGCTCACTAACGGAGCTGTTCTCTTCCATCATGCAGCTAAAGAACTTTTCTGAAGCATTGTAGCTCTCTACAACAGCATGTGTGTCGAAAATCATTTTCAACTCACCCATTGTATCAAAAGCATTGCCGTTTTCGAAACGCTTTCGAAGTTCCGGCTCTAGCCCATACAATATGCCGCAATGAACTAAGTTGTGGTCCTCACGACAGTCGGATAGACATTCTTCTCCTCGTCAGGGGCATCACAAAGGTGGGGGCCTAACGGCGCTTCTAGCACATATTGCTTTTGCAAGAGAGGAGAATCCTCAAATTCATGGCCCATTCAGTAAAGTTGCTACCGTTCGTTGCTAGTTTCTCTTTCTCCATGAACGCATTGAAATTAAAAGTAGGTGGTGCCATCTACAACAGAATTTGTAAAGTTTAGACTAAGTGTATGATAGATTGAGTTCAACTAATCTATATTACGAATGAACTCCCACTCAAAAGCGACATCCCTCGTGTCCTTTTGGTGATTACATGAACCAAATCCACTACACCAAGTCCGATCATCACGTGAGTCGGTATAGCTTCAAAGGCGAGCATCAAATGGGCATCATATCAACTATATGACTCATGCTTAACCTTTCGGTCTGTGTTCTGAGGCCATGTCTGTACATGCTAGGCTCGCCAAGTTAGAACCTTAGTATTTGCGTGTGTAACTGTTTTACACCCGAAGTATGGTCGAGGATCCAAGTACACCCGATCATCACGTGATGTCTTGGAGCGAAACATAATCGGTGCATACTAAAGGAAGAACACATTCTTATCTTGATATTTAAATGAGGGATCATCTTATTATGCTTAACAAAGCGCTAAACAAGCAATATAAGATGCAATCAAACATCATATGTTTATTAGTGAAATTATATGGTTCCCGCAGATGATCTCTATCATGTGCATCGTGGTATGATCACTATCATACCTATATGTGTAAATCCACAGTCTATGGATTTTACACGCTATGTGTGTTGTAAGAGTATCATCTCATACTTCTACTTACAACACTACCATATCATAACACTAGCCCAACAATCTAAACTAGACGCCTCTAATTTATCCATTGCAAGTTTTACGTGGCTTAGGGCTTTCGAGATAGAACCGTTCTTACCTACGAACATGAACCACAACGAGGATAATCAAATTGTTGACAACTCGCTTGCAAAATAGATATTGACTATAGTAGGAGAGACAGACACCCGCTAGCCACTTATGCAAACTAGTTGCATGTCAAGCGTGGAACAGTGCTCATGTGCGAGGACATGTAAAGTTTGTCCGGGCCGCTTCATCCCACTATGCCACCAATATCCAAAATCACAAGAAAGGAGCAACAACATGATCATCATCGCCCACATACTCATATGTGTACTACCCGTGTAAAGTATCTACGCATAAACTTGGCTCTGATACCACTGAAGGGTTCGCAGCATAGAAAACAAAAATTTTCCTACGATGTGAACTATATACCAAGATCTATTTATACTAGATACAAACAACGGGCGGATGTATATCCGTAGATAACATACCCTTGAAGACCGACAAAGTTTAACGAGTCCAAACTCGTGGTTGATGTAGACGATCTCTTGCCGATCTCAAGATCGAGAGGAAGTCCTAGCGCCGCAAATCAGCAGCGCATCCGTGCTCGCACACACGTTCGAGGCACCGAGCAAACTCCGCCTCCTCGCTCCAGCGATGCAGCGGAAGCACAACTCTTTCTTGCCGAATAGCCACCGGGAACATGTATCTCGCTAGTCCGAGACCATGGGGGATAAATTCTAGAGGGGGAGAGAGATCCTTCACGAGGAGGTGTTAGTGAGAAGTGAGAGGAGGGGCTCCTTTTATAGGAGGAGGGGGGGAACCCCAAGGGGGTGGCCGGCGCATGGGGGCTGCCCCCTTGCCCTCCCCTCTTCATGTGGGTGGACACTCCACTCACAAAACTCCTCCAAATTCCTCCACTCAAAATCCCACTCAAAGATCCCATTAAATTTCCACCAAATTTAATGCAAACTCTCATTAAATAAAACTCTTTTATTTTATTCAGAATTTTGTCAATTACTTTAATGACAAACATTCACAAATAACCCCTTTCTAGAATTCTATTTCACATGCATAACCACTTTATGCAATTTCACCCAAAACCTGTTTGGTATCTAGTGAAATAAATTCCTGCGCTTGTTTATTCTTTTCGGCATGAAACTTTTGCTCCAATTGGATGTCGGTGTCTCTTAAGTGTGTCACCCTACGGTTCGTGAATAATGCGGACATGATCGAGACCCTTCTCGGATCAATAATCGAAGCGGGATCGGAGACCCATCTTGACTCCACACATTCAACGATGACTTTCTTGTGATCCGGAACCTTTTACGCTAGTATCTTAATCCCTTTGTCTCACGATATATTACATGTCCGAGATTCGATCATCGGTATCTCCATACCTAGTTTGATCTCGTTCGACATGCACTCTTTTCTCGTTCCGTGATATAACATTCTAGTGATCAAATCACTTGCTTGCAAGCTAATCAATGTGATATCACCGAGAGGGCCAGTATATCTATCCGTCATTGGGATGAACAAATTCCACTCTTGATCCATGAGCCTCAACATAACACTTTATTAGTTCTGAACCCATCTTTATAATCACCACATTACGGTGTGACGTTTGATGTTATCAAGAAACTCTTAGGTGTTAGTGATTGACATGATCTCATGGTCTAAGGATTAGGATCACTTCGTAAGTTGTTATAGCAATATAAACTCAATGACTTTGATCGTAATGCTATACTTCGGATGAATGTTCATCACATCATTACACTAATGTTGTGATCCCGTTATTAACAACATCCAATGTCCATGATCAGGAAACCTTGATCATCTTGTTAATCAACGAGCTAGTTTATGAGAGAGGCTTAACTAGGAACTTTCTGTTTGTTTATTAAACACACATGTATTAACGTTTCCGTATTAATACAATTATAGCATGCAAAATAAACATCTATCATATACTTGGAATACACATAATAAACAATTTATTATTGCCTCTCAGGGCATATTCCCTTCAAAAAGGACGAGTACTTGGTCATGCCCTCAAAGATGTACCGGGTCTTACGGTTGTGTAAATCGCCCTAGAACCCCAAAACTACGGGCTAACTCACAAAAATGTCCATAAAATGGAAAAAAGACGAGCTTTTGGTCATAACTCTGAAACATGTAAATCGCCCTAGAACCCCACAACTGTGGGAAATAGCTCATGAAACGGACGTAAAATGCGAAAACGACGAATTTTTGGGCATATCTCTGAAACATGTGTTGTGTCTTGCGGGCCATGCAAACCCCCCAAGAAACCAAAAATATGGGAAATAGCTCATGAAAACGGACATAGAACACGAAAACGACGAGTAGTTGGTCATGCCCTCAAAATTGTATCCAATAACTCATGAAAATGGCCATAAACGCAAAAAACCACGATTTTTTGGTCATAACTTTGAAACATGTAAATCTCCCGAATACCCCAAAACTATGGGTAATAGCTCATGCAAACGACCACAAAACACGAAAACAACGAGTTCTTGGTAATAACCTCAAACATCTATCGGACCTTACTGTTGTTCAAAATCTCCCTGGAACACCATAAACTGTGGGCACTAGCTCATAAAATGGCCATAAAACGTAAAAACGACGACTTTTTGGGCATACCTCTCAAACATGTAAATCGCCGTGGAACCCAAAAACTATGGGAACTAGCTCATGAAATGGCCATAAAACGCGAAAATGAAGAGTTTTGGGTCATATATCAAACATATATCTGGTGTTGCAGGCCATGCAAATCCCCCTGGAAACCCAAAATATAGGAAATAGCTCATGAAAACAATCAAAAAACACGAAAACGACGAGTTCCTGGTCATGCCCGCAAATATCTATCGAGCCCTCTGGTCGTTCTAAATCGCCCTGGAACCCTAAAACTCTGGGCAATAACTCATGAAAATGGCCACAAAAAACACAATTTTTTTGTCATAATTTTTAAATATGTAAATCGCCCTAAAACCCCAAAACCATGGGCAATAGCTCATGAAAACAGCCATAAAAAACGAAAACGTCGAGTTATTAGTCATGCCCTCAAACATCTATCGGGCCTTACCGTCGTTCTAAATTGCCATAGAACCCCAAAAATGTGGGCAATAACTCACGAAAATGCCCATAAAACACACAAAAGACGAGTTTTTCATCATAAGTCTAAAACATGTAAATTGCCATTGAACCCCAAAACTATTGGAAATAGCTCATGAAAATTCAGGTAAAACACGAAAACAACGAATTTCTGGCATACCTCTCAAACATATAAATCGCCCTAGAACCCCAAAACTGTGGGCAATAGCTCATGAAACGGCCATAAAACGAGTAAACGACGAGATTTTGGTCATATCTCTCAAACATGTACCGGGTCTTGTGGCCCAGGCAAATCCCCCTAGAAACCCAAAATATAGAAAATAGCTCATGAAAACGGCCATAAAACACGAAAAGGACTAGTACTTGGTCATGCCCTCAAAGATGTACCGGGTCTTACGGTTGTTGTAAATCGCCCTAGAACCCCAAAACTACGGGCTAACTCACAAAAATGTCCATAAAATGCAAAAAAGACGAGCTTTTGGTCATAACTCTGAAACATGTAAATCGCCCTAGAACTCCAAAAGTATGGGCAATAGCTCATCTAAATGCCCATAAATATGCAAAAATGATGACTTTTGGGGCATACCTCTCAAACATATAAATCGCCCTAGAACCCCAAAACTGTGGGCATGAAAGCGACCATAGAAGCAACGTAAATGAGTTTTGGTCATATCCCTCAAACATGTACCGGGTCTTGTGGGCCATGCAAATCCCCTGGAAACCCAAAATATAGATAATAGCTCATGACAACGGCCATAAAACACAAAATGACGAGTACTTGGTCATGCCCTCAAAGATGTATCGGGTCTTACGGTCATTTTAAATCGCCCTAGAACCCCAAAACTATGGGCAATAACTCACGAAAATGCCCATAAAATGCAAAAAAGACGAGTTTTTGGTCATAACTCTGAAACATGTAAATCGCCCTAGAACCCCAAATCAATGGGCAATAGCTCATGAAAATGCCTATAATACGCAAAAACGATTACTTTTTGGGCATACCTCTCCAACATATAAATCGCTATAGAATCCCAAAACTATGGCAATAGGGCATGATAACGGCCAGAAAACGCAAAACCGATGACTTTTTTGGCATATCTCTCAAACATGTAAATCGTCGTGGAACCGAAAAACTGTGGGCACATGCTCATGAAATGGCCATAAAACACGAAAATGAAGAGTTTTTGGTCATATATATCAAACATATATCTGGTGTTGCAGGCCATGCAAATCCCCCTTGAAAACCAAAATATATGCAATAGCACATGAAAACATTCATAAAACACGAAAACGGCAAGTTCTTGGTCATGCCCGCAAAAATCTATCGGGCCTTACGATAGTTGTAAATCGCCCTGGAAGCACAAAACTATGGGGAATAACTCACGAAAATGCCCATAAAATGCAAAAATACGAGTTTTTGGTCATGACTCTGGAACATGTAAATCGCCCTAGAACCCCAAACTATAGACAATAGATCATGAAAATGCCCATAATACAGAAAACCATGACTTTTTGGGCATACCTCTCAAACAAATATATTGCCCTAGAACCCCAAAACTGTGGGTAGCTCATGAAATAGCCATAAAATGCGCAAACGACGAGTACTTTGTCATGTCCTAAAAAATGTATCGGGTCTTATGGTCGCTGTAAATCGCCCTGGACCCCTAAAACTGTGGGCAATAACTCATCAAAATGCCCATAAATTGCAAAAAACGAGTTTTTGGTCATAACTCTAAAACATATAAATCGCCCTAGAACTCTAAAACTATGGTCAATAGATCATGAAAATGCCCATAATACGCAAAAAATGACGACGTTTTGGGCATGCCTCTCAAACATATAAATCGCCCTAGAACTCCAAAATTGTGGGCAATAGCTCATGAAACGGCCGTAAAATGCAATAACGACGAATTTCTGGTCATACCACTCAAACATGTATTGGGTCTTGTGGGCCATGCAAATCCCCTTAGAAATCCAAAATACGGGAAACTGCTCATGAAAACAAACATAAAACACGAAAAGGTAAAGTAGTTGGTAATGCCTTCATAATTCTATCCAATGAGTAATGAATATGGCCATAAACGCAGAGAAACACGATTTTTTTGTCATAACTTTCAAACATGTAAATCTCCCTAGAACCCCAAAACTATGGGTAATAGCTCACGAAAACGACCATAAAACACGAAAACAACGACTTCTTGGTAATGACCTCAAACATCTATCGGGCCTTACTATCGTTCCAAATCTCCCTGGAACACCAAAAACTATGGGCAATAGCTCATGAAACGGCCATAAAACACAAAAGCGACGACTTTTTGGGCATACATCTCAAAGATGTAAATCGTCGTGGAACCCAAAACATATGGGAACTAGCTCATGAAATGGCCATAAAACGCGAAAACATAGAGTTTTTGGTCATATATATCAAACATATATCTGGTGTTGTGGGACATTCAAATCCCCCTGGAAACCTAAAATATAGGCAATAGCTCATGAAAACAACCATAAATCACGAAAACGACGAGTTCTTGGTTATGCCTGCAAATATCTATTGGGCGCTATGCTCGTTGTAAATCGCCCAGGAACCCCAAAAATCTGGGCAATAAGTCATGAAAATGGCCATAAACCTGATTTTTTGTCATAACTTTGAAACATGTAAATCGCCCAAAAACCCCATAACCATGGACAATAGGTCATGAAAACAGCCATAAAAAACGAAAACGACGAGTTCTTAGTCGTTCCCTCAAACATCTATCGGGCCTTACAGTCGTTCTAAATCGCCCTAGAACCCCAAAACAGAGGGCAATAACTCACGAAAATGCCCATAAAACACAAAAAAGACGAGGTTTTCTTCATAACTCTGAAACATGTAAATTGCCATTGAACCCCGAAACTATGGGAAATAGCTCATGACAATTCCCGTAAAACGCGAAAACAACGACTTTTTGGGCATACCTCTCAAACATATAAATCGCCCTAGAACCCCAAAACTGTGGGCAATAGCTCATGAAACGGCCATAACACGAGTAAACGACGAGTTTTTGGTCACATCTCTCAAACATGTATCGGGTCTTATGGGCCATGCAAATCCCCATCGAAACAAAAAATATAGAAAATAGCTCATGAAAACGGCTATAACACATGAAAAATACGAGTACTTGGTCATGCCCTAAAAGATGTATCGCGTTTTACGGTTGTTGTAAATCGCCCTAGAACACCAAAACTACGAGCTAACTCACAAAAATGTCCATAAAATGCAAAAAAGACGATCTTTTGGTCATAACTCTAAAACATGTAAATAGCCCTAGAACTGCAAAACTATGGGCAATAGCTCATGAAAATGCCCATAATACGTTTAAACGATGAATTTTGGGGCATACCTCGCAAACATATAATCGCCCTAGAACCCCAAAACTGTGGGTAATAGCTCATGAAACAGCCATAAAACGCGTCAACGACGAGTTTTTGGTCATATCTCTCAAACATGTATCGGGTCTTGTGGACCATGCAAATCCCCCTGGAAACCCAAAATATAGACAATATCTCATGAAAACGGCCATAAAACACGAAAATGACGAGTACTTGGTCATGCCCTCAAAGATGTATCGCGTCTTACGGTCGTTTTAAATCGCCCTAGAACCCCAATACTATGGGAAATAACTCACGAAAATGCCCAAAAAATACGTGTTTTTGGTCATAACTTTGAAACATGTAAATCGCCATAGAACCCCAAAACTATGGGCAATAGCTCATGAAAATGCCTATAATACGGAAAAACGATGAGTTTTGGGGCATACCTCTCCAACATATAAATCTCCCTAGAACCCCAAAACAATGGGCAATAGGGCATGAAAACAGCTAGAAAACGCAAAAACGACCACTTTTTTTTGGCATAGGTCTCAAACATGTAAATCGCCCATAGTTTTATAGGCATACGAAAAAACGATGAGTTTTTGGTCAGCACTTTGAAACATGCAAATCGCCCTAGAACTCTAAAACTATAGGCAATAGCTCATGAAAATGCCTATAATACAAAAAACATTGACTTTTTGGGCATACCTCTCAAACAAATATATCGCCCTAGAACCCCAAAATTGTGGGCAATAACTCATGAAAATGGCCATAATAGGCAAAAAATACGAAAACCATGAGTTCTTCGTCATGCCCGCAAACATCTATCGGGCCCTATGGTCCTTGTAAATCGCCCTGGAACCCCAAGACTGTGGGCAATAACTCATGAAAATGGCCATAAAACGCAAAAAATACGATTTTTTTGTCATAACTTTGAAACATGTAAATAACCCAAAAGCCCAAAACTATGGCCATTAGCTCATGACAATGCCCATAATACGCAAAAACGATGACTTTTTGGGCATACCTCTCGAACATATAAATCGCCCTAGAACCCCAAAACTATGGGCAATAGCTCATGAAACAGCCATAAAACGCGTAGACGACGAGTTTTTGGTCATATCTCTCAAACATGTATCGAGTCTTGTAGGCCATGCAAATCCCCTTGGAAACCCAAAATATAGAAAATAGCTCATGAAAACGGCCCTAAAACACAAAAAAGACGAGTAATTGGTCATGCCCTGAAAGATGTATCGGGTCTTACGGTTGTTGTAAATCGCCCTAGAACCCCAAAACTATGGGCTAACTCACAAAAATGTCCATAAAATGAAATAAAGACGAGTGTTTGGTCATAAAACGATGACTTTTGGGGCATACCTCTCAATTATATAAATCGCCCTAAAACCTCAAAACTGTGGGGAATAGCTCATGAAATAGCCATAAAACGCGTAAACGATGAGTTTTTGGTCATATCTCTCAAACTTGTATCTGGTCTTGTGGGCCATGCAAATTCCCCTAGAAACCAAAAATAAAGACAATATCTCATGAAAACGGCCATATAACACGAAAATGACGAGTACTTGGTCATGCCATCAAAGATGTATCGGGTCTTACCGTCGTTTTAAATCGTCCTAGAACCCCAAAACTATGGGCAATAACTCACGAAAATGCCCAAAAAATGCAAAAAAAGACGAGTTTTTGGTCATAACTCTGAAACATGTATATCGCTCTAGAACCCCAAAACTATGGGCAATAGCTCATGAAAATGCCTATAATACGCAAAAACGATGACTTTTTGGGCATACCTCTCCAACATAAAAATCGCCCTAGAACCCCAAAACTATGGGCAATAGGGCATGAAAACAGCTAGAAAACGCAAAAACAACGACTTTTTTTTGGCATACCTCTCAAACATGTAAATCGCCCTGGAACCCAAAAATTGTGGGCACTAGCTCGTGAAATGGCCATAAAACACGAAAACGAAGAGTTTTTGGTCATATATATCAAACATGTATATGGTGTTGCAGGCCATGCAAATCCCCTTTGAAACCCAAAATATATGCAATAGCACCTGAAAACTGTCATAAAACACGAAAACGGCAAGTTCTTGGTCATGCCCGCAAACATCTGTCGGGCCTTACGATAGTTGTAAATCGCCCTGGAACCCCAAAACTATGGGGAGTAACTCACGAAAATGCCCATAAAATGCAAAAAGACGAGTTTTTGGCATAACTCTAGAACATGTAAATCGCCCTAGAACCCCAAAACTATAGACAATAGCTCATGAAACAGCCAAAAAAACGCGTAAACGACAAGTTTTTGGTCATATCCCTTAAACATGTATCAGGTCTGGTGGGCCATGAAAATGCCCCTGGAAACCCAAAATATAGAGAATAGCTCATGAAAACGGCCATAACACTCGAAAATGATGAGTACTTGGTCATGCCCTCAAAGATTTATCGGGTCTTTCAATTGTTTTAAATCTCCCTAGAACCCCAAAACTATGGGCAATAACTCACGAAAATGCCCATAAAATGCAAAAAAGACGAGTTTTTAGTCATAACTCTGAAACATGTAAATTGCCCTAGATCCCCAAAACTATGGGCAATAGCTCATGACAATGCCTATAATACGCAAAAATGATGACTTTTTGGGCATTCCTCTCAAACATATAAATTGCCCTAGAACCTCAAAACTATGGGCAATAGGGCATGAAAACGACCAGCAAACGCAAAACGACGACTTTTTTGGCATAACTCTCAAACATGTAAATCGCCCTGGAACCCAAAAATTGTGGGCACTAGCTCATGAAATGGCCATAAAACACGAAAATGAAGAGTTTTTGGTCATATATATCAAACACGTATCTGGTGTTGCAGGCCATGCAAATCCCCCTTGAAACCCAAAATATATGTAATAGCACATGAAAACTGTCATAAAACACGAGAACGGAAAGTTCTTGGTCATGCCCGCAAACATCTATCGGGCCTTACGATCGTTGTATATCGCACTGGAACCCCAAAACTATGGGGAATAACTCATGAAAATGCCCATAAAATGCAAAAAGACGAGTTTTTGGTCATAACCCTGGAACATGTAAATCGCCCTACAACCCCAAAACTATAGGCAATAGCTCATGAAAATGCCGATAATACAAAAAAGCAATGACTTTTTGAGCATACCTATCAAAAAAATATATCGCCCTAGAACCCCAAAACTATGGGCAGCTCATGAAATATTCATAAAACGCGTAAATGACGAGATTTTGTTCATATCTCTCAAACATGTATCGGGTCTCGTGGACAATGTAAATCCCGCTGGAAATCCAAAATATAGGCAATAGCTCATGAAAACGGCCATAAAACACGAAAACGACGAGTACTTTGTCATGTCCTAAAAAATGTACCGGGTCTTACGGTCGTTGTAAATCGCCCTAGAACCTTAAAACTATAGGCAATAAGTCATCAAAATGCGCATAAAATGCAAAAAAAATGAGTTTTTGATCATAACACTAAAACATGTAAATCGCCCTAGAACTCTAAAACTATGGGCAATAGCTCATGAAAATGCCCATAAAACACAAGAAACGTCGATGTTTTGGGCATACCTCCCAAACATACAAATCGCCCTAGAACCCCACAACTGTGGGCAATAGCTCATGAAACGGACGTAAAATGCGAAAACGACGAATTTTTGGGCATAACTCTGAAACATGTGTTGGGTCTTGCGGGCCATGCAAACCCCCCTAGAAGCCAAAAATATGGGAAATAGCTCATGAAAACGGACATAGAACATGAAAACGACGAGTAGTTGGTCATGCCCTCAAAATTGTATCCAATAACTAATGAAAATGGCCATAAACGAAAAAAAACACGATTTTTTGGTCATAACTTTGAAACATGTAAATCTCCCTAATACGCCAAAACTATGGATAATAGCTCATGAAAACGACCATAAAACACGAAAACAACGAGTTCTTGGTAATAACCTCAAACATCTATCGGACCTTACTGTTGTTCAAAATCTCCCTGGAACACCAAAAACTATGGGCACTAGCTCATAAAATGGCCATAAAACGTAAAAACGACGACTTTTTGGGCATACCTCTCAAACATGTAAATCGCCGTGGAACCCAAAACTATGGGAACTAGCTCATGAAATGGCCATAAAACGCGAAAATGAAGAGTTTTGGGTCATATATCAAACATATATCTGGTGTTGCAGGCCATGCAAATCCCCCCTGGAAACCCAAAATATAGGCAATAGCTCATGAAAACAACCAAAAAACACGAAAACGACGAATTCCTGGTCATGCCCGCAAATATCTATCGGGCCCTATGGTCGTTCTAAATCGCCGTGGAACCCTTAAACTCTTGGCAATAACTCATGAAAATGGCCATAAACACAAAAAACACAATTTTTGTCATAACTTTTAAATATGTAAATCGCCTGAAAACCCCAAAACCATGGGCAATAGCTCATGAAAACGGGCATAAAAAACGAAAACGACGAGTTCTTAGTCATTCCCTCAAACATTCTATCGGGCCTTACTGTCGTTCTAAATTGCCATAGAACCCCAAAAATGTGGGCAATAACTCACGAAAATGCCCATAAAACACACAAAAGACGAGTTTTTCATCATAACTCTAAAACATGTAAATTGCCATTGAACCCCAAAACTATTGGAAATAGCTCATGAAAAATCACGTAAAACACGAATACAAAGAATTTCTGGCATACCTCTCAAACATATAAATTGCCTTAGAACCCCAAAAATGTGGGCAATAGCTCATGAAACTACCATAAAACGAGTAAACGACGAGATTTTGGTCATATCTCTCAAACATGTACCGGGTCTTGTGGGCCAGGCAAATCCCCCTAGAAACCCAAAATATAGAAAATAGCTCATGAAAACGGCCATAAAACACGAAAAGGACAAGTACTTGGTCATGCCCTCAAAGATGTACCGGGTCTTACGGTTGTTGTAAATCGCCCTAGAACCCCAAAACTACGGGCTAACTCACAAAAATGTCCATCAAATGCAAAAAAGACGAGCTTTTGGTCATAACTCTGAAACATGTAAATCGCCCTAGAACTCCAAAACTATGGGCAATAGCTCATCTAAATGCCCATAAATATGCAAAAATGATGACTTTTGGGGCATACCTCTCAAACATATAAATCCCTCTAGAACCCCAAAACTGTGGGCATGAAACAACCATAGAACGCGTAAACGGGGAGTTTTTGGTCATATCTCTCAAACATGTATCGGGTCTTGTGGGACATGCAAATCCCCTGGAAACCGAAAATATAGACAATAGCTCATGACAACGGCCATAAAACACAAAAATGACAAGTACTTGGTCATGCCCTCAAAGATGTATCGGGTCTTACGGTCGTTTTCAATCGCCCTAGAACCCCAAAACTATGGGCAATAACTCACGAAAATGCCCATAAAATGCAAAAAAGACGAGTTTTTGGTCATAACTCCGGAACATGTAAATCGCCCTAGAACCCCAAATCTATGGGCAATAGCTCATGAAAATGCCTATAATATGCAAAAACGATTACTTTTTGGGCATACCTCCCCAACATATAAATCGCCCTAGAATCCCAAAACTATGGGCAATAGGACATGATAACGGCCAGAAAACGCAAAAACGATGACTTTTTTGGCACATCTCTCAAACATGTAAATCGCCGTGGAACCCAAAAACTGTGGGCACTAGCTCATGAAATGGCCATAAAACACGAAAATGAAGAGTTTTTGGTCATATATATCAAACATATATCTGGTGTTGCAGGCCTTGCAAATCCCCCTTGAAAACCAAAATATATGCAATAGCACATGAAAACAGTCATAAAACACGAAAACGGCAAGTTCTTGGTCATGCCCGCAAACATCTATCGGGCCTTACGATAGTTGTAAATCGCCTTGGAAGCACAAAACTATGGGGAATAACTCACGAAAATGCCCATAAAATGCCAAAATACGAGTTTTTGGTCATGACTCTCGAACATGTAAATCGCCCTAGAACCCCAAACTATAGACAATAGCTCATGAAAATTCCCATAATACAGAAAACCATGACTTTTTGGGCATACCTCTCAAACAAATATATTGCCCTAGAACCCCAAAACTATGGGCAGCTCATGAAATAGCCATAAAATGCGTAAACGACGAGTACTTTGTCATGTCCTCAAAAATGTATCGGGTCTTACGGTCGCTGTAAATCGCCCTGGACCCCTAAAACTATGGGCAATAACTCATGAAAATGCCCATAAATTGAAAAAAACGAGTTTTTGGTCATAACTCTAAAACATATAAATCGCCCTAGAACTCTAAAACTATGGTCAATAGATCATGAAAATGCCCATGTCATAAAAAATGACGACTTTTTGGGCATGCCTCTCAAACATATAAATCGCCCTAGAACCCCAAAATTGTGGTCAATAGCTCATGAAACGGCCGTAAAATGCAATAACGACAAATTTCTGGTCATACCACTCAAACATGTATTGGGTCTTGCGGGCCATGCAAATCCCCCTAGAAATCCAAAATATGGGAAATTGCTCATGAAAACAAACATAAAACATGAAAAGGTCAAGTAGTTGGTAATGCCCTCAAAATTCTATCCAATGAGTAATGAAAATGGCCATAAACGCAAAAAAACACGATTTTTTTGTCATAACTTTGAAACATGTAAATCTCCCTAGAACCCCAAAACTATGGGTAATAGCTCACGAAAACGACCATAAAACACGAAAACAACGACTTCTTGGTAATGACCTCAAACATCTATCGGGCCTTACTATCGTTCCAAATCTCCCTGGAACACCAAAAACTATGGGCAATAGCTCATGAAACGGCCATAAAACGCAAAAACGACGACTTTTTGGGCATACCTCTCAAACATGTAATTCGTCGTGGAACTCAAAACATATGGGAACTAGCTCATGAAATGGCCATAAAACGCGAAAACATAGAGTTTTTGGTCATATATATCAAACATATATCTGGTGTTGTGGGACATTGAAATCCCCCTGGAAACCTAAAATATAGGCAATAGCTCTTGAAAACAACCATAAATCACGAAAACGACGAGTTCTTGGTTATGCCCGCAAATATCTATTGGGCCCTATGCTCGTTGTAAATCGCCGTGGAACCCCAAAAATCTAGGCAATAAGTCATGAAAATGGCCATAAACCAGATTTTTTTTTCATAACTTTGAAACATGTAAATCGCCCAAAAACCCCATAACCATGGAAAATAGCTCATGAAAACGTCCATAAAAAACGAAAACGACGAGTTCTTAGTCGTGCCCTCAAACATCTATCGGCTCGATGCGTTCTAAATCGCCCTAGAACCCGAAAACAGAGGGCAATAACTCACGAAAATGCCCATAAAACACAAAAAAGACGAGTTTTTCTTCATAACTCTGAAACATGTAAATTGCCATTGAACCCCGAAACTATGGGAAATAGCTCATGACAATTCCCGTAAAACGCGAAAACAACGACTTTTTGGGCATACCTCTCAAACATATAAATCGTCCTAGAACCCCCAAACTGTGGGCAATAGCTCATGAAACGGCCATAAAACGAGTAAACGACGAGTTTTTGGTCACATCTCTCAAACATGTATCGGGTCTTATGGGCCATGCAAATCCGAATCGAAACAAAAAATATAGAAAATAGCTCATGAAAACGGCTATAACACACGAAAAAGACGAGTACTTGGTCATGCCCTAAAAGATGTATCGCGTCTTACGGTTGTTGTAATCGCCCTAGAACCCCAAAACTACGAGCTAACTCACAAAAATGTCCATAAAATGCAAAAAATACGAGTTTTTGGTCATAACTCTGAAACATGTAAATAGCCCTAGAACTCAAAAACTATGGGCAATAGCTCATGAAAATGCCCATAATACGTTAAAACGATGAATTTTGGGGCATACCTCTCAAACATGTCTAGGGTCTTGTGGGCTGTGCAAATCCCCTAGAAACCCAAAATAGAAAATAGCTCATGAAAACGGCCATAAAACACGAAAAGGACGAGTACTTGGTCATGCCCTCAAAGATATACCAGGTCTTACGGTTGTTATAAATCGCCCTAGAACCCCAAAACTACGGGCTAACTCACAAAAATGTCCATAAAATGCAAAAAAGACGAGCTTTTGGTCATAACTCTGAAACATGTAAATCGCCCTAGAACTCCAAAACTATGGACAATAGCTCATCTAAATGCCCATAAATATGCAAAAATGATGACTTTTGGGGCATACCTCTCAAACATATAAATCGCTCTAGAACCGAAAAACTGTGGGCATGAAACAGCCATAGAACGCGTAACCGGCAAGTTTTTGGTCATATCTCTCAAACATGTATCGGGTCTTGTGGGCCATGCAAATCCCCTAGAAACCCAAAATATAAACAATAGCTCATGACAACGGCCATAAAACACAAAAATGATGAGGACTTGGTCATGCCCTCAAAGATGTATCGGGTCTTACGGCCGTTTTAAATCGCCCTAGAACCCCAAAACTATGGGCAATAACTCACGAAAATGCCCATAAAATGCAAAAAAGGCGAGTTTTTCATCATAACTCCGAAACATGTAAATCGCCCTAGAACCCCAAATCTATGAGCAATAGCTCATGAAAATGCCTATAATACGCAAAAACGATTAATTTTTGGGCATACCTCTCCAACATATAAATCGCCCTAGAATCCCAAAACTATGGGCAATAGGACATGATAACGGCCAGAAAACGCAAAAACGATGACTTTTTTTGGCATATCTCTCAAACATGTAATTCGCCGTGGAACCCAAAAACTGTGGGCACTAGCTCATGAAATGGCCATAAAACAAGAAAATGAAGAATTTTTGGTCATATATATCAAACATATATCTAGTGTTGCAGGCCATGCAAATCCCCCTTGAAAACCAAAATATATGCAATAGCACACGAAAACAGTCATAAAACACGAAAACGGCAAGTTCTTGGTCATGCCCGCAAACATCTATCGGGCCTTACGATAGTTGTAAATCGCCCTGGAAGCACAAAACTATGGGGAATAACTCACGAAAATGCCCATAAAATGCAAAAATACGAGTTTTTGGTCATGACTCTGGAACATGTAAATCTCCCTAGAACCCAAAACTATAGACAATAGCTCATGAAAATGCCCATAATACAGAAAACCATGACTTTTTGGGCATACCTCTCAAACAAATATATTTCCCTAGAACCCCAAAATTGTGGGCAGCTCAAGAAATAGCCATAAAATGCGTAAACTACGAGTACTTTGTCATGTCCTCAAAAATGTATCGAGTCTTACGGTTGCTGTAAATCGTCCTGGACCCCTAAAACTATGGGCAATAACTCATGAAAATGCCCATAAATTGCAAAAAACGAGTTTTTGGTCATAACTCTAAAACATATAAATCGCCCTAGAACTCTAAAACTATGGTCAATAGATCATGAAAATGCCCATAATACGCAAAAAATGACGACTTTTTGGGCATGCCTCTCAAACATATAAATCGCCCTAGAACCCAAAATTGTGGTCAATAGCTCATGAAACGGCCGTAAAATGCAATAACGACAAATTTCTGGTCATACCACTCAAACATGTATTGGGTCTTGCGGGCCATGCAAATCCCCCTAGAAATCCAAAATATGGGAAATTGCTCATGAAAACAAACATAAAACACGAAAAGGTCAAGTAGTTGGTAATGCCCTCAAAATTCTATCCAATGAGTAATGAAAATGGCCATAAACGCAAAAAAACACGATTTTTTTTGTCATAACTTTGAAACATGTAAATCTCCCTAGAACCCCAAAACTATGGGTAATAGCTCACGAAAACGACCATAAAACACGAAAACAACGACTTCTTGGTAATGACCTCAAACATGTATCGGGCCTTACTATCGTTCCAAATCTCCCTGGAACACCAAAAATTATGGGAAATAGCTCATGAAACGGCCACAAAAAGAAAAAACGACGACTTTTTGGGCATACCTCTCAAACATGTAATTCGTCGTGGAACCCAAAACATATGGGAACTAGCTCATGAAATGGCCATAAAACGCGAAAACGTAGAGTTTTTGGTCATATATATCAAACATATATCTGGTGTTGTGGGACATTCCAACCCCCCTGGAAACCTAAAATATGGGCAATAGCTCATGAAAACAACCATAAATCACGAAAACGACGAGTTCTTGGTTATGCCCGCAAATATCTATTGGGCCCTATGCTCGTTGTAAATCGCCCTGGAACCCCAAAAATCTAGGCAATAAGTCATGAAAATGGCCATAAACCTGATTTTTTGTCATAACTTTGAAACATGTAAATCGCCCAAAAACCCCATAACCATGGACAATAGCTCATGAAAACGGCCATAAAAAACGAAAACGACGAGTTCTTAGTCGTGCCCTCAAACATCTATCGGGCCTTACAGTCGTTCTAAATCGCCCTAGAACCCGAAAACAGAGGGCAATAACTCACGAAAATGCCCATAAAACACAAAAAAGACGAGTTTTTCTTCATAACTCTGAAACATGTAAATTGCCATTGAACCCCGAAACTATGGGAAATAGCTCATGACAATTCCCGTAAAACGCGAAAACAACGACTTTTTGGGCATACCTCTCAAACATATAAATCGTCCTAGAACCCCCAAACTGTGGGCAATAGCTCATGAAACGGCCATAAAACGAGTAAACGACGAGTTTTTGGTCACATCTCTCAAACATGTATCGGGTCTTATGGGCCATGCAAATCCGAATCGAAACAAAAAATATAGAAAATAGCTCATGAAAACGGCTATAACACACGAAAAAGACGAGTACTTGGTCATGCCCTAAAAGATGTATCGCGTCTTACGGTTGTTGTAGTCGCCCTAGAACCCCAAAACTACGAGCTAACTCACAAAAATGTCCATAAAATGCAAAAAATACGAGTTTTTGGTCATAACTCTGAAACATGTAAATAGCCCTAGAACTCAAAAACTATGGGCAATAGCTCATGAAAATGCCCATAATACGTTAAAACGATGAATTTTGGGGCATACCTCTCAAACATGTACCGGGTCTTGTGGGCCAGGCAAATCCCCCTAGAAACCCAAAATATAGAAAATAGCTCATGAAAACGGCCATAAAACACGAAAAGGACGAGTACTTGGTCATGCCCTCAAAGATATACCAGGTCTTACGGTTGTTATAAATCGCCCTAGAACCCCAAAACTACGGGCTAACTCACAAAAATGTCCATAAAATGCAAAAAAGACGAGCTTTTGGTCATAACTCTGAAACATGTAAATCTCCCTAGAACTCCAAAACTATGGACAATAGCTCATCTAAATGCCCATAAATATGCAAAAATGATGACTTTTGGGGCATACCTCTCAAACATATAAATCGCTCTAGAACCGAAAAACTGTGGGCATGAAACAGCCATCGAACGCGTAACCGGCAAGTTTTTGGTCATATCTCTCAAACATGTATCGGGTCTTGTGGGCCATGCAAATCCCCTAGAAACCCAAAATATAAACAATAGCTCATGACAACGGCCATAAAACACAAAAATGACGAGGACTTGGTCATGCCCTCAAAGATGTATCGGATCTTACGGTCGTTTTAAATCGCCCTAGAACCCCAAAACTATGGGCAATAACTCACGAAAATGCCCATAAAATGCAAAAAGACGAGTTTTTGGTCATAACTCCGAAACATGTAAATCGCCCTAGAACCCAAAATCTATGGGCAATAGCTCATGAAAATGCCTATAATACGCAAAAACGATTAATTTTTGGGCATACCTCTCCAACATATAAATCGCCCTAGAATCCCAAAACTATGGGCAATAGGACATGATAACGGCCAGAAAACGCAAAAACGGTGACTTTTTTTTGGCATATCTCTCAAACATGTAATTCGCCGTGGAACCCAAAAACTGTGGGCACTAGCTCATGAAATGGCCATAAAACACGAAAATGAAGAATTTTTGGTCATATATATCAAACATATATCTGGTGTTGCAGGCCATGCAAATCCCCCTTGAAAACCAAAATATATGCAATAGCACACGAAAACAGTCATAAAACACGAAAACGGCAAGTTCTTGGTCATGCCCGCAAACATCTATCGGGCCTTACGATAGTTGTAAATCGCCCTGGAAGCACAAAACTATGGGGAATAACTCACGAAAATGCCCATAAAATGCAAAAATACGAGTTTTTGGTCATGACTCTGGAACATGTAAATCGCCCTAGAACCCCAAACTATAGACAATAGCTCATGAAAATGCCCATAATACAGAAAACCATGACTTTTTGGGCATACCTCTCAAACAAATATATTGCCCTAGAACCCCAAAATTGTGGGCAGCTCATGAAATAGCCATAAAATGCTTAAACGACGAGTACTTTGTCATGTCCTCAACAATGTATCGGGTCTTACGGTCGCTGTAAATTGCCCTAGACCCCTAAAACTATGGGCAATAACTCATGAAAATGCCCATAAATTGCAAAAAACGAGTTTTTGGTCATAACTCTAAAACATATAAATCGCCCTAGAACTCTAAAACTATGGTCAATAGATCATGAAAATGCCAATAATACGCAAAAAATGACGACTTTTTGGGCATGCCTCTCAAACATATAAATCGCCCTAGAACCCAAAATTGTGGTCAATAGCTCATGAAACGGCCGTAAAATGCAATAACGACAAATTTCTGGTCATACCACTCAAACATGTATTGGGTCTTGCGGGCCATGCAAATCCCCCTAGAAATCCAAAATATGGGAAATTGCTCATGAAAACAAACATAAAACACGAAAAGGTCAAGTAGTTGGTAATGCCCTCAAAATTCTATCCAATGAGTAATGAAAATGGCCATAAACGCAAAAAAACACGATTTTTTTTGTCATAACTTTGAAACATGTAAATCTCCCTAGAACCCCAAAACTATGGGTAATAGCTCACGAAAACGACCATAAAACACGAAAACAACGACTTCTTGGTAATGACCTCAAACATGTATCGGGCCTTACTATCGTTCCAAATCTCCCTGGAACACCAAAAATTATGGGAAATAGCTCATGAAACGGCCATAAAAAGCAAAAACGACGACTTTTTGGGCATACCTCTCAAACATGTAATTCGTCGTGGAACCCAAAACATATGGGAACTAGCTCATGAAATGGCCATAAAACGCGAAAACGTAGAGATTTTGGTCATATATATCAAACATATATCTGGTGTTGTGGGACATTCAAACCCCCCTGGAAACCTAAAATATAGGCAATAGCTCATGAAAACAACCATAAATCACGAAAACGACGAGTTCTTGGTTATGCCCGCAAATATCTATTGGGCCCTATGCTCGTTGTAAATCGCCCTGGAACCGCAAAAATCTAGGAAATAAGTCATGAAAATGGCCATAAACCTGATTTTTTGTCATAACTTTGAAACATGTAAATCGCCCAAAAACCCCATAACCATGGACAATAGCTCATGAAAACGGCCATAAAAAACGAAAACGACGAGTTCTTAGTCGTGCCCTCAAACATCTATCGGGCCTTACAGTCGTTCTAAATCGCCCTAGAACCCCAAAACAGAGGGCAATAACTCACGAAAATGCCCATAAAAGACAAAAAAGACGAGTTTTTCTTCATAACTCTGAAACATGTAAATTGCCGTTGAACCCCGAAACTATGGGAAATAGCTCATGACAATTCCCGTAAAACGTGAAAACAACGAATTTTTGGGCATACCTCTCAAACATATAAATCGCCCTAGAACCCCAAAACTGTGGGCAATAGCTCATGAAACGGCCATAAAACGAGTAAACGACAAGTTTTTGGTCACATCTCTCAAACATGTATCGGGTCTTATGGGCCATGCAAATCCCCATCGAAACAAAAAATATAGAAAATAGCTCATGAAAACGGCTATAACACACGAAAAATACGAGTACTTGGTCATGCCCTAAAAGATGTATCGCGTCTTACAATTGTTGTAAATCGCCCTAGAACCCCAAAACTACGAGCTAACTCACAAAAATGTCCATAAAATGCAAAAAAGACGAGTTTTTGGTCATAACTTTGAAACATGTAAGTAGTCCTAGAACTCCAAAACTATGGGAAATAGCTCGTGAAAATGCCCATAAAACGTTAAATTGATGAATTTTGGGGCATACCTCTCAAACATGTACCGGGTCTTGTGGGCCAGGCAAATCCCCCTAGAAACCCAAAATATAGAAAATAGCTCATGAAAACGGCCATAAAACACGAAAAGGACGAGTACTTGGTCATGCCCTCAAAGATGTACCGAGTCTTACGGTTGTTCTAAATCGCCCTAGAACCCCAAAACTACGGGCTAACTCACAAAAATGTCCATAAAATGCAAAAAAGATGAGCTTTTGGTCATAATTCTGAAACATGTAAATCGCCCTAGAACTCCAAAACTATGGGCAATAGCTCATCTAAATGCCCATAAATATGCAAAAATGATGACTTTTGGGGCATACCTCTCAAACATATAAATCGCTCTAGAACCCCAAAACTGTGGGCATGAAACAGCTATAGAACGCATAAACGGCGTGTTTTTGGTCATATCTCTCAAACATGTGTCGGGTCTTGTGGGCCATGCAAATCCCCTGGAAACCCAAAATATAAACAATAGCTCATGACAACGGCCATAAAACACAAAAATGACGAGGACTTGGTCATGCCCTCAAAGATGTATCGGGTCTTACGGTCGTTTTAAATCGCCCTAGAACCCCAAAACTATGGGCAATAACTCACGAAAATGCCCATAAAATGCAAAAAGACAAGTTTTTGGTCATAACTCCGAAACATGTAAATCGCCCTAGAACCCCAAATCTATGGGCAATAGCTCATGAAAATGCCTATAATACGCAAAAACGATTAATTTTTGGGCATACCTCTCCAACATATAAATCGCCCTAGAATCCCAAAACTATGGGCAATAGGACATGATAACGGAAGCATAAAAGCAAAACGGTGACTTTTTTGGCATATCTCTCAAACATGTAATTCGCCGTGGAACCCAAAAACTGTGGGCACTAGCTCATGAAATGGCCATAAAACACGAAAATGAAGCATTTTGGTCATATATCAAACATATATCTGGTGTTGCAGGCCATGCAAATCCCCCTTGAAAACCAAAATATATGCAATAGCACACGAAAACAGTCATAAAACACGAAAACGGCAAGTTCTTGGTCATGCCCGCAAACATCTATCGGGCCTTACGATAGTTGTAAATCGCCCTGGAAGCACAAAACTATGGGGAATAACTCACGAAAATGCCCATAAAATGCAAAAATACGAGTTTTTGGTCATGACTCTAGAACATGTAAATCGCCCTAGAACCCAAAACTATAGACAATAGCTCATGAAAATGCCCATAATACAGAAAACCATGAATTTTTGGGCATACCTCTGAAACAAACATATTGCCCTAGAACCGCAAAACTGTGGGCAGCTCATGAAATAGCCATAAAATGCGTAAACGACGAGTACTTTGTCATGTCCTCAAAAATGTATCGGGTCTTACGGTCGTTGTTAATCGCCCTGGACCCCTAAAACTGTGGGCAATAACTCACGAAAATGCCCATAAATTGCAAAAAACGAGTTTTTGGTCATAACTCTAAAACATATAAATCGCCCTAGAACTCTAAAACTATGGTCAATAGATCATGAAAATGCCCATAATACGCAAAAAATGATGACTTTTTGGGCATGACTCTCAATCATATAAATCGCCCTAGAACCCCAAAATTGTGGGCAATAGCTCATGAAACGGCCGTAAAATGCAATAACGACGAATTTCTGGTCATACCACTCAAACATGTATTGGGTCTTGCGGGCCATGCAAATCCCCCTAAAAATCCAAAATATGGGAAATTGCTCATGAAAACAAACATAAAACACGAAAAGGTCAAGTAGTTGGTAATGCCCTCAAAATTCTATCCAATGAATAATGAAAATGGCCATAAACGCAAAAAACACGATTTTTTTTGTCATAACTTTGAAACATGTAAATCTCCCTAGAACCCCAAAACTATGGGTAATAGCTCACGAAAACGACCATAAAACACGAAAACAACGACTTCTTGGTAATGACCTCAAACATGTATCGGGCCTTACTATCGTTCCAAATCTCCCTGGAACACCAAAAACTATGGGCAATAGCTCATGAAACGGCCATAAAAAGCAAAAACGACGACTTTTTGGGCATACCTCTCAAACATGTAATTCGTCGTGGAACCCAAAACATATGGGAACTAGCTCATGAAATGGCCATAAAACGCGAAAACATAGAGTTTTTGGTCATATATATCAAACATATATCTGGTGTTGTGGGAGATCCAAATCCCCCTAGAAACCTAAAATATAGGCAATAGCTCATGAAAACAACCATAAATCACGAAAACGACGAGTTCTTGGTTATGCCCGCAAATATCTATTGGGGCCTATGCTCGTTGTAAATCGCCCTGGAACCCCAAAAATCTGGGCAATAAGTCATGAAAATGGCCATAAACCTGATTTTTTGTCATAACTTTGAAACATGTAAATCGCCCAAAAACCCCATAACCATGGACAATAGCTCATGAAAACGGCCATAAAAAGCAACGAGTTCTTAGTCGTGCCCTCAAACATCTATTGGGCCTTACAGTCGTTCTAAATCGCCCTAGAACCCCAAAACAGAGGGCAATAACTCACGAAAATGCTCATAAAAGACAAAAAAGACGAGTTTTTCTTCATAACTCTGAAACATGTAAATTGCCATTGAACCCCGAAACTATGGGAAATAGCTCATGACAATTCCCGTAAAACGTGAAAACAACGACTTTTTGGGCATACCTAAACATATAAATCGCCCTAGAACCCCAAAACTGTGGGAAATAGCTCATGAAATTGCCATAAAACGAGTAAACGACAAGTTTTTGGTCACATCTCTCAAACATGTATCGGGTCTTATGGGCCATGCAAATCCCCATCGAAACAAAAAATATAGAAAATAGCTCATGAAAACGGCTATAACACACGAAAAAGACGAGTACTTGGTCATGCCCTAAAAGATGTATCGCGTCTTACGGTTGTTGTAAATCGCCCTAGAACCCCAAAACTACGAGCTAACTCACAAAAATGTCCATAAAATGCAAAAAATACGAGTTTTTGGTCATAACTCTGAAACATGTAAATAGCCCTAGAACTCCAAAACTATGGGCAATAGCTCATGAAAATGCCCATAATACGTTAAAACGATGAATTTTGGGGCATACCTCTCAAACATGTACCGGGTCTTGTGGGCCAGGCAAATCCCCCTAGAAACCCAAAATATAGAAAATAGCTCATGAAAACGGCCATAAAACACGAAAAGGACCAGTACTTGGTCATGCCCTCAAAGATGTACCGGGTCTTACGGTTGTTGTAAATCGCCCTAGAACCCCAAAACTACGGGCTAACTCACAAAAATGTCCATAAAATGCAAAAAAGACGAGCTTTTGGTCATAACTATGAAACATGTAAATCGCCCTAGAACTCCAAAACTATGGGCAATAGCTCATCTAAATGCCCATAAATATGCAAAAATGATGACTTTTGGGGCATACCTCTCAAACATATAAATCGCACTAGAACCCCAAAACTGTGGGCATGAAACAGCCATAGAACACGTAAACGGCGAGTTTTTGGTCATATCTCTCAAACATGTATCGGGTCTTGTGGGCCATGCAAATCCCCTGGAAACCCAAAATATAAACAATATCTCATGACAACGGCCATAAAACACAAAAAGGACGAGTACTTGGTCATGCCCTCATAGATGTATCGGGTCTTACGGTCGTTTTAAATCGCCCTAGAACCCCAAAACTATGGGCAATAACTCACGAAAATGCCCATAAAATGCAAAAAAGACGAGTTTTTGGTCATAACTCTGAAACATGTAAATCGCCCTAGAACCCCAAATCTATGGGCAATAGATCATGAAAATGCCTATAATACGCAAAAACGATTACTTTTTGGGCATACCTCTCCAACATATAAATCGCCCTAGAATCCCAAAACTATGGGCAATAGGACATGATAACGGCCAGAAAAAGCAAAAACGATGACTTTTTTCGCATATCTCTCAAACATGTAAATCGCCGTTGACCCCAAAAACTATGGGCACTAGCTCATGAAATGGCCATAAAACACGAAAATGAAGAGTTTTTGGTCATCTATATCAAACATATATCTGGTGTTGCAGGCCATGCAAATCCCCCTTGAAAACCAAAATATATGCAATAGCACATGAAAACAGTCATAAAACCGAAAACGGCAAGTTCTTGGTCATGCCCGCAAACATCTATCGGGCCTTACGATAGTTGTAAATCGCCCTGGAAGCACAAAATTATGGGGAATAACTCACGAAAATGCCCATGAAATGCAAAAATACGAGTTTTTGGTCATGACTCTGGAACATGTAAATCGCCCTAGAACCCCAAACTATAGACAATAGCTCATGAAAATGCCCATAATACAGAAAACCATGACTTTTTGGGCATACCTCTCAAACAAATATATTGCCCTAGAACCCCAAAACTGTGGGCAGCTCATGAAATAGCCATAAAATGCGTAAACGACGAGTACTTTGTCATGTCCTCAAAAATGTATCGGGTCTTACGGTCGCTGTAAATCGCCCTGGACCCCTAAAACTATGGGCAATAACTCATGAAAATGCCCATAAATTGCAAAAAACGAGTTTTTGGTCATAACTCTAAAACATATAAATCGCCCTAGAACTCTAAAACTATGGTCAATAGATCATGAAAATGCCCATAATACGCAAAAAATGACGACTTTTTGGGCATGCCTCTCAAACATATAAATCGCCCTAGAACCCCAAAATTGTGGTCAATAGCTCATGAAACGGCCGTAAAATGCAATAACGACGAATTTCTGGTCATACCACTCAAACATGTATTGGGTCTTGCGGGCCATGCAAATCCCCCTAGAAATCCAAAATATGGGAAATTGCTCATGAAAACAAACATAGAACACGAAAAGGTCAAGTAGTTGGTACTGACCTCAAAATTCTATCCAATGAGTAATGAAAATGGCCATAAACGCAAAAAAACACGATTTTTTTGTCATAACTTTGAAACATGTAAATCTCCCTAGAACCCCCAAACTATGGGTTATAGCTCACGAAAACGACCATAAAACACGAAAACAACGACTTCTTGGTAATGACCTCAAACATCTATCGGGCCATACTATCGTTCCTAATCTCCCTGGAACACCAAAAACTATGGGCAATAGCTCATGAAACGGCCATAAAACGCAAAAACGACGACTTTTTGGGCATACCTCTCAAACTTGTAAATCGTCGTGGAACCCAAAACATATGGGAACTAGCTCATGAAATGGCCATAAAACGCGAAAACATAGAGTTTTTGGTCATATATATCAAACATAGATCTGGTGTTGTGGGACATTCAAATCCCCCTGGAAACAAAATATAGGCAATAGCTCATGAAAACAACCATAAATCACGAAAACGACGATTTCTTGGTTATGCCCGCAAATATCTATTGGGCCCTATGCTCGTTGTAAATCGCCCTGGAACCCCAAAAATCTGGGCAATAAGTCATGAAAATGGCCATAAACCTGATTTTTTGTCATAACTTTGGAACATGTAAATCGCCCAAAAACCCCATAACCATGGACAATAGCTCATGAAAACGGCCATAAAAAACGAAAACGACGAGTTCTTAGTCGTGCCCTCAAACATCATCGGGCCTTACAGTCGTTCTAAATTGCCCTAGAACCCCAAAACAGAGGGCAATAACTCACGAAAATGCCCATAAAACACAAAAAAGACGAGTTTTTCTTCATAACTCTGAAACATGTAAATTGCCATTGAACCCCGAAACTATGGGAAATAGCTCATGACAATTCCCGTAAAACGCGAAAACAACGACTTTTTGGGCATACCTCTCAAACATATAAATCGTCCTAGAACCCCAAAACTGTGGGCAATAGCTCATGAAACGGCCATAAAACGAGTAAACGACGAGTTTTTGGTCACATCTCTCAAACATGTATCGGGTCTTATGGGCCCTGCAAATCAGAATCGAAACAAAAAATATAGAAAATAGCTCATGAAAACGGCTATAACACACGAAAAAGACAAGTACTTGGTCATGCCCTAAAAGATGTATCGCGTCTTACGGTTGTTGTAAATCGCCCTAGAACCCGAAAACTACGAGCTAACTCACAAAAATGTCCATAAAATGCAAAATAGACGAGTTTTTGGTCATAACTCTGAAACATGTAAATAGCCCTAGAACTCCAAAACTATGGGCAATAGCTCATGAAAATGCCCATAATACGTTAAAACGATGAATTTTGGGGCATACCTCTCAAACATGTACCGGGTCTTGTGGGCTAGGCAAATCCCCCTAGAAACCCAAAATATAGAAAATAGCTCATGAAAACGGCATAAAACACGAAAAGGACGAGTACTTGGTCATGCCCTCAAAGATGTACCGTGTCTTACGGTTGTTGTAAATCGCCCTAGAACCCCAAAACTACGGGCTAACTCACAAAAATGTCCATAAAATGCAAAAAAGACGAGCTTTTGGTCATAACTCTGAAACATGTAAATGGCCCTAGAACTCCAAAAATATGGGCAATAGCTCATCTAAATGCCAATAAATATGCAAAAATGATGACTTTTGGGGCATACCTCTCAAACATATAAATCGCTCTAGAACCCCAAAACCGTGGGCATGAAACAGCCATAGAACACGTAAATGGTGAGTTTTTGGTCATATCTCTCAAAAATGTATCGGGTCTTGTGGGCCATGCAAATCCCCTGGAAACCCAAAATATAAACAATAGCTCATGACAACGGCCATAAAACACAAAAATGACGAGGACGTGGTCATGCCCTCAAAGATGTATCGGGACTTACGGTTGTTGTAAATTGCCCTAGAACCCCAAAATTACGAGCTAACTCACAAAAATGTCCATAAAATGCAAAAAAGACGAGTTTTTGGTCATAACTCTGAAACATGTAAATAGCCCTAGAACTCCAAAACTATGGGCAATAGCTCATGAAAATGCCCATAATACGTTAAAACGATGAATTTTGGGGCATACCTCTCAAACATGTACCGGTTCAGCTTGTGCAAATCCCCCTAGAAACCCAAAATATAGAAAATAGCTCATGAAAACGGCCATAAAACACGAAAAGGACGAGTACTTGGTCATGCCCTCAAAGATGTACCGGGTCTTACGGTTGTTGTAAATCGCCCTAGAAGCCCAAAACTACGGGCTAACTCACAAAAATGTCCATAAAATGCAAAAAAGACGAGCTTTTGGTCATAACTCTGAAAACATGTAAATCGTCCTAGAACTCCAAAACTATGGGCAATAGCTCATCTAAATGCCCATAAATATGCAAAAATGATGACTTTTGGGGCATACCTCTCAAACATATAAATCGCTCTAGAACCCCAAAACTGTGGGCATGAAACAGCCATAGAACGCGTAAACGACGAGTTTTTGGTCATATCTCTCAAACATGTATCGGGCCTTGTGGGCCATGCAAATCCCCTGGAAACCCAAAATATAAACAATAGCTCATGACAACGGCCATAAAACACAAAAATGACGAGTACTTGGTCATGCCCTCAAAGATGTATCGGGTCTTACGGTCGTTTTAAATCGCCCTAGAACCCCAAATCTATGGGCAATAGCTCATGAAAATGCCTATAATACGCAAAAACGATTACTTTTTGGGCATACCTCTCCAACATATAAATCGCCCTAGAATACTAAAACTATGGGCAATAGGACATGATAACGGCCAGAAAACGCAAAAACGATGACTTTTTTGGCATATCTCTCAAACATGTAAATCGCCGTGGAACCCGAAAACTGTGGGCACTAGCTCATGAAATGGCCATAAAACACGAAAATAAAGAGTTTTTGTTCATATATATCAAACATATATCTGGTGTTGCAGGCCATGCAAATCCCCCTTGAAAACCAAAATATATGCAATAGCACATGAAAACAGTCATAAAACACGAAAACGGCAAGTTCTTGGTCATGCCCGCAAACATCTATCGGGCATTACGATAGTTGTAAATCGCCCTGGAGCACAACACTATGGGGAATAACTCACGAAAATGCCCATAAAATGCAAAAATACGAGTTTTTGGTCATGACTCTGGAACATGTAAATCGCCCTAGAACCCCAAACTATAGACAATAGCTCATGAAAATGCCCATAATACAGAAAACCATGACTTTTAGGGCATACCTCTCAAACAAATATATTGCCCTAGAACCCCAAAACTTTGGGCAGCTCATGAAATAACCATAAAATGCGTAAACGACGAGTACTTTGTCATGTCCTCCAAAATGTATCGGGTCTTACGGTCGCTGTAAATCGCCCTGGACCCCTAAAACTGTGGGCAATAACTCATGAAAATGCCCATAAATTGCAAAAAACGAGTTTTTGGTCATAACTCTAAAACATATAAATCGCCCTAGAACTCTAAAACTATGGTCAATAGATCATGAAAATGCCCATAATACGCAAAAAATGACGACTTTTTGGGCATGCCTCTCAAATATATAAATCGCCCTAGAACCCCAAAATTGTGGGCAATAGCTCATGAAACGGCCGTAAAATGCAATAACGACGAATTTCTGGTCATACCACTCAAACATGTATTGGGTCTTGCGGGCCATGCAAATCCCCCTAGAAATCCAAAATATGGGAAATTGCTCATGAAAACAAACATAAAACACGAAAAGGTCAAGTAGTTGGTAATGCCCTCAAAATTCTATCCAATAAGTAATGAAAATGGCCATAAACGCAAAAAAACACGATTTTTTTGTGGAAAAGTTCTATTCTAAACCTTAAACTCGTAGAGGTTAGATGAAATGAACCCTAAACTCAGAATCCCGGTTGTTGGTACCCTCAACTTTCGAATCCCGGTCTAAATAGAACCTTGGGCCTGTTTGGTGCATCGGGAAAGCGACAATCCCGACTAGGATTTCAGAGTACTCTCACTGCCATTGCCTCTGGGCCGCTCGTCCTCATTGCGTGAGCAACAACAAGATGATGACAAAGCGCGCCCATGCGGCGTACCAAGGCGCCTTCTCCTTGTCCTTCTACCACCGCCACACTAAATGGAACTAGCACCTTGCGCTTTGCTGACAACTAGGCGGCTAGCACATGGCACAGGCGTGCGAGCACAACAACTAGCAATCACAAGCGACATGCGGCGCATAGCAAGCAGATCAAAACCAATTTGTCTCTGTGTCCCTCACTAGAAAACCAAAGAAATGGCCGACATTGACATTCTCCAGTAGCTTTTGGGCGGAGAGAGAGGCAATGGTGCCCTCTCCTTTTCACCTCCCTCTTGTGCCGAAGCGCTTTGCCGCCGAGGCGAGCTGGTGCCCCCCTATGAACTCCGACAAGTCGTTCTGGCGATGCGAGTCCTCCCTCGGACCGCCGCGGTGACCCCTTTCCCGAGCTGCGCATGGTTGAACTTGGCGCGACAAGCGAGGTTGCATAGCGAGGTAGCGCACCTCCGGGGGAAGCTCTTTGTCTCTATGGTGCTAGCCGAGGACGTGGCATCCGCGGCTTGTGCGTGCACGTCTTGGGTGGCGACGTCAAGCACTGAGCAGGAACGGCTCTGCTAAGGACTACATTGAACTCTTATATTCATAATTAGGGTCTTTTGTGTAAACTATGTGGACAGTTTACATCATTTATACATTTGTTAAGGTGTTGCTTGCATTGATTTTTTTCTTTTAACGTGAAAAACCTGCCCAAGGTTTAGAATGACCGGGATTCACAAGTTTAGTGTGCCAACGACCGGGATTCCGAGTTCAGGGTTTAATTTGTCTTGCCTCTACAAGTCGAAGGTTTGAAATGGACTTTTTCCTTTTTTGTCATAACTTTGAAACATGTAAATCTCCCTAGAACCCCAAAACTATGGGTAATAGATCACGAAAACGACCATAAAACACGAAAACAACGACTTCTTGGTAATGACCTCAAACATCTATCGGGCCTTACTATCATTCCAAATCTCCCTGGAACACCAAAAACTATGGGCAATAGCTCATGAAACGGCCATAAAACGCAAAAACGACGATTTTTGGGCATACCTCTCAAACTTGTAAATCGTCGTGGAACCCAAAACATATGGCAACTAGCTCATGAAATGGCCATAAAACGCGAAAACATAGAGTTTTTGGTCATATATATCAAACATATATCTGGTGTTGTGGGACATTCAAATCCCCCTAGAAACCTAAAATATAGGCAATAGCTCATGAAAACAACCATAAATCACGAAAACGACGAGTTCTTGGTTATGCCCAAAAATATCTATTGGGCCCTATGCTCGTTGTAAATCGCCCTGGAACCCCAAAAATCTAGGCAATAAGTCATGAAAATGGCCATAAACCTGATTTTTTGTCATAACTTTGAAACATGTAAATCGCCCAAAAACCCCATAACCATGGACAATAGCTCATGAAAACGGCCATAAAAAACGAAAACGACGAGTTCTTAGTCGTGCCCTCAAACATCTATCGGGCCTTACAGTCGTTCTAAATCGCCCTAGAACCCCAAAACAGAGGGCAATAACACACGAAAATGCCCATAAAACACAAAAAAGACGAGTTTTTCTTCATAACTTTGAAACATGTAAATTGCCATTGAACCCCGAAACTATGGGAAATAGCTCATGACAATTCCCGTAAAACGCGAAAAGAACGACTTTTTGGGCATACCTCTCAAACATATAAATCGCCCTAGAACCCCAAAACGGTGGGCAATAGCTCATGAAACGGCCATAAAACGAGTAAACGACGAGTTATTGGTCACATCTCTCAAACATGTATCGGGTCTTATGGGCCATGCAAATCCCCATCGAAACAAAAAATATATACAATAGCTCATGAAAACGGCTATAACACACAAAAAGACGAGTACTTGGTCCTGCCCTAAAAGATGTATCGCGTCTTACGGTTGTTGTAAATCGCCCTAGAACCCGAAAACTACGAGCTAACTCTCAAAAATGTCCATAAAATACAAAAAAGATGAGTTTTTGGTCATAAGTCTGAAATATGTAAATAGCCCTCGAACTCGAAAACTATGGGCAATAGCTCATGAAAATTCTCATAATACGCTAAAACTATGAATTTTGGGGCATACCTCTCAAACATATAAATCGCCCTAGAACCCCAAAACTGTGGGTAATAGCTCATGAAACAGCCATAAAACACGTCAACGACGAGTTTTTGGTCATATCTCTCAAACATGTATCGGGTCTTGTGGACCATGCCAATCCCCCTGGAAACCCAAAATATCGACAATATCTCATGAAAACGGCCATAAAACACGAAAATGACGAGTACTTGGTCATGCTCTCAAAGATGTATCGCGTCTTACGGTCGTTTCAAATCGCCCTAGAACCCCAAAACTATGGCAAATAACTCACAAAAATGCCCAAAAAAGATGTGTTTTTGGTCATAACTTTGAAACATGTAAATCACCCTAGAAACCCAAAACTATGGCCAATAGCTCATGACAATGCCCATAATACGCAAAAACGATGACTTTTTAGGCATACCTCTCGAACATATAAATCGCCCTAGAACCCCAAAACTATGGGCAATAGCTGATGAAACAGACATAAAACGCGTAAACGACGAGTTTTTGGTCATATCTCTCAAACATGTATCTGGTCTTGTGGGCCATGCAAATCCCCTTGGAAACCCAAAATATAGAAAATAGCTCATGAAAACGGCCATAAAACACAAAAACGACGAGTAATTGGTCATGCCCTCAAAGATGTATCAGGTCTTACGGTTGTTGTAGATCGCCCTAGAACCCCAAAACTATGGGCTAACTCACAAAAATGCCCATAAAATGCAATAAAGACGAGTGTTTGGTCATAACTCTGAAACATGTAAATCGCCCTAGAACTCCAAAACTATGATCAATAGCTCATGAAAATGCCCATAATACGCAAAAACGATGACTTTTTGTGCATACCTCTCAATCATATAAATCGCCCTAGAACCCCAAAACTGTGGTCAATAGCTCATGAAATAGCCATAAAACGTGTAAACGATGAGTTTTTGGTCATATCTCTCAAACATGTATCTGGTCTTGTGGGCCATGCAAATTCCCCTGGAAACCAAAAATAAAGACAATAGCTCATGAAAACGGCCATATAACACGAAAATGACGAGTACTTGGTCATGCCCTCAAAGATGTATCGGGTCTTACAGTCGTTTTAAATCGCCCTAGAACCGCAAAACTATGGGCAATAACTCACGAAAATGCCCATAAAATGCAAAAAAGACGAGTTTTTGGTCATAACTCTGAAACATGCAAATCGCCCTAGAACCCCAAAACTATGGGCAATAGCTCATGAAAATGCCTATAATACGCAAAAACGATGACTTTTTGGGCATACCTCTCCAACATATAAATCGCCCTAGAACCCCAAAACTATGGGCAATAGGGCATGAAAACAGCTAGAAAACGCAAAAATGACGACTTTTTTTGGCATACCTCTCAAACATGTAAATCGCCCTGGAACCCAAAAATTGTGGGCACTAGCTCGTGAAACAGCCATAAAACACGAAAATGAAGAGTTTTTGGTCATATATATCAAACATGTATCTGGTGTTGCCGGCCATGCAAATCCCCCTTGAAACCCAAAATATATGCAATAGCCCCTGAAAACTGTCATAAAACACGAAAATGACGAGTACTTGGTCATGCCCTCAAAGATGTATCGCGTCTTAAGGTCGTTTTAAATCGCCCTAGAACCCCAAAACTATGGGAAATAACTCACGAAAATGCCCAAAAAAGACGTGTTTTTGGTCATAACTTTGAAACATGTAAATCGCCCTAGAAACCCAAAACTATGGGCAATAGCTCATGAAAATGCCTATAATACGAAAAAACGATGATTTTTGGGGCATACCTCTCCAACATATAAATCTACCTAGAACCCCAAAACATGGGCAATAGGGCATGAAAACATCTAGAAAACGCAAAAACGACGACTTTTTATTGGCATACCTCTCAAACATGTAAATCGCCCATAGTTTTATAGGCATACGAAAAAACGATGAGTTTTTGGTCATAACTTTGAAACATGCAAATCACCCTAGAACCCCAAAACTATAGGCAATAGCTCATGAAAATGCCCATAATACAAAAAACATTGACTTTTTGGGCATACCTCTCAAAAAACTATATCGCCCTAGAACCCCAAAATTGTGGGCAATAACTCATTAAAATGGCCATAATAGGCAAAAAATACGAAAACAATGAGTTCTTCGTCATGCCCGCAAACATCTATCGGGCCCTATGGTCCTTGTAAATCGCCCTGGAACCCCAAAATTGTAATCAATAACTCATGAAAATGGCCATAGAACGCAAAAAATACGATTTTTTTGTCATAACTTTGAAACATGTAAATAACCCAAAACCCCAAAACTATGGCCAATAGCTCATGACAATGCCCATAATACGCAAAAACAATGACTTTTTGGGCATACCACTCGAACATATAAATCGCCCTAGAACCCCAAAAATATGGGCAATAGCTCATGAAACAGCCATAAAACGCGTAAACGACGAGTTTTTGGTCATATCTCTCAAACATGTATCGGGTCTTGTGGGCCATGCAAATCCCCTTGGAAACCCAAAATATAGAAAATAGCTCATGAAAACGGCCTTAAAACACAAAAACGACGAGTAATTGGTCATGCCCTCAAAGATGTATCGGGTCTTACGGTTGTTGTAAATCGCCCTAGAACCCCAAAACTATGGGCTAACTCACAAAAATGCCCATAAAATGCAATAAAGGCGAGTGTTTGGTCATAACTCTGAAACATGTAAATCGCCCTAGAACTCCAAAACTATGGTCAATAGCTCATGAAATTGCCCATAATACGCAAAAACGATGACTTTTGGGGCATACCTCTCAATCATATAAATCGCCCTAGAACCCCAAAACTGTGGGCAATAGCTCATGAAATAGCCATAAAACGCGTAAACGATGAGTTTTTGGTCATATCTCTCAAACATGTATCTGGTCTTGTGGGCCATGCAAATTCCCCTGGAAACCAAAAATAAAGACAATAGCTCATGAAAACGGCCATATAACACGAAAATGACGAGTACTTGGTCATGCCCTCAAAGATGTATCGGGTCTTACGGTCGTTTTAAATCTCCCTAGAACCCCAAAACTCTGGGCAATAACTCACGAAAATGCCCTTAAAATGCAAAAAAGACGAGTTTTTGGTCATAACTCTGAAACATCCAAATCGCCCTAGAACCCCAAAACTACGGGCAATACCTCATGAAAATGCCTATAATACGCAAAAACGATGACTTTTTGGGCATACCTCTCCAACATATAAATCGCAATAGAACCCCAAAACTATGGGCAATAGGGCATGAAAACAGCTAGAAAACGCAAAAATGACGACTTTTTTTGGCATACCTCTCAAACATGTAAATCGCCCTGGAACCCAAAAATTGTGGGCACTAGCTCGTGAAACAGCCATAAAACACGCAAACGAAGAGTTTTTGGTCATATATATCAAACATGTATCTGGTGTTGCAGGCCATGCAAATCCCCATTGAAACCCAAAATATATGCAATAGCAAAAACATAAAAAAAAAAAAAAGAGCTTGGTCATGCCCTCAAACCCTCAAAGATGTCACGGCCGTTTTAAATCGCCCTAGAACCCCAAAACTATGGGAAATAACTCACGAAAATGCCCAAAAAAGACGTGTTTTTGGTCATAACTTTGAAACATGTAAATCGCCCTAGAAACCCAAAACTATGGGCAATAGCTCATGAAAATGCCTATAATACGAAAAAACGATGAGTTTTGGGGCATACCTCTCCAACATATAAATCTCCCTAGAACCCTAAAACTATGGGCAATAGGGCATGAAAACAGCTAGAGAACGCAAAAACGACGACTTTTTTTGGCATACCTCTCAAACATGTAAATCGCCCATAGTTTTATAGGCATACGAAAAAACGATGAGTTTTTGGTCATAACTTTGAAACATGCAAATCGCCCTAGAACCCCAAAACTATAGGCAATAGCTCATGAAAATGCCCATAATACAAAAAAACATTGACATTTTGGGCATACCTCTCAAACAAATATATCGCCCTAGAACCCTAAAATTGTGGGCAATAACTCATGAAAATGGCCATAATAGGCAAAAAATACGAAAACGATGAGTTCTTCGTCATGCCTGCAAACATCTATCGGGCCCTATGGTCCTTGTAAATCGCCCTGGAAACCCAAAATTGTGGTCAATAACTCATGAAAATGGCCATAGAACGCAAAAAATATGATTTTTTTGTCATAACTTTGAAACATGTAAATAACCCAAAACCCCAAAACTATGGCCAATAGCTCATGACAATGCCCATAATACGCAAAAACGATGACTTTTTGGGCATACCTCTCGAACATATAAATCGCCCTAGAACCCCAAAACTATGGGCAATAGCTCATGAAACAGCCATAAAACGCGTAAACGACGAGTTTTTGGTCATATCTCTCAAACATGTATCGGGTCTTGTGGGCCATGCAAATCCCCTTGGAAACCCAAAATATAGAAAATAGCTCATGAAAACGGCCATAAAACACAAAAACGACGAGTAATTGGTCATGCCCTCAATGATGTATCGGGTCTTACGGTTGTTGTAAATCGCCCTAGAACCCCAAAACTATGGGCTAACTCACAAAAATGTCCATAAAATGCAATAAAGACGAGTGTTTGGCCATAACTCTGAAACATGTAAATCGCCCTAGACCTCCAAAACTATGGTCAATAGCTCATGAAAATGCCCATAATACGCAAAAACGATGACTTTTGGGGCATACCTCTCAATCATATAAATCGCCCTAGAACCCCAAAATTGTGGGCAATAGCTCATGAAATAGCCATAAAACGCGTAAACGATGAGTTTTTGGTCATATCTCTCAAACATGTATCTGGTCTTGTGGGCCATGCAAATTCCCCTGGAAAACAAAAATAAAGACAATAGCTCATGAAAACGGCCATATAACACGAAAATGACGAGTACTTGGTCATGCCCTCAAAGATGTATCGGGTCTTACGGTCATTTTAAATCGCCCTAGAACCCCAAAACTATGGGCAATAACTCACGAAAATGCCCATAAAATGCAAAAAAGACGAGTTTTTGGTCATAACTCTGAAACATGTAAATCGCCCTAGAACCCCAAAACTATGGGCAATAGGTCATGAAAATGACTATAATACATAAAACGATGACTTTCTGGGCATACCTCTCCAACATATAAATCGCCCTAGAACCCCAAAACTATGGGCAATAGGGCATGAAAACATCTAGAAAACGCAAAAATGACGACTTTTTTTGGCATACCTCTCAAACATGTAAATCACCCTGGAACCCAAAAATTGTGGGCACTAGCTCGTGAAATGGCCATAAAACACGAAAACGAAGAGTTTTTGGTCATATATATGAAACATGTATCTGGTGTTGTCGGCCATCCAAATCCCCCCTGAAACCCAAAATATATGCAATAGCCCCTGAAAACTGTCATAAAACACGAAAACGGCAAGTTCTTGGTCATGCCCGCAAACATCTATCGGGTCTTACGATAGTTGTAAATCGCCCTGGAACCCCAAAACTATGGGAAGAACTCACGAAAGTGCCCATAAAATGCAAAAAGACGAGTTTTTGGCATAACTCTAGAACATGTAAATCGCCCTAGAACCCCAAAACTATAGACAATAGCTCATGAAAATGCCCATAATACAAAAAACGATGACTTTTTGGGCATACCTCTCAAACAAATATATCTCCCTAGAACCCCAAAATTGTGGGCAATAACTCATGAAAATGGCCATAATAGGCAAAAAATACGAACACGATGAGTTCTTCGTCATGCCCCCAAACATCTATCGGGCCCTATGGTCCTTGTAAATCGCCCTGGAACCCCAAAATTGTGGTCAATAACTCATGAAAATGGCCATAAAACGCAAAAAATACGATTTTTTGTCATAACTTTGAAACATGTAAATAACCCAAAACCCCAGAACTATGGCCAATAGGTCATGACAATGCCCATAATACGCAAAAACGATGACACTTTTGGGCATACCTCTCGAACATATAAATCGCCCTAGAACCCCAAAACTATGGGCAATAGCTCATGAAACAGCCATAAAACGCGTAAACGACGAGTTTTTGGTCATATCTCTCAAACATGTATCGGGTCTTGTGAGCCATGCAAATCCCCTTGGAAACCCGAAATATAGAAAATAGCTCATGAAAACGGCCATAAAACATAAAAAACGACGAGTAATTGGTTATGCCCTCAAAGATGTATCTAGTCTTACGGTTGTTGTAAATCGCCCTAGAACCCCAAAACTATGGGCTAACTCACAAAAATGCCCATAAAATGCAATAAAGACGAGTGTTTGGTCATAACTCTGAAACATGTAAATCGCCCTAGAACTCCAAAACTATGGTCAATAGCTCATGAAATTGCCCATAATACGCAAAAACGATGACTTTTGGGTCATGCCTCTCAATCATATAAATCGCCCTAGAACCCCAAAACTGTGGGCAATAGCTCATGAAATAGCCATAAAACGCGTAAACGATGAGTTTTTGGTCATATCTCTCAAACATGTATCTGGTCTTGTGGGCCATGCAAATTCCCCTGGAACCCAAAAATAAAGACAATAGCTCATGAAAACGGCCATATAACACGAAAATGACGAGTACTTGGTCATGCCCTCGAAGATGTATCGTACCTTATGGTCGTTTTAAATCGCCCTAGAACCCCAAAACTTTGGGCAATAACTCACAAAAATGCCCATAAAATGCAAAAAAGACGAGTTTTTGGTCATAACTCTGAAACATGTAAATCGCCCTAGAACCCCAAACTATGGGCAATAGCTCATGAAAATGCCTATAATACGCAAAAACGATGACTTTCTGGGCATACCTCTCCAACATATAAATCGCCCTCGAACCCCAAAACTATGGGCAATAGGGCATGAAAACAGCTAGAAAACACAAAAACGACGAGTAATTGGTCATGCCCTCAAAGATGTATCGGGTCTTACGGTTGTTGTAAATCGCCCTAGAACCCCAAAACTATGGGCTAACTCACAAAAATGTCCATAAAATGCAATAAAGACGAGTGTTTGGTCATAACTCTGAAACATGTAAACCGCCCTAGAACTCCAAAACTATGGTCAATAGCTCATGAAAATTCCCATAATACGCAAAAACGATGACTTTTGGGGCATACCTCTCAATCATATAAATCGCCCTAGAACCCCAAAACTGTGGGCAATAGCTCATGAAATAGCCATAAAAAACGTAAACGATGAGTTTTTGGTCATATCTCTCAAACATGTATCTGGTCTTGTGGGCCATGCAAATTCCCCTGGAAACCAAAAATAAAGACAATAGCTCATGAAAACGGCCATATAACACGAAAATGACGAGTACTTGGTCATGCCCTCGAAGATGTATCGGGCCTTACGGTCGTTTTAAATCGCCCTAGAACCCCAAAACTTTGGGCAATAACTCACAAAAATGCCCATAAAATGCAAAAAAGACGAGTTTTTGGTCATAACTCTGAAACATGTAAATCGCCCTAGAACCCCAAAACTATGGGCAATAGCTCATGAAAATGCCTATAATACGCAAAAACGATGACTTTCTGGGCATACCTCTCCAACATATAAATCGCCCTAGAACCCCAAAACTATGGGCAATAGGGCATGAAAACAGCTAGAAAACGCAAAAATGACGAATTTTTTTTGGCATACCTATCAAACATGTAAATTGCCCTGGAACCCAAAAGTTGTGGGCACTAGCTCGTGAAATGGCCATAAAACACGAAAACGAAGAGTTTTTGGTCATATATATCAAACATGTATCTGGTGTTGCAGGCCATCCAAATCCCCCTTGAAACCCAAAATATATGCAATAGCCCTGAAAACTGTCATAAAACACGAAAACGGCAAGTTCTTGGTCATGCCCGCAAACATCTATCGGGCCTTACGATAGTTGTAAATCGCCCTGGAACCCCAAAACTATGGGAAGAACTCACGAAAATGCCCATAAAATGCAAAAAGACGAGTTTTTGGCATAACTCTAGAACATGTAAATCGCCCTAGAACCCCAAAACTATAGACAATAGCTCATGAAAATGCCCATAATACAAAAAACGATGACTTTTTGGGCATACCTCTCAAACAAATATATCTCCCTAGAACCCCTAAATTGTGGGCAATAATTCATGAAAATGGCCATAATAGGCAAAAAATACGAAAACGATGAGTTCTTCGTCATGCCCCCAAACATCTATCGGGCCCTATGGTCCTTGTAAATCGCCCTGGAACCCCAAAATTGTGGACAATAACTCATGAAAATGGCCATAAAACGCAAAAAATACGATTTTTTTGTCATAACTTTGAAACATGTAAATAACCAAAAACCCCAGAACTATGGCCAATAGCTCATGACAATGCCCATAATACGCAAAAACGATGACTTTTTGGGCATACCTCTCGAACATATAAATCGCCCTAGAACCCCAAAACTATGGGCAATAGCTCATGAAACAGCCATAAAACGCGTAAACGACGAGTTTTTGGTCATATCTCTCAAACATGTATCGGGTCTTCTGGGCCATGCAAATCCCCTTGGAAACCCAAAATATAGAAAATAGCTCATGAAAACGGCCATAAAACACAAAAACGACGAGTAGTTGGTCATGCCCTCAAAGATGTATCGGGTCTTACGGTTGTTGTAAATCGCCCTAGAACCCCAAAACTATGGGCTAACTCACAAAAATGTCCATAAAATGCAATAAAGACAAGTGTTTGGTCATAACTCTGAAACATGTAAATCGCCCTAGAACTCCAAAACTATGGTCAATAGCTCATGAAAATGCCCATAATACGCAAAAACGATGACTTTTGGGGCATACCTCTCAATCATATAAATCGCCTAGAACCCCAAAACTGTGGGCAATAGCTCATGAAATAGCCATAAAACGCGTAAATGATGAGTTTTTGGTCATATCTCTCAAACATGTATCTGGTCTTGTGGGCCATGCAAATTCCCCTGGAAACCAAAAATAAAGACAATAGCTCATGAAAACGGCCATATAACACGAAAATGACGAGTACTTGGTCATGCCCTCGAAGATGTATCGAGTCTTATGGTCGTTTTAAATCGCCCTAGAACCCCAAAACTTTGGGCAATAACTCAGGAAAATGCCCATAAAATGCAAAAAAGACGAGTTTTTGGTCATAACTCTAAAACATGTAAATCGCCCTAGAACCCCAAAACTATGGGCAATAGCTCATGAAAATGCCTATAATACGCAAAAACGATGACTTTCTGGGCATACCTCTCATACATATAAATCGCCCTAGAACCCCAAAACTATGGGCAATAGGGCATGAAAACAGCTAGAAAATGCAAAAATGACGACTTTTTTTTGGCATACCTCTCAAACATGTAAATTGCCCTGGAACCCAAAAATTGTGGGCACTAGCTCGTGAAATGGCCATAAAACACGAACACGAAGAGTTTTTGGTCATATATATCAAACATGTATCTGTTGTTGCAGGCCATGCAAATCCCCCTTGAAACCCAAAATATATGCAATAGCCCCTGAAAACTGTCATAAAACACGAAAATGTCGAGTACTTGGTCATGCCCTCAAAGATGTATCGCGTCTTACGGTCGTTTTAAATCGCCCTAGAACCCCAAAACGATGGGAAATAACTCACGAAAATGCCCAAAAAAGACGTGTTTTTGGTCATAAATTTGAAACATGTAAATCGCCCTAGAAACCCAAAACTATGGGCAATAGCTCATGAAAATGCCTATAATACGAAAAAACGATGAGTTTTGGGGCATACCTCTCCAACATATAAATCTCCCTAGAACCCCAAAACTATGGGCAATAGGGCATGAAAACAGCTAGAAAACGCAAAAACGACGACTTTTTATTGGCATACCTCTCAAACATGTAAATCGCCCATAGTTTTATAGGCATAAGAAAAAACGATGAGTTTTTTGTCATAACTTTGAAACATGCAAATCGCCCTAGAACCCCAAAACTATAGGCAATAGCTCATGAAAATGCCCATAATACAAAAAACATTGACTTTTTGGGCATACCTCTCAAACAAATATATCGCCCTAGAACCTAAAATTGTGGGCAATAACTCATGAAAATGGCCATAATAGGCAAAAAATACGAAAACGATGAGTTCTTCGTCATCCCGCAAACATCTATCGGGCCCTATGGTCCTTGTAAATCTCCCTAGAACCCCAAAACTATGGGAAGAACTCACGAAAATTCCCATAAAATGCAAAAAGACGAGTTTTTGGCATAACTCTAGAACATGTAAATCGCCCTAGAACCGCAAAACTATAGACAATAGCTCAT